>JARQOD010000002.1:306485506-306516883 GCA_033576555.1 Oophaga sylvatica | reverse complement strand
CCTGCACTCCTCAGCTACCGAAACATAACACAGTTATAGGATTAATCTGCAGGTTGGTAGCGATCTGACCCCGCCTGGTGTAAGCACTTTGAGCCCTTCTGCCAGGAGGAAATTAACTTTATTCCCCCCAGCAGCATTCAGTCATGGGGCGATAGAGGCACAGGTTCAGTCACTGTTCTGTGTTTAGAGTGGCGGCTATTACCTTGCCTCTGGCTCTGACTGACAGCCGGCCCTAATGCTGATCCTGCTGTCAGTCAGTGCCAGGGTTGCAGGGCAATAGCCGTCAGTGAAGTATTCCTCTCGTATATCCCTGCATGTTGCATGAAAGTGGGGGTTCAGGCTGGGTGTGTGGACTTGTACTGTGAGGGAGCTACACCCATGCAAAACACATGTAGCCGTTGCCACTTGATTGCCAGGAACAAATGTTTCACAGTTCAATGCGGGTACACAACTTCACAAACATTTTCAACACAACACAGAGCATTTTCCACACAGTTTAAATTCCTGCCACTTTACCTTCTTTATTTGTCTTTTTATTCACTATTTCTCACTACTTCACCGCAACCCAGCTTGACACTAGTGTTCAGCTTAGTAAGAATCCTTTTCTCAACCTGCGTTTCCACATCTTCTTTTCCCTTAGGGGAGCCATGGTGCCAGAAAGGCTGATAATGTAATTATTAAGAGATATGTTTTAGTACTGTTGTCCATATAATGCAACTGTTTTCTTTTTTCCTTGGTGCAAACAAATGGTCTCTTTATTTCTTCTCTTGGTGAGAGTCATACAAGCTTGATAACTGCAAACCTAGTGGGAACTCTATTAAACAGCAAAGCTATTACTGAACATTTGTAATAATTACATATATATCACCATCATAACCCCCATAACATTATAGATATTGACATTACTGTACCCATTGAGGCTCACAATCTAAATTCCCTCTCAGTATGTCTTTGAAAAGTGGGAGGAAACCCACTCAAACACAGGGAGAACATACCTGAACTGTTGTGAACGCTCTGGATCTGACTTCTGAGTTTTGGCTCCCCCTGGTGGCTGCTGATAGTAATGAAGATGCTTTGGCTAACACAAGTCTGTCAGCTGGGGGCGATGATTGGAAATCAGGTGTTACTGACTGGGGAGATATAAGTGAGCAACCTTCCCATGATCCTTGCCGGTGATTTGTTTCTTCCTGGTCCCATTTGGAAGTCAGCTTGCTTCCTGCAACTTTCAGATAAGTAATTTGCTGTTTTTTTCTGTCGCTTTTGTTTTTGTCTATCTCAGTTTTCTGCCTTTCTGGAGTTAGTACAGCCAGGTTCCCCTGCGGGGGCCTGCGCTGGACTCTGTTTCTCATTTGCCACTGTTTATGTATTTTCAGTTCCCTGTTATTTCAGTGTCTGCTGATTTGCTACCAGTTCACCCCAGAGTTCTGATCTAGCGGGGGCGAGATCGTGTGGTCTCAGTATTTTTGTATATCAGACGTGTTGGAATTTTTCTTAGAGTTTTTGCTGGATTGCAGACAGTATTCTTTCCTGTCCTGTTCTATCTAGACAGTTTGGGCCCCAGCATTTGCTTACTCTATTTTCTGCCTGTGTTTGTATTTCATCTTGTCTCACCGCCAATATATGTTTGGGGGCTACCTATTCCTTTGGGGCTCTATTCCGGGGCATTTAGCCTTCCCCTTTCTCTCTTTAGGCTTAGTTAGCTCTCTGGCTGTGTCGAGGCATCTAGGGCACCGTAGGCACATCCCACGGCTGCTTCTAGTTGTGCTGTCAGTTTAGGGGTCTGCAATCTGCTAGTTACCAACCTCTCTGGGTGTCTGGTTGCCTGGTCTATTTTTGCTGCTGTCCTCCTCGGCTACCAAATCATAACACTGAACTCCTTGCAGATGTTGTCCTTGGTGGAAATTAAACCTAGGACCCCAGCTAAAGTGCTAACTACTAACCACTAACTAACCATTGAGCCATCATGCTGGCTGCAACTATGTTGCTGAGTTCTTTCACTCACACAGGTACTCATCTGATGACCTGATACTAGAGCATACCGGGCCCCTGCTGCTCAATAGTGCAGTTTTCCAAGTATTCCCACCCTTCACAGTCTTGGTCTCTTTTGGGCATCACCACAGTCTATCAGCACTCTTCCTTGACAACTGTCTAGACCTAACCGAGGATGGCCAGAATGCAGTGAGTTGTGAAGGCCTATGACCTTGATAGAGTGAGAGGTGAATCCATCACGAGAAACCCTGAGCTTGCAAAATGCTGAAGGTAATGGAAACTTAGTACTCAGGACTGTGGTGACAAGGTAGGCTATGATGAAGTAGGGCGAAGCAGTGTGCTTCACCAGCCCTGGAGTAGACTACACTAGAAGAAACAATGTGTGTGAAAATTCTTTACGCTGTGAAGGAAACATCCATAAGACTTTGTACCAGCTACCCCTTGTACCTACCCTTACCAAGTTACCGTACAGTAAAGACTATGTTTTAGAACGGGATTCTCCTTTATTGAAATCCAAAACCTATGGTTCTGACCAGCCAACACCATCGACTACAGATGGTCTGCACGTGCACAAGGCCCTCATAATATCAACACCCAGCCAGGACCCATTCTATCATGCTGCTACTGCCCCTAGTATACACAATAGTTGAGCATATCTTCCTACATATGATGTGGAGGATGCGGAGTTATGTACCGCACATGCCCACAGGCACCTGTCCTAAAATTCTAGGGCAGGTTTTTGTCTTTACCACACTAGACAAAAGAAATATGATTAGCTAATTAAATATATTTAAGAATTTAATTTATAATTTTATTTCCTTTCTTTCTTTCATTTTTCTTTCATTATTTCTTTCATTTTCCAGAGAACCCCTTTAAGGATATATCAAATCTCACCCTGCGACATTATGGCACAATGCTTCTAGTGCTGCAACCTCCATCCTAATGACAGCATAGGACTCCCAGACAATAATCTATGCTACTGAAATTTCCTCCCAGAGGATAGCAAACTAGTACAGTGTTCTTGTGTCATTAATCAATACAAAAGTTAGAAAACCAATGGATTAACAGCGCAGCAGTCTCCTTTGGTAGAAGCACGTTGCTGCAGGTCTTGATGAATCAGGATCACAGTTTTCAATTAAGTCAAGAATCTCTAGAAAGAGTATATAGATAAAATAAGAGGGGTGGGGACTACATTAGAAAAATGTCTAGGGTGGAATCCCAATGGATTTTCACCCTGGATAGCCTGGTCCCTACTGGGTTAAACCACGAGATAGAGTTATATGCGTTTCCTTAGGTCATCAATCAGAACCTGTGTCGCACTATGTCATTCACGCCTTACCCCTGTATGAATATGGGGGGTAGGGGGTGGTTTTTAGTAATTTTTAACACTTTTTAGCCGTAGTCATGTATTAGGCTGAATAATGAACACACGCATGCAAGTGTATTTTTATGAAAAATATTTTAAAGCTCCACCATTTGGGAGATTAGTTCTATGATTACTATCTTACTCCCCACAACTTGCATGGTTTGTTTTAGTTTGTTTTAGTTTATTTTACTTCACCCCAATTTATTTATTTTGTATATATGTAATGTGCGAGCCAGTTAGTGAACTTGTTAATACGGCAATATAGTATAATATCGATTTAACCTTCATTAAGTGTTTGTGCACATACATATACATCTATTGATTCATTAAGGGCTCTACTAAATATAATTATATTTATTTACTTTTAGGTCTATTCCTATTTTAACTAAATAAAGATTTTTTACTTTTAAGGTATCATTTAGGCAATGCCAGACACATAGGTGTAAACATCACTTATTCACTTTTTTCTTTGTACACTTTTCTGTTTTATTACTCCTTGCTGTCTTCTCCGTAAAAACACATAGTGCAGCAATCAATATTATTTTTTCTTTGTTTACTGTCACATGGCGAAAGGGCGGGGGTTTGTCAAAGGTACATAAGGCAGGCTCTGCTATGGGTCTCGATCCCTGACGAAGAAGGTCCGTGCACCTTCGAAACGCGTTGGAACGATTTTTGACCCTTCCTGCCTCTCGTACCACGGTACCACGGTGACGTCACCCATTTTTTGTCCCGCCCCCGTCCTGTCCATCTCGTACTAGCGGCGCCTCGTGGCCTGAGGACGCCGCGCTACTTCCGGACTCCGTGTTTCCCAGTCCAGCCTAGTTGTTCCAGCAACAGGGAGGACGCTCCCTGCCCCGGCACATTCGGTTTGCCTGTTCTGGGCGCGCGGTCCACCACCATCTGTACCGAGCCAGGACTTCCTTTTCTTCAATCCAGCCCTCTGCTGTTGTGACAGTAAGTGTTCTACACCAACACTTTTATGTATGCCAGCCTAACAATTCGTCACTATTGCACTGCCATTCATCCAGCAGTTTTTCACTTTGTGGGGACAATTCTTTTTGCATTTATAGTGTAGAGGCGCAGGTAGTTAATTGTTGTTTGTAGATTCTTAATCCTGTTTCTTTTCGTTTGCTTCTTCCAGGGACATTTAAGATCCATAACGTGTTCCACAAGTCCTTGTTGAAGAGGTTTGTTGAGCCAGTGGTTCCTACTGCTTTGCCTCCTGACCCTGTTCTGGTTGAGGGAAATATGGAGTTTGTGGTTGAGAAAATATTGAATTCTCTTTTTCTAGACGGAAACTCCAGTATTTGGTTAAGTGGAGAGGTTATGGTCAGGAAGACAATTCTTGGGTGTTTGCTTCGGACATCCATGCTAGGAGACTCATCCGTGCTATCATAGAACTCATCCTGACCGACCTGGTTGCTCAGGTGAGGGTTCGGTGACCCCTCCTCAAGGGGGGGGTACTGTTGTGAATGGACTTGAAATGAGTTCTGAGCAGAGGCTCCCTCTGGTGGTTACAAGCTGTACTGGACTGTCCAGTGAAGATTGTGAGGATTGGGAATCAGGTGTTACTGACTGGTCTTATATAAGGGAGTCCCTTCCCATCAGGGTTGCCGGTGATCAAT
This sequence comes from Oophaga sylvatica, assembly GCA_033576555.1. NCBI lineage: Eukaryota > Metazoa > Chordata > Amphibia > Anura > Dendrobatidae > Oophaga > Oophaga sylvatica. The sequence goes on along the minus strand of JARQOD010000002.1, from coordinate 306,511,903 downwards.
TGTTCTGGTCTCAATCCTTGATTTCTGTTTCCTTTGTAGCCTGCTGTGTCGTGTCTGCATCTCCTGCTAACAGATAAGACATTTTCTTCTTTTTGTTTTTGTGCTTGATTTTTGCATTTTGTCCTGCACTTCTGTGGGGGCCTTCAGGGTCCCCTCCGGGGGCTTTTGCCCTCTCAGTTTAGTTCAGCCACTGATGTTTGTACATTTGCTTTTTCCAGTTTTTTCAGTGGCTGCTGTTTTGATTTTGTTACACCAGAGAACTAATTTAGGTGGTAGAGGTTGTGTGATCTCAGGTGTTTTTGAAATTAGTAGAGTTGGTGCTTTTCAGGGTTTTTTGGGATTGCAGTAAGTGCCCTTCCTATCCTTTTCTATTTAGGTAGTTTGGGCCACAACGTTTGCTCATACTATTTTCTGTCTTTGTCAGTATTTCTTCTTGTCTAACCGCCATTACATGTTTGGGGGCTTTCTATGTTCTTTGGGGATCTGCTCCGGGGCAGATAGCTTTCCTCTTTCTATCTTTAGGTGTAGTTAGTTTCTCAGGCTGTGACGAGGCGTCTAGGACCAACGTAGGAACGCTCCACGGCTGGCTCTAGTTGTGGTGGTTAGTCAGGGTACTGCAATCTCATAGTTTCCAACTGCTCTGGTATATTGCCTTTTTTACCTGCACTCTTCAGCTACCGAAACATAACACAGTTATAGGATTAATCTGCAGGTTGGTAGCGATCTGACCCCGCCTGGTGTAAGCACTTTGAGCCCTTCTGCCAGGAGGAAATTAACTTTATTCCCCCAGCAGCATTCAGTCATGGGGCGATAGAGGCACAGGTTCAGTCACTGTTCTGTGTTTAGAGTGGCGGCTATTACCTTGCCTCTGGCTCTGACTGACAGCCGGCCCTAATGCTGATCCTGCTGTCAGTCAGTGCCAGGGTTGCAGGGCAATAGCCTCGTGAAGTATTCCTCTCGTATATCCCTGCATGTTGCATGAAAGTGGGGGTTCAGGCTGGGTGTGTGGACTTGTACTGTGAGGGAGCTACACCATGCAAAACGCATGTAGCCGTTGCCACTTGATTGCCAGGAACAAATGTTTCACAGTTCAATGCGGGTACACAACTTCACAAACATTTTCAACACAACACAGAGCATTTTCCACACAGTTTAAATTCCTGCCACTTTACCTTCTTTATTTGTCTTTTTTATTCACTATTTCTCACTACTTCACCGCAACCCAGCTTGACACTAGTGTTCAGCTTAGTAAGAATCCTTTTCTCAACCTGCGTTTCACATCTTCTTTTCCCTTAGGGGAGCCATGGTGCCAGAAAGGCTGATAATGTAATTATTAAGAGATATGTTTTAGTACTGTTGTCCATATAATGCAACTGTTTTCTTTTTTCCTTGGTGCAAACAAATGGTCTCTTTATTTCTTCTCTTGGTGAGAGTCATACAAGCTTGATAACTGCAAACCTAGTGGGAACTCTATTAAACAGCAAAGCTATTACTGAACATTTGTAAATAATTACATATATATCACCATCATAACCCCCATAACATTATAGATATTGACATCACTGTACCCATTGAGGCTCACAATCTAAATTCCCTCTCAGTATGTCTTTGAAAAGTGGGAGGAAACCCACTCAAACACAGGGAGAACATACCTGAACTGTTGTGAACGCTCTGGATCTGACTTCTGAGTTTGGGCTCCCTCTGGTGGCTGCTGATAGTAATGAAGATGCTTTGGCTAACACAAGTCTGTCAGCTGGGGGCGATGATTGGAAATCAGGTGTTACTGACTGGGGAGATATAAGTGAGCAACCTTCCCATGATCCTTGCCGGTGATTTGTTTCTTCCTGGTCCCATTTGGAAGTCAGCTTGCTTCCTGCAACTTTCAGATAAGTAATTTGCTGTTTTTTTCTGTCGCTTTTGTTTTTGTCTATCTCAGTTTTCTGCCTTTCTGGAGTTAGTACAGCCAGGTTCCCCTGCGGGGGCCTGCGCTGGACTCTGTTTCTCATTTGCCACTGTTTATGTATTTTCAGTTCCCTGTTATTTCAGTGTCTGCTGATTTGCTACCAGTTCACCCCAGAGTTCTGATCTAGCAGGGGCGAGATCGTGTGGTCTCAGTATTTTTGTATATCAGACGTGTTGGAATTTTTCTTAGAGTTTTTGCTGGATTGCAGACAGTATTCTTTCCTGTCCTGTTCTATCTAGACAGTTTGGGCCCCAGCATTTGCTTACTCTATTTTCTGCCTGTGTTTGTATTTCATCTTGTCTCACCGCCAATATATGTTTGGGGGCTACCTATTCCTTTGGGGCTCTATTCCGGGGCATTTAGCCTTCCCCTTTCTCTCTTTAGGCTTAGTTAGCTCTCTGGCTGTGTCGAGGCATCTAGGGCACCGTAGGCACATCCCACGGCTGCTTCTAGTTGTGCTGTCAGTTTAGGGGTCTGCAATCTGCTAGTTACCAACCTCTCTGGGTGTCTGGTTGCCTGGTCTATTTTTGCTGCTGTCCTCCTCGGCTACCAAATCATAACACTGAACTCCTTGCAGATGTTGTCCTTGGTGGAAATTAAACCTAGGACCCCAGCTAAAGTGCTAACTACTAACCACTAACTAACCATTGAGCCATCATGCTGGCTGCAACTATGTTGCTGAGTTCTTTCACTCACACAGGTACTCATCTGATGACCTGATACTAGAGCATACCGGGCCCCTGCTGCTCAATAGTGCAGTTTTCCAAGTATTCCCACCCTTCACAGTCTTGGTCTCTTTTGGGCATCACCACAGTCTATCAGCACTCTTCCTTGACAACTGTCTAGACCTAACCGAGGATGGCCAGAATGCAGTGAGTTGTGAAGGCCTATGACCTTGATAGAGTGAGAGGTGAATCCATCACGAGAAACCCTGAGCTTGCAAAACGCTGAAGGTAATGGAAACTTAGTACTCAGGACTGTGGTGACAAGGTAGGCTATGATGAAGTAGGGCGAAGCAGTGTGCTTCACCAGCCCTGGAGTAGACTACACTAGAAGAAACAATGTGTGTGAAAATTCTTTACACTGTGAAGGAAACATCCATAAGACTTTGTACCAGCTACCCCTTGTACCTACCCTTACCAAGTTACCGTACAGTAAAGACTATGTTTTAGAACGGGATTCTCCTTTATTGAAATCCAAAACCTATGGTTCTGACCAGCCAACACCATCGACTACAGATGGTCTGCACGTGCACAAGGCCCTCATAATATCAACACCCAGCCAGGACCCATTCTATCATGCTGCTACTGCCCCTAGTATACACAATAGTTGAGCATATCTTCCTACATATGATGTGGAGGATGCGGAGTTATGTACCGCACATGCCCACAGGCACCTGTCCTAAAATTCTAGGGCAGGTTTTTGTCTTTACCACACTAGACAAAAGAAATATGATTAGCTAATTAAATATATTTAAGAATTTAATTTATAATTTTATTTCCTTTCTTTCTTTCATTTTTCTTTCATTATTTCTTTCATTTTCCAGAGAACCCCTTTAAGGATATATCAAATCTCACCCTGCGACATTATGGCACAATGCTTCTAGTGCTGCAACCTCCATCCTAATGACAGCATAGGACTCCCAGACAATAATCTATGCTACTGAAATTTCCTCCCAGAGGATAGCAAACTAGTACAGTGTTCTTGTGTCATTAATCAATACAAAAGTTAGAAAACCAATGGATTAACAGCGCAGCAGTCTCCTTTGGTAGAAGCACGTTGCTGCAGGTCTTGATGAATCAGGATCACAGTTTTCAATTAAGTCAAGAATCTCTAGAAAGAGTATAAAGATAAATGACAGAGTTCAAAATTATAAGAAAAGGGACATCCAGAATTGTTATTTCATAGAAAATAAAGAGTTTACTAAAATAGACATGTCAGGAGTTAAACTCTAACAGATGCTCACGCATTTTTTAACAAAATGTAAGGGATGGAAGTCTTCATCTGTCATGTAAAATGTAGACAGTGTCTTGAAGAACTACTTATTAAAGTAGAAGGTGCAAGAGACTATGAGCTAATACGACACCTTCTTACTTCAACAGACAGAAGTTAACACAATTCTTTTTCAGTCAAATTTTATGTCTGTCAAAGGTGAGGTTTATCTATTCCTAGACTTGGTACAGCATTTAGAGTTAGGTGGAAGGCTCAATTCTGCAGCACTGAAAGAAAGTTTACAAAGTTAAAACAACTTTATGATTTGAGTAAAGTAAATTCTGTTACATAAAGTCATATGTTACGAAACAAAAAATTATGATAACTGGACACCTTGCCAAATCCACTGCCTTTGTTATTAGAGACAGCTACATATTAGTAAATTTAGATTTTTTTTCACATTTCTATATTGTTATGACAGACATTTATAATGTTTTCATAACGGACAGTAACTTGTGCCCCTTCTTGACATTTGTAGTACATGTATGTCATGATCAAGAAAGACTTCCCGACCGATGCAGTACATGTGCGTCATGGCGATCGCCCGCATACAGGTGGCTGTGCGTGGGCAATTGTCGCTGAGTGTCAGCTGATACTGACAGTTGACACCCAGCACTCAGTGCCAGGAGCGGTCAAGCATCGTTCCCAGCACTTTAAACCCCGAAAAGCTGCGATCAGTGACATTGCAGCATTTAGAGAGCAGGCACAAGGAAGAAAGCCCCTCTGCCCATGCATCAGAGACATCATCACGGGGTCCCGATCGTTGTCATGGTGACCCAATGATGACATCCGGGTCTCCAGTCACTAGGAAGTTAGTTAGATCATGACCAGTGAATGATCTAACTAACTTGTGTGTGCAGGGCTGACAGGCCATAAGATATAGCAATGCTCCTGCTATACCTTATAACTGAGATCAGACTGCAGAAAGTGAAAGTCCCACAGTGGTAAATCGGCTCACTCAACGGTACCCTGGGGTAGACATGGGAACACTGTCTCTTAAGAACTTCCTTTGTTTTATTATAGGCAGCATAAACCAAGGTGTCATAAAACAAGCACAGCCCTCTGGGCATAACAGGAAAACAAAACAAAAAGGTAGCACAAAGCACAGTACTTCTGAGATCGGGGTTCCTCCTGCTCACCATTAGCAGAACACACACGGTTCAGGTTGTTTCCAGCACAATCAATTCTCTGAAGTGTTCCTCTCCAGACACTAAACCCTCAGTGCCTCTTGAGACCAGCTACTTAAGCCAAAGACAACACCCTTGGGTGGCGATAAGGTGGACAACCAATCACAGCACTTAATATGCTGGAGGAAAAATCTCTGGGTCTTATATCACTGATGCCATTAAGTGCAGTGAAACATATCTCCCCTTCAGCACTTTACCAATGACTTTGTGACTTCCCCCTTCTGCCTAAAGCCAGGGGTTTTGGCACCTTCACTCACTAAGTAGAAGAGTTCGGACAGAGCATCTGAATTACCATGAAGCTTCTCTGGCCTGTGCTTGACATGAAAATTAAAGTCCTGGAGCGCTAAAAACCATCTAGTCACCCGGGCATTCTTTCTCTTCCTTTCCCTCATCCATCTCAAGGGCGCATGATCTAATACTAGCCTGAACTTCCTGCCTAACTCTTTTTCTAAGATATCATAGTTCTTTTCACAGGAGTAGAGTTTCCAACTCAGGTATAGGACTGGATGTCCTATAGTACTAGGACACCTCATTCAGCCTCCTGTAGTCATTACAGAACCGCCACTCCCCATTTGGATTCGGCACAAGGACAATAGGGCAGGAACAGCCACTCTTTGACTCCTCGATGACAGTCAGGCTCAACATCCTCCTCATCTCTGTAAAGCTCACCTCACGGTGGGCTTCGGGAATCCGATACAGCTTTTGGTTCACCCTCCAATGCAGCTCCATCAGTATTTCATGCTCCATAACCTCCGTACAACCTGGCAACTCTGAAAACAAGTCCGTGTTCTGCTGAAGCAGCTCACAGCACTGTTGTTTCTGGGACAGCGACAGTGTCTCTGCCACTGTGACATCCTCAACCCTGGCTTCAGGATGGGCCTCCAGGCACGTTGCTTCTACTGGATCCCTGCCTCACCACGGTTTCAGCATCACTCAATTTTTCAACCACCTCGTATGGCCCTTCTACTTGGCCAGGAACTTACTTTCAACCGTGAGGATCAACACCAACACCTGGTTGACAGGACTAAACTGTCTCAGTCTTGCTGACAGATTGTAGACCCTTGTCTGGGCCTCTTGTGCTTGAAGGAGGCTCTCTCTCACAATCGGCATCACACTCGCGATCTTGTCCTGAACCTGAGCCACATGTTCAATAATGCCTCGGTGGGGTGTTACCCCCACTTCCAAGGTCTCCTTTGCAATGTCCAGAAGTCTCCAAGGGTGCCGTCTGTATAACAGCTTGAACAGTGAAAACCCCGTAGAGGTGTGTGGGACTTCTGTACTGGAGAACAGTAGGTACAGTAATAGGCAATCCCATTCCCAGCCATCCTTCTCCACTACCTTCTTCAGCATATACTTCAAGGTCTTGTTGAACTTTTCCACGAGGCCGTCGGTCTGTGGATGGTAAACAGATGTCCTGAGTTGTATAATCTGGGGGCTTTACATAACTCTCTCATTACCTTGGACATGAACAGTATTTCTTGGTCCATCAGAATCTCCCTGGTCAGGCCTGTCTGGGAGAAAATATGGACTAGCTCTTAGGTTATACTATAGTCTGAGGAGTTCCTCAGTGGTACCGCCTCCGAGTACCGTGTCACATAGTCCATGATCACCAAGATGTATTGATGGCCTCAAATGAACTTAATTAGGGGTTCAACCAGGTCCATAGCAATCTGGTCAAAGGGGACCTCTATAATGGGTAACGGAACTAGGGGACTGCAGAAGTGGGATACAAGAGCAGTTAGCTGACAGGTATGGCAGGATCAGCAGACATTAACAAGTCCCTGTGACACCCAGGCCAGTAGAACCTCTAAAGGACTCGCTCTTGGGTTTTATCTACTCCTAGATTTTTGCCCGAAGATATGAAAATGGGACAGATCTAGTACCCTATGTCTATAGGGTCCCTGGACTAACTGCTGCTCTATAATACTTCTTCTCACTGTTTAGTGACCTGATTGAGCAACTCCTCATTAACTGCACAGTACGGAACCTGGTTTTGGCCCCTGGCTCTTGGGCAACCCCATTTATCACAGACACATTTTCAAATGCCCATTTTAGGGTATGATACCGCATTTGAGCAGTCCAAAAATTTCCCCCAGAAACCGCCATTTCAGGAATTTTGTCCTCACTGGTCACCATCTTATCCTCGTCGCCAGCCATGACACACAAGGGGAACTCATCCACCTCTGACTGCAAATGGGTTTCATTAGGGTTGATGCTTTGGACCCAGCAAAAATACGCCGTGCCCAAAGCGCTGCTAGTTCCGGATCGTGGGCAACTGGCCTTAATGTGTGACAGCAGCCAAACAGAAAAACCCAATATATATCTGGTATCGCTGTAATTGTACCAACCCAAAGAATAAAGTCATCTAATTCCAGACGGACCAGGGATTGAAGCTTGAGGAGGGCAATTTGCATATTCCAGGTGCCTTCTGGGAAAAGCGAAGAGTCTCCCTTAGCAAGAAGATCGTTGAGTACAGCCGGGAACAGCTGCTTGGAAAGCATCGCCAAACCAAGGATTGAAGCTTGAGGAGGACATTTTGCATATTCAGGTGCCTTCTGAGAAAAGTGAAAAGTCTCCCTTAGCAAGAAGATAGTGGGTACAGCCGGGACCAGCTGCTTGGAAAGCACCCAAAGCAGGGATTGAAGCTTGAGGAGGACAATTTGCATATCCAGGTGCCTTCTGGGAAAAGTGAGAGTCTCCCTTAGCAAGATAATTGGGTACAGCCGGGACCAGCTGCTTGGAAACATCGCCAAACAGGGATTGAAGCTTGAGGAGGACAATTTGCATATCCAGGTGCCTTCTGGAAAAAGTGAAGAGTCTCCCTTAGCAGAAGATCATTGGGTACAGCCGGGACAGCTGCTTGGAAAGCATCGACCAAACCAGAGATTGAAGCTTGAAGAGGACAATTTGCATATTCCAGGTGCTTTCTGGAAGAGATGAGTCTCCCTTAGCAAGAAGATCGTTGAGTACAGCCGGGACAGCTGCTTGGAAAGCATCGCCAAACCTGGATTGAAGCTTGAGAGGACAATTTGCATATTCCAGGTGCTTCTGGGAAAAGTGAAGAGTCTCCCTTAGCAAGAAGATCGTTGGGTACAGCCGGGACCAGCTACTTGGAAAGCATCGCCAAACCAGGGATTGAAGCTTGAGGAGGACAATTTGCATATTCCAGATGCCTTCTGGGAAAAGCGAAGAGTCTCCCTCAGAAATAAGATCGTTGGGTACAGCCGAGACCAGCTGCTTGGAAAGCATCGCCAAACCGTGCACCGTAAAAGCATCGCTAAACCATGTGAATTTTTGCCTCTAGGACATTATTGCAAGCAAGCTTGGTTGATTGAGTAAATTACACAAGAAGGTTACACACAGTAGATTACAAAAGAAAGAAGACACACAGCAACTAATAGACCTGACAGAATAACAAATCTACAGGTCATCGGGCATCTAGCAAATAGCGACCACAATATTGTACAGTTTCACTTGTCTTTCGCTAGGGGGACTGGTCTGGGAGTAACAAAAACACTGAACTTTAGGAAGGCAAAGTTTGACCAGCTTAGGCTAGTTTCACACTAGCGTTTGAGCGACCGGCGGTTTCAGGATTACACGGTTGCATTTTGGTGCGCTCGGCGCACCATTAAAAGGACGCATGCGCCGCCAAACGCATACCTGCGCACGGCCTGCGTACCCAATGCTAAAGATAGGGTACGCAGGTCGCATGCAGCGTCATGCGTCCATAGGCGGAGCCGCCGGGAGGGGGCGTAGCTTAGCAGCGGCCGTACGCAGACTGACGCAGGTCTGTCAAACGCTAATGTGAAAGCACCCTTAGAGATGCCCTTAATCTGGTTGACTGGGACAATGTCCTCAGAAATAAGATTACAGATAATAAATGGGAAATGTTTAAGAACATCCTGCATAGGCACTGTAAGCGGTTTATACCTTGTGAGAATAATAGGACAAGAAATAGGAAAAACCCAATGTGGCTAAACAAAGAAGTAAGAAGGGCAATTAACAGTAAAAAGAAAGCATTTAAACTACTAAAGCAGGATGGTCCGTGGAAGCTCTAAAAAACTATAGGGAGAAAAATACTTTATCTAAAAAACTAACTAAAGCTGCCAAACAGGAAACAGAGAAGCACATTGCTAAGGAGAGTAAAACTAATCCCAAACTGTTCTTCAACTATATCAATAGTAAAAGAATCACAAGTGAAAGTGTAGGCCCCTTTAAAAATTGTGAGGAAAGAATGGTTGTAGATGACGAGGAAAAAGCTAATATATTAAACACCTTCTTCTCCACGGTATTCACACTGGAAAATAAAATGCTAGGTGAAAATGCCAAGAGACAAAGAAAACCCTATATTAAGGGTCACCAATCTAACCCAAGAAGAGGTGCGAAACCGGCTAAATAAGATTAAAATAGATAAATCTCCGGGTCCGGATGGCATACACCCACGAGTACTAAGAGAACTAAGTAATGTAATAGACAAACCATTATTTCTTATATTTAGGGACTCTATATAGTGACCGGGTCTGTTCCACAGGACTGGCGCATAGCAAATGTGGTACCAATATTCAAAAAGGGCTCTAAAAGTGAACCTGGAAATTATAGGCCATTAAGTCTAAGTACTATTGTTTATAAAATATTTGAAGGGTTTCTGAGGGATGTTATTCTGGATTATCTCAATGAGAATAACTGTTTAACTCCATATTAGCATGGGTTTATAAGGAGTCGCTCCTGTCAAACCAATCTAATCAGTTTTTATGAAGAGGTAAGCTATAGACTAGACCAAGGTGAGTCATTGGACGTGTATGTCTGATTTCAAGGTTTGATACTGTTTCACAAGAGTTGTACACAAATGAGATGCTGGTCAGGAAAATTGGTGTAAAGGTAAGTAACTGCTAGTATAGAAGCGAGGTGGTATAAATGGTATATTCTCTAACTGGGTCGCTGTGACTAGTGGGGTACCGCAGGGGTTGGTGTTGGGACCTATTCTCTTCAACATATTTATTAACGATCTGGTAGAAGGTTTACACAGTAAAATATCGATATTTGCAGATGATACAAAACTATGTAAAGCAGTCAATACAAGAGAAGATAGTATGCTGCTACAGATGGATCTGGATTTGTTGGAAACTTGGGCCGAAAGGTGGCAGATGCGGTTTAATAATGATAAATGTAAGGTTATACATATGGGAAGAAGGAATTAATATCACCATTATACACTGAATGGGAAACCACTGGGTAAATCTGACATGGAGAAGGACTTGGGGACCCTAGTTAATGATAAACTTACCTGGAGCAGCCAGTGCCAGGCAGTGGCTGCCAAGGCAAACAGGATCATGGGGTGTATTAAAAGAGTTATGGATACACGTGATGAGAGCATTATACTGCCTCTGTACAAATCCCTGGTTAGACCGCACATGGAGTACTGTGTACAGTTTTGGGCACCGGTGCTCAGGAACAGGGCCGGCATTAGGGGCAGGCAGACCAGTCAGCTGCCTAGGGCCCTCGCTCCTCCAGGGGCACCCAGCTATCAGCACATCACACAGCCTGTATGGGGCCCATGAGGCAGGGGGGCCCGCCTGCCACCAGCACCGACTCCCCCTGCCTCCACATTGAACTATACTGGCGTCATAGACGCCGGTACAGTTCAAAGCAATGATGGAGGAGAGAGTATCAGCTGATGCTCCCTCTTCCATCATTCCCCGCTCTGACTCTGACACAGCAGCTGCATTTAGTGATCTAAATATGCTATTATTATAATGTTAAATGTGTCATGGATTAACAATTCCAAAACCAATGGAATATGTAAAGGGATTCCAAAGGTATTGCTGTATAAAGTGACTGATGCCAGATATTCAGCAGATTTTAACACCTAGAGTACCAACCCTTCTCCAAAGTAGTGGATGAGGTCCAGAATAATGGTTGAAAAAATGTTTCCTCTTCATCTTGAGAAAGGGCCATGGAGCCCAGAGGCGTGTAGCCCTTTTGAAATGTTTTAAATAAGCAACATTATTCTGGACCTCTTCCATCTTTTGCACCCGAATCTCCACTACTTTATGATAGTGCTGGTACTCTAGGTGTTGAATGTCCCTATCACTAACACCGCACTGCACCTGCTCACTGAGCCAGTGCGTGTGTCCTGAATAAGACAGACTGCACTCAAAGATACCTGTGGAGCGGGGCAGTAGCGGTGAAGATGCGTGCTTCAGACTAACAGGACCCGAAGCACGTGACTGCCAAGGGGCGGCGCCGGCCACAGGTCTCTCAGAGGGAGCAGTAACAGATAGAGAATGCTTCAGGCCAGAGGACCTGAAGCACGTGACTGCTGGTGGGCGTGGCCTAAGCTCCAGAGAGCTATGAACGGAAGGAAAACTCCTAGAAGGGTAACTACGGGACAGAGTTACCAAGGGGCATAGACAAAACGGATCGTCAGGATAGCCAGGTCATAAACAGAGGGAGCAACGCAGTACAAGAGGAGCAGGCAGAGAATAACCAGAATGTAGCCAAGGGATCAGAAAACCAGAACGGGCAAATACACAGTACCAAGACAGTAGACAAACTCACAACGAAGAGACGGACCGGGTCAAAACCAAACAAGCAACAAGATCAGGCACAAGGCACAGGCACACAGGAGGTCAACTAACTCAGCCGAGGGCAGGAGTATAACTGACACCAGACCTAGGTCAATTGGCAACTAAATAGCCGCCCTCTGCCAGAGAGAGGCTGAAACCATTAACCCCAGTCTGACCAGGACGGGACAAAGACAAAACCCCGTCCTGGGTCATGACAGTCCCTCTGTGGGATGAGGACAGTGAGAGCACGATTGATATTTTATCTGGCCTTTTCTATAGCATAACTCTATAAAGTGAGCACCTACACTCTCACATTCACCCCTCCCACTGTATCTTAACGTACTTATGTAAAGGTTCATCGGATGCAGTAAACAGCAGGAGGCAGAGAAGGGGGTTAACAGGAATTTACTTAGGCAACTGATGAATACAAATTCAAAGAAACCTCCACGCAGGGAGGTGAATAGGCAAATGATGAACTACACAATAACCGTAACAAGAAGGGGAAAAGTGAAAGTAAAGACTTATCGATTGGAGTTCTGGTTGGGAAGTGGTTGGTACAGCTCCCGACGGCGTCTCAGTCCATGAACAAATCTCTGGCTCTGCTGTATAGTAACGAGGTGCACTGTCTCCTGACCGTGCCGAAGTATCCGGATCCGTTGGTCTTGAGTCCGTTGATCTTGGGTCCGTTGGAGCGTAGGTTCAGTTCCTTCTACTGGTTCCTCATGGAGGATGCGGTACACTGGGAGCACAACGCCATACAGGCCGCAGGGGTGACAAGGCGCGCACGGAATCACAAAATTCAGGAGAAACCAGTACGACTGCTGCACTGCCGGTTCTCGGTCTGGTTCCTGAAGGGACACTTGGTAAAGGGTATGTGAGTCAGAAAGTCTCTAAAGAGCTTGCGTCAGTTGTAGTAGTTGAGGGGAGGTAGTCAACCTTCTTCCTGCTCTGTAGTCGCCTTCCCACCAAGTCTCCCCCTTTCCCGCGCTCAGCTCCTTTTATGTCCCCCACACTCCCTTCTGTCAGGTGCTCAGGCTTTCCCCACAGAGACAGATCATCCCCCTGCAACAGTGATGATGGCCCTTATAGTTCCGGCCCTAGAGCGTTCCTCGAACAGGCAGCACTGTTCCTGTTCATCTTCTTACTCTATATGCGCTTGTTTGTTTTTTGCTTTATCTAAGATGCAAAATAGGAATTTTCCAATGTTAAACCAAATTTTTGGCCACTCCTATTCAAATTATTTTAGAAAGATATATAAAATGCACACAGATGCCTAGGTAGTATATATGAACCCATGCTATACTTTTATTTTAACCCCTTCATGATATGACAGGTGCATTAACATGTATAAATATTATAATCTCGCCTACCATGGAAACCTTCAAAAGAAACCTGAAGACCCACCTCTTCTAACAAGCCTACAATGTGCAGTGATCCTCAGTCTACTGAACCGCTGCATAACCAGCTCTAGCCTCTCTTAGTGTATGCTAATCCATCCCCTGTTGACTGTGAGCCCTCGCAGGCAGGGCCCTCTCTCCCTCTGTACTTGTGTGTGCCTTGTATTGCTCCTGTTTAGTGTACTTGTCTATGTATGCCCCTTTTTCACATGTAATAAATGGCGCTATAATAATGAATAATAATTATAATAATAATAATAAATGTTACATGTATTGCGTGATGACCGCATGGGTTCACGCCAAGTGCTGATGCTTGAGCCACAGAACACAGACGCAGCTGAAACAAGCCATTTCAAGTGAGCAGAGCGAGGGAGCGCTGCCCTTAAAGTCTACTTTCTAGGATCACTCAAGCATTTTTCAATCTAATGGCGGCTGATTGAATAAGACAGTGGATCGGTCGAAACGTCAAATATAGTCGTTTATATATGTTTTTTTCTGTTTTCTGCTCTACGAATACCTTATGTGACCACATAAATAAATTTCCTTTTTTTTTTGGCATCACCTTACGAATTGAGTGTGCGGTGAACTCTCTTCATTTGGATCTAGGGTCCGCAGGACCTTTTTAACCAGCACTTAGTATTTGGACAGAGTGCAGGCCAATTTCTTCTACTGTCACTGTTAATAGTGACAGCAACATCGATTGGCATTGTAGAGGTAGGGACCTCTATCTCTGCACCGATCAGTATAAAGTCATTGCGATCGCGCTGTGCCGATAGTCTCCATGGTGACCACAGGCAGAAAGATGGCCGTGGAGTCACCCAGATATGGTGGGTGACCTGTAAGTTCCTGCTCAGAGCAAGAGCTGACACACCTCCTACTTTGGTGCGAGACGCTTATCTAATACCCTACAGCAGACCTGGGCAAAGTGCTGCCCTTGGGCCACATCCAGCCCTCTGGCTGTCTCAGTCCGGCCCGCAGACCGAGACAATCGAGGAGCTGGAAAACATGGGCCCACGTTCTGCACCGTGCCCACCCGCTCGCTGTCTCCATCTGTGCTGACCTCTTTGGTGGAGGAGGTGCCTCTGTCCACTTTCTCCACCAATCGGTGTGTGAAACAGCTGACGCAATGAAGTCATTTCCTTGTGTCAGCTGTGCACGGCGGAGAGTCAGAGCATCAGAGACACCGAGACGGGAGCAGGACGGGACCAAGGTGAGTATGTGGTGTTCTTTTTTTTTATGTGTATGAGATGTTTGTGTGGGCATGGGGAGAATATTGGGGTGTCATGCTGCGCATGGGGAGGCTATGGTGATGTCAAGCTGCACATGGGGAGGCTATGGGAGTGTTATGTTGCACATGGGGAGGCTATGGGGGTGTTATGCATGACATGGTGAGGCTATGGGGGTGTCATGCTGAACATGGAGAGGCTATGGGGGTGTCATGTTGCACATGGGGAGGCTATTGGGGTGTCATGCTGCACATGGGGAGGCTATGGGTGCCTTAACCAAGACATGGGGAGGCTATGGGGTCTCATATTGCATATAGGGAGGCTATGGGAGTGTCGTGCTGCACATGGGAGGCTATAGGTGCCTTATCCAGGACATGGGGAGGCTATGGGGGTCTCATACTGCATATAGGGAGGCTATGGGAGTGTCATGCTGCACATGGGGAGGCTATGGGGGCCTCATCCAGTACATAGGGAGGCCATGGGGGCCTCATCCAGGACATGGGGATGCTGTGTTGGGCTCATCATATATATAGGGAGGCTGTGTAGGGCTTATGCATTATATAGGGAGGCAGTGTGGTGCTCAAGCAGTATATAGGGAGGCTGTGTGGGGCTCATGTAATATATAGTGAGGCTGAGTGGGGCTCATTCAGTATATATATGGAGGCAGTGTGATGCTCATGCTGTACATAGGGAGGCTGTGAGGGCTCATGCAATATATAGTGAGGCTGTGTGGGGCTCATGCAGTATATATAGGGAGGTTGTGTGTTAGGGTTTGCGGAACGCACCAAATATAAGATGTAGAGAGGTGCATTCGCAGCCCGGGGTCCACCGTGCAGGCAGAGCCTGCTGCTAGTAAAATGGCGTAAGTAGCGAACTCTGTTATCCCGCAGAGTCGCTAAAATAAACGCCGTAGCGCGCTGTGGCAGTTAATGCGAACTCTGTTAATCCCCAGAGCCGCTAACGGGAAGGCCACAGCGCTATATGGCGATATAAGCAAACTCTGCTACACCACAGAGTCACTGAGTAAAGACGAGAGATAGGTACTGTGTCCTGTTAACCCCACAGGGATACACAGATAACTGCTGTGCGGATAGCAGTCCGTGATCATGCAGACAGCAACGCAATCAAGCAATCTCCTTACCGGAGAAGCCGGTATTCTAGGGGCTTATTTCAGCCAAACCCTGACAACGTGCACCCAAATCTCCTCACTGGAGGTGCCGGTATTCAAGGGCGTATTTCAGCCGAGCCCTAACCACATGCGTACATGATCACACTGGCGCAAAGCACATAATGCAATTGATACTAGCGCACGGCCGTGCGGTAAGGACAGCCTTTTATAGCAGCCACGAGAAAAAGACTTTCCAGTAAGGACCAATGGGAGGCTGCTTCAGAACATCAACAGCCAGAGGACCTTCCTGAAGGACCAATAGGAGTGGCAGCTGTGTCTGAGCATGTGACCCCTGATCTCCAATGGGAGATCTCGCCCTGGGCATGCTCAGACGAAGCAACAAAGGACTTAGACCTAAAGACGTCTGCTCGCCGCTGACCAGTACTGGCTATAATAGCAGAACCTGAAGAGCAGCAGCAAGTCTCTGCACAGCATTAGACCCGGGCGAGACGCTGGGACCGACGTCTTTGCTGAGCAGGCTCCACTGCGGTCGGAGATGGATGGGGGACCGCAGCGGGACTGGTTCGAGACTCCAATTGTGCAGCAGCGGGAACTCGAACCCTAAAACTGTGTGAGGCTCATGAAGCATATATAGGGAGACTGTGTGGGGCTCATGCTTTACATAGGGAGGCTGTGGGGGCTCATGCAGTATATATGGGGAGGTTGTGTGGGACTCATGCAGTATATATAGGGAGGCTGTGGGGGCTCATGCAGTATATATGGGGAGGTTGTGTGGGGCTCATGCAGTATATATGGGGAGGTTGTGTGGGACTCATGCAGTGTATATAGGGAGGCTGTGTGGGGCTCGTGCAGTATATAGGGAGGCTGTGTGGGGCTCATGCATTATACAGGGAATCTGTATGGGGCTCATGCTGTATATGAGGAGGCTCTCTGGGGCTCATGCTGTGTGGGACTCATTCTGTATATAGGGAGGCTGTGTGGGGCTCATGCAATATATAGTGAGGCTGTGTGGGGCTCATACAGTGTATATAGGGAGGCAGTGTGGGGCAGGGCCGATATCAGCACCCGGCACACCCGGGCAAGTGCCGGGGCCCTGAGCAGGCGGGGGGCCCACTCGCCATCTGGCACCCCCCCCCGTTAGCGGAGGAGAGCGGTGTCAGCGCCGCCACTGGGCCCCCCCCCCCGCTTGCTCAGGGCCCCGGCATCAGCTGGCACAATACTTACCTCTCCCATGCCTCCGCTGCCGCAGCTCCGGGCTCCAGGGGGCGTCGGCGCTTCCTCTCACAGCAGCGCCACTGAATGATGTCATCATTCAGCGGCCGGCTGTGGCAGAGAGCGCGGACGCTGGACAGGTGAGACATGTGTGTGTGTGTGTGTGTCTGTGTGTATGTAGAGCGGTGCTTTGTGTGTGTGTGTGTGTGTATGTATGTGAGAGAGTGCTTGTGTGCTGTGGTGCTGTCTGTGTGTGATGATGGGCAGGCATTGCTGATAATGGGGAGGCATTGATGATGATGGGGAGAAGATGATGATAATGGGCAAGCATTGATGATAATGGGCAGGCATTGATGATGGGGAGAAGATGATGATGGATGGAGGGCGATGATGATGATGGGCAGGCATTGATGATAATGGGGAGGCATTGATGATGATGGGGAGGCGATGATGATAATGATGGGCAGGCATTGATGATAATAGGGAGGCATTGATGATGATGGGGAGGCGATAATGATGATGGGGAGGCGATGATGATGATGGGCAGGCAATGATGATGTTAAGGAGGCAATGATGATGATGGGGAGTCTTTCCACAGCGCCCTTTCCTGAACCGTAACAGTGCAGAACGCAGTACAGCGCAGAGGAGAGCTCCATATTTTGTATGGAGCATTATATGGGGACCAGTATCCTGTATGGAGCATTATATGGGGACCAGTATCCTGTATGGAGCATTATATTGGGTCCAGTATTCTGTATGGAGCATTATTTTGGGTCCAGTATTCTGTATGGAGCATTATATGGGGGATGACATCCTGCATGGGGTATTATATGGGTGATGAGGGGAGACTGTGGTGCCCATAATATTGTATGGAGGACTGTACTGTCCAGTCTGTTCTGTGCGCTGTGAGGATTTGGCGGTTTTTGAGCTATTGTACAATTTACAATAGATATCACTCATGTAATGGAAGAAGAGAAGTGTTTGGCATTGTGCTATACCCATATTTCTCTGCAGTATCTGAGCCCCCCCCCCCCCCCCCCCCCCCCCCCCCCCCCCCCCCCCCCCCATAATATTGTGAGGACTGTACTGGTCAGCTGTTCTGGCGTGTGAGGATTGGCGTTTTTGAGCTGACATTTACATGTATATATAATGGAGAGGACTGTTTGGTGTGCTATAGCTGTATTGTAGGCTCTGGTGGCTATGCAAAATAATCGAGGCTGTGTAGGGGCACATACAGTGGGTAAAATGGAGCGGCCCGTGTGGGCTCATGCAGTATATATAGGGAGACTGTGTGGGGCTCATGTTGTACATAGGGAGGCTGTGGGGGCTCATGCAGTATATGGGGAGGCTGTGTGGGCTCATGCAGTATATATTGGGAGGCTTGTGTGTGGGCTCATGCTGTATATGGGGAGGCTGTGTGGGGCTCATGCTGTATATGGGGGGGCTGTGTGGGGCTCATTCTGTATATAGGGAGGCTGTGTGGGGGTCATGCTGTATATGGGGAGGCTGTGTGGGGCTCATGCTGTATATGGGGAGGGTGTGTGGGGCTCATTCTGTATATAGGGAGGCTGTGTGGGGCTCATGCTGTATATAGAGAGGCTATGTTGTATGATATAACTATTATATACAGTCTGATGACCATGTACTTTTATATATTAGATCTGGGAATGAATTTTTGAGAGAATCTGGAATTTCTTCCAGCTCATTATCCACATTTTTTGTATCTATTTAAAGTCACCAAATTTTACCATATGTATTCATAATCCCACAGTTATCTATACTTGGGTTTTTATGGTGAAATCATTTGCATTTTTTTTATATCCCATTGCTTTCAGTTCTCTGATAATATACAACCCAAATGTCAGTATCCGGGAGGACATAAATCACCAGTTTTATTCGTCACACAATGATTCTCACCACTGTAGAGCGGCAAGTAGCGGCTGTCAATCAATCAGCAGGTAACAATCCGGGTGTAAATCCAAAAAGTGTCGCTTATAGCAATCTGCAAGGAGCCTGACTTACCTCTAATAGAGCTATCGCAGACTGACACCAACTGACCGTTTTTATTCCTGCTTTAAATTCAAATGCCCGCAATGCTATTGGTTGATGGGTGCGACGCATGTCATGATGTTGTATGTGGTGATAAATTTAAACTGAAAGCGCATTCTAGTAATATTATAAGGAGATACAATGTATAACTTTTATATCCATCTCTATGGTTTTCATCCATACTCCTATTAGTGTTATTTGGGGAAGCAGTCATGTAGTTTCCATGACTGTAATACAATATGTCATACATTTATAGACTTTTATCTTTAGGCTTTATCAGTGAACGGGATTTTACACTTATAATAAAACCTCAGGTGAGGAACTAAGCCGACCGCCACACGGTAGCTCGGGTATCACAGCTTCTGATCCCACCGCCGCTACCAAATGTGAAGGACGACCCCTTTCCTCCTACGTCACCAATGGGACGTAACTCCACAGGTACAGCTCTCCGTCGCCCCCTTTGTCTCTCAGGTCAGTAAGGGAACTGCACCTAGAGCAAATGGCCGCCGGGGAGGTTGTCCTGTTACCCATGGGTATTCTAAGATTCGTGATCAGAGTAAAAGCATCAGCCCAAGATTAATTTTTATGGTTTAATTGCCTTAAGGGCGCACTAGATAATTACAGAAATATACAGTAAAGCTATACAACGGAATGACAATAGATTTGCAGTCAGAGTAAAATACCACAATAATGTACAAGGCTTAAAGGTATTAGCTATAGATCAATATTACCGGGTTGTAGGGACATGGGGAGGCAGGGAGCTCTGCGATCCCCAGGCAACAGTCTCCCAAAACACGTGCTGCTGCTCCCTTGGCAAGGCAAATCTGTCCCTTGGTCCTTCTTAGACCATCTTCTTGGCTTCTGTGTGAAAATGGATTGAGGACAGCCTGTTCATGGCTACAGTTCTTAAACCTGCTAGGCCCCTTCCCTTTGCTTTGAAGCACGCATATTAACTGGCCTGCAATTCATATGGAGCAGGAAATACTGGCTTCAGTCGGAGTTATTTAGCATACTAATGACCATCTTATTCAGACACGGGCCTGAACTAATTAGCATACTAAAGCCCTTTTGATTCATAGTGGACATCAAAACCGGTCGTACTGGATATGCTAACAGGCCCTGTGTAGTTAGCAGTCTGTGGCTCTGTGAACTGACAAAATGGAGGCTGATATAGGCCCTATACAAGATGGCGGCGTCCCTTTCCTTACACCTCCCTGCTTTTGAGGGCGCTAGGGGGTATCACATTCCTGTGTTCCCCCGTGCGCCCTACCGCACCCTCTCCTTGCCGGGACAAACCATCAGCGTTACCATGGTCCCTGCCTCTTTTGTGGCGAATGGTGAAGTGGTATTGTTGGAGAGCGAGGCTCCAGCATAGCAACCTCCCATTCGTCCCAGAGACCGTGTGTAACCAGCTGAAGGGGTTGTGGTCTGTTTCCACGGTGAATTGGCGTCCATACAAGTATGGCTGCAGACGCTGCAGGCCCACACAATTGCCAGACATTCCTTCGCCATCGTGGAATAGGCCACTTCCCTCGGCAGGAACTTCCGGCTCAGGTACAAAACGGGGTATTCATGGCCCGTAGTGTCAACCTGGCTGAGCACAGCACCGAGGCCGAAGTCGCTGGCGTCGGTCTGCACTAAGAACCCCGCGTGAAGTCGGCTGCCTGTAGTACAGGAGAACTAGAAAGGGCGGTCTTGAGTGCCTGGAAAGCTGTCTCGCAGGCGACTGCCCAGTCGACTGCGACGGGCAGCCTTTTCTTGGTGAGGTCCGTCAGGGGATTGGCCAGGGCACTATAGTGTGGAACAAACCTCCTATAGTACCCAGCAGTACCCAAGAAGGACATCACCTGCTTCTTGGTCCTGGGGGTGGGCCAGGATGCGATGGCATCCACCTTCCCGGGCTCTGGCTTCAGAGCTCCCCCACCTACCCGGTGTCCCAGGTCGTGGACCTCACTCATACCCAGCTGGCATTTTTCCGGCTTAATGGTCAAGCCTGCTCGCTGGATCCGCCCGAGCACCTGCGCCAGGTGCTCCTCCCAGGTGGGACTGAAGATGGCAATGTCATCCAGGTACGCAGTCGCATACCCTTCCAGTCCCTCGAGCAGCGTGTTGACCATCCGCTGAAAAGTGGCAGGGGCATTCTTCATGCCGAAGGGCATCACAGAGGACTCGTACAGTCCGAATGGGGTGATAAAGGCAGAGCGTTCCCGTGCCCTAGGGGTCAGGGGAATCTGCCAATACCCCCTGCTCAGATCCATGATGGTCAGGTACTTGGCCCCGGCCAGCTGGTCGAGCAGGTCATCGATGCGCGGCATTGGGTACGCATCGGTGACGACACAGCGTTGAGCCCCCGGTAGTCCACGCAGAACCGCGTAGTTCGGTCCTTTTTAGGGACGAGGACTACAGGCGAAGCCCACGCGCTGCTGGACGATTGGATCACCCCCAGCTTCAGCATCTCGTCTATCTCTTGGCGCATTTGCTGCTGCACCTCAAGAGAGACCCGATATGCTGAACGCCGGATTGGGGGGTGATTGCCGGTCTCCACGTCATGGACTGCTGCCTCAGTCCTTCCGGGCAGGCTGCTGAACAGCTCCCAAACAGGGTGTAGGGTGACCCCCAGCTGGGAACGTTGGTCCTCCGAGAGCTGGTGGCCAACACCCACATCCTCAATGGATCCACCCGCCTTGGCTTGGGTGAGCAGATCCAGGAGGGTTTCTGCCTCTCCTTCCTCTGGAAGGTTGCACACCGGGTGGGCATAAGCCTCCCGCTCATGATGGGCCTTCATCATTTTCACATGGAAGGCCTTCCTCCTTCCACGGGCGTGGTCCAGGGTGACCAAGTAGGTGACAGCGTTGAGCTGCTCGTGCACGAGGTATGGACCCTCCCAGGCCGCCTGAAGCTTGTTTTGAGGTACGGGGACCAGTACCCACACCTTTTGACCCACCTGGTAGGTCCGCTCACAAGTATTCTGGTTGTACCATCGCTTCTGGTCAGCCTGGGCTTGGGCCATATTGTCATGCACCAGCCGTGTCAAGGCCATCATTCGGTCCCGGAAGCGCACGACATACTCAATGAATGACACTCCAGGGTGGCTAAATCCTCTTCCCATGCTTCCTTGACCAGAGCAAGGGGCCCCCGTACACGTCACCCGTACAGGAGCTCAAAGGGGGAGAACCCCGTTGAGGCCTGTGGGACCTCCCGGTAGGCAAACAGCAGGTGTGGGAGATACCGCTCCCAGTCTCTCCCGTGGGAGTCGACCAACATCTTCAGCATCTGCTTTAAGGTGCCAATGAACCGCTCACACAAGCCATTGGTCTGGTGGGTGATACGGGCTGGCCACCAGATGTTGCAACCTGTACCTGCTACAGAGAGACTCCAATCAGCTGCGACATGAACTGGGTCCCTCGGTCGGTGAGCATTTCCTTGGAAACCCCACTCTGGAGAAAATCTCCAGTAAAGCAGTGGCCACTTGTCGGCCCGAATGGACGACAAAGCTACCGCTTCCAGGTACCGGGTGGCATAGTCCACTACCGTTAGTATGAAGCATTTCCCGGAGCGGCTGGGAGTGGACAGAGGTCCAATGAGATCCACAGCCACCCTCGAGAAAGGCTCTTCGATGATGGGCAGAGTTACCAGTGGGGCTTTGGGGCGCCGCCCTGCCTTCCCCGCCCTCTGACAGGTGTCACACAACTGCAGTAGGCTATCACCTCGGTCCTCATTCCGGGCCATAGAAATGCTGAGCTAGCCTCTCCCTGGTTTTAGTGATCCCTAGGTGTCTGGCCATTGGAATCTCGTGTGCGATCCGCACAAATTCCGCCCTGAACGGATGGGGTACCACTAACTGCGGTCCCTGGGCCACGCCTCCGGTGAACCCTGCTGGACCGTTACCCAGTACAGCTGTCCCTGGTCCCAGACCACTCGCTCGCGGTCGGACTCCAGGGGAGCAGTGCCGCCTGCTCCTTGAGAGTCTTCAGGCTAGTTGTCAGCTTCCAAACGCTGCCTGAAATCCCTGACTTGATGTGGCAAGAATTGATGACAACTGCCATGTCCTCTGTCAGTTCCCCGGGATCTGTCTCCATGGCTGCTGTCTGACTCGGCAGCCACTTGGTCGGAGAGGGAGAAACCGTCGGACCTCCGGAGGCCCCTTGGGCTCCGGCCTCCCACTCCTGGTAAAAAGCGGCCACGACCGCTGGGGACCAACGGGAGTTCCTGCTTCCCCTCGTCCCCTGACCAAGTCGCCGGGTCAGGCAGACTTCCCTGACTTCCTGACAATCCCGCATGTGGGGAAATCCTGCCCTGGGGTCTTACCTGGTGGCTCCCTCCCCGGGACGCCGCTCACCCCATGGCCTGTTCCTCTTCCTGCAGGGGCCCTAACTCAGCAGCCTGGGTTCACTTAGGGGCCCTACACTGCCCAAAGCAGCCCCTCCCCCACCTCTGAGCTCTCCCGTGCAGTCTCCTCACCTGTCCCTCACTGTGAGCCCCTGTGTGTGTAGTGTCAGTGCATGGCTTACCCTCAGGTTTCACTCCCTCCTCCACTGTTGGAGGCCATTCAATACATTAACATTAGCATTCCACAGTATGAGTCATGACATTCTTGGGGGCCAAACTTGGGGGTTCAGTGGCCACATACTGGGACCTAGCCGCCCCAAATCGGTACCAAGCAACTCAATTTGCAGGAATATTTGGCGTTACCCCACCTCCCGAATCCCCCTCCCGGCGCCCCAGTCCAAATACACCTTTGGCAAACGAGCTGCGCCGGTTCAACGCCTCCAATTCCGGAGACGGAAAGGGTTTTTCCCAACACCAAGTCTTGAGGGGACACCACCTCAGGACGTACCAGGGTTCGTTCAGCGCCTGTGTCCCGCAGTCCCAAGACAGCTGAGGGGGGCCGATGGTGACAGGTTGGTAATTGTTCAGGGGACCTCCCACCACCCCCTCCCACACACAAAACAGTGGTCGGTTTCTGGGACAGGGATGGGGCCTTCTGGCGCGGGGGACACGCAGCCTTAAAGTGTCCTGGCTGATTGCAATTATGACAACGTCTGGGTTCTGTTCCTGGCCTGGAGAGGGCAGCCGGGGGGTACACCCCTTGCACTCTGGGGGCTGGATAGGGGCCTGGGCAGGATTGGCTTACCCCCTCTCCAGTGCAGGGGAGGCTTCTTTGGCTCTGGCGCCCTGTTGTTGGCATACTCGTCTGCCAGGGCGGCTGTAGCAGAAGCCCCCTTTGTTTCCGGTCACGGAGGAACTGCTGGAGGTCCTCTGGGCAGTTCCACAAGAACTGCTCCGTGCGAACAGTTCCTGGACCTCCTGGCGGGTAGTGAGCTTCTAACCCCAGGTCCAGTGCTCCACAGCTCTCAGCAGGGCCCGCATGTGGTCGGTCCAGCTGTCCTTTGAGCCCCGCTGCAGGCTCCTGAACTTCCTGCGGAATGACTCCGGAGTGAGGTTGTAGTGCTGGATCAGGGCCCCTTGATGCTGTTGTAGTCCTGCTCCTCCCGGCAGGTAAGTCCCCCAAAACTTCCAGGACTTACCTCTCAAACGGGGGGTCAGGTACCTTGCCCACTGATCCGGGCCAGATGATGTTGGAGGCAGGTCCTCTCAAAGCCAGCAGAAAGGAATCCAGTCTCCATCCTTTTCAAGCAAGGGAAAGTCCTCCGCCCGGACCTTGGAAGCCTTGTCTCTGGTGGGCCGGTGCGTCTAGCGGGGGCCCGTGCTGAGCCATCTCCAGTCGGTGCCGCGCTCCGCAGCTTCACGGCGTTCTGTAGCCTGCAACACACGTTCTGTATGCTCCCACTCCGCTGCTCTCTCTGCTGCTGCTTGCTCACGCTCTGCGCTTTCCTTCTGCCGCCACCAGGAGTCTGTCATAGGCGGCGTCATTACCAGCCTCGAGCTGTGCCATAGCCCTTGGAAAAGGGCCTCCAATCTGGACAGGTGGGAGGGCAGGGGGTGGACAGTCCACTGCGGGACTGAGCACGGGGGTCGGGCTCCTTGGGGAGCCCTGGCTGAGCTCCCCCTCATTGTATCGAACCCTCATAGACCATAGCATTGGCCTCCCCCTTTGCCTTACTCCTGGTGCCTTCCGCCTCTTGGGAACCTTTGGTTACTGACACAGCTGCAACCCTGACCTTGCACACAACTTATTATATTTACACTCTGACCGTCTAGTGCATGGGCTGACCTTAAACCCCAGCAGTGAAAGTACCCTGGTAGTCTCTAGTGTCTGGGATAGGGGTCCCACGCACATATTACTCTGATCCCACCGCTGCCAACCAATTGTGAGGAACTAAGCCGACCGCCACACGGTAGCCCGGTATAACAGTTCTGATCCCACCGCCGCTACCAAATGTGAAGGACGACCCCTTCCTCCTACGTCACCAATGGGACGTAACTCCACAGGTACACTCTCCGTCGCCCCCTTTGTCTCTCAGGCAGTAAGGGAACTGCACCTAGAGCAAATGACCGCCGGGGAGGTTGTCCTGTTACCCACTGGGTTATTCTAAGATTCGTGATCAAGTAAAAGCATCAGCCCAAGATTAATTTTATGGTTTAATTGCCTTAAGGGCGCACTAGATAATTACAGAAATATACAGTAAAGCTATACAACGGAATGACAATGGATTTGCAGTCAGAGTAAAATACCACAATAATGTACAAGGCTTAAAGGTATTAGCTATAGATCAATATTACGGGTTGTAGGGACATGGGGAGGCAGGAGCTCTGCGATCCCCAGGTAACAGTCTTTAGTTGCTGGACAGTCTCCCAAAACATGTGTCATGTATAGTGTACAGTTTCCTATAGCGTCTTGTGCTTGGGTGCGAGGAAAACACAGAGAACATAGGTTGAAATGAAATGACTTGTATTACTTCATAAGCATGCTGAAAAGTCACACAGTTTGCAGGAACAGCGACAGGAGACACAGCAGGCCAGAGTAACTTCAAGCACTACAATAAATCTCCAAAGCAGGTTCGGATCTCTTCTCTGTACCGTAATTCTCTGCAAACATGGATTCACCAAACAGCAGTTTCCAGAGTCCAAAAGTGTTCCAAGGTTCCTCAGTAGGGAATAGCTGGAGTACAAGTCCAAGGCTTCCAGGAGTCAGGTCACAGACTGACTGAGGCTTGATTCAGGAGCACTGATTGTTCAGCTGAGGCTGCTTAAGAAGCAAGAGGGAAGAATCAGGGCGGGAACATAAAACTGGAAACTCCATATTAACTGAGGGCAAGAGCTGCAGAAAGACAGAAAGCAAAATGGCCGACGGAAAACTGAGTTTCAAGGAACAGTCAACAGAGACAAAGAACCTTACATTACTCCCCCCTTAGGGACAACCTCCGGATGACTCAGACCAGGCTTGTCAGGGTACCTCTGATGAAACTGGCGGAGCAGGGAGGAGCATTACATTATTGACTGGTTCCCATGAGTTGTCCTCCACTGGGTAGCCCTGCCATTTAATCAAATATTGCAACTGATTTCTGTACAACCTGGAATCTAGAATCCTTTCCACCATAAATTCTTCTGACCATCGACCAGCACTGGGTCAGGGCAGGAGAAGAACGTCCAGAACGTATTGGGTGTTGCAGCCTTTAGTAGGGATACATGAAAGACAGGGTGGATTCTCATTGTTCTGGGCAGTTGAAGACACAAGCAACAGCACTTATAATCTTATTGATCTTATAAGGTCC
>JARQOD010000002.1:306447596-306485406 GCA_033576555.1 Oophaga sylvatica | reverse complement strand
TAGTTTCCGCACACTGAGGAGGATGAGGAGGCGGAACTCAAGAGCTGTGGGGCACGATCTTACATTGCAGTACCATTTAGAGTGGTCGGCCACTGAGTGAGTGTACACCCACGAAGAGCACGCCCTTCTTCTTCACCAGTGCCTCGTCGTGACGCAGATATGGCGGAAAAATGGCAAATACATTCTCTGATGATTTAGCAATTCTCAAGCACAAAACCAGTTCAATTCAGGCACACAGGACTCGCTTATAGCGAGCTACAGAATCCTGTTCGTGACGCCCAAGTTGAGTCGCACAGAGCAAGAGGTTTTTGGGGTACTCGGCACCGAGCCCGTCGACTTCTATGGGGTATGTCACGGCTTTACCCGGCAATTGAATCAGAGTCTATTTTACTATGTAGAAGTGTATAAACTATAAATATATGTATATATATATATATGTCACAATGACATGTATATATATATATATGTATTCTATGTGTGTATATTTGTGTTTACAACGAAAGAAAGGTTTTTTTTGGTTGCGATTTTTTGTTCCCATAGACTTACATTGGACTTCCGGTATCGGAATCGGATATCGACGATATTTAGTGATATCGGCGATACCATTTTGATACGATATTTTTAGATATCGAGCAGTATCGCTCAACACTAGTCACAAGTAAATATTCTCTTATATTTTGCTTTCTTTTTTAACAACTTTTTGCTTTGGTTCAAAAAGCTGCATAAAAAACTTCCACATAAAGTGCGCTTGTGATACTTGTGGGTTGTAACAGACTATTTTTAAGCTCATAGTATTTGCCATTTCGATCTTACTGATCCTTTTTTTCTGTGGACATAAGCAATGTCAGGAGCCCAACTTGCATATTTATGACTGGTTGCAATAATAGCAATTAAAAAATAAAATATAGAATATATTATTAAGGTACATTCACAAGGTACTGATATGCAGTGAATTTTGGGCTCTGGAAAACACATACAGTAAAAAAGGGCCAAATTGTGCCGCCATTGTAATGGATTTAATTGTGAAAATGCTAGAAATCTGCCGCAGATTTTACCATTTGTAGTACAGATCAGGTCAATTTGTAGATTTTTTCTGCAGTTTGTAAATGAGACTGAGTAAGATCATATTCAATATCTAATACGTTGCAAATTTTCAGCAAATTTTCAAGTAATTCTAGAAAATCCACTATGTATTCACCCGTAGAGATGAGCAAATTTGTTCGGATTTTGACCTCTAATCTGATTTCTACATATTTGGGCCATATTCGAACACTATTCGTGCCGATTGTATGTCTTATGATCGGTTCCGAACATATTCGGTAATTTTTGCTCCCATTGACTTTAATGACTTTCGGATGTGTTCGATAAATATTGCAAAAACAATATTCGAGTCCGATCGTATTTGTATTTTTCTGTCTCTGATACTATGTTACCGGCTGGCTTTTGACTCACTGGCTTGTACCCTGACTCCTCTTTCCGGCTCAAGTTTTGGATACCGCGTTCCTGTCTGGCTGACTTCTGGCTTGTCTCTGACCACGTGTATTGCTGTGACCTCTGGTACTTCGTCTTCCTGTTTGTTGCTGACCCGGCCTGTCTGACTACTCTGCCGCCTCCTAGTGGCAGCCTGCAAGTCTGCACTGTGGTGCTACACAGTGAGTGAAACCCTTTTTCCCTTCCTAGCGCCCCCGGGCGGAGGTTGCATGCAACTACTACGCAGTTGCATTACATTATCATTGACCACTACATTTAAACGGGATTTTGCACTTTTTTTTTCTCTCTGGTATGGATCCGTTCCGTACTCTGGCGGACCAAGTGGTCAACCTTACTCAAATGATGCAGGAGTTATCTGTGGAGCACAGGGCCTTGGTTATTTCTCAGAAGCAGGTGCAGAGGGAGATGACTGACACAGTTAAGATAACCCGGGGGACACCCTCTGTCAGTAAGTCTGGTGAGGTGACTGACGTATCTTTGCACTCTCCTGAATCTTCGGTGAAACTCCTGACACCTTCTCTGGCAAGAAGGATAAGTTCTGCATGTTCAGGGAGGGTTGCAAACTATTATTTTCCCTTAGAGCCCGATCTTCAGGGGATGAGTCAGCAGGTGTGGATAATTATATCTTTACTGAGGGAGGGTCCGCAGTTTTGGGCTTTTTCCTTACCCCCCACCGCCCCTGAGAGAATGTCTGTGGATATGTTCTTTGAGGCTCTGGCCTTATCTATGACAAACCAGACCAAGTCAGATTGGCAGAGGACACTATTATGGGTCTATATCAAGGAAAGCTATCTGCCAAATGGTACTGTTCGGAATTTCGGCAATGGTTCCCAGAGGTGTCCTGGAACGACTTGGCATCAGGTATCAGTTCCGGAGAGGACTGTCTGATCATTCAAAGGATGCTGTGGCTCTTCATCCTCCTCCCAGCTCTCTAGAAGAGGCCATGACTCAGGCCATTCGCATGAATCGGAGGTTACGAGAGAGAGGAGTCGTGCAACGGGAGGCTCCTTTCCTTCTGGTTAAACCGGAACCCTCACAACCTGCTGAGCCCATGGAAGTAGGGACCATCACCGTCAAGGAAAGGGAGAGGAGATGGCGATGGGAAGACAAACTTTAATTTTACTAAGGTGCTCCAGGACATTGGAAGAAGGACTGTCCCTTCTGTCCTCCTACTCCCAAGGTGTCAAGAAAACGCCTAAGTCTGGGTAACTACCAAGGAGGATGCCTAGACTCACAGGTACCTTTTTCCTCATTTCTTAAAGTACTGTTAAAAGTGGAACTTGGTGTTGAGAACTACCACTTCCGCCTTTGTGGATTGTGGGTCATCCATGAACCTAATTGACTATAAACTGGTTGTAAGGTTCTATGTATATATTCCTGAAACTCAGTTTGTTCGTCAGCCATTTTACTTTCTGTCTTGCTGCAGCTATCTTGCCCTCAGTCAAAATGGAGTTTCCAGCTTGCATGTTCCCGCCCTGATTCTCTCCTTTGCTTCTTAAGCAGCCACAGCTGAGCAATCAGTGCTTCAGAATCTAGCCTGCAGTGAACCTGTGACTTGACTCCTGTAAGCCTTGGACCTTGTACTCCAGCTATTCCTACTGAGGAACTCTGAAGCACTTGTGGACTCTGAACCCTGCTCTTGAAAGACCCACGTTTGCATGGACTTACGGTAACAGAGAAGAAGATCCTGAATCTGTATTGGAGAGTGATTGCTGAGCTTGGATTACTCTGGCCTGCTGTGTCTCCTGTTTCTGTGTCTGCAAACTGTGTGACTATTTCTGCCAACTTGTATGAAGTAATACAGGACTTTTCTATATCAAACCTGTGACTCCTGTGTTTTCATCGCACCCAAGCACAAGACGCTATATGAACTGTACTACATACATTACAAGATTCTGAAGCCAAAACGTTAGTGTCTGCTGGGTCTGGAAGGCTGTGTCTGCTGTACTGTGGATATCAGACGTCCGGTTATACTTTCTGTGATGACAGTGGTTGTGACTTCTCACAACCATTCCAGGTGAGCAATTCCCTTAAGTTTTTTTTTTGCAGTTTTACCACAGTAAACACTATTGTTTTTTTTTTTTTTTCCTTTCTTTTCTCTTTTTTGTCTGCTGTAACTCTGGATATCAGATGTCTGGTTGAAACTTTCTGTGATGATAGTGGTTGTGACTTCTCACAACCATTCCAGGTGAGCAGTTCCCTTAATTTTTTTTTCTCTCTGCAGTGTTGCCACAGGTGAACACTATTGTTTTTTTTCTCTCCTCTTCTTCCAGTAATCCTGTCTTAAAAGATCTGGAAAATGGAGGCCCGCATAAAGGAACTTTGCGGAGTGACTGATAATATCCTTGCAGATTTGCAGAATATAAAGACCCGTTTTACAAATCTACAGGACCTCAATAATCACAATTTGCAAGTGGTTGGACAGACTACCCAGGATTTGCGAGCCAGGATTGAGGTTCTAGAGGGGCGAGTCCAGGCTCCTGCCGTAGCCCCGAGTGCTGGGATTCCCAAGTTGCCCCCTTTTCGTTTTGGCGGTGAACGTGAGAAATTCAGGGGATTTATTAATCAATGCAATCTTTTTTTTTCTGCACATGCTTCACAATTTCCCACTGAACGATCTAAGGTGCTTACTATAATTATGTTGCTTACCAACAAGGCTTTAATGTGGGCAAACCCTCTGATTGAGACTGAGGATGATTGTTTGAATCACCTTGATGATTTTATTTCAGCCATGGGGCAGGTGTTTGATGACCCCAATCGAGGTGCAACAGCTGAAGCAGCCATGTTAGCTTTGCGCCAAGGTAAGCACTCGGTAGCTGAATATGCCTTGGATTTCAGGAGATGGGCCCTTGATACCACCTGGGACAGTTCCGCCAAAAAATCTATTTTTCGAAAGCGGTTATCTCCACTGATTAAGGATGAACTTGCTCGTGCCGACCCTCCCACTGCGTTAGGTGACTTTATTAACTACTGCATCCGTATTGATACTCGTCTGACTGAACGCAGGCAAGAGAGATGGTTCGAAAGCAATCGTACTAACCTTTTCCTACCTTCCTCTCCAGCTAAGGAACCTTTGAGTAGGATTACACGGAACCTGAACCTGAACCCATGCAGGTAGACTCTTTACAACGACGGGTTAGTGATGCACGCAAGGAACATCGTTTTAAGGAGAATCTATGTTTTTATTGTGGTAAGTCAGGGCACTTCATTATAAACTGCCCCAGCCGTTCTCGTAAGACTACTGCAGCACTCATTCATTGTGAGTGTTGCGAGAGGGGATCTGTCAGGTCCGAGCCTCAGGCTCCAGAGAGATCTGCAGCAACAGATCTTGATTTCTCGGACTTAAACTCCGTTACCTCTGAGGACGTTGACTGTGTAAACGCTGCCATTTTTCAAGTTTCCTCAGCGGTGTCCCAGCTGAGTTGTAAGAAAAACAATTCTCATTGCTTTCTTTCCATCAAACTCTGGGTTGACTCAGCTTGGTGTCTAGCTCTGCTATGATCGACTCAGGGCAAGTGGAAATTTTATGGATGTCTCCTTTGCTCTGAAACAGGGAATACGTTCAGTGAAGAAGGCTACTCCAGTACAGATGGAAACTGTGGATGGCTCCCTGCTGACCTCTGGACCAGTGGATCAGGAAACAGAGCCTTTGAGGGTTCTTATGGGTAAAGATCATCAAGAGAAACTGTCCTTTATGCTTATCTCTTCTCCCCACTTTCCCATTATTCTAGGGCTACCATGGCTGCAGGCTCAGAATCCTACCATTAACTGGGAGACCAAGGAATTACACTTTCCAGAGAAACAGATGAGTCCAAAAGTTTCAGCTTGCTCTGTTCCTAAAGGAATCATGTCAGTCCCTGAACTACCAGCTGTATACCAGGACTATGTGGATTTATGTGACAAGAAGAACGCTGACCAGCTTCCTCCTCACCGTCCATATGATTGTCCAATTGAATTATTGCCTGGAGCAGAGATACCTTTTGGTAAGATCTACCCCCTGGCGGGGCCCGAGCTAAAGGCTTTTAAGGATTACATAGATGAAAATCTAGCCAAGGGCTTCATACGCCCCTCTTCATCTCCTGCAGGTGCACCCATCTTCTTTGTAAAGAAGAAAGATGGATCTCTGAGACCATGCGTAGACTATAGGGAACTCAATAAGGTTACTATTAGAAACCGTTATCCATTGCCTTTAATCCCTGAGTTATTGGAGAGAGTGCGACATGCCAAAATTTTTTCTAAACTAGATCTTCGTGGGCCTATAACTTAGTCCGTATTAGACCTGGGGATGAATGGAAGACTGCATTCAGGTCACGCTATGGACACTTTGAATATCTAGTTATGCCTTTTGGTCTGAGTACCGCCCCAGCCACTTTCCAACACTTGGTGAATGACATCTTCAGGGATCTCCTAGATACATTCGTGGTAATTTATTTGGATGATATTCTAATTTTTTCTAACTCCACAGAGGAACATCATGGACATGTAAGAATGGTCTTGGAACGTCTAAGACAAAATCATCTTTACATCAAACTTGAAAAGTGTGAATTCCATAGGACCGAAATTCAATTTCTGGGGGATGTACTGTCTACACAAGGAATTAGTATGGATGGAAGCAAAACCCAAGCCATCAAGGATTGGCCAAGTCCTAGAAATGTGAAGGAGGTACAGCGCTTCATCGGGTTTGCCAACTTCTATAGACGTTTCATTAGAAATTTCTCTGAGGTAGTGTCACCTATCACTCAACTTACCCGGAAAGAGTCTAGGTTTTCCTGGACTCCCCAAGCCCAGGAAGCATTTTCCCGTCTAAAAGATAAATTTACCACTGCACCTATCCTAGTACATCCCAACCCCGAGCTTGCCTTCATAATAGAGGTGGATGCTTCAGACTGTGCCGTTGGAGCTATACTCTCTCAGAGAACAGGTGAGAAGAATGTCTTGCATCCCTGTGCCTTCTTTTCCCAGCAGTTGTCTTCGGCTGAGAGGAACTACGATGTGGGCAATAGAGAGTTGTTGGCCATTATTGCCGCCTTCAAAGAATGGAGACACCTTCTTCAGGGAGCTGCACAGCAAATAGTCGTCCTGACAGACCATCGTAACCTTGAGTTTATCAGGTCGGCTAAGTGCCTGACTCCTCGCCAGGCTCGCTGGAATCTTTTCTTAAACCAATTTAATTTTATCATCTCTTATAGACCAGGATCGCGCAATGGAAAGGCTGATGCACTCTCTAGGATTTACTCAGCAGAGACACGTCCAATTACTCCTCCTAAGACTATTCTTCCTGACTCTAGATTCCTAGGAGTAATTCATAATCAAGACCTACTTAAGGACATCAAGGAAGCATACCATGCGGATTCCTTTTTGGCACAACCCCCAAGGGACGTAAGTCTTGTCTTTAAGAATGGTGTGTGGATTCAGGGACAACGTCTGTATATTCCTGAAACAGTCAGATTAAGAGTATTGCAACTCATTCACGATTCCAAGATAGCTGGGCATAGAGGAATTCTAAAGACACAGGAATTTCTTTCTCGTTTCTTTTGGTGGCCCACTTGCAGGAAGGATGTTTTGAATTATGTCACTTCATGTGAGGTCTGTGCAAGATGCAAAACACCTCGCTCCTCACCAACTGGTCTGTTACAGCCTCTTCCCACCCCGTCCCGCCCGTGGGGATCCATTTCTATGGACTTCATTGTGGAGTTACCAACCTCTCAGGGGAAGAACAACCATTCTAGTGGTGGTTGACCGTCTAACAAAGGCAGCTCATTTTATCCCTTGTGTCGGCTTACCCACTGCAAAACAGACATCAGATTTGATGATTAAAGATGTGTTTCGCTTACATGGAGTACCGGATGAGGTTATTTCGGATCGAGGGGTGCAATTCACTTCTAGGTTTTGGCAAAATTTCTGTGCAGCATTGGACATTAAAGTAAACCTTTCTTCTGCTTTTCATCCCCAGACTAATGGACAGACCGAACGAACCAATCAAACCCTGGAGCAGTATCTCCGCTGCTTTATCTGCCACCTACAGGATGATTGGGTGGATCTACTTCCATTAGCTGAGTTCTCGTATAACAACTCTCAGAGTGCCTCCACTAAACAGTCTCCTTTTTACTCTAATCTAGGTTATCATCCTAACATTCTACCACGATTTCCCATAGAAACGCCTTTACCAGCAGTGGCTGAAAGAATCACGTCTTTACAGAAGAATATGGATCTTCTAAAGGAAAATCTGGAATCGGCTCAAGAAAGGTACAAGAAAGCAGCAGATAAATTTCGTAAACCTGCACCAGCTTTCAAGGTAGGAGACTTGGTCTGGCTGTCAACCAGAAATCTTAAGTTAAGGATTCCATCGTCTAAGTTGGGACATAAGTACATTGGACCCTATAAAATCAGTAAAATTATAAGTGCCGTTGCTTGTCGTCTTCAACTGCCCAGAACTATGAGAATCCACCCTGTCTTTCATGTATCCCTACTAAAGGCTGCGACACCCAATACGTTTCCTGGACGTTCCTCTCCTTGCCCTGACCCAGTGCTAGTCGATGGTCAGGAAGAATTTGTGGTGGAAAGGATTTTAGATTCCAGGTTGTATAGAAATCAGTTACAATATCTGATTAAATGGCAGGGCTACCCAGTGGAGGACAACTCATGGGAACCGGTCAATAACGTTAATGCTCCTCGCTTGCTCCGTCAGTTTCATCAGAGGTACCCACACAAGCCTGGTCTGAGGTCATCCGGAGGTTGTCCTTAAGGGGGGAGTAATGTAAGGTTCTATGTATATATTCCTAAACTCAGTTTGTTCGTCAGCCATTTTACTTTCTGTCTTGCTGCAGCTATCTTGCCCTCAGTCAAAATGGAGTTTCCAGCTTGCATGTTCCCGCCCTGATTCTCTCCTTTGCTTCTTAAGCAGCCACAGCTGAGCAATCAGTGCTTCAGAATCTAGCCTGCAGTGAACCTGTGACTTGACTCCTGTAAGCCTTGGACCTTGTACTCCAGCTATTCCTACTGAGGAACTCTGAAGCACTTGTGGACTCTGAACCCTGCTCTTGAAAGACCCACGTTTGCATGGACTTACGGTAACAGAGAAGAAGATCCTGAATCTGTATTGGAGAGTGATTGCTGAGCTTGGATTACTCTGGCCTGCTGTGTCTCCTGTTTCTGTGTCTGCAAACTGTGTGACTATTTCTGCCAACTTGTATGAAGTAATACAGGACTTTTCTATATCAAACCTGTGACTCCTGTGTTTTCATCGCACCCAAGCACAAGACGCTATATGAATTGTACTACATACATTACACTGGTGGTCAGCTGTAAGTTAGGGACAGTTAGGTTGGGGACTCCCATTAAAATTGTGGTCATTGACTCTACACCTCTCACCAAGAGAGGGGTAAATTTCATCTCTGAAGAGGTCATCCTCAAGGTGAGGGCCCTACACCAGGAGCGTATTTCATGTATTGTCTTGGATAATCTCCCTTCTGGCCTGGTGTTGGGGTTTCCATGATAGCAGCTTCATAACCCGGTTACTGACTGTGTTCCCGAGATATTGTGAAGTGGGGACCTAATTGTTCTGAAGATTGTCTTACTAGTATGCCTATGTCATCCGTCAGTCTGGAGGGTATTCCGGAGTACCTGAAGGACTTTGCAGATGTGTTTCCCCGAAAAAGAGGCTGAGGTTTGACCACCACACCACCCATTTGATTGTACCATTGATCTTGTTCCTGACGCTAAACAGCCCAAGGCCTATTTGTATAATTTATCCGGTCCTAAGCGAACGGCCATGAAAGAATACATCTCTGAGAGTCTTCGCAAGGGCACATTCACCCTTCTGTGTCCCCTGTGGTGGCTGGGTTCTTTTTTGTAAAAAAAAAAAATGGTGGTTTGAGCCTATGCCTCGATTTCCGAGAGTTGAATAAGATCACTGTGAGAAATACGTACCCCTCCCACTTATCCCTGATTTATACAACCAACTGTCTGGGGCTAAGTGGATTTCTAAATTGGATCTCTGGGGGGCATACAATCCTATCCGTATACGGAGGGGTATGAGTGGAAAACTACGTTTCTCACCTCTGAGGGGCTGTTGAAAATTTGGTTATGCCTTTCAGTTTGACTAATGCGCCGGCTGTTTTGGAAATTTCATCAACCATGTCTTTTCTGACTTTATTGGGCGCTTCAAGGTAGTATATATTGATGATATTCTGGTGTACTATGTGGAGAAGCAGGCCCACAAAGGTCATCTTCGTGCGGTTCTCCAGAGACTCCGGGAGAACTGTCTCTTTGCTAAACTAGAGAAATGTTTGGTTTTGGTCCAGGAGTTGTCCTTTCTAGGGTTCATCTTGTAGACTGAAGGATTTCGTATGGACCCCAGAAAGGTTCAGTCCATTGTGGATTGGGTCCAACCCGGAGATCTTGAAGGTCTTCAGCGTTTCTTGGGTTCGCTAATTATTATAGGAAATTTATAAGGGGGTTTTCTCAAATTGTTAAGCCTCTCACTGATTTGACTAGCAAGGGGTCTGATATCAAGAACTGGTGTTGTGTTTTGGTAGCTGAGGAGAAAAAGCAAATACGGCAATACACCAGAGAGGCTGGAACCTATTGAATTGCAGTAACCTGAACTAACCACACAACTAGAGGTAGCCGTGGAGCGTTCCTCCGTTGATCCTAGACGCCTCGTCACAGCCTGAGAGATAACTACACCTAAAGGCAGAAAGAGGAAAGCTATCTGCCCGGAGCAGATCCCAAAGAAAATAGGAAACTCCAAACATGTAATGGCAGTTAGACAAGAAGAAGCATGGACACAGACAGAAAATAGAATGAACAAACGCTGGGGCCCAATCTGTCTAGACAGAAAAGTACAGGAAAGGATTCTCACTGCAATCCAAAAAAACCCTAAAAAATACCAACTCTTCTGATTGCAAAAACACCTGAGATCACACGATCTCTACCACCTAAATCAGATCTCTGGTGTAACAAAACTAAGCCGCAGCAACTGAAAAAAACAGGAAAAAGCAAATGAAAAAATAACAGTGGCTTCAGATAAACTGAGAGGAGCACAGGCCCCCAGGAGGGGACCCGGCTGACCTCCACAGAAATGCAGGGAACTATGCAAAAAGCAAGCACAAAAATAAAAGCAGAAAATATCTTATCTGAAAGTACAAGATGCAGGCAAGACTCAGCAAACTTCCAAATGAACCAGGAACCACAATTGAGACAAGTACAATTGATCACCGGCAACCATCATAGGAGTGAACCTCCCTTATATCAGACCAGTCAGTGATTCCAGATTGCCATTCCTCGCTGAAAGGTTCAGTACTGTCTGTAACCACCAGAGGGAGCCTCTGCTCAGAAACCATCTCTAGCACATTCATAACAGTACCCCCCCTTGAGGAGGGGTCACCGAACCCTCACTTGTGCAACCAGGCCGATCAGGATGAGCTCGGTGATAGGCACGGATCAGTCTCCTAGCATGGATGTCCGAAGCAAACACCCAAGAATTGTCCTCCTGACCATAACCTCTCCACTTAACCAAATACTGGAGTTTCTGTCTAGAAAAACGAGAATCCAATATTTTCTCAACCACATACTCCAGATTGCCCTCAACCAAAATAGGGTCAGGAGCCATAGGAACCACTGGCTCGACAAACCTCTTTAATAAGGACTTGTGGACCACGTTATGGATCTTAAATGTCCCTGGAAGAAGCAAACGGAAGGAAACAGGATTAAGAATCTCCATGATCTTATAAGGTCCAATGAACCTAGGCTTAAACTTTGGAGATGCAACCCTCATAGGGATATTTCTTGAGTACAACCAAACCAAGTCCCCACTTTAAACCGAGGACCATCAGTCCTATGCCGGTTGGCAAACCATTGGGCCTTCTCCTGAGAGAGAGACAACCTCTCCACTACCCGGTCCCAAATCTGATGCATTCGCTCCACAACAGTCAACACCCGGACAGACAGAAGCCTCCGCCTATCCCGAAGAAAATCGAGGGTGAAACCCAAAATTGCAGAAAAATGGAGACATCAAGGTGGCAGAGCTAGCCCTATTATTAAGAGCAAACTCAGCCAAAGGCAAAAAAGAGACCCAGTCATCTTGATCAGCAGACACAAAACATCTCAAATAAGGTCTGGTTTGTTCTCTCGGTTTGTCCATTGGTCTGAGGATGAAAAGCAGAGGAGAAAGATAATTGAACACCAAGTTTAGAACAAAATGTCCTCCAAACTCTGGAAACAAACTGGACTCCTCTGTCAGACACAATGTTCTCCGGAATGGCATGTAACCGAACCACGTGCTGAAGGAACAAAGGCACCAATTCGGAGGAGGAAAGTAACTTAGGTAATGGCACAAGATGTATCATCTTGGAAAACCTATCACAGATTACCCAGATAACGGTCATTCTCTGAGAAACAGGGAGGTCGGAAGTAAAATCCATAGAGATATGGGTCCATGACCTCTTGGGCACAGGTAATGGCATTAACAAATCACTAGAGCGAGAGCAAGGCTTGGAGCGAGAGCAAGTCCCACAGGACTGCACAAACTCCCTGACGTCACGAGACAAAGTAGGCCACCAAAAGGACCGACTCACCAAGTCTCTGGTACCAAAAATCCCGGGATGACCAGCCAACGCGGAACAATGAATCTCAGACATCACACTCTTCTTCCACTGGTCTGGGACAAACAATTTCCCAATAGGGCAGCGCTCAGGTTTATCCTCCTGACACCCTTCCAGAGCCAGTCTCAAATTGGGTGAGATGGTGGAAAGAACTACACCCTCTTTCAAAATAACAGTAGGATCAGATAACTCAGGAGAGTCCGCAAAGAAACTCCTCGAGAGGGCATCCGCCTTAACATTCTTAGTGCCAGGAAGAAAAGAAACCACAAAATTAAAACGTGTGAAAAACAAGGCCCACCTGGCCTGTCTAGGATTAAGTCGCTTGGCTGATTCTAGATAAACTAGATTCTTATGGTCCGTGAGGACCACCACCTGATGTTTGGCTCCTTCCAGCCAATGTCTCCACTCTTCAAAGGCCCACTTCATGGCCAATAACTCCCGATTACCCACGTCATAATTACGTTCAATTGGAGAAAATTTCGAGAGAAAATGGCACAAGGGTTACTGTTAGAGGTCTCTGGATCTCTTTGGGACTAAAAGGCACCTGCCCCAATTTCAGAGGCATCAACCTCCACCTGAAACGGTAGAGAAACATCACTCTGCCGTAGAACAGGAGCAGAAGTGAATCTCTGCTTAAGTTCCTGAAATGCAGAAACTGCTTCAGGAGGCCAATTCACCACTCAGAACCCTTTTTGGTCAAATCAGTCAATGGTTTAACAATACCGAAGAAATTACCAATAAATTTACGATAAAAATTGGCAAAACCCAAAAATCTCTGAAGAGTCTTTAATGAAGTAGGTTGGACCCAATCACAGATGGCCTGAACCTTGACCGGTTCCATTTCAATAACAGATGGAGACAAAATGAATCCCAGAAATGAGACTTTCTGTACACCAAAAAGACACTTTGATCCCTTCACATACAGTGCATTCTCTCTCAAAATCTGGAACACAGTCCGAACATGTTCACATGAGAGTCCCAGTCATTGGAAAAAATCAAAATATCATCCAAATAAACAATCAGAAATGTATCCACAAAATCCCTGAAAATATCATTCATGAAGGATTGGAAGACGGAAGGAGCATTAGTGAGCCCAAAGGCATCACTAGGTACTCAAAATGCCCCACTGGGGTATTAAACGCCGTCTTCCATTCATCACCGTACTTAATGCGAATAAGGTTATATCGCCCCCCTGAGGTCAAGCTTGGTAAACCAACTAGCACTTTTCACTCTGGAAAACAGGTCAGAAATCAAGGGTAACAGATATTGATACTTCACAGAGATCTTATTCAAGAGACGATAATCAATACACGGCCTCAATGAAGCATCCTTTTTGGCCACAAAGAAAAAACCGGCACCCAAGGGTGAAGAAGATGGTCTGATATGACCCTTCTCCAATGACTCCTTGATATAAGATCGAATAGCATCGTGTTCAGGTACAGACAAGTTAAAAAGGCGACCTTTAGGAAATTTATCACCAGGCACTAATTCAATAGCGCAATCATAGCTCCTGTGAGGGGGCAAGAATGCAGATTTACTTTCACTAAATACATCCGAAAAATCAGTCAAAAAGTCAGGAACATCCTGAGACTGGGGAGAGGCAGAAAAAACAGGAGTGTCAGCATTAACACATTGGCAGCCCCAACTGGTCACAGACACAGATTTACAATCCAAACAGGATTATGAGACTGTAACCAAGGGAAACCTAGTACAATAATGTCATGCAGATTATGCAGCACCAGAAATTTGCAACTCTCCTGATGATCTGGTTCAACCCTCATTATCGCCTGAGTAGAAAACTGGGGTTTATTCTCCGCCAAAGGGGTAGAATCAATGCCCAGTAGGGGAATAGACTTCCGCAGGGGTATCATGGGAAACCCACAACGTTTGGCAAAGTCAAAATCCATCAGGTTAATAGCTGCTCCTGAATCAACAAAACCTGAGCAGAAAATGTGGACAGGGAGCAAATCAGGGTAACAGTCAACAGAAATTTAGTCTGAACACTACCCAAGACAACTGAGCGTGCAAAACGTCTTCCCCGCTTAGGGCAGACTGAAATAGCATGAGAGGCGTCACCACAGTAGAAACATAACCCATTGCGCTTTCGAAACTCATGACGCTGTGCCCCAGAAGTCACTCCATCACACTGCATGGGATCAGAAGCTGGCTCACAAGGCAACACTATCTCACGCATACCTCTGCGCTCATGCAAACGTCTGTCAATTTGAATAGTCAATGACATAGAATCATTGAGACCAGAGGGAGCAGGGAATCCCACCATAACATCCTTTACATTCTCTGACAGCCCCTTCCGAAAAAGGGCTGCCAAAGCATCATCATTCCATTTGGTCAGGACTGCCCACTTTCGGAATTTCTGACAGTACAACTCAGCTCTTCAAGACCCTGATTTAATGCCAACAAGGATTTTTCAGCTTGATCAGTGACATTAGGTTCATCGTACAATAACCCCAGAGCCAGAAAAAATACATCAATATCATTCAAAACAGGATCCCCAGGTGTCAGGGAAAAAGCCCAATCCTGAGGGTCGCCACGCAGGAGAGAGATGACAATTTGAACCTGCTGTGCTGCATTCCCTGAGGACTTAGGCTTTAAGGCAAAAAACAACTTACAGTTATTTTTGAAATGCAGAAATTTAGCCCGATCCCCCAAAAACAAATCTGGCATGGGAATCCTAGGTTCCACAACCAGCAACCTAGCAAGATAGATAGCAATACTCCGAACCTCATTGGCAAGCTGATCCACACGGCCAGACAACTGTGCAAGCTCCATTGAGAGAAAAAAAAATCCTCCTCAGCACCCAGAGAAAAAGAGGGAAAAAAATGCAACAAACAGGAAAAAAAATCTCTGACAACTCTGACAACTTTTTTTTTCTTTCCACACTATTTTTCACTTCTGTGAGTACCATATAATTTTCAGTTTTGGCCGGGGATACTGTTGTGTTTTGGTAGCTGAGGAGAAAAAGCAAATACGGCAATACACCAGAGAGGCTGGAACCTATTGAATTGCAGTAACCTGAACTAACCACACAACTAGGGGTAGCCGTGGAGCGTTCCTATGTTGATCCTAGACGCCTCGTCACAGCCTGAGAGATAACTACACCTAAAGGCAGAAAGAGTAAAGCTATCTGCCCCGGAGCAGATCCCCAAAGAAAATAGGAAGCCCCCAAACATGTAATGGCGGTTAGACAAGAAGCACGGACACAGACAGAAAATAGAATGATCAAACGCTGGGGCCCAATCTGTCTAGGCAGAAAAGTACAGGAAAGGATTCTCACTGCAATTCAAAAAAAACCCTAAAAAATACCAACTCTTCTGATTGCAAAAACACCCGAGATCACACGATCTCTACCACCTAAATCAGATCTCTGGTGTAACAAAACTAAGCCGCAGCAACTGAAAAAACAGGAAAAAGCAAATGAACAAATAACAGTGGCTTCAGATAAACTGAGAGGAGCACAGGCCCCCAGGAGGGGACCCGGCTGACCTCCACAGAAGTGCAGGGAACTATGCAAAAAGCAAGCACAAAAATAAAAGCAGAAAATATCTTATCTGAAAGCAGAAGATGCAGGCAAGACTTAGCAAACTTCCAAATGAACCAGGAACAATTGAGACAAGAACAATTGATCACCGGCAACCATCATGGGAGGGAACCTCCCTTATATCAGACCTGTCAGTGATCCCAGATTGCCATTCCTCGCTGAAAGGTTCAGTACTGTCTGTAACCACCAGAGGGAACCTCTGCTCCGAAACCATCTCTAGCACATTCATAACAAACTGGCCTGCTTCAGCCACAGAGGCATTTTCAGCGTTAAAAGAATGTTTCATTCTGCCCCTGTATTGATTCAACCAGATCCATCTGAACCGTTTAATGTGGAGGTGGACGCCTCGGAGTTGGGGTCGGGGCGGTATTGTCCCAGGAACCTGCCATTTTAACCAATTTAAGATCTTGTGCCTTCTTCTCGAAGAAATTCTCTTCTGCGGAAAAGAATCATGATGTAGGTAACAGAGTTGTTGGCCATTATACTGGCATTTGAAGAATGGAGGCTTTTTTTGGAGGGGACGGTCCATCGAATCAATGTGATTACAGATCATAAGAATCTGGCTTACATAAAGTCTGCAAAGAAGTTGACACCGAGACAGGCGAGATGGTCATTTTTTTTTCTCACGGTTTCAATTTTCTATTACTTTTCGGCCCGGTTCTAAAAATGTCAAGGCCGATGTCTTGTCTCATAGTATGGACCCGATATCACCTCCTGAACCTCCTTCCTCCATTCTTCAGCACGATGTGGTTGTGGCTGGGGTATCCTCGTTGTTAGAGCGGGAGATTTGTGAGGCCCAATCCCTTGCCCTTCCGTCATTGCCTGTTAATAAGCTCTTTGTGCCCATTCAATTTTGTCTCAGGATACTTTGGGAGTTTCATGATTCAGCCATGAGTGGGCATCCTGGAATCTCGGCTACCCGTAAAGCTGGCTCTAGGTTGTTTTGGCGTTCTTTTTGGCCTCAGATGTGGTTAAGTTCGTGTCGTCCTATGATGTATGTGCTCGTGCCAAAAGCTCCCATAACCGGCCGGCCGCGGAATTGGTGCCATTGCCAATTCCTGATAGACTATGGACTCATCTGTCCATGGATTTTATCACCGATCTTCCTCCTTCTAGTCGTAAAATGGTCATTT
This sequence comes from Oophaga sylvatica, assembly GCA_033576555.1. Classification (NCBI taxonomy): domain Eukaryota; kingdom Metazoa; phylum Chordata; class Amphibia; order Anura; family Dendrobatidae; genus Oophaga; species Oophaga sylvatica. The sequence continues at coordinate 306,468,619 of JARQOD010000002.1, read as the reverse complement.
GGGTGGTGGTGGACAGATTTAGTAAGCAGGCGCATTTTGTACCTTTGACAGGTCTGCCTAATGCTAAGACGTTAGCTAAATTATTTGTTGAACATGTGGTGCGACTGCATGGTGTGCCTGTGAGTGTGGTTTCGGACAGAGGAGTGCAGTTTGTGTCCAAGTTTTGAAGGGATTTTTGTAAAAGGATGGGTATCTGTTTGACCTCTTCTTCAGCATATCATCCTGAGACTAATGGTTAGACAGAGAGGACCAATCAGTCCTTGGAACAAATCTTGCGATGTCTGACCACAGCTCAGCAGAACGATTGGTGTTCCTCTTTGCCTGTAGCTGAGTTTGCTTATATTAATAGCATTAATCAGTCCACGGGCAACTCCCCTTTCTTCTGTAATTATGGGTTTCACCCTCATTTTGGGGAATTTTCCCTACTGGATTCAAGATGTCCTGGGGCTGATCTGGCTGTTCAATGGTTGGGGAGGTGTGGCAGGAGGTTCATAGGAACATTGGGGAGGCTCAGGGGAGGCATAAATTCTTTGCTGACAAGAGACAATCTGTGGGGCCAATTTTACGGGTTGGGGATAAGGTATGGTTGTCCGCCAGGAATATTAAGCTTAAGCCTCCTTCTGCAAAGTTGGGGCCCAAGTTCATTGTTCCTTATGAGATTGTGGAGTTAATCAATCCTGTGACCTTCCGTTTGCGCCTTCCCCTGTCTCTACGGATCCCAAATGTGTTCCACAAATCTCTTTTGAAGCCGTTGGGGTCTTCCTCTGGGGAGTCTCCACCTCCTCCGTCAGATATTTTGGTGGATGGCCAAAATGAGTATGAGGTATAACGGATTGTGGCCTCTCGCATGGTCCATCGCTCACGCCAATATCTGGTCCATTAGAAGGGTTATGGACCTGAGGACCGGTTGTGGGTGCCGGCGCGTTCGGTCCATGCTGATCGGCTGGTCCGGGCCTTTCACGCTCGTTATCCAGGCAAACCTGGGGGTCCTGTGGCCCCCCCATTGAGAGGGGGTACTGTCATGATCCTCTCCCTGGACTGGTCATGAGGGGGTTAATCCCCTCTGTCTCGTTTTGGATCTGTTTTTGCTATTTCAGTTCACTGTGGCCTGCTGTCAGGATCCCGTCTGGGTTGGAGCCGATGTTACTGCAAACACTAGGGGAAGCAGAGGCAGGTAGCGTTGTCAGGTGGCAGCCGGAGGTCGGTACACAGGAGAGCAGTGTTTGTAGCAGAGGAGCAGGCAGATAACGTAGTCAGGAGGCAGCCGGAGGTCGGTACACAGGAAAGGCAGTTCGGTAGCAGAGGAGCAGGCAGATAACGTAGTCAGGTGGCAGCTGGAGGTCAGTTCACAGTAGCAATGGATCAGGCGGAGAGCGTAGTCAGAAGGGCAGGCCGAGGTCAGTTCACAGGAGAGCAGTGTTTGTAGCAGCAGGAACAGCAGGAGAAAGAGCTTGACTAAAGGCTGGAAGCACAATAATCTCGCAATGACACACCCACAGGGCCAGGTTTATATAGGGCGTGTAATTGGTAATCAGAGGCCAAACGAGAGAGCACTGGGTGAAGCCGATCAGGAAGAACAGTCAATGGTATCCGGGTTCAGCAAGGAACTTTGTAGCCAGCAGAATAGCTCAGATGGTAGAGCCGCTGGCCGGTGGACAAGAGACACTGGGTTCGATTCCTGACACCTGCAGGCAACGTCAGTGATAGTTCATGCTTCGTGGCTAGAGCAGCTGACCCATATACCCTAGTGATCTTTCTGCCTCTGACTTCCTGTATTAGTGTCTGACCCGTTCCCTATCCCTGACTTTGTGCTGGTTTTGTGGTTTCCCTACAGTGTATGGCTTGAACTCTGAACCCCACCTCCTGTTTTTGTCTCTGATACTACATTACCAACCAGCATTTGACTCACTGGCTTGTACCCTGACTCCTCTTTCCGTTTCACTTTTTGGATACCGCGATCCTGTCTGGCTCTGACTTCTGGCTTGTCTCTGACCACGTTGATTGCTGTGACCTCTGGTACTTCATCTTCCAGTTTGTTGCTGACCTGGCCTGTCTGACTACTCTGCAGCCTCCTAGTGGCGACCTGCACATCTGCACTGTCATGCTACACAGTGAGTGCAACTCTTTTTCACTTACCAGCGCCCCCTGGGGGCTCCACAGTTGCATTACAACAGCATAAAAACTCACCAAAAACTCATCGTTGGAACTTAGTCTTAGGATTTTTAATATTAGAGTTAGGACTGCCCCAACTACTGTCACCGGGACGAGGCTGGATAGCTTTCACATTTTTTTAATCAAAAAACATGTTAACTAGTTACAGTATATTATTTTCATGCACTTTGTTATTTATTTATTTACTTCAGGGTATTTAAAGCGAACCTGTCAGCAGTTTTGGCTGATATAAGATGCGGCCACTGCCTTTCAGGGCTTATCTACAGCATTCCATAATACAGATTCATGCGCTTTCTACCTCAGCTTCCGGCCGGGTTCTCTGACTAAACACGCCCCCTTTTCCTGGGTCATGGGGCCTGTTTGGTCCCCTATTTCTTCCCCCGAGAAACAGGAGACGCAGAGTCGACAGTTCCAGACCCGGCGTAGCACAGGTACCTGCAGCCCAGTCTTCCTCCTTACATGTGCACAGACCCTTAAAGTGTAACATTAAATTGCAGCATTTTCTTGAGTGCATTATCAAACATTGCATCTTATATTCTGAAATGCAAACACAGTATTTGTCACTGACAGAGTTAGTGATTTCTGATCTTAATAGTAAATAACAAAGCAGACACATTGCTTCTTAACTAATTAATCACGTTGCAGTAGAACAAAGGACTAAAACCCAGAAGATTAGAAGATTAGGAAAGCAATATTACTGAAAAGTACATGGCCTTAGAAATTGTCTTTAGAAAGAATCCAGCAGAAAAAAACATAATAAGGACTCAAGGCCATGTCATAATATTGATTTCTAGCTCATTCCCTGACAAGTCAATAACCTAATTCTCTTCTATTGGAAGTTACAAATTGTTGCTTTCTTAGCACAATCCCTATTGACTGCGGTAAAAGATGACTTTAGAAGTCCAGACTCAGTAGTAAAGTGCTTCTTTTAAGACTATTATCACACAGGTAACTGCATAAAAATATATGTGAGATGATGTAAAAGACCCAAGGATATCAACCAGAAGAGAAATGATACAAAGGACAAGTCAACACTCAAACAGATAAAAGGCCAATAAAGATGAAATAGTATTAAATAGAACTGCCTGTCATCTGAGCCAAATTGTTCCTTTACATGTGAATACAGTCATGGCCAAAAGTGTTGGCACCCTTGAAATTGTATTGTATAAAAAAAAAATTCTCCCTAAAACTATTGCAATTACACATGTATATTTCCTTAGTGTGTATTGGAAGAATACAAAAACAGAGAAAAAAAGGCAAATTGGACATAATTTCACACAAAACACCCAAAGATGGGCCGGACAAAATTATTGTCACCCCAAACTTAATATTTGTTGCACACTCTTTGGAATAAATAACTGCAATCAATTGCTTTCTATAACCATTGTGAGACAGTGAGAGTATGTGTATTGAATGGGGTGTATATTTCACCTAAGTACTTTGCTGACTGGTATGAGCGAAATGTGTGGCTTTGTAAACCTGGTGGTAAAGAAAGGTCACTACACCTGCCATTCAGTACACGCTTGCAGCTCAGACCTGAATCCACTCAGGTGTTGATTAGGAAGCCAGAAGTAGGTGCTTGGGAGCACAGTCAGAGAGCTCGCTTAGTCTGGACACAGGAAGGAGTCCGGGCACAAGAAGCAGTGTCCAGGAGTGGGAGCACGCTTAGTCTGGGCACAGGAGGGGTCCAGGCACAGAAGGTGTCTCCAGGGGTTTGAGCTGTCTCAGTCTGGGTGCTCGATGTACCCCGGACACAGGAGTAGTCTCTGTGAAAATCCATGCTGGTAGCTGCTGAATAGGAGGGGAGCTCTCTCAAGTCTGGACATTGAAGGTGCCTTCAGACACAAGGAGGAGACTCTGTGAAACTCCACGCTGGTAACTACTGAACATATGTGTTGTTTTGGGCACAGACTGGTAGAGTCTGGACCCGGATAGAAAGGGAAATCTATCTAAGTGTAATTAGTGGCTGGACAAGCCCAGGTCTTATGTTTATGATTTATTTTTATCTGTTTGCTGTGGACTTTAATAAAGCTGGTTGCGGCCAGTTTTCACCAGAACTGCTGTGTGAATGAACTGTTTTCGTGCCACTCTGTCTACCCAGACGGCGATCCCAGAGCTATATCCCCTGGAAATGTTACACCATCTACAAGCTTCTTACAGCCCTCAACTGGAATTTTGGACCATTCTTCTATTGCAAACTGCTCTAGGTCTCTCATATTTTAAGAGTGCCTTCTCCCAACACCAATTTTAAGATCTCTCCACAGGTGTTCAATGGGATTTAGGGTTCATATCCATGGGCGTACCCAGGATCAAAACTAGGGGGGGCAAGCCATGGTCGTTCAGGTTGTAAAATATAAGAACAAAAAATGTGAATAAAACGAAAATGAACGCCATACACAACATAATTCCTTATACCAAGACCAATAATATCACATACAAGGAGAAATACCACCATGATCAATCCTATTATGTAAACAATTTATTGATTTTAGGCTTACCTTTGCAGTCTTCTCTTCTGTTCAGCAGGGGGACTTCAAGCTCATGCGTGTTTATCACACACTGACACTGAGCCATTCACACTGCCCTTTCTAAACACAGCAATTGGATTGATCTTTGGGGAAAAAAAATGAATGATAGATAGATAGATAGATAGATAGATAGATAGATAGATAGATAGATAGATAGATAGATAGAAAACCAGACAAATTGGAGGCAGCACATAGTTTGTAGTGAAAAAAAAAGCTATTTAATAAGGTCAAAAGGCGACATTTCGGTCCAAACAACACAAACCTTTCTCAAGCCTTGAGAAAGGTTCTGTTGTTTGGACCAAAACGTCGCCTTTTGGTCTTATTAAACAGCTTTTTATTCACTACAAACGGTGTGCTGCCTCCAATTTGTCTGGATTTCTATAACTGATGTTTGGTATTTGCCTGGGGGGCTCTGCACCAGGACTCTTTCTTTGTGCTGCTCTAATTTTCTTCTTTTTAGATAGATAGATAGATAGATAGATAGATAGATAGATAGATAGATAGATAGATAGATAGATAGATAGATAGATAGATAGATTTAAGCATGGAATGCAAGTAGATTCCACCCTGAAATATGCCCCATCATTGTCCCCTTCTTGTAGTAATATGCCCCATCATTGTCTCCTTCTTTTAATAATGTGCCCCAGACCAGCACCTGTATATACATCAGCCCCAGCCCAGCCTCTGTATGTCAGATATACAGTATATTACTGTAGATATAGACTGTACGGGCTCCTGTCAGGTATATATTACAGTAGATATAGACTGTACGGGCTCCTGTCAGGTATATATTACTGTAGATATAGACTGTATGGGCTCCTGTCAGGTATATATTACTGTAGATATAGACTGTACAGGCTCCTGTCAGGTATATATTACTGTAGATATAGACTGTACAGGTTCCTGTCAGGTATATATTACTGTAGATATAGACTGTATGGGCTCCTGTCAGGTATATATTATTGTAGATATAGACTGTATGGGCTCCTGTCAGGTATATATTACTGTAGATATAGACTGTACGGGCTCCTGTCAGGTATATATTACTGTAGATATAGACTGTACGGGCTCCTGTCAGGTATATATTACTGTAGATATAGACTGTACGGGCTCCTGTCAGGTATATATTACTGTAGATATAGACTGTATGGGCTCCTGTCAGGTATATATTACTGTAGATATAGACTGTACGGGCTCCTGTCAGGTATATATTACTGTAGATATAGACTGTATGGGCTCCTGTCAGGTATATATTATTGTAGATATAGACTGTACGGGCTCCTGTCAGGTATATATTACTGTAGATATAGACTGTACAGGCTCCTGTCAGGTATATATTACTGTAGATATAGACTGTATGGGCTCCTGTCAGGTATATATTACTGTAGATATAGACTGTACAGCAACCACCCCCACACCATCACACCTCCTCCTCCTTGCTTCACGGTGGGAACCAGGCATGTAGAGTCTATCCATTCACCTTTTCTGCGTGCAAAGCAGTAATCAAAGCAAAAGGTGGCTACTTTGAAGAACCTAGAATATAAGACATATTTTCAGTTGTTTCACACTTTTTTGTAAAGTGTAATGTATAATTCCACATGTGTTAATTCATAGTTTTGATGCCTTCAGTGTGATTCTACAATTTTCACAGTCATGAAAATACATAAAAATCGTTGAATGAGAAGGTGTGTACAAACTTTTGGTCTGTACTGTATATGTGTATTAGATAGATAGAATATGTGAGTGATCTACAAAATCAGTGCTTTGCGTGTGTAGCTTACTGTACATGTATTTTAATTATAAATAAATACCTGAAACAAATTGCATGGCATCCTCAAAATTTTATTAACCAGCAGAGGGAAAGCAGACAGCTGGGGGGGCTGATGTTTATAGCCTGAGAAGGAGATACTACACATGGAACTTCCCAGGCTAATAATATCAGCTCACAGCTGTATACTTAGTCTTTACTGGTTACTAGCTTGGCCTGTGCAAAATTTTCGCACATTGATCGTCAAGGGTGCTGGCAATTTCAAAAAAAGCAAGCTGGTCAAATGTAAATGTATTTCATGAGATGATGAACACAGACAGGTATTTATATATGTAGATTGGTAATACAATAAATTGGTTTGATAAGTAGAGGCCAAAAAATGCCTTCTGGTTGAGGTGCCACCTGCAGGTCATTGTTTCTTTCTGCAGGTTTATGAAAATTAATGTTTAAATTGTCTTTAGTGATAAAATCGTGAATGTGTGGTTTGGCTCTTTTCTTGCTGAATGGGGCAAGTTTACCTTTCAAATGGTGTATCATTTGTGTGTGTGGGGCGAAGTAATCAGTAAAAAAGAAGTGCATGTTTACAAATGTGTTTGCATATGTGACTCATCATTTGTGTGTGTGGGGCGAAATAATCACCGAAAAAGCAGTGCATGTTTACAAATGTGTTTGCATACGTGCATATGTGACTCACCTGCAGTGAAGTGTGCAATCCTCCAATGTGCCGGCTGGGCAAGCACTTGAGCAAGCTGGAAAGACCCCAAGGCAAATATTTGGATTTTTTTGTGATGTCTGTAAGAAGCTTTGTGGTAGTGTGCTTTGGGGTAGTGTGCTGCCACCTGCAGGTCATTTGACCTTTCAAATGGTGTATCATTTGTTTGTGTGGGTCGAGTATGAACGGAGCAAGTGTGCAATTCAATAGGCAGTGCATGTTTACAAATGTGCTTGCATATGTGACTCACCTGCAGTGAAGTGTGCAATCCTCCAATTTGGCTGAAATAGGCTGGGCAAGCAGTTCGGCAAGCTGGAAAGCCCCTAAGGAAAAATGTTTGGATTTGTTTGTGATGTCTGTAAGCAGCTTTGTGGTAGTGTGCTTTGGGGTAGTGTGGTGCCACGTGCAGATCATTTTTCCTTACTGCAGGTTTATGAAAACTAATGTTTAAACTGTATTTTGTGATCAAATCATGGATGTGTGGTTTGTTTGGCTATTTTCTTGCTGAAGGGGCAGTTTCACCTTTCAAATGGTGTATCATTTGTGTGTGTGGGTGCAGTATGAACGGAGATACAAAGTGATCACTGAAAAACAGTATTTAGAAATAATAGAATAGATTAAAATGGGAGACCCCCAAAAAATAATTATGTGGTGTACCCCAATAATTAATAACCAGCAAAGGCTAGGCAAACAGCTGTAGGCTGATATTAATAGGCTAGTAAGAGACCTTGGATATTGGCACCCTCCCAGACTAAAAACATCAGCTATCAGCCACCCTAGAAAAGGCATATGGATAAGATGCACCAATTCTGGTGCTTACCCTTGCTTTTCCCACTGGCCCTGGTGCGTTGACAAGTGGGGTAATAATATTGGGGTTCATGTCAGCTTTGTATTGGCAGCTGACATCAAGCCCAGGGGTTAGGAATGGAGAGGCTTCTATAAAACGTCCATTCTAACCCTATAGTCATATTGTAAATAAAAAACATCCTGAATAAAGTAATTTAATTGAAATAAAGACACTAGCACCTTTTTTTAATTAATAAAAAAGCAAAGTTATACTCACCTTGACGCCTAATCCATTGAAGCCAATGTCCTCTGTAAAAGAATAACAATAATAAACAACTGTATTCCTCACCTCTCCATCGAGAAGATAATCCACTTGTGTCTTGACTGCCACATCTAATTGTCAGGCTGAATGTTGGCATGATGCCAGCATTCAGCCTGACATCCAGCCGTGACACTGAGCTGTTCGTCATAATGCAACATCAGTGCCTCGCGGTGTCCTAAGAAAGGTGAGCGGAGTTCATAGTCAATGATCTCTGTTCACCTCAATCACGTCACTGCTAGCGTGATAAATTTCTCACACCCTAGCAGTGATGTCAGTGAGGTAAACAGACTATCAGCTATTCTATTCTGACTGGTCACGCTGTGATTTTACTGTATGCGGCTGATGAAATGTCGTTTTCAAGGAGATGGGTACGTAAAACTTGGACTGCACACGCATGGTCTGTGTGCGGTGTGATTTTTTTCCTGCACCCATTGACAAGTCTCATCCAACATACGAAGACAGTCTCAGCTTGATGCAATTTTTTTCTCTGTCTGATTTCAGCTGAGAAAAAAAAATTTGCAGATGAGCGGGAATTGTAGAATAACATTAGGCAGAGTGCAATCTGATTTTTTATAGGATTGTACTCGTTCGTTTTTTCTCGCAAATGAGTATGAGCCCTTAGATCTGGATTCATTGCTGGCCACTTCAGAACTCTCTAGCGCTTTGTTTTCATCCATTTCTGAGTACTTTTTGAAGTATGCTTGGTGTCATTGTCCTGCTGGAAGACCCATGACCCAGAATGCACACCCAGCTTTCTCACGATGGGCACTACACTGCGACCCATATATATATCAAAGATTATTATATGTACAGTGGGTACAGAAAGTATTCAGACCCCTTTAAATTTTTCACTCTTTGTTTCATTGCAGCCATTTGGTAAATTTAAAAAGGGTCATTTTTTCCTCATTAATGTACACTCTGCACCCCATCTTGACTGAAAAAAAACAAAATGTAGAAAGTTTTGCAAATTTATTAAAAAAGAAAAACTGAAATATCACATGTTCATAAGTATTCAAGTATTCAAACCCTTTGCTCAGTATTGAGTAGAAGCACCCTTTTGAACTAGTATAGCCATGAGTCTTCTTGGGAATGATGCAACAAGTTTTTAACACCTGGATTTGGGGATCCTCTGCCATTCTTCCTTGCAGATCCTCTCCAGTTCCATCAGGTTGGATGGTGAACGTTAGTGGACAGCCATTTTCAGGTCTCTCCAGAGATGCTCAATTGGGTTTAGGTCAGGGCTCTGGCTTTGCCAGTCAAGAATGGTCACAGAGTTGTTCTGAAGCCACTCCTTTGTTATTTTAGCTGTGTGCTTAGGGTCATTGTCTTGTTGGAAGGTGAACCTTCGGCCAAATCTGAGGTCCAGAGCACTCTGGAAGAGGTTTTCATCCAGAATATCTCTGTACTTGGCCGCATTGATGTTTCCTTCAATTGCAACCAGTTATCCTGTCCCTGCAGCTGAAAAACACCCCCATAGCATGATGCTGCCACCACCATGTTTCACTGTTGGGATTGTATTGAGCAGGTGATGAGCAGTGCCTGATTTTCTCCACACATACCGCTTAGAATTATCACCAAAAGTTCTATTTTCGTCTCATCAGACTAGAGAATGTTATTTCTCATAGTCTGGGAGTCCTTCATGTGTTTTTTAGAAAACTCAATGCGGGCTTTCATATGTCTTGCACTGAGGAGAGGCATTCGTCGGGCCACTCTGCCATAAAGGCCCAACTGGTGGATTTTTGCAGTGATAGTTGACTTTGTGGAACTTTCTCCCAACTCCCTACTGCATCTGTGGAACTCAGCCACAGTGATCTTGGCGTTTTTTTTTACCTCTCTCACCAAGGCTTTTCTCCCAGGATTGCACAGTTTGGCTGGACGGCCAGGTCTAGGAAGACTTTGGGTGGTCCCAAACTTCTTCCATTTAAGGATTATGGGGCCACTATGCTCTTAGGAACCTTGAGTACTGCAGAAATTCTTTTGTAACCTTAGTCAAATCTGTGCCTTGCCACAATTCTGTCTCTGAGCTCATTGGCCAGTTCCTTTGACCTCATGATTCTCATTTGGTCTGACATGCACTTTGAGCTGTGAGGTCTTATATAGACAGGTGTGTGCCTTTACAAATCAAGTCCTATCAGTTTAATTAAACACAGCTGGACTTCAATGAAGGAGTAGAACCATCTCAAGGAGGATCACAAGGAAATTGACAGCATGTGACTTAAATATGAGTGTCTGAGCAAAGGGCCTGAATAGTTATGACCATGTGATATTTCAGTTTTTCTTTTTTAATCAATTTGCAAACATGTCTAAATTTTTTCAGTCAAGATGGGATGCAGAGTGTACATTAATGAGAAAAAAATGAACTTTTTTGAATTTACCAAATTGCTGCAATGAAACAAAGAGTGAAAAATTTAAAGAGGTCTGAATACTTTCCGTACCCACTGTATAGCACATCTGTACTGGTACATTAATCTATCACTACATTCCAAAGATATATACACACATACATATGTAATTATGCATACTCCGTCCCCCAGCACCTCCTCCTTCTCCTCTCATCTCTGCTGAAGACTTAGCCTCTTTCTTTAAGCAGAAGATCGATACGATCAGAGAAAGCTTTGGTCCACAGCCCCCATTGCCCCTCTTAGTTGCTCAGCCCTCTTGCTCCAAAACCAACTTCTCCACCATGACAGAAGATCAGCTTTCCACCCTCCTATCAAGATCACACCTCACCACTTGCATGCTTGACCCGCTCCCATCCCACCTCATCCCTAGCCTCGCCACAGTCTGCACCCCTACTCTAACACACCTCTTCAACCTCTCACTTACAAATGGTGTCTTCCCCTCATCCTTCAAACATGCCTCGATAACACCCATTCTCAAAAAGACCTCCCTTGACCCATCCTCTGTGTCTAACTATCGCCCAATATCTCTTCTCCCTTATGCCTCAAAACTACTGGAACAGTACGTCCATCTTGAACTGTCCTCCCACCTCTCCTCCTGCTCCCTCTTTGACCGCTTACAATCAGGCTTCCGACTGCATCACTCAACTGAAACTGCCCTAACTAAAGTCACCAACGACCTACTAACTGCCAAGAGCAAGCGACACTACTCTGTCCTCCTTCTCCTGGACCTGTCTTCTGCCTTCGACACTGTGGACCATTCCCTCCTGCTACAGATTCTCTCATCTCTTGGCATCACAGACTTGGCCCTATCCTGGATCTCATAATATTTAACAAACCGAACATTCAGTGTCTCCCTCTCCCACACTACCTCCTCCCCTCGCCCCCTGTTTGTCGGTGTTCCTCAAGGCTCAGTTCTAGGACCCCTACACTTCTCCATCTACACCCTCAGCCTGGGACAGCTCATAGAATCCCATGGTTTGCAGTATCATCTCTACGCCGACGACACGCAGATCTACCTATCTGGACCTGACCTCACCTCCTTACTGACCAAAATCCCACAATGTCTGTCTGCTATTTCTGCTTTCTTCTCTGCTTGCTTTCTAAAACTGAACATGGACAAAACAGAATTCATCATCTTTCCCCATCTCACTCTACCCCCCCACCAGACCTGTCCATCAACGTCAATGGCTGCTTACTTTCCCCAGTCCCGCATGCTCGGTGCCTCGGGGTGATCCTCGACTCTGCCCTCTCTTTCAAGCCACATGTCCAAACCCTTGCCTCCTCCTGCCGTCTCAAACTCAAACATATTTCCCGAAACCGTGCATTCCTTGACCATGAAACTACAAAAACACTAGTGCATGCCCTCATCATCTCCCGCCTTGACTACTGCAACCTCCTACTCTCTGGCTTCCCCTCTAGCACTATGGCACCACTCCAATCCATCCTGCACTCTGCTGCCTGACTAATACACCTATCTCTCCGTTATTCCCCAGCCTCTCCTCTCTGCCAAGTCCTTCATTGGGTTCCTATCGTCCAGAGGCTCCAGTTCAAAACCCTACCTATGACATACAAAGCCATCCACAACCTGTCTCCTCCATACATCTGTGACATGGTCTCCCGGTACACACCCACACGCAACCTTCGATCCTCTCAAGATCTCCTCCTCTACTCCCCTGTTATCTCTTCTTCCCACAACCGCATACAAAACTTCTACCATGCCTCTCCCATACTCTGGAACTCTCTACCCCAACACATCAGACTCGCGCCTACCATGGAAACCTTTAAAAAGAACCTGAAGACCCACCTCTTCCGACAAGCCTACAACCTGCAGTGATCCTCACTCTACTGAACCACCGCACAACCAGCTCTACCCTCTCCTAGTGTATCCTCACCCATCCTTGTAGACTGTGAGCCCTTGGGGGCAGGGTCCTCTCTCCTTCTGTACTTGTGTGTGCCTTGTATTGCTCACGTTTATTATACTTGTCTATATTTGCCCCTTTTCACATGTAAAGTGCCATGGAATAAATGGCGCTATAAAAATGTACAATAATAATAATAATAGTAGTAATAATAATAATTATATATACAAAACACATATTAATGTATACACCATTCAGACAGATTATTAACCTCTGTGGAACCTGCCTATTTTGGGCCATAAGGATATAGTTTTATTTAGTGTTGTATCCAAATAGTTATAGCTTTTTTCATCAATAAACCTGTATGAGGGCTTGCTCTTTGAGAGTTTAGTTGTTTATTTTAATACCATCATTTTGGGGGACATGTAACTTATTCATTGTTACAACATTTTTGGGTGAATAGCTAAAAATAATATATAAAGCATAGAGCAACTGTAGTGATAATACCAAATCTCTCAAAAATTAAAATATAGCAGCAAGAAGAGATTATATTTAAAATATAACATTTAATGAGTAGGTTTAAAAAGGGCGGATTAGCCCCCAAACAGTAAAGTGAGAAGCCTCTCAAATACATGGAAAGACAAAACATCTATCAAAACATGTGTCAGCCATAACCATGGGCAACAAAATAATTAACAAAAACGTGCCCAATAATAACCGTGCTCCAACTCAATTGGTTAGATCTCACTCATGTCCAATACAATACAGTCATGTCTTGAAGAACTGAGCCACAGAGGTGTCAATCGTAGGAATAGTAATGTATTTGCATTAGCTATAATCCCTGTCGTGCAAAATGTGAAAGCCCTCACCCTAAAAAAGGAAGAACCCAAGTGTAATCCTAAAATAACTTCAGTATCACCCGACGCGTTTCTTCCTCGCAAGGCGTGGTTATCAGCAGAGTGTGTCTCCCAAGGGCTGAGAAAGGGTCCTGTAGTGATAAGTACCCTCCAGCAAATGTGTCGAGTGCTTCATCACCTAAACAGGAGACATGAAGAGACCTCATAGTCCCAGGCTGAGATGTTATATATGCTGCATATCACTTTGCCTCTTAGCCAGGGCGTCTGATGTCATATCCGAGGCGGTGTTTCTGGCCTCCATCCCTGTGATATGATGCCTATGTTTGTGGATTGCGTGTTGTCATAGCGTCGTGTGCAACGCATTTCAGCAGCCAATGAAACAGTGGCTAATCTACCGCCATCCCTCCACAGAAGAAACCTTCTAGTGATGCCTTAGTGAGCTCTCCCATAGGCTGGACTGTGACGTTCTCCTGCAGAGGGAGAAAGGAGTGTGACGTCGCCAGAGCCACACAAGTAATCTGCACATAGACATGGATTATTTTGGCAGCAAAATTTTGGTGGATAAAATATACAGATGATAGCAGATATAGAAAATTGGATTTCATTTAGACATTGCATTAAAGGGAATCTGTCACCCCATTTTTCAAGTACAAGGTGTGGCCACTGCCATCAGGGCTTATCTACAGCATTCTGTAATGCTGTAGATAAGCCCCCGATGTCACCTGAAAGAGAAGAAAAACGAGTTATATTATACTCACCCAGGGGCGGTTCAGGGTCCGGTCCGATGGGCATCGCGGTCCGGCCCGGCGCCTCCCATCTTGTAGCGAAGACGTCCTCTTCTTTGCTTCCCGTCGCGGCTCCTGCGCAGGCGCACTGCTCTGCCCTATTGAGGGCAGAGCAGAGTACTGCAGTGCGCAGGTGCCGGGAAAGGTCAGCGAGGTCCGGCGCCTGTGCACTGCAGTACTTTACTCTGCCCTCAACAGGGCAGATCAGCGCGCCTGCGCAGGAGCCGCGACAGGAAGCAAAGAAGAGGACGTCTTCGCTAGAAGATCGGAGGCGCCAGACCGGACCGCGACACCCATCAGACCGGACCGGACGCCGGACAGCCCCTGGGTGAGTATAATCTAACTCGTTTTTCTTTTCTTTCAGGTGACATCGGGGGCTTATCTACAGCATTACAGAATGCTGTAGATATGCCCCTGATGGCGGTGGCCGCACCTTATAGTCTAAAAATGGGGTGACAGATTCCCTTTAATGACATAATAATGCAAATTAAAACATATGGTCAGAACTAGAAAATGTAAAAACTGGTGGAAAACAATAATAATATAGAGAACATACACATATAGTCATAATAATATGACAAACAACAGTTATGCGTAGTATGGGAAGGTGTATTAATGGAGGTTGAGGAGAACATCCCAAAATTGCCAGCAAGCAGGGCAGTGATCTAGGTAAGGGGACAGAAGGGGAGATAGGGGAGAGGGGAAGAGGGAAAGTAGGGGAAATAGTAGGGGATATGATGAGTAAAAGCAGTCTAAGCAATTTTATGGAGAAAAAAATAATTTATGAGAATGCATAAAAGCAATTCAACCAGGGCCGGACTAGCCATCTGCCATTTCAGGCAAATACCAGAAGGGCCAGTCCTGTAGTGGGCCGCTACATTACCTCCTCTCTCTATTCAGCAGCATGCATGCCAAGCAGCATTAGGTTGCCTTACACACAATTGCGTTGCACAGCTGAAACCAGCAGAACCAGGGACAGCACAGAACAGCAAAGCACCACCCTTGGCCGGTTGAGTTCAGTTGTGCAGCATGATCGTGTGTGCAAGGCAATCTAATGCTGCCTGACGTGAATGCTGCTGAAGAGAGAGTGACGGTGATAGATAGATTGATAGATAGATCGAGCCTCTATACCAGGCAGCGGAGATTTCCAGGAGATGCCGCTCCCTCCTTCCTATAATCAAATGTATTCACGTCTTTCAGACACAATACAGTGTTGTGCCGGGACTGGGGCAGAGGAGCTGTAGTCAGCCCTAGTCCCGACGTGCAGCAGCGTGATGAGCTCCTAGAGCTGCAGGGACATGTCAGGCACCAGTAAGCGCTCTATCAAGGAGCCAAAGATTAAATGCTTTATCAATGTGGATGAGTGGAGGAGGAGGTTAGAGCATATAATGCGGGAAAAATGTTGAAAGGGGACACAGTTTTGTAAGCGACATTGGGGGCAGTGTGTCTGCCGGGGGATATTTTGGAAAGGGGCAGTCTGGGGGGATAATTTGCAGAGAGGCAGCGTGGGGGAAATATTATGGAAAGGGGCAGTGTGGAGGGACATTATATAGAGAAGCAGAGTGTGGGGAATATTATTGACACGGGCAGTGTGGGGAGAATATTAAGGAGAAGGGCATTGTGGGGGAATATTATGGAGAGATGTAGTGTGGGAGGGATAATATGGAGAGGTGTAGTGTGAGGGGGATATGATGGAATGGGGCAGTGTGGAACGATATTATGGAGTGGGGCAGTTTAGGGGGATATTTTGCAGATAGGGAGGGTGGGGGACATTATGGAGAGAGGTAATGTGTCGACCCGCCACCACAATTGTGGGTTACCAGGGCAATGGGGTACTCAGAGCCGAGCCCATGGAAGTCTATGGGGATTTGTCACAGGTAGCTGTGGCTCGGTCTGTGGCCCTGGCGGTCTGGCGTATGTTAGGGGAATATATTTACAGGGGATAGATTTATATACAGTTCGTGACGCCACCTGTAGTCTTCTGGTAATTTATACCAGCGCTGCTGTAGATCTCTGAGGGGATGGTGATGCAGCTAGATGTCGGGTCCCCTACAGGTGGGACTCTTCCCTCAGGTCGGTAGTTAGGTAGGGATTGTGCAGGCATGCAATAATAACTCAGTCTCACACCGTCAGCGTCTTTCCATACCTTTACTTGCAAGATGGTAAGGCAGGTCCCAGGGAGGCTGATGGGGTTGATGGAGGATGAGCTTTGAGGCAACGGCTAAGCAAGTTAGGGGCCTCCTTACTGTCCAATAATGATGAGTACAACCAGCCTGAAGCGTAGTTCCCTCTATAATTCCAGCTAGTCCAAAGCTGTTCTGCCCGGTCAGATTTGTGGTGGAGCCTTCCAAATGATGAAACTAGGTTCTTACTTTTGTCTGCGCTTGACTCAAAGTCCCTATTCCACCTGACTCCTGTTACGTTCTGACTATTTGGGGCTGTTTGCCGTGACCTAAAGTCCGGTAAATCTCTGGTTTTCTTTCCACTATGCTTGTAGCTAATAGTGATCCTTCGGTCCCCAGTGACCGGTAGCAATGTGCAGGACTTCTCCAAGCCAAAAGCACTTTTCCAATAATCTTTCCACTTTGCCCTTCGATTTGCTCGACTCTTAATGGATATCTCAGTCTGTCTTCCAGTGGGGCACAGCTCTGACTAGGCTGAGGTGAACTAGACCACCTGTACTAGCCTCCACTTTCTGAACTGCTAACAGGCTCAGACTGGACACGTCTACTCTGTCCAAGGACAGGAAACTGACTGACTAAATCACTCCCTTCCACACCCCTGCTGGGTGTGTCAGAAGTGTACATGACATCATGAAGAGCCCTTAACTGTTACCTCTCCACTCATCCTCCTGGTATTGTGTACCAGGGCTACACATTCCCCCATGGTAAACGACAGCACTCCCGGGCTGTAAAATATAAAGAGACATTTTTGTTTATGCATGAAAACATCAACATTAAACAGTAATTCGTCCCATCCGGGAGGTGAAGATGTCTTGAACGTTGCAAACACAACATTATAGAAAAATACAAATATAAATAACATTTTCATATAAATAGACAATATGCTTGTGAAGGACCCGCACCAAACCTTCAACGTAGGTCCTGGGTGGGCTGCAGGACATCCAAATGCAGACCTCACTCAGTGCCACACCACACGGGTTTTCTGTTCAGAGGTAAGTCAAGGTTTCATGTGAAACCATTAAAAGGCACCTTAGTGCAACTATTTACAGGATACAGTTTTTGGGCTGGCTCAGTCCTCAGCCTCCGAGTCCATTATAAGACATAATAGAGAAAACACATATATATATAGACTTTTTACAGTATTCACATTAACTCGTTATAACTACTGCTGATATCTAATGGGTAACTTCCCTTTGGTGGTTCGCTCTGATCTACGTGGTGTAGCTTCAGGTATATCAAGTTGCGATCTGTCTGCACTGCGTAACGGCAAACTATAGAACTGCCTCAATCTTTCTATGGATCTGGCAAGCGTACTGATGGCTGGGCGGTGTGAGTCAGCTTCACCAGGGGATCCCATAGTATGGGGCGCTGCTTCTGATGATCCTTCTTGAGATTCCACAGGTTGAGGTGTTGCTGGGATGGGTAACTCCTGAGCGGCTCAACTGGCACCACAGGCACAACTGGAGGTAGAACTTCCTCTTGTGGCTGATAAAACTGCAACACTGGAATTATCACAGCATCTCCCAGTCGGGGCCAATCCGCAGGAAAATCTCCCAGATCTGTGTGTATGACCTCTTCCTTTCTTTCTCCTTGATTGATGACAGGGTTCTTTTCACAACGCTTTAAGGGTTCTGGACACAATTTCAAATGGTCTCTGGACACAGTGGTTGTTGTTCTTCCTCCGTCCTTACTGACGACACAAACTTTTCTGTTGTCATATTTAGAATCTTGTATGACGTAGGGTTCTTGCTCCCACTGATTATCCAATTTATGCATCTTCCTTTTTCTTTTAATACTACCTCTCCAGGCATCAAAGGCTTGGCAGGAGCATTTCGGTTGTAAACATCTTCCTGTTTCTCCCGTGCCTTGTTGAGACTTTCCTCTACACAGATTTGTACTCTTCTGTATTGCTCTTGCCGATTGATGTCCCAGTTTTCAACGGCGTCGTCTGCCTCCGGTTCTACCACTCCAAGTTCTAGATCCATTGGTAGTTTTCCGGGCCTTGCTCTCATAAGATAGGCTGGAGTGCAATTAGTTGAGCTTACAGGTATATGGTTATACAAATCAACCAAATCAGGTAGTAAATCCGGCCATCGATTCCTGTCTTCCAACGGTATGGATCTCAACAAGTCAAGGACAATATGGTTCATTTTTTCACAAAGACCGTTGGTTTGAGGGTGATATGGTGTTGTTCTTATTTTCTTGCACCCGTACATGTGACAGAATTCCTTGAATAAATCAGCTTCGAAAGCAGGTCCCTGATCGGTTAATACTTGCTCCGGATACCCATGCGGTCTGCAGAAGCTTGCTTGAAAGGTTTTCGCGGCCGTCACTGCGGTCTGGTCCTTAACTGGAACAACCACCAGAAATCTGGAGTAATGGTCCACCATGGTCAAGGCGTATGAGTATCCAGATCTACTTGGCGACAATTTGACGTGGTCCAGGGCCACAATCTCCAGAGGACGAGTCGTCCGGATAGGTTGCAGGGGGGCCTTCTGACTACCGTAGTCCTTTCTTCTGAGACCACAGGGTCCACAGTTCCGACACCACCTCTCGATGGAGCTGCGCATCCCTACCCAGTAGAACCGACATCTCAACAGGGTCTCCAGCTTTCTCCAGCCAAAGTGTCCTGCTTGATCGTGGTATGCTTCCAACACCATTGGGACGTCTGCCTTGGGGACCACGATTTGCCAGACCATCTCATGGGTTCTGGGGTTAACGTATCTCCTGCACAACTTCTCACGGTATAGGAACAACCTGCTTTTCTCGTTCCACAGGAGCTTTGCTGACATAGGTGCATCCTTTTCCAAAGAGGAGCCTTCCTGTCTTAACAACTCCTTGATGCGGCTGACCACTGGATCACTGTCCTGAGTCTCTTTCCAGCTGTGATGGGGTAAAGGATTTAATGTTGCACCATACTGCTTTCTGTGGACTCGATGCTCGTGGACTACCCCATTTCGATGGAACGCAGGTAGCTCAATTTCTTCCAGGTCGTCCGATTCTTCTTCCGTATCAGAGTCATGCGGCATTCGGGACAACGCATCAGCATTAGCATTCTTTCGACCTGCCCGGTACTTGATAGTAAACTGGTAATTGGACAACCGAGCCATCCATCGCTGCTCCATGGCGCCCAGCTTGGCGGTTTCCAGGTGCGTTAACGGGTTGTTGTCTGTGTACGCCGTGAACTTATTGGAGGCCAGATAGTGCTTAAATCTTTCAGTAATGGCCCAGACCAGCGCCAGAAACTCCAGCTTGAAGCTGCTATAATTTTCCGGATTCCTTTCAGTTGGCCTGAGTTTTCTGCTGGCATATGCGATGACTTTTTCTTGGCCATTCTGCTTCTGACTGAGAACTGCTCCCAAACCTTCATTACTGGCGTCGGTGTACAGCAGGAACGGTTGGCTGTAATCAGGATAGGTTAAGATCTCATCACCTGTAAGGATCTCTTTCATCTTTTGGAATGCTTCAGCCTGTTCTTTCCCCCAGTTAAAGGGAGGGTTTCTGCTCTTTAAGGATTGTCCTACCAGGAGGTCCTGTAAAGGAGCTGCCTTCTTCGTGTAATCTTTCACGAACCTTCTGTAGTAACCCGTTAGTCCCAGGAACTGTCGCACTTCCTTAAGGTTCTTCGGCTCCGGCCACTTCTGGATGGCGGTGACTTTCTCTGGGTCCGGCGCTACTCCTTCCGAACTGACGATGTGCCCCAAGTATTGTACCTTCTGTTTGAGTAGATGGCATTTTGAGGGTTTTTAATTTCATCCTGTACCTGGACAGGGACTCGAATACTTCTGCCAGGTGCTTCAGATGGTCCTCATATGTCTTGGAATACACGATAACGTCGTCTAGGTATAGCAGCACGGTTTCAAAATTGAGATGTCCCAGACAATTTTCCATCACTCTCTGAAATGTTCCTGGGGCACTGCTGAGGCCAAACGGCATTCTGTCGAACTCACAGAGCCCCATTGGGGTGGTGAAAGCCGTTTTCTCACGATCCTCCTCAGCCACAGCCACTTGCCAGTAACCACTAGTCAGATCAAGGGTAGAAAAGTAGTTAGCCGTTTTCAGAGCAGCTAATGATTCCTCTATACGTGGTAACGGGTATGCATCCTTGTGTGTTATGCGGTTCACTGCCTGTAATCCCCCACACATTCTCATACTACCATCTTTCTTTTTTTTAACCAGAACTAGAGGGCTGCCCAGGGCTACAACTATCCCGTTTCACCCCAGCTTTCCTTCATATCATTCAACATTTTTTTGCCTTCTGATAATGAGCTGGAGGTATGGGCCTATACCGCTCATTTTATGGGAGATGACTGCCTGTAGGGATATGATGTTGGACTCCCTTAATTACCCCAAAATCAAGTGGGTGCTTGCTAAACACTTGGGCATACTCTTGCACCACCCGCAATACCCCTTGCTCTGGTGAGCGGGGTGGTTTTCCGTCCCAACATGGAGCTGCTGACACCATTCCGCCAAACCCGGGTTGCTGGGTCATTGTCCTCCGCTATTTGACAGGAACTAAGGACCAGCCGGGAGAATAGAATTATTGTCGAACAGCATGAAGTTTAGCAATGGTTGCATAACGGGGTAAGTTACCTCCATCTCCCCCCAAAGAGAAGCCCACCGGTACCTTTTCCCCCCCTTCACACTTC
>JARQOD010000002.1:306432449-306447496 GCA_033576555.1 Oophaga sylvatica | reverse complement strand
AGTAATAAGAATTGATGTCGTTGGCATTGAAATGGGCACTGTAGGTGTGTTTACTGTCCTCCACTCACTGCCAACTTTGCTTCCCCATTGACTAGCATTGGGTTTCATGTTTCAGTCAGACCTCCGACTTTTCCCGATAGTCGGCCGATTTCGTTCAACTTGACTTTTGAGAAAGTCGGGTTTCATGAAACCCGACTCGACCCTAAAAAAGGCAAAGTCGCTCATCTCTAGTTATCATTGATCCGAGTAGGTTGAAGTCCTTTATAACTTCCAGCTCGTTGCTGTCTATCTCAAATGTGTCCAGGTGGTACCTGGCAGTAGTCAATATCTTTGTCTTCTTTGTGTTGAGTAGCAGTCTCATGCTCGAGCTTTCCATCTTGACTCTCGGTAATAAGACCTTCATTCCATCTACGCTTGTTGTTATCAATGTTGTATCGACTGCGTATTTAAGATTGTTGATAATTGGTCCAGCAATTTTGATTCCTTCTTCTTTTTCGGTAAGTCCAGCCTTCTCCACATGCATATTTTTCAGTCTTTACTAATTTTGTCATTTTATTTATGATTCAGGAGTATCAGAATAATTAATGCTATACATCCTACCTACATAGGGAAGCAATTGTCTTCCTTTTTCGGATGATATGTAGAAGTATTTTTTTTACTATTACAGTCATGGCCAAAAGTTTTGAGAATGACACAAATATTATATTTTCACATTATCTGCTGCCCTCTGGTTTTTATGTGTGTTTGACAGATGTTTTTATCACAGACAGAAATATAATTGCAAACATATGAGTAACAAAAGCTTATATTGACAGTTAGAATGAGTTAATGCAGCAAGTCAATATTTGCAGTGTTGAACCTTCTTCTTCAGGACCTCTGCAATTCCCTGGCATGCTCTCAATCAACTTCTGGACAAAATCCTGACTGATAGCAGTCCATTCTTGCACAATCAATGCTTTCATTTTGTCAGAATTTTTAGGTTTTTGTTTGTCCACCCATCTCTTGATGATTGACCACAAGTTCTCAATGGGATTAAGATCTGGGGCCATGGACCCAAAATCTCTATGTTTTGTTCCCTGAGCCATTTAGTTATCACCTTTGCTTTATGGCAAGGTGCTCCATCATGCTGGAAAAGGCATTGTTGATCGCCAAACTGCTCTTGGAGGGTTGGGAGAAGTTGCTCTTGGAGGACATTCTGGTACCATTCTTTATTCATGGCTGTGTTTTTAGGCAAGACTGTGAGAGAGCCGATTCCCTTGGCTGAGAAGCAACCCCACACATGAATGGTTTCAGGATGCTTAACAGTTGGCATGAGACAAGACTGGTGGTAGCGCTCACCTTGTCTTCTCCGAATGAGGCGTTTTCCTGATGTCCCAAACAATCGAAAAGGGGATTCATCAGAGAAAATAACTTTACCCCAGTCCTCAGCAGTCCACTGCCTGCACCTTTTGCAGAATATCAGTCTGTCCATGATGATTTTTCTGGAGAGAAGTGGCTTCTTTGCTGCCCTCCTTGAGACCAGGCCTTGCTCCAAGAGTCTCTGCCTCACAGTGCGTGCAGATGCACTCACACCTGCCTGCTGCCATTCCTGAGCAAGCTCTGCACTGCTGGTAGCCCGATCCCGCAGCTGAAACACTTTTAAGAGACGGTCCTGGCGCTTGCTGGTCTTTCTGGGGCGCCCTGGAGCCTTTTTGGCAACAATGGAACCTCTCTCCTTGAAGTTCTTGATGATGCGATAGATTGTTGACTGAGGTGCAATCTTTCTAGCTGCGATACTCTTCCCTGTTAGGCCATTTTTGTGCATTGCAATGATAACTGCACGTGTTTCTTTAGAGATAACCATGGTTAACAGACGAGAAACAATGATGCCAAGCACCAGCCTCCTTTTAAAGTGTCTAGTGGTGTCATTCTTACTTAATCATGACAGATTGATCTCCAGCCATGTCCTCATCAACACCCACACCTGTGTTAATGGAGCAATCACTGAAAAGAGGTTAGCTGGTCCTTTTAAGGCAGGGCTGCAATGATGTTGAAATGTGTTTTGGGGGATAAAGTTCATTTTCTAGCCAAATATTGACTTTGCAAGTAATTGCTGTTAAGCTGATCACTCTTTATAACATTCTGGAGTATATGCAAATTGCCATTAGAAGAAGTAAAGCAGTAGACTTTGTAAAAATTAATATTTGTGTCATTCTCAAAACTTTTGTCCATGACTGTATTATAAAATAAAACATGCACCGTTCCTTGCTATAATCTCTGTGTATTCAGTCTGTAACTGATATAACCTTTATGTATTTAGTCACATACATAACAAATAAATAAATGCATGACCTAAAAATCTATGAAAAATGATTTCACGCAGATAGCATTAAATGACCAGATGACTTTGATTTTTTTATTTCATAGTTTTAATGTAAGATTGGAACAACAGATGTGTGTACATAGTATAGTGATATAGTGAGGATTTTGGAAATGTGAAACTAGACAGCTAGTAAGTAAATGCAGAAGGTCAGAGTGTTTGCTTGTTCTAACCTATGGCCTGCGATAACTCTGGAGATGTATGTGGAAAGACAGTGCTGAATGATAATGCAGTCATAACGCTGGATTTACAACCTCATCTTCCCCTTGTTCATGGGAAGAATAAATATCAGCAGGACCGGAGGTTTGTTAGTAACTACACACGGCCAATGTCCTGTAGTTGAAGAGCAAATGGCGATAAAAGATAAGTTTGGGAAAAGATCAAGAAAAATTTGTTTTTGCTTCTGATTAGAAAAGTTGAAATGACAACGATACATATGAGGAACATTTTGAAACGTATTCCTGATAACCACTTTGGAATGACAACTAATACAGTAATGACACATAACCCCTCTCCCCCACATCGTTCTTTGTGAAAACTGTTTTACACAGTTGGCTGGACAACCTGTCTTTCTAAGCAAAAACTGAGTTTCCTCATAAAAGCGCTTGTCAATCTTATCAGCGGTAACCTACAGCCCCCCGTGACAGGAGCCACATAACTTGCTTTAGGCTTTGTGGTCCATAAAGGACATGTTAAAAGCTTTTCATTGCAGTGATGAAAGTGCTGTTGACAGCTAATGTTATTATTCACATTACAATGCTTCTAAAATCTTACTTTTCTCAAATATATTTTTCATTAAGTCCAAAAACTGTTGATATAGTCAAAGTTTTAATGTCATTAGCCTTTCAAGTTAAAATCGGTATTTTAACCTCCCAGTTACTCCTGTTATAGTATGTAAAGGAATAAAAAACAACAGGCATGAATAAGAAAAGTAAAATTCTTCTCACAGTTGAATAGCAGAGTATAATAATAATTTACTTCCAGAGTTAAACTATCTAAAAATCTTTCAGTTTTAATTTACTATCTATGACATGAATGTTAATGCAGACCAACACAGTGCAGTCCGCGATTGCTGATTTATGCTTACTATAGTAGACGTCCTCAGAGTCCAATGATCAAAGTCATATTTGCTTCTATTTCTTAGATGCCCGCGTGCTGAGCATTATAGTTAAACAGAACAGAAAGAGCATTAGGTTGAGGACCCCTATCTTAGATGGTGTCAACATTGCCTGTAGTGCTGTGCATAAATTACATCCAGTCACTAGTTAAGTTCACAATCATTATTTTTCCCTGTCGAAAAAAAGAAACAACAAGGTGGTCCTAGCTCATTATTTCAGAGTATTACCAGACAAAGTAGCGGTGAAGATGCGTTTCAGTGGTACACATATTCAGTAGTGTACTGTGGGGTCGGGCTAAGGTGGTGGCTGCATTAGACTAAGTTCACATTTCCATACATTTAATTTGTCTCTCCCGCTTAAAGGAACAGACGAATGGAATTCAGGTGCAAAAAGGATCAGTGGCATTGCTTAAGGAAACGGAGCCAAGGGGGTCCGTCTGGGTTAAACTTTGTGTTAGGTTTTGCACGCAGAACTTTATTTTTCTATTGTAAAACTGCCACAAAACAGAACCTAAATTATGGGCGGACATACCATTAGTGCAACCTGTACAGCTACAGGGGATAAAAAGTGATAAGGGGGCCACTTAAACCTCCAAAGGTGGACTTGTGCATTATGGTGAGCTATTGGATTGCAAGGAGCCCATATTCTGTTGGAGCACAGGAGCCCTCTTCTGTCTGTGTCTGCTCCTGACCCAAACGGACTCCATATAATCAACAATGCCTGCCTGTTTCTGGTTGCATTAGGCTAGGGTGACGCGGCTGTATTTTCCTCTGATCACACTTTGATAGAGTTTGATCAGAATGTGATCCGATTTTCTCGGAGGATTCAAAAAAAGTCTCCACTCTGTCAGTCTGTGAAAATTGGACCACTTTCGGCCGTCATTCGAGTGCGGTCCAATTTTTTCCATGTACTCCTTGACTTGACTGGCCAAGTGCGATCTAAATATCGGATGAAAATCGTGCATACTGTGATTTTTTCCTTGGACAGACTCGATCAGAGGAAAATATTGAACATGTGCCCGTCCCCATAGACTTATATAGGTCCGATGTTTTGTCTGCATGAGCCCTTAATAATACAGTGGATCATTTTTGCACATGAATTCCATTTGTTCCTCTTTAGAGTATGTTTCCACATTCATTATTTGCAGCGCTTTGAACGCAGCAGATACCCGCTCCGTCCAAAGCGCTGCCAGCTTTTGTATACGCGATGATTCCACATGTGTTCATTGAACACATGCGGAATCACCGCATCCTTCACATAGGACGGTGCTATTTATCTTGCAGAGAGCGTCTCAGCAAGATAAATAGACACGCTGCAGTCTAGAAAGACTTGCCGCATGTGCGTATACGCCGGGATGCCAGAGGCGTCCCTGCACGCATAGTGGAGATGGGATTTCATAAAATCCCATCCACTATTCTGTAACATTTGGCTGCTGCGGATTAGATGCTGCGGCTGTACGCAGCATCTAATCCACAGCAAATACTGAATATGGAAGCATACCCTAACAGAACAGAACAGACAAATGAAATGTATCAAAAAGTGAACTTAGCCTTACATTAATTACATTAGTATTTTCCTAATTACAATACACGTGCTTGCAGAATAGGGGTTTCAATACTAGACTGGTGGAAGGAACTCGGGTAGGATAACAGCCCATCACTTCACCATAGCACTCAAGCTTATTTTTGGATATGTGTGAGGATAACACTGTAAGCATGGGGAGTGCATAGATGGTCAGAACTAAACCCTGTGCTGCATGACAGCACTTTTATCATTAAACTGAATTTTCATCTTTGCGCATCTTGTTATTTTTTATGACAAAATTATTTGCAGATTTTTTTAATTTCTTTACAGAAGGGAATTCCATTTATCAGATAAAATTTCAGGATCCCTTGCATTGAATTAAAATTTTTCGGGCACTTCATGCTTCCCTCTGCCGACAAGCTTTTTGGAGATGGAAATTTCATTCTCCAGCAGATACACATTTCAGTAGGCCAACATTTTGGATTTTAAAATCATTTTTCAAGCTTGTGTTATAAAGTATTCTTATTTACTGAGATAATGACTTTTGGGTTTTCATTGGCTGTAAGCCATAATCATCAACATCAACAGAAATAAATACTTGAAATAGATCACTCTGTTTGTAATGACTCCACATAATATATGAGTTTCACTTTTTGTATTGAAGAACTGAAATAAATTAACTTTTTGATGATATTCTAATTTTGTGAGAAGCACCTGTAAGTGACTGGTTCATGCTGTGTTTTCTTTCACTATGACTTTTGATCCATGTAAGAAAATGTCATCTGAGTATCCCAATTGAATAACATTGGTCCGAGTATAGTTCGTCTGATGTCAGTTTTTCCCACGGACAGCACTCTGACAGAAGATATGAAGGAACATTTTTTGAAGCAGGCAGCGGTGGGGGCCAATAATAGAAAAAAAAATTACAGCAACGCCTTTTTCATTGAAACTTTTCTCGTTAATGGATACTTTTCATTGAATTTTTAATGAGTTGTCTGATAGTAAATCCATTTTAATAAAAAAGTAATTAGAAAAATAACTTGCTCATTAATGCGCATTTTGACCCAAATTTGTTTTATTATTCTGGAGCTGCTCCTGGAGATGTAAACACTATTTTCTTTTTTTAATATCTTGTACCCAAGGGAGATGTCCATGATGGCAGCAGAAGATAACGAGATACATTGCTGCTGGCTGTGGTCTCCTAACACAGGACAGAGCGGAGAGCCATCAATCACACTGCAGTTCCACCCACAGTTAGCTGCTTGTATATATGTATGCTGGAGGAAACATTCATTGGCGATTATTAATACAGAAGTACAATTGTCTTGTTATTAGAATATGCAGTAGCAGAAACACTTCTGAGGTTCTGAGGCATGTCACATTCCTGGAGAACCCCATTAATTGAGATTATTCCTGCTGAACATTTCTTCTTTAATAAGTGAAAGTTTATTTCTCTAAAATTGACTTTTGCGCTGAGAAAAATAATGGACCTGACATTTTTTTTTTTTATAAATGATGGACTTTGTTACTATAACACTTATAAATGGGATTAGGTGACTCTGTGGTGAACACTACCGCCTTGCATTGTAATAATGAGCTCACTGACCAAGCCGTGGCACGTTGTTTCATTTCTTGATTGCCATTTGTTATAAACATACTGAAAGGTAATTTATTTTTCTGTCAGACTGGATGTGTGTGAAGTATATACATTATGTGCATGTCTGTTTGTATGTATCTCTCATTAGGACATTATTCATTCTAGATATCATTTTACATATAGTGTTGGGCGGGTAAGAGATAAAAATGAGTGGTGTGGTGACCAATCACGCTTTTTCCTGTACAGCATCTTTAAACCTTGAAAAAATATTCAGGTTCCGTGAACTTTTTTTCACATTTTTTTTACGTTACAACCACAAACCTAAATGTATTTTCCTGGTATTTTATGTTATACACCTACATAAAGTAGCGAGTTTTTGTGAAGTATAAAGGAAATGATACATGGTTTTCTAAATATTTAAAAAATATAAATTTGAAAATTGTGACGTGCATTTGTATTCAGCCTTCCTGAGTTAATTTTTTGTAGGACCACCTTTCTCTGCAATTACTGCTGCAAGTCTTTTGAGGTATGTTTCTACCAGTTTTATACATCTTCTAGTCGGAAAGGGGGGAAACAGGAGAGTCGGTCCGATGGAGAGTGAGAGGTGGAAGAGCAAATAATAAAGAAGTAAGGCTAAGTGTCTCCTTCCATGTCTGATACTTCGAGGATAAATTCAGGACTAGATCTTTATTGGACTCAAGATTTCCAAACGTTTCGAAAAGTATTGAGCGATTCTTGTGTGTTGGCCACTATTTCTGTGGTATAATATACTAGGTCAATTTTCTTGAGAACTTGATTTTTGGTGGGTGTTTGGGACGTTTTCCATAATGTAGGAATTAAGAAGTTAGCAGCTGCTATTATATTGCTGGCCAATTTTAAAGCTAATGTGTTTTGTGGCCGCATAGGTAAATTAAGTGGAGTAGTTTGTGGCTGAAGAGTTGGTACTTGATCCAACACAACAGAAATGATCTCCGTCACCATTTGCCAGTAGGGTATAATCTTTGGGCAGAACCACCAAATGTGCAAGTAGGTTCCGGGATCCTCCTTGCATCTCCAGCATAACTCAGAAGTAGAGGAATGCCACTTACTCAATTGCGAAGGAGTTTGATACCAGCGGGTCGCCACTTTGTAAGAATTTTCTTGTATTTTTACACATTCGGATGGTCCATGGGAACTATTATAGATAGAAGCTATCTGTTCTTCTGTAAAGAGGATGTTAACCCCTTCACCCCAAGGGTGGTTTGCACGTTAATGACCGGGCCAATTTTTACAATTCTGACCACTGTCTCTTTATGAGGTTATAACTCTGGAACGCTTCAACGGATCTTCGCGATTCTGAGATTGTTTTCTCGTGACATATTGTACTTCACGTTAGTGGTAAAATTTCTTCGATATACCTTGCGTTTATTTTTGAAAAAAAACGCAAATATGGCGAAAATTTTGAAAA
Organism: Oophaga sylvatica; assembly: GCA_033576555.1. Classification (NCBI taxonomy): domain Eukaryota; kingdom Metazoa; phylum Chordata; class Amphibia; order Anura; family Dendrobatidae; genus Oophaga; species Oophaga sylvatica. The sequence continues at coordinate 306,439,451 of JARQOD010000002.1, read as the reverse complement.
TTTTGCAATTTTCAAACTTTGAATTTTTTTTCCCTTAAAACAGAGAAATATGTCACACAAAATAGTTAAGAAATAACATTTCCCACATGTCTACTTTACATCAGCACTATTTTGGAACCCAAATTTTTTTTTGTTCGGAAATTATAAAGGTTAAAAGTTGACCAGTGATTTCTCATTTTTACAACAAAATTTACATTTTATTTAGGGACCACCTCACATTTGAAGTCACTTTGACGGGTCTATAAAGCAGAAAATACCCAAAAGTGACACCATTCTAAAAACTGCACCCCTCAAGGTACTCAAAACCACATTCAAGAAGTTTAATAAACCCTTCAGGTGCTTCACAGGAGCTGAAGCAACGTGGAAGGAAAAAATTAATATATAACTTTTTAGCCACAAAAATGATCTTTTACAAACTTTTTTTTATTTTCACAAGGGTAAAAGGAGAAAATGGGCAGATAAAGTTGTTGTGCAATTTCTCCTGAGTACGCCAATACCCCATATGTGGGGGAAAACCACTGTTTGGGCACACGGCAGAGCTCGTAAGGGAAGGAGCGCCGTTTGACTTTTTCAAACTAAAATTGACTGGAGTTGAGATTGGACGCCATGTCGTGTTTGGAGAGCCCCTGATACGCCTAAACAGTGGAAACCCACCCACAAGTGACACTATTTTGGAAACTAGACCCCCTAAGGAACTTATTTAGATCTGTTGTGAGCACTTTGAACCCCAAAGTGTTTCACAAAAGTTTATAATGCCTGGGTGTGAAAAAAATAAAAAACAATTTTCCACAAAAATGATTTTTTAGTCCCAAATTTTTGATTTTTCCCAAGGAAATTGGACCCCAAAAGTTGTTGTCCAATTTGTCCTGAGTACGCTGATACCCCATATGTGGGGGGGTGAAACTGTTTGGGTGCACGGCAGGGCTTGGAAAGGAAGCAGTAACGTTTTGGAATGCAAACATTGATGGGGGTCATGTTCCGTTTGTAGTGCCCCAGATGAGCCTAAACAGTGGAAACCCCCCACAAGTGACCCCATTTTGGAAGCTAGACCCCTAAGGAACTTATCTAGATCTTTGGTGAGCACTTTGAACCCCAAGTGCTTCACACAAGTTTATAATGCCCGGGCATGAAAATAAAAAATCCCATTTTTTTCCACAAAAATTATCTCTTAGTCACTAATTTTTTATTTTCCCATAGGCAACAGGAGAATTTGGACCACAAAAGTTGTTGTCCAATTTGTCCTGAGTACGCTGATACCCCATATGTGGGGGGGAACCACTGTTTGGGCGCATGGCAGAGCTCGGAATGGAAGGAGCACCATTTGACTTTTTCCAACCAAAATTGGCAGGAATTGAGATTGGACGCCATGTTGCATTTGGAGAGCCCCTGATGTGCCTAAACAGTGGAAACCCCCACAAGTGACCCCATTTGGGAAACTAGACCCCCTAAGGAACTTATCTAGATCTTTGGTGAGCAATTTGAACCCCCAAGTGCTTCACACAAGTTTATAACGTAGAGCCGTAAAATTAAAAAATCATATTTTTTCCACAAAATTGATCTTTTCACCCCAATTTTTATTTTCCCAATGGTTACAAGACTCCAAAAGTTATTCTGCAATTTGTCCTGAGTACGCTGATACCCCATATGTGGGGGTAAACCACTGTTTGAGTGCTTGGCAGAGTTTGGAAGGGAAGGAGCGCCGTTTGACTTTTCAACGCAGAATTGACTGGATGCCATGTCGTGTTTGGAGAACTCCTGATCTGTCTAAACAGTGGAAACCCCCACAAATGACACCATTTTGGAAACTAGACCCTCAAGGAACTTATCTATATGTGTGGTGAGCACTTTGAACCCCAAAGTGCTTCACAGAAGTTTATAACGTACAGCCGTAAAATAAAAAATCTTTTTTTTTTACAAAAATTATTTTTTCGCCCCAATATTTTATTTTCACAAGGGTAACAAGAGAAATTGGACCCCAAAAGTTGTTGTCCAATTTGTCCTGAGTACGCTGATACACAATATGTGGGAGTAAACTACTGTATGGGCGCACGTCGGGGCTTGGAAGGGAAGTAGTGACGTTTTGGATTGCAGACTTTGATGGAATGGTCTGGGGGCGTCATGTCGCATTTGGAGAGCCCCTGATGCGCCTAAACAGTGGAAAACCCCCCACAACTGACCCTTTTTGGAAAATAGACCCCACAAGGAACTTATCTAGATGTGTGGTGAGCAATTTGAACCCGAAGTGCTTCACAGAAGTTTATAACGTACAGCCGTAAAAATAAAAAATCCTTTTTTTTTTTACAAAAATGATTTTTTCGCCCCCAATATTTTATTTTCACAAGGGTAATAGGAGAAATTGGACCCCAAAATTTGTTGTCCAATTTGTCCTGAGTACGCTGATACCCCATATGTGGGGGGGTGAAACTGTTTGGGCGCACGGCCGGGCTTGGAAAGGAAGCAGTAACGTTTTGGAATGCAAACATTGATGGGGGTCATGTTCCGTTTGTAGTGCCCCAGATGAGCCTAAACAGTGGAAACCCCCACAAGTGACCCCATTTTGGAAGCTAGACCCCTAAGGAACTTATCTAGGTCTTTGGTGAGCACTTTGAACCCCAAGTGCTTCACACAAGTTTATAAATGCCCGGGCATGAAAATAAAAAATCCTATTTTTTTCCCACAAAAAATTATCTGTTAGTCACTAATTTTTTATTTTCCCATAGGCAACAGGAGAATTTGGACCACAAAAGTTGTTGTCCAATTTGTCCTGAGTACGCTGATACCCCATATGTGGGGGGGAACCACTGTTTGGGCACATGGCAGAGCTTGGAATGGAAGGAGAACCATTTGACTTTTTCCAACCAAAATTGGCTGGAATTGAGATTGGACGCCATGTTGCATTTGGAGAGCCCCTGATGTGCCTAAACAGTGGAAACCCCCACAAGTGACCCCATTTGGGAAACTAGACCCCTAAGGAACTTATCTAGATCTTTGGTGAGCAATTTGAACCCCAAGTGCTTCACACAAGTTTATAACGTAGAGCCGTAAAATTAAAAAATCATATTTTTTCCACAAAAATTGATCTTTTCACCCCAATTTTTATTTTCCCAATGGTTACAAGACCCAAAAGTTATTGTGCAATTTGTCCTGAGTATGCTGATACCCATATGTGGGGGTAAACCACTGTTTGGGTGCATGGCAGAGTTTGGAAGGTAAGGAGCGCCGTTTGACTTTTTCAACGCAGAATTGGCTGGATGCCATGTCGTGTTTGGAGAGCTCCTGATCTGCCTAAACAGTGGAAACCCCCCACAACTGACCCCTTTTTGGAAAATAGACCCCACAAGGAACTTATCTAGATGTGTGGTGAGCACTTTGAACCCCGAAGTGCTTCACAGAAGTTTATTACGTACAGCCGTAAAATAAAAAATCCTTTTTTTTTTTTTACAAAAATGATTTTTTCGCCCCCAATATTTTATTTTCACAAGGGTAACAGGAGAAATTGGACCCCAAAATTTGTTGTCCAATTTGTCCTGAGTACGCTGATACCCAATATGTGGGAGAAAACTACTGTATGGGTGCACGTCTGGGCTCGGAAGGGAAGTAGTGACGTTTTGGATTGCAGACTTGATGGAATGGTCTAAGGGCGTCATGTCGCATTTGGAGAGCCCCTGATGCGCCTAAACAGTGGAAACCCCCCACAAGTGACCCCATTTTGGAAAATAGATCCCACAAGGAACTTATCTAGAAGTGTGTTGAGCACTTTGAACCCCGAAGTGCTTCACAGAAGTTTATAACGTACAGCTGTAAAATAAAAAATCTTTTTTTTTTTTTACAAAAATGATTTTTTTTGCCCCATAATTTTATTTTCACAAGGGTAACAGGAGAAATTGGACCCCAAAAGTTGTTGTTCAATTTGTCTTGAGTACGCTGATACTCAACATGTGTGAGAAAACGACTGTAAGGTTTCACGCCTGGGCTCGGAAGGGAAGTAGTGACGTTTTGGATTGCAGACTTTGATGGAATGGTCTGGGGGCGTCATGTCGCATTTGGAGAGCCCCTGATGCGCCTAAACAGTGGAAACCCCCCACAAGTGACCCCATTTTGGAAAATAGACCCCACAAGGAACTTATCTAGAAGTGTGGTGAGCGCTATGAAGCCCCAAGTGCTTCACAGAAGTTTTATAACATACAGCCGTAAAAACAAAAAAATCATTTTTTTTTTTTTACAAAAATGATTTTGTCGCCCCCAGTTTTTTATTTTCCCAAGGGTAACAGAAGAAATAGGACAAATTGCACAATAACTCTTGTGGTCCAGAGTATGCTGATACCCCATATGCGGGGGTAAACTACTGTTTGGGCGCATGGCAGAGCTCAGAAGTGAAGGAGCACCGTTTGACTTTTTCAACGCAGAATTGGCTGGAATTGAGTTCAGACGCCATGTCACATTTGGAGAGCCCCTGATGTGCCTAAACAGCAGAAACCCCCAATTCTAACTCCAACCCTAACCCCAACACACCCCTAACCCTAGTCCCAACCCTAACCACAAACCTAACCCTAACACACCACTAACCCTAATCCCAACCCTAACCCTAATCCTAACGTTAGCGCCAACCCTAACCCTAACTTTAGCCGCAACCCTAACCCTAACGGGAAAATGGAAATAAATAAATTTTTTGAATTTTATTATTTTCCCTAACTAAGGGGGTGATAAAGGGGGGTTTGATTTACTATTTATAGCGGGTTTTTATGATTGGCGGCTGTCACGCTAAAATACGCTTTTATTGCAAAAAATTGTTTTTTGCATCATCACATTTTGAGAGCTATAATTTTTGCATATTTTGGCCCACAGAGTCATGTGAGGTTTATTTTTTGTGGTACGAGTTGACGTTTTTATTGGTACCATTTTTGAGCAGTGACATTTTTTGATCGCTTTTTATTTAGATTTTTGGGAGGTTAGAATGAACAAAAATCAGCAATTCATGAATTTCTTTTGGGGGAGGCGTTTTATACCGTTCCGCGTGTGGTAATATTGATAAAGCAGTTTTGTTCTTCTGGTCAGTACGATTACGGCCATACCTCATTTATATCATTTTTTTATGTTTTGGCGCTTTTATAGAATAAAAACTATTTTATATAAAAAATTATTATTTTTGCATCGCTTTATTCTGCGAGCTATAACTTTTTTATTTTTTCGCTGATGATGCTGTATGATGGCTCGTTTTTTGCGGGACAGATGACATTTTCAGCGGGTACCATGTTTATTTTATATCGGTCTTTTTGATCGCGTGTTATTCCACTTTTTGTTTGGCGGTATGATGATAAAGCATTGATTTTTTGCTGTTTTTTTTTTTTAAGGGGTTCACTAAAGGGGTTAACTAGTGGGACAGTTTTATAGGGGGGGTCGTTACGGACGAGGCGATACCAAATATGTGTACTTTTATTGTTTTGTTTTTTTTATTTACAGGAAGAAATTAATTTATTGGGGAAAAATTTTTTTTTTTTTTTTGATTTTTTTTACCACTTTTTATTTTTGTTTTTTTTATTTTTTATTTGTCCGGGTGGGAATCACAGTATTTTATCAGACGCGGTGTGACAGTGTGCACAGCACTCTGTCCCCGCATCGCTCGGGGATCGTGCTGAGAGAGGCGCTGGGGAAAGCCCCCCCCGAAAGGACCCCGGGCCATCTTTGGTCGGGGCCCCGGAGGGAGGACGGACCTCGGAACGCGGCACATGGGTGCTCTGAGGGTTCGGGGAGGCGCACGGAGCCCCCCCCTGGGATCCTCCCTGTGCCCCGCTATACGCGACTGTTTGATGCGGTTTGCAGGGGTTAATGTGCCGGGAGGGTCCGTGCACAGGTGCTGGGGTCGCTGTGATAAAAGTGACCCCGGCCGGATCGCTGCCCCCCCCCGGGAGGCAGCTGATCCCATGACGTAATTCCGCCATGGGAATTGGTCCAGGTCCAGGACAAATGTATCGGAGGAATAAAGGGGTTAAGACCCTTTCCCAAAGCCTATTATGCCCTTTTTTTTATTTTTTCACGACCAAAAAATTATAAATTTTAGATAATTTTTTTTTGGCGGATTTGTTGTGCAAAAAAGCTGTTAAAATTTGCCACAGATTTAATGGGATTTAGGTCTGGACTTTGAAGGGGTATTGAAAGTCATGAATGGCTTTGATCAAAACCTTCCTTGTAGTTGGAGATGTTTTGGGTTTTTGTTGAGCTGTAAGGTGAATTATGCCCAGTCTAAGTCTTTTCAGCCCTTTAAGAGGTTTTTCCCCAGGATTGCCTTATTTATTGCCACCTCCCCCATCATCTATGTCGTTTCCCGCCCCCTGAAAAAAATCCACAGCTGATGCTGCACCATCATGTTGACAGTGTGGATAGTGTTTTGGGGGTAATGTGCGTGTTTTTTTCCCATACATAAAATTTTGCCTTTAGCTGAAATAGCTCTTTTTTCCCCCCTTACACCCAAAAAAGTTTGCGGGTGTGGGTGAAAAATGTTTCAAAGTTGGGTTATGAATTTTCAAGGCATGAAAAAAAAATTTGGGAAAAAATAAAAAATTAGCAATATATGGGGCCTTTTCCTGATATTTTTTTGATATTTTTCCTTTATATTAATTTTTTTGCCCTAGATTAACCCCCTGCCTATATCTTGTAAAGGCAGACCCCTCCAAAGATTTCACAAAATATCACTTTTTCCGCGACCATTAAATGTTCTTTCTTTTTCCCAAATTCCCCAATCATTATTCAGATGTAGTTTCAGGGCTATTTGTCCGGGTTGTCAGATGCAAAGATGTCGTCTGCATCTGGCTGGAAGTTTCCCTTTTGGGCATTACAGCGTCTTCTTTTTTTTCTGATTTTTGGCCCCCAACGGAACCCCCCCTCCCCTCTATTGACCACCGGCCTTGGTTTTTTAAAATCCCAGTCGCTGCAGAAGTCGCGGTGTATTTAAATTTTTCCCTTTTAAAGGCTTGGAGTTAGAGTTGGTAACTCCCTTCTTTTGGG
>JARQOD010000002.1:306361648-306432349 GCA_033576555.1 Oophaga sylvatica | reverse complement strand
CCACTGTTCCTCCAACGCTCGCTGGAAAAACTCTCCTTGTTTGTATATAGAGTAACATTAGTCCGAGTGTGATCTGATGTTTTGTTGGATCACATTCGGACCGAAAATGCGGCCATGTGCATGAGTCCTTATATTGATGACCTGCCAGCAGCTGTAAACAGTTGCAAAGCGGAACAGATTAGCGCCTCTGTTGGTGCTGCACATCTGCTCTAATTCATATGTCAATATAATAATAGTGAAATACTCCTAAGGGTTAACCCTTAGTGACCAAGCCAATTTTGACCTTAATGACCAAGCCAATTTTTACAATTCTGACCACTGTCACTTTATGAGGTCATAGCTCTGCAACGCTTCAACGGATCCCACTCATTCTGAAACTGTTTTTTCGTCACATATTGTACTTCATCTTCATGGTAAAATTTCTTCAATATGACTTGTTCTTAGTAATGAAACAAACGGAAATTTGGCAAAAATTTTGAAAATTTTGCAATTTTCAAACTTTTAATTTTTATGCCCCTAAATCAGAGTCGTATCACAAAAAATAGTTAATAAATAACATTTCCTACATGTCAACTTTACATCAGCACAATATTGGAAACATCATTTTTTTTGCTAGGATGTTATAAGGGTTAAATGTTGACCAGCGATTTCTCATTTTTCCAACAAAATTTACAAAACCATTTTTTTAGGGACCACCTCACATTTGAAGTGACTTTGGGGGTCAGAAAATACCCAAAAGTGACACCATTCTAAAAACTGCACCCCTCAAGGTGCGCAAAACCACATTCAAGAAGTTTATTAACCCTTCAAGTGCTTCACGAGAACTAAAGTAGCGTGGAAGGAAAAAATAAACATTTAACTTTTTTCACAAATAAATAAATTTAGACCCAAACTTTTTTATTTTCACAAGCGTATCAGAAGAAAATGGACCACAAAATATGTTGTGCAATTTCTCCTGAGTACGCCGATACCCCGTAAGTGGGGGAAAGCCACTGTTTGGGCATATGGCAGGGCTCAGAAGGGAGGAGCACCATTTGACTTTTTTGAATGCAAAATTGGCTGGAATCGATGGCGGGCACCATTTTGTGTTTGGAGACCCCCTGATGTGCCTAAACAGTAGAAACTCCCAATTCTAAATCCAACTCTAACACAGCCCTAACCCCAAAACACACCCCTAACCATAATCTCAATCCTAACCACAACCCCTAACCACAACCCTAGCCCCAACGCCAACCTCAACCGTAACCCAAACACAACCTTAACCCCAACACCACCCTAACCCAACACCACAACCGTAACCCCAACACAACCATAACCACAACACAACCGTAACCCCAACAGAACTCTAACCCCAACACAACCATAACCCTAGTCCCAACCCCAACCCTAACCCTAGCTATAACCCCAACCCTAACCCTAGCCCCAACCCTAACCTTAACTGCAAAGAATGGAAAAAATATTTTTTTTTATTTTATTATTTTTAACCAAAGGGTGTTGACAAAATGGGGTTTGATTTACTATTTTTTTTATTTTGATCACTGTGATAGGGTCTATCCCAGTGATCAAAATGAACCAATACAAAAAATCTATTGTTTCCAGGTACCGGCTGGCAGATCTCGGCGGGCACACTGCGTATGCGCCCGCCATTTTCTTTGAGAAAGATGACGCGGAGGGACGTAGCAGGAGAGTCGGGGGTGCTCAGAGGCCCCAATATCTCTCTCCTCTGATATGCTGGATCATATCAGAGGAGCGAGAAATGAATAGAAAATGAAAATTACTTTTTTTGTGATCGCTGTTATTTGGGATGGTAAAAACTGACTCGAATCATGTTCTCCGGGTTTCAGCTACCCCCGGTAGCCGAGACCCCAGAGATTTTCCTATGCTGAGGGACGCTATACACTTATCTCTCAGCGCTGAGTAATAAGTACCCTTATCTGCAGCAGTCAAAAGGCGTATAGGCGGGCATTAAGAGGTTAATGCATTGGGGGCCACACTACTATACATTTCTATGAAGAATTTTTACTTCACTTACAAAGTAGCTGAAGGCATTTGTTGTTGATTATGTGAAAATTCCTGTTAGAAACTATTTAGTTTGACCATCCGCCATCTGTTGTGAATAGGCTGGAGATGAGTTCTGAGCAGGAGCTCCCTCTGGTGGTTACAAACGGTACTGGACTGTCCAGTGAAGATTGTGAGGATTGGGAATCAGGTGTTACTGACTGGTCTTATATAAGGGAGTCGCCTTCCCATCAGGGTTGCCGGTGATCAATTGTTCTGGTCTCAATCCTCGATTCCTGTTTCCTTGGTAGCCTGCTGTGTCGTGTCTGAATCTCCTGCTAACAGATAAGACATTTTCTTCTTTTGTTTTTGTGCTTGATTTTTGCATTTTGTCCTGAACTTCTGTGGGAGCCTTCAGGGTCCCTTCTGGGGCTTTTGCCCTCTTAGTTCAGTTCAGCCACTGATGTTTGTACATTTGCTTTTTCCAGTTTTTTCAGTGGCTGCTGTTTTGTTTTTGGTTACACCAGAGAACTAATTTAGGTGGTAGAGGTCGTGTGATCTCAGGTGTTTTTGAAATTAGTAGAGTTGGTGCTTTTCAGGGTTTTTTGGGATTGCAGTAAGTGCCCTTCCTATCCTTTTCTATTTAGTAAGTTTGGGCCCCAACGTTTGCTCATACTATTTTCTGTCTGTGTCAGTATTTCTTCTTGTCTAACCGCCATTACATGTTTGGGGCTTTCTATGTTCTTTGGGGATCTGCTCCGGGGCAGATAGCTTTCCTCTTTCTATCTTTAGGTGTAGTTAGTTTCTCAGGCTGTGATGAGGCGTCTAGGACCAACGTAGGAACGCTCCACGGCTGCCTCTAGTTGTGGTGGTTAGTCAGGGTACTGCAATCTCATAGTTTCCAACTGCTCTGGTGTATTTCCTTTTTTGCCTGCTCTCCTCAGCTACCAAATCATAACAGTATCACCGGCCCAAAACTGAAAATTATATGGTACTCACAGAAGGGAAAAATATTGTGGAAAGAAAAAAGTTGTCAGAGTTGTCAGAGATTTTTTTTTTCCTCTGTATCTCTGGGTGCTGAGGAGGATTTTTTTTTTTCTCTCTCTTAATGGAGTTTGCACAGTTGTCTGGCCGTGTGGATCAACTTGCCACTGAAGTTCGGAGTATTGCTACCTATCTTGCTAGGTTGCCTGTTGTGGAACCTAGGATCCCCATGCCAGATTTGTTTTTAGGGGATCGAGCTAAGTTTCTGAATTTCAAAAATAACTGTAAATTGTTTTTTGCCTTAAAATCTAAGTCCTCAGGGAACGCAGCGCAGCAGGTTCAAATTGTCATCTCTCTCCTGCGCGGCGACCCTCAGGATTGGGCTTTTTCCCTGACACCTGGGGATCCTGATTTGAGTGATGTTGATGTGTTTTTTCAGGCTTTGGGGTTATTGTACGATGAGCCTAATGTCACTGATCAAGCTGAAAAAACTTTGTTGGCATTAAGTCAGGGGCTTGAGGACGCTGAGTTATACTGTCAGAGATTCCGTAAGTGGGCAGTCCTGACCAAATGGAATGACGACGCTTTGGCAGCTCTTTTTTGGAAGGGACTGTCAGATAATATAAAGGATGTTATGGTGGGATTCCCTGTTCCCTCTGGTCTCAATGATTCTATGTCATTAGCGATTCAAATTGACAGACATTTGCGTGAGCGGAAAGGTATGCGTGGAATAATGTTGCCTTGTGAACCTGCTTCTGAATCCATGCAGTGTGATAGAGTGGTTTCTGGGGCACAGCGTCATGAATTTCGAAAGCGCAATGGGTTATGTTTCTACTGTGGTGATGCCTCTCATGCTATTTCAGTCTGCCCTAAGCGGGGAAGACGTTTTGCACGCTCAGTTGTCTTGGGTAGTGTTCAGACTAAGTTTTTATTAACTGTTACTCTGATATGCTCGCTGTCCTCATTTTCTGCTCAGGCTTTTGTTGATTCTGGAGCAGCTATTAACCTGATGGATTTTGATTTTGCTAAACGTTGTGGGTTTCCCTTGATACCCCTACGGAAGTCTATTCCCCTACTGGGGATCGATTCTACCCCTTTGGCTGAGAATAAACCTCAGTTCTCTACTGAGGTGATAATGAGGGTAGAACCTGATCATCAAGAGAGTTGCAAATTTTTGGTTCTGTATAATCTGCATGACATTATCGTACTGGGTTTCCCTTGGTTACAGTCTCATAATCCTGTTTTGGATTGGAAATCTGTGTCTGTTACCAGTTGGGGCTGCCAATGTGTTAATACCAACACTCCTGTTTTTTCTGCCTCCCCCCAGGCTCAGGATGTTCCTGACTTTTTGATTGATTTTTCTGATGTGTTTAGCGAAAGTAAATCTGCATCCTTACCTCCCCATGGGAGCTATGACTGCGCTATTGAATTAGTGCCTGGTAGTAAATTCCCTAAAGGTCGCCTTTTTAACTTGTCTGTACCTGAACATGACGCTATGCGGTCTCATATCAAGGAGTCATTGGAGAAGGGTCATATCAGACCATCCTCTTCACCCTTAGGTGCCGGTTTTTTCTTTGTGGCCAAAAAGGATGGTTCATTAAGGCCGTGTATTGATTATCGTCTCTTGAACAATATTACTGTGAAATATCAATATCCGTTACCCTTGATCTCTGATCTGTTTTCCAGGGTGAAAAACGCTACTTGGTTTACCAAGCTTGACCTCAGGGGGGCATATAACCTTATTCGCATTAAGCACGAGGATGAATGGAAGACGGCATTTAATACCCCTGAAGGGCATTTTGAGTACCTTGTGATGCCCTTTGGGCTCACTAATGCTCCTTCTGTCTTCCAGTCCTTCATGAATGACATTTTCAGGGATGTTGTGGATAAATTTCTGATTGTTTATTTGGATGATATCTTGATTTTTTCCAATGACTGGGACTCTCATGTGAAACATGTTCGGACTGTGTTCCAGATTTTGAGAGAGAATGCTCTGTATGTGAAGGGATCAAAGTGTCTTTTTGGCGTTCAGAGGATCTCATTTCTGGGATTCATTTTGTCCCCATCTGTTATTGAAATGGACCCGGTCAAAGTTCAGGCCATCTGTGATTGGGTCCAACCTACTTCATTAAAGGCTCTTCAAAGATTCTTGGGTTTTGCCAATTTTTATCGTAAATTTATTGGTAATTTCTCTGTTATTGTTAAACCATTAACTGATTTGACCAAGAAGGGTTCTGATGTGGTGAATTGGCCTCCTGAGGCAGTCTCTGCATTTCAGGAACTTAAGCAGAGATTCACTTCTGCTCCTGTTCTACGGCAGCCTGATGTTTCTCTACCATTTCAGGTGGAGGTGGATGCCTCTGAAATTGGGGCAGGTGCCGTTTTGTCCCAAAGAGATCCAGAGACCTCTAAAAGTAACCCTTGTGCCTTTTTCTCTCGAAAATTTTCTCCCACTGAACGTAATTATGACGTGGGTAATCGGGAGTTATTAGCCATGAAGTGGGCTTTTGAAGAGTGGAGACATTGGCTGGAGGGAGCCAAACATCAGGTGGTGGTCCTTACGGACCATAAGAATCTAGTTTATCTGGAATCTGCCAAGCGACTTAATCCTAGACAGGCCAGGTGGGCCTTGTTTTTCACACGTTTTAATTTTGTGGTTTCATTTCTTCCTGGCACTAAAAATGTTAAGGCGGATGCCCTCTCGAGGAGTTTCCTGGCGGACTCTCCTGAGTTATCTGATCCTTCTGTTATTTTGAAAGAGGGTGTAGTTCTTTCCGCCATCTCGCCCAATTTGAGACTGGCTCTGGAGGGGTGTCAGGAGGATAAGCCCGAGCGCTGCCCTGTTGGGAAATTGTTTGTCCCGGACCAGTGGAAAAAGAGTGTAATGTCTGAGATTCATTGTTCCGCGTTGGCCGGTCATCCCGGAATTTTTGGTACCAGAGACTTGGTTAGTCGGTCCTTTTGGTGGTCTACCTTGTCTCGTGATGTCAGGGAGTTTGTGCAGTCCTGCGGGACTTGCTCTCGCTCCAAGCCTTGCTCTCGTTCTAGTGGTTTGTTGATGCCATTACCTGTGCCCAAGAGACCATGGACGCATATCTCTATGGATTTCATTTCCGACCTCCCTGTTTCTCAGAGAATGACCGTCATCTGGGTGATTTGCGATAGGTTTTCCAAGATGATACATCTTGTGCCATTACCTAAGTTGCCTTCCTCCTCTGAATTGGTGCCTTTGTTCCTTCAGCACGTGTTCGTTTACACGGCATTCCTGAGAACATTGTGTCTGACAGAGGAGTCCAGTTTGTTTCCAGATTTCGGAGGACCTTTTGTTCTAAAATTGGTGTTCAATTGTCTTTCTCCTCGGCGTTTCATCCTCAGACCAATGGTCAAACTGAGAGAACAAACCAGACATTGGAGACTTATCTAAGATGCTTTGTGTCTGCTGATCAGGATGACTGGGTCTCTTTTTTGCCTTTGGCTGAGTTTGCTCTTAATAATAGGGCTAGCTCTGCCACTTTGATGTCTCCATTTTTCTGTAATTCTGGGTTTCACCCTCGATTTTCTTCAGGACAGACGGAGGCTTCTGTCTGTCCAGGTGTTGACTCTGTTGTGGAGCGTATGCAACAGATTTGGGACCAGGTAGTGGAGAGGTTGTCCCTCTCTCAGGAGAGGGCCCAGCGGTTTGCTAACCGGCATAGGACTGATGGTCCTCGGTTTAAAGTGGGGGACTTGGTCTGGTTGTCCTCAAGAAATATTCCTATGAGAGTGGCATCTCCTAAATTTAAGCCTAGGTTCATTGGACCTTATAAGATCATGGAGATTCTTAATCCTGTTTCTTTTCGTTTGCTTCTTCCAGGGACATTTAAGATCCATAACGTGTTCCACAAGTCCTTGTTGAAGAGGTTTGTTGAGCCAGTGGTTCCTACTACTGTGCCTCCTGACCCTGTTTTGGTTGAGGGCAATCTGGAGTATGTGGTTGAGAAAATATTTAATTCTCGTTTTTCTAGACGGAAACTCCAGTATTTGGTTAAATGGAGAGGTTATGGTCAGGAAGACAATTCTTGGGTGTTTGCTTCAGACATCCATGCTAGGAGACTCATCCGTGCTTATCATAGAACTCATCCTGACCGACCTGGTTGCTCAAATGAGGGTTCGGTGACCCCTCCTCAAGGGGGGGGTACTGTTGTGAATAGGCTGGAGATGAGTTCTGAGCAGGAGCTCCCTCTGGTGGTTACAAACGGTACTGGACTGTCCAGTGAAGATTGTGAGGATTGGGAATCAGGTGTTACTGACTGGTCTTATATAAGGGAGTCGCCTTCCCATTAGGGTTGCCGGTGATCAATTGTTCTGGTCTAAGTCCTCGATTCCTGTTTCCTTGGTAGCCTGCTGTGTCGTGTCTGAATCTCCTGCTAACAGATAAGACATTTTCTTCTTTTTGTTTTTGTGCTTGATTTTTGCATTTTGTCCTGCACTTCTGTGGGGGCCTTCAGGGTCCCTTCTGGGGGCTTTTGCCCTCTCAGTTCAGTTCAGCCACTGATGTTTGTACATTTGCTTTTTCCAGTTTTTTCAGTGGCTGCTGTTTTGTTTTTGGTTACACCAGAGAACTAATTTAGGTGGTAGAGGTCGTGTGATCTCAGGTGTTTTTGAAATTAGTAGAGTTGGTGCTTTTCAGGGTTTTTTGGGATTGCAGTAAGTGCCCTTCCTATCCTTTTCTATTTAGTAAGTTTGGGCCCCAACGTTTGCTCATACTATTTTCTGTCTGTGTCAGTATTTCTTCTTGTCTAACCGCCATTACATGTTTGGGGGCTTTCTATGTTCTTTGGGGATCTGCTCCGGGGCAGATAGCTTTCCTCTTTCTATCTTTAGGTGTAGTTAGTTTCTCAGGCTGTGACGAGGCATCTAGGACCAACGTAGGAACGCTCCACGGCTGCCTCTAGTTGTGGTGGTTAGTCAGGGTACTGCAATCTCATAGTTTCCAACTGCTCTGGTGTATTTCCTTTTTTGCCTGCTCTCCTCAGCTACCAAATCATAACAGCCATCTTGTTGTGGTTTTCTGGCTGCTGGTCTTTTTCCCCTGGTGCTGGGCTTGTCATTGGTCAAGTGATTGTATCACCCTTTACTACCCGGCACCTGCCTCCCAGTCCTTGCTGGACATCAGTGTTAATCCGCTAGAGTTCTGGCTTGGTGCTTTGATAACTTTTTGTATTTAACTTTGTGCAGTTCTGGGAACTCTAGTTCTGCTTGCTTAGTCATTTTGTTTTTTCCTTTCGTTTCTGCAGTTTCCTGTTTTTGTTTCAGGAATTCCCTTCCCCCCATCTTTAGGTCTTCGCTTGAGTCTACACTAGGATCGTCGGTGGGTCTATTCACAAGGAATAGGTCGCCCGCACCATCGTTGGGATTGAGTCTAGTCCTAGTGCAGGGTCAGCTCCCCCACCCCGCTCTATTCCTGAGTTGCAGACCCGTAACAATTCCAGTATTGGATGTGGGACAATGAGGTAAAATTCAATTAGGGAGTATTGCTTTGGGTAAAGTTTATTTAACTATCAGCTCAACACTGTCACGTATTAAATATCAGACGCTATTTTTTATAACTACAGTACATGAGGCAAAGAAATGTTTTTATTACACAGGGAAACAAAGCATGTGATAAGAATTACCTTTAGAGAATGAAATGAACTAGGAAAAAAGAAGTGAAATCATAGAAGATAAAAGAATGAGAGATAATGAGAACATTACCATTAACGGTAATGAGCGATTTTCTGTAAATGTATATGGCCATTGTGAATGTGAAGTGTATGTTCCGTAAAGTGGCGCCATAATATGGATTGTGTGCCTGTATTCCATTTACCAGTAATTTCCCTAATTCTAATCATTATCTCGCCGCTAGATTAAAGTGAAAGTCATCAGATCAGGTCGGTGCTATGGATAATACTCTTTTCTTACTTTAAAATTATATATTAAAGTTAAAATCATAACTTTATTTTCCATCAGATTTTGGAAAGCTCTTTGCAGCACAAGTAAAATATGGCAGCACGCTGTAATATAATCCCTAAATATGCTGCTACTTTGCAGTCATCTGTGCTTAAAGTGATCCCTCTGTCCCATCTGGCTATATTCATGATAGTAGTTAGGCAATTTTGCATTATATCACCAGTATTTGGGTACTATAGTTAACAATATATAGAACTTACCCAGGCCTTATGGGATGTTGCAATAACTATATACAATGACAGGGTGTCTACTATCATATAGATTGAGCCTGCTACAAGACTATAAGATGCACCGGACCATAAGACGCATCCCAAATTTCATCAGGAAAATAGGGAAAAAAAATAATGTGTCAAATGGGGGTCCGTCTTACAGTCCGAATTCAGCTTACCAGCAAAGGGATCAGCACAGGTTGAGGAGTGGTCACAGGGGTCGTTCGGTGGTCCAGGCTGGTCTCTGGAAGAGATCTCGCAGCCGAGATCTGAATCTGAGCATGCGCCGCCTCCAGCGGCCATCTTTCCGGAGGCCCCTGCCGGCCAACTTTCAGGAGGCCACCGCGTCGCAGCAGCGGAGCTGCGGGGGGGCTTTCTGGCTATGACGAAATGCTGGCGGAGCCCTCCACGCAGCCCAGAGCCCCGCTGCCGCCACACTACAGAGCCTGGACACCACCGCACCACAAAGCAGAGAGAGGCTGCATCGGGGGGCTTTCCGGCTATGACGAAATGCCGGCGTAGACCCCCACACACCACAGAGCCCTGCTGCCGCCACACTACAGAGCCCGGACACCACCGCACCACAGAGCAGAGGGAGGCTGCATCGGGACCGCCGCCACGGGACCGCCGCACCGGATTTGTAAGTATATTGCGACCATAAGACGCATCCCCATTTTCTCCCAAAATTTTGGGGGAAAAAAGTGCGTCTTATGGTCCGAAAAATACGGTAACATTTATATGTGATCTCTCTTCGTGCGCCCAATTGTTTGCATGTGTGCATATTTTTATCCTTTCCTTTCTCTCCTTGCATCAGATCTGTGTAATAAAAATGTTGCATATTATAGTAATACCTGGGATGTTGGATTGATTTTTCTTGTTCTTTGCCTTAAGAGTCCTTAGATTAGGGGAGGGCACTTAATTTTCCCCAGGGTCCACGTGAAAGACTGACTGTTGTGGAGGATTGACCTAAAGGCTCAAGTTCACTCTGCTCTATATTAATATTGTGTGAGACAGTGAAGGGGTGCGTACTGGACGGGGTGTATATCTCCCCCAGGTTTCTTAGCTGGGGCGCATAAAAAGTAGGTTGTCAGTGCGGTGTTCACTCCATTCCCATCTGGGACAGGTTTGCAGTTCAGCCCAGAGTGAACACAGCTGCTTAATTAGACAGCCATAAGTACCTGCTTGGAAGTTCAGAGGAGGCTCTCTCTCTCAGTCTGGATCTGACTTCAGACGCCATTGGAGCCTCATGTGAGCTGCACGCCGGTAACTACTGAACATATGTGTTGTTTTGGGAACAGACTATTAGAGTCTGGACCCGGATAGAAAGGGAAATATAACTAAGTGTAATTAGTGGCTGGACAAGCCCAGGCTTTATGTTTATGATTTGGTTTTAATTTATGTTCTGTTTGCTGTGGACTTTAATAAAACTGGTTGCGGCCAGTTTTTAACAGAACCACTGTCTGTGAATGGTCTCTATGCCACTCCGTCTCCCCAAGACGGCGATCCCAGAGCTATATCCCCTGAAAAGCTTACAATTGGTGCTTGAATGCTGGGGCAGCACAGTGGCTGAAGACTTTGAAAAAAAAAAAAAAAAAAAAGGTGTCTGCACCGCAAAACTGAACTTATTGTGGAAAAGACTGTGGAGTGTGTATGTCTTGGATGAAGGCTGTTAACCAGCCCAGGAAGTCTGGCAGTATGGAGGAGCTCGTTAAGCACCTGGTCCAGAGCCAGCAAAGCATGCAGAGCATGCATCAGCAGCAGCAGGAGACCAACCGGTTATTAATGGAGCAAGTTGCAGCAATACAAAGAACTTGCAGCACCTCGTCCCCGAGTGAGGACGCTGGGTCACCGGCATTATCCGCTGTAAAGAAGGCGGTAAAACAGACTCTGCAAAAGATGACACCTTATGACGATGTGGAGGCATATCTGGCTATATTTGAGAGATTGGCTGAGAAGGATAGTCTGCCACAGTCTGAATGGGCCATGGTGGTCGCGCCCTATCTGACTGGGGAACCCCAAAAAGCCTATTTTGACCACAACGAGCAGGACAGCAAAGACTATAACAAGCTGAAAGCGGAGATTCTTGCCCGCCTGGGTGTGACGGCTCCAGTCCGTGCTAGGAGAGTACATAACTAGAGATACAGTCGAGACAAGCCTGCTCGCTCACAAATGTATGACTTGATTTCTTTAGTAAAGAAGTGGCTGGAACCTGATGTCAGCACCCCTGCCCAAATGGTCGAAAAGGTAGTGCTGGACCGGTACATCTGGGCCCTTCCTCCTGAGGTACAGCTCTGGGTCGGACAGGGAGATCCCAAAGACGCCGATCAACTGGTCAGCTTGATTGAAAGGTACTTCGCCACCAAGGACTATCTACGTGACCAGCCGTCCGAACGATCATCAGTTCGAAGTACCCGGCCTCCGTTATATCCCGGTAAGAGAGTTCCAGCTGTTGGGGTAAGGGGGCTGCGGACCGACGGGTTCAGACCCGGGGTGACATGGGTGAGCGAAAGGGTGATACTTCCCTGGCAGGAGACCCCAGGCCTAGAAAGGTCTCCACGTCTGAACTCCCAGACCTGAGACAGTGTTGGAGATGCCGTGAACGGGTCATATTTCAGCTAACTGTCCACTAGTCAGGGAACCTATGGACTGTGACGCTGGACAGACCCTCTCTTTCCTCGCGGAACCCGTGTGCGTGGCCACCCCAGTCGAGGAGACTGGCCCACAGCTGTCTCAGGTGGTTATAAATTGCTGCCCAGTACAGGCCCTCCTAGACTCAGGGAGTCGAGTGACTCTGGTACATGCCAGCATGGCTGATAGAGACTTCATTCCCGATAAACACCTGAGCGTGGTGTGCATACATGGAGACACCAAAGTCTACCCGGTAACTTCCGTGGACTTCGTCACCAAACTCGGGGAGATCTCGTATGAAGTGGGGGTAGTGAAGAACCTGATGCATCCCGCCATATTGGGTCGTGACTTTCCCCTGTTTTGGGGTCTCTGGGGGAAAAATGTTTCTGCTGGACAGTGTGATGAAGCTCCTACTGAGGGTGCGCAGTCCCGAGGGGCGGAGCACAATGCTAGTGGGCCGGTAAACGTATGTGATGATAATGATAATGATGCTGATGCTGATAATGATAATGATGATGACCATGATATTGATGCTAATACTGATAAAAATGAATTTCCCTTACAGGTGATGTTGGGGGAGGGGGAGGATGTTTCTCTAGAACAGAATGTCCCTGACCTACCGGTGTCCCGTGGCAATTTTGGGAGTGAGCAATTGCAAGACCCCACTCTTAAACATGCCAGGGAGAATATAACTGTTCTGAATGAGATCCCACAAGAGCCCGGCTCTGATGAAAAATTTCCCCATTTTGCCATGAACAATGACCTGCTATACAGGGTCACTAAAGTAAAGGGAGAGGCTGTGAGTCAGCTCCTAGTACCTAAGCCATATAGAAGTATGGTGTTAGGTTTGTCCCATAACCACGTGCTGGGTGGGCACCTGGGGATGGACAAGACCCAGGAAAGAATCCTCCAGAGGTTTTACTGGCCAGGGGTTTATCGAGATGTGGAGGATTATTGCAAAACCTGCCCCACGTGTCAGATAAATGCTCCGGTGTCTCACTTCCGCAGTCCATTAATCCCGCTGCCGGTTATAGAGATACCATTTGAAAGGGTAGCGATGGACTTGGTAGGTCCTATTGTAAAATCAGCCAGGGGGTACCAATACATACTAGTGGTACTTGATTATGCAACCCGGTACCCCGAGGCTGTCCCTTTAAGAAATATGGCATCTAAAAATATTGCACAGGAACTCTTTCATATGTTTTCCAGGACAGGAATCCCTAAAGAGATCCTCACGGACCAAGGCACACCTTTTATGTCTAAGGTGATGAAGGAACTGTGTAAGTTGCTTAAAATCTCGCACCTTCGGACATCCGTGTATCACCCACAGACGGATGGGCTGGTTGAACGTTTTAACAAAACGTTGAAACATATGTTAAAGAAAGCAGTAGAGAAAGATGGGCGGGACTGGGACTACCTGTTACCCTACTTAATGTTTTCGGTCAGAGAGGTGCCCCAGGCCTCTACGGGGTTTTCTCCCTTTGAGTTGGTATATGGTCGGCACCCGCGGGGCTTGCTAGACATAGCCAAGGAAGTATGGGAAACCGAGACAACTCCATATAAGAGTGTTATAGAGCATATTGCCCAGATGCAAGAGAGGATGGCTAAAGTTATGCCGTTGGTTAAGAATCATCTGCAGAGAGCCCAAGAAGCTCAAAGCAGGGTATATAATCGGTCAGCAAAAATTAGGACTTTCAACCCCGGGGATCGAGTCCTAATCCTAATTCCCACGGTGGAAAGTAAGTTTTTGGCCAAGTGGCATGGCCCATACGAGATAGTACAGAAAATGAGCGAGGTCACTTACAAAGTACACCAACCTGGGAGACGAAAGCCCTACCAGGTGTACCATGTCAATTTGATCAAGTCCTGGAGGGACAGAGAGTCATTGTTGGCCTCGGGTGAAGTAGAGAAAGGGTTGAAACCATCTCTACCTCCTGTGACCAATGGTGAGACATTGTCCGTGCACCAAAAACAGGAAGTACGGGAGTTTCTGCAGAAAAATCAGCAGAGGTTTTCTGACTTGCCCGGCCGGACTTCTCTCGTAAAACACCATATCGAGACCGAGCCCGGTACTAAGGTCAAGATAAAACCGTACAGAATTCCCGAAGCCCGCAGAAAGATAGTCTCTACTGAAATCAAACGCATGCTAGACCTCGGGGTCATTGAGGAGGCCCAAAGCGAGTGGTGTAGCCCGATTGTCCTGATCCCAAAACCTAATGGAACCTGGAGGTTCTGTAATGATTTCAGAAAGTTGAACGAAGTGTCGAAATTTGACGCCTACCCGATGCCACGGGTAGACGAGCTAATCGAGAGGTTAGGGGGTGCCCGTTATATTACAACCCTCGATCTGACAAAAGGGTACTGGCAGATACCCCTGTCTGAGGAAGCAAAAGAAAAAACGGCCTTTGCAACCCCGGAAGGTTTGTTTCAGTATCTCGTGATGCCATTCGGGTTGCATGGGGCCCCAGCTACTTTTCAGAGGCTTATGGATCTGATCCTGCGCCCGTATCGAGCCTATGCGGCTGCCTACCTGGATGATGTGGTAATTTTCAGTTCCGATTGGGAGAGCCACCTCGCTAAGGTACAAGCCGTCTTAGACTCGATAGGCGGAGCTGGGCTGAACATAAACCCAGAGAAATGTGCCATTGGCCTAGAAGAAGCCAAGTACCTGGGCTATGTCATTGGCAGGGGGCTAATTAAGCCACAAATCGATAAGGTAGAGGCAATTCAGAATTGGCCTATACCCCTCACAAAACGACAGGTCAAAGCGTTTCTGGGCATCACTGGGTACTATCGCAGATTCGTACAAAATTATGCCTCCATTGCGGCCCCATTGACCGACCTGACAAAAGGTGGGAAGTCAAAAATGATAGATTGGAATCCAGAGGCAGAAAAAGCATTTCAGTCGTTGAAAAAGGCTTTGTGTCAAAGACCAGTTCTGGTCACCCCTAATTTCAGGGAAGAGTTTCTGGTTCAAACTGATGCCTCTAATGTGGGGTTAGGAGCGGTGTTGTCGCAGGTCGTGAAGGGTGAAGAACACCCAGTAATGTATCTAAGTCGAAAAATGACACCGGCTGAACAAAATTATGCCATTGTGGAGCGAGAGTGCCTCGCAATCAAATGGGCGTTGGACTCACTGCGTTATTACCTCTTGGGTAGGAAATTTAAATTGCAGTCAGACCATGCTCCTCTGGCATGGATGAAGCAGAACAAGGAAAGGAATGCCAGGGTGACAAGGTGGTTCCTTTCGCTTCAGGAATTTAATTTCTCGGTCGAGCATAGACCTGGGAAATTACAGGGTAATGCTGATGCCTTGTCCAGAGTTCACTGTCTCTTTGGACGGGGTGTATATCTCCCCCAGGTTTCTTAGCTGGGGCGCATAAAAAGTAGGTTGTCAGTGCGGTGTTCACTCCATTCCCATCTGGGACAGGTTTGCAGTTCAGCCCAGAGTGAACACAGCTGCTTAATTAGACAGCCATAAGTACCTGCTTGGAAGTTCAGGGGAGGCTCTCTCTCTCAGTCTGGATCTGACTTCAGACGCCATTGGAGCCTCATGTGAGCTGCACGCCGGTAACTACTGAACATATGTGTTGTTTTGGGAACAGACTATTAGAGTCTGGACCCGGATAGAAAGGGAAATATAACTAAGTGTAATTAGTGGCTGGACAAGCCCAGGCTTTATGTTTATGATTTGGTTTTAATTTATGTTCTGTTTGCTGTGGACTTTAATAAAACTGGTTGCGGCCAGTTTTTAACAGAACCACTGTCTGTGAATGGTCTCTTTATGCCACTCCGTCTCCCCAAGACGGCGATCCCAGAGCTATATCCCCTGAAAAGCTTACAATTGTTATTAACAATTTCATAAAAGTATACATTTTATTGCTTAATATTGAGAATAATTAAGTATGCTGACTAGTAACTACTGCTAATAACTGTTACGATAGGATGTAACACGTATTATTATCAGTAGCCGCTAATCAAAACAATATAATTTACTGCTTTTTATAAGGTTCCTAAATCATACGGCTCCTTTTATTCAGCCCTTACACTTTGATCAGCAATTCCCCCAAACACAGTATCATGGCCCCCACAGCTCTCCACACAGTATGAAGCCCCCACAGTCTCTACCCACAAGTACAGTGTAAAAAATAACACAAATACTTCTCATATACCCTTGTTCTACAGATGCGCTGCTCCGCTCTGTGCTGTGTGTGGACTAAGGTCTGTGTAGCAGGCGTGTTCCACTTGGGAGTTTTTTGTGCACATTTCCATATTAAATCTGTTGCATTAGATTGCTTAACCCACCTGGATAACAACTTTGAATTACGTGGGCTGTACAATACACAGTTAAACACAATAAGAATTTTGATCTAGTTCAAGATCTATGTGGCTGCGTTAAATGAGCAACGTGTTCCATACCTTTCAGAGCCGTCCGGGCTTCCGTAGACCATTCACTAATATGATTGAACTGGCGATCATAATCGATGTAAATCAACAGATGATATATAGTGTTATGTTTTATGAGACATTTTTTGCATTTTCTATTTTGAAGCCATGATATCGTTATGAACACCTTTCTATACATAAATATAAAAAATAAGAAATAAAAGAATGATTTTACCTGCCACCCCTTTTGAAACACAGAGGTTATACGATGGTTGTATATGACATTGTTTGTAGAAACCTGATGAAGGCTGGTTGTAGCTGAAACGCGTTGTGTTTTATGTCCATTTAGTAACCATTGTTTTTATTAAATTAATTGTTGGTTGAGCAAACTGCTCTGTTACCCATAATTTTCATCTTTTCCTGCTTTGTTTTCCTTACTGTCTAAAAATCAGATTGTTTTAATACATCTGCTCCAATAAGCTTTACCTGCTCAAACCATATTAGCTCTTTAAAGAGGTTTTCCAGTCTTTAAAAATTGTTTTGTTCAATATCAAGAGGTGAATGTATTGAAGGTGAATATGGTCCTGATCTGCCAAAGCGAGCACATTTTTTTTATAAAGGGACCTTTAGCTGCTTTCCAAAAATATTCTTCAAAGGGTAATTGGTAAATAGCTGTGAGCAGATGTTCCCATATTTGATGCCAGCCTCTGTTCATTGAGTTGACTGTTGCCTTCTGTGATTTTTCTTGGAAGTCATCCTGACACACATCCAAACACTATCAGTACTTTGTTTTAGGTCATATTGAATTTGTTAACTCGGTCTTGGAAGGAAACCAGTAAAGTCCATTGGGGTCAGGACATACTGCAACCAATAACATTGGTGAGCAGTGTTTTTCAATCATTGCATATGAACTGTCACATTAGAATGATTCACTTGATCCAACGCAGCACAAACGTATTTAAAGAGAATCTGACATCAGCCATAACATGCCCTAATAGTAAGCCAAACAGTGCTATGGTACTTTACTAACTTTGAACAATCTGAAGAAAAATTCCTTAACGGGCATCTGTCACCAGGTTTTCCCAGTCCATATGAGAGCAGCACGATGTATGACTTACTGGGCTGTGAATTGTATTTTTTATGTAACCACTGTTTTAACTACTACAGATCAAACACTTCTCTGAATGCTGCAGCTGCTCCGTATGACCCCATCTACACCACTGACAGCTTTCTGTTTACACTGTGCATAGGCAGAAAGCTGACAATCAGTGGTGGAGGTGGGGTTATGCAGAGCTTATGAGTATGGAAGGCTACCAAGAGCAGGCAGTGATAATTTTTTTTCCTGATAAAACAGTGATTTTATCAAAGCTACAGCAAGCAGGCCAGTAAGTGACACCTCACTGGAATTAGAGTCACATTATGCATTACATTATGCTGGGTCCATCTGCTAGAACTTTCTTCCAGCCCCTGCAATCTCTGGGAACCTGTAGGTGCTCAATTCACTTTTTTTCACAACTTCCTATTCAAATGAATGTCTATGTACTGGAAGACTGGTTACGTTACCTAGCGCAATGAATTGTGCACTTTTCCAAAAGACGAGTTTCCACACAATTCCAGCATGATAACTTAGATTAGTATATGTGAGGGTATAGCTTTTATATTTACCTTTTTATTATTGTTTAAAAGAACATACAAATACCATATACAACATTACAATAATGTGGTATTATTATGTTATATTATATTGGTATATCATAATTATTAAAATATTGTAAGCTTTTTAGGGGATATAGCTCTGAGATCGCCGTCCGGGTAGACGAAGTGGCACAGAAACAGTTCATTCAGACAGCAGTTCTGATGAAAACTGGCCGCAACCAGCTTTATTAAAGTCCACAGCAAACAGATAAAAACAAATCATAAACATAAGACCTGGGCTTGTCCAGCCACTAATTACACTTAGATAGATTTCCCTATCTATCCGGGTCCCGACTCTAACAGCCAGGGCCAAAACAACACATATGTTCAGCATTTACCAGCATGGAGGTTCACAGAGTCTCCTCCTTGTGTCTGAAGGCACCTTCAACGTCCAGACTTGAGAGAGCTCCCCTCCTATTCAGCAGCTATCCGCATGGATTCTCACTGAGACTACTCCTGTGTCCGGGGTACATCGAGCACCCAGACTGAGATAGCTCAAACTCCTGGAGACACCTTCTGTGCCTGGACCCCTCCTGTGTCCAGACTAAGCGAGCTCTCTGACTGTGTTCGCAGACACCCACCTCTGGTCTCCCAATTAACAGCTGAATGGTTTCAGGCCTGAGCTGCAAGTGTGTACTGAATGTAAGGTGTAGTGACCTTTCTCTACCACTAGGTTTACAAAGCCACACATTTCCCTTATACCATACAGCACAGTACCTAGGTGAAATGTACACCCCATTCGACACATATTCCTTCGCTGTCTCACATATCCCCCCCCTCTTCTCCAGACCGGAGGGCTGGTCATCCAGACCGGAGGGCTGGTCAACAATCCAAAAGAGACAGTGAACTCTGGACCAGTCATGGCCTTCATCAGCTTCATCTTCACTACTGTCATCTGTATCTTCACCTGAGCCATAGCCAACATCAGCTTTCTCTTCATCTGAAGCATCCGCACTACCCTGTACCCTCCCAGGCCTATGCTCTCTGCGGGCCTCGGGTATCCTGCACGGTTTCATCTTGACCTTAGGGCCGGGCTCAGTTTCGATATAGTGCCTGGCCAGAGAAGTACGACACGGCACATCAGAACACTTCTGCTGACTCTTCCTCAGAAACTCACGTACCTCCTGTCCTTGGTGCACTGACCATGTGTCACCAACTATCACAGGAGGTATAGGGGGTTTTTCACTTTTCTCTAGTTCCCCTTCATTTCGTGCTCTCTGGAGCAACTGCTGGAACCGCTCACGTTCCCGGCGAAAAGATACCACATCCAGTTCACACTGCTGCAGCTGCTCGCGTAACGCAACATTCTCAGTCTTCATTTCTTTGGTGGAGACCTCATGGAGACGCATCTTCTCCTGTAGCTGTTGGACGTCCTCGGCCCCTTCTTCAGGCTCTTCTGGTAGAACATGCTCAGAAGCCGTACCGTCAGTCTTACATTCTACCTCTTCAGTCACATCACTATGGTATCCAATATCTCCATTTATTCCAGCTTTCAAGTTCTCCTTGATAGCTGCATCTGTATACTCAGAACCCGCCGGATTCTTCTCTTCCACCACGTTCTGCATCCCATCTGAGCTCCCGTGTGTCTGCAGCGGCAACGGAGTGACACACCGCTTTTCCCATTTTTTGGGACGTGGCTCCGATGTAGACTCCATGAAAGTGCGCTTGAGCTCACCAATGCCAGCCTGCTGTCTCAAAATCTCATCTTGTGATTTATCCAGATCCTTGGTATCACTCGGGAACACTGCTGGGGCTCCGGGCGCCGAACTTCCAGCCTGAGCTTCACGAGTTGCAGCTACTGATCCAGACCGTAACCCGTCCACGCCGCTGTCTTCGGCAGAAACAGATTCCTGGACAGAGTCAGTCCCCATATCTTCAGTCTTGTTCCTCACAGCTTCACTTGAGACCTCAGCTTCTGATGAGGCATCTGGCTTGGTGACCACCACTTCCATGGCTTTTTCCACCTCTGCAGCATTACCTTCAGAGTCCTGGGCATGATGCAGCTCCATACCATACATTGATAACTTCTCATCTTCGACAGCATCCACTTGTGCTGTGTTCAGTTTCAGAGTCCTGCCTTTAAAGCTCAGCTCTCCTCCTTTCACCTTAGTCTTCGCCAGGGAATTGGCCAACTGTAAAACATCTTCAGATGCCATCTTCTGTCCGGCTGTAAGGTCAGCATCAGCTTTCTTCTCAGGACTCTCAACCTCCTCTGCTACCATGCCTTCCTCATTTGCACTGGTTGCTTGATCGTCATCAGATGATTCACTATCACTATCCCTGTCTGACCCCTTTTTTCAGCCACATCCGGCTCACCTTCAGGGTTATACAATTCATTCTCATTCTCATCCTGCTCACTTTCAGGGGTATACAATTCATTCTCATTCACATCCTGATCTGGAACCTTAGCTAACATGTCATCCACAACATTAACTTCACCATCTGGTCCCTCAAGTATGTGACTATGTGACAACCCCAGCACTAAACTTCTATATAGCTCAGGTACTAGGAGCTGGCTCACGACCTCTCCCTGGACTTCAGTGTCCCTATACAACAGGTGAGTGTTTATGGCAACATGAGGAAACCTCTCCTCATAGCCAGGCTCTTGGGAAACCTCATTTAGAACAATTATATTTTCCTGTGCCGTTTTAAGAGTGGGGTCTCGCCATTGTTCACTCTCAAAATTGTCACAGGACACAGGTAAGTCAGGGACACTCGGTTCCCGAGAACCACCATCCTCGTCTCCCACCATCACCTGCAAAGGAATTTCATCACTATCACAGTCATCATTATTATCAATATCATTATCATGATTATGATCAGTATCATCATCACTATCATGATCATCATCATTATTATTATCAGCATCAGCATCATTATCATGGTCATCATCATTATCATGATCATCATCATTATCATTATCATTATCATTATCATCATCATCATCATTATCACATAAGTTTAATGGCCCACTAGCATTGTGTTCCGCCCCTCGGGACTGCGCACCCTCAATAGGAGCTTCATCACACTGTTCATCAGAAACATTTTTCCCCCAGAGATCCTTAGACCGGGGAAAGTCATTACCCAATATGACGGGTTGCACCAGGTTCTTCACTACCCCCCCTTCATATGAAACCTCCCCGAGTTTGGGGACCAAGTCCACGGCAGTCTCTGGGTAGACTTTGGTGTCTCCATGGATGCACACCATACTCAGGTGCTTATCAGGGATGAAGTCCCTATCAATCAGGCTGTCACATACGGAAGTCACTGGACTCTCTGAGTCCAA
This sequence comes from Oophaga sylvatica, assembly GCA_033576555.1. NCBI lineage: Eukaryota > Metazoa > Chordata > Amphibia > Anura > Dendrobatidae > Oophaga > Oophaga sylvatica. The sequence continues at coordinate 306,411,175 of JARQOD010000002.1, read as the reverse complement.
GAGGGCCTGTGCTGGGCAGTCATTTACAACCACCGGGCACACCTGTGGTCCAGTCTCTTCGGCTGAGGTGGACACACACACAGGCTCTGCGCAGGGAGAGAGGGATCTGCCAACATCACAATACATAGGCTCCCCCTCTATTGGACAGTTGGCTGCAATTTCACGACATCTCCAACACTGTCCATCACACTTTTCCACCCACATGTCCCCTCGGGCCTGAACCCGCTTATCAGCATACCCCATGTCCCCAACAGCTGGAACGCTCTTACCGCGAGAGTTCAGCGTCCGGGAACTCTGAAGTGACGACCTCTCAGACGGCTAGTCACGGAGACAGTCTTTGCTGGCGAAGGCCTTCTCCATCAGGCTGACCAGACGATTGGCGTCCTGGTGGTCTCCTTGTCCGACCTCTGGCTGTACCTCAGGAGGACATGCTCGGGTGTAGCGGTTCACTATCACCTTTCCAACTCCATAATCAGGTTTGCTGACTGCAGACTCCCAACTGCATCTCCAGTCATGAACTCCCCTGGCACGGGCTGTCACCGTAACACCCAGCCGGGTAAGAATCTCCGCTTTCAGCTTGGCATAGTCTTGGCTGTCCTGCTCGCTCAGGTCAGCATAGGCCCTTTGGGGCTCTCCAATCAGATAGGGTGCGACCATCATGGCCCATTCAGATAGGGGCAGATTCTCCTTCTCTGCCAGTCCCTCAAACCTAGTGAGATATACCTCCACATCATCACGAGGTGTCATCTTTTTCAGGACCATCTTACCGCCTTCTTTACAGCGGACAATGCAGGTGACTTTGCAACATTACTTTGGGACGATGCGCTGCAAGTCTTTTGTAGTGCTGCAACCTGCTCAAAAAACAACCGGTTATTCTCCTGCTGCTGCTGCTGCAGGAATTGCTGCTGGGCCTGCTGCATGCGCTGCTGGTGCTGCAGGCGCTGCTGCTCCATGCTCTGCTGCATGCTTCGCTGGGCCTGGACCAGGTACTCAATGAGCTCCTCCATACTGCCGGACTTATCTGTCTCAACCACGGCAGTCTTATGTTGCGCCATTTGTTCAAACAGCGCCTCCATGCTGTCATCCATGCTGTCAGACTTCTCTGTCTCAACAACGGCAGTCTTCACTCAAGACATACACACTCCACAGTCTTTTCCACAAAAAATTCAGCCTTGCTGTGCAGACACTTTTTTTTTTTCTCTGCAAACTCTATTAGGGCCACTGTCTCTTTAAGACTGCTCCAACAGACTTTTCCTTTGCTGCTGCACACTCCACAGTCTTTTCCACAACAAGTTCAGCTTTGCTGTGCAGACACACATTTTTTTTTTTTCTCTTTTGCAAACTCTATTAGGGCTACTGTCTCTTTAAGACTGCTCCAATCAGACGTTTTTGCTGACACAATTTTTTTTTTTCTCTGCTGCTGCTTCAACAGACTTCACCTTTATTGCTGTCTCTCGCCACTGTGCTGCACACACATTCCAGCACCAATTGTATCAGCCACTGTGCTGCCCCAGCATTCTCCGCCAATTGTAAGCTTTTCAGGGGATATAGCTCTGAGATCGCCGTCCGGGTAGACGAAGTGGCACAGAAACAGTTCATTCAGACAGCAGTTCTGATGAAAACTGGCCGCAACCAGCTTTATTAAAGTCCACAGCAAACAGATAAAAACAAATCATAAACATAAGACCTGGGCTTGTCCAGCCACTAATTACACTTAGATAGATTTCCCTATCTATCCGGGTCCCGACTCTAACAGCCAGGGCCAAAACAACACATATGTTCAGCATTTACCAGCATGGAGGTTCACAGAGTCTCCTCCTTGTGTCTGAAGGCACCTTCAACGTCCAGACTTGAGAGAGCTCCCCTCCTATTCAGCAGCTATCCGCATGGATTCTCACTGAGACTACTCCTGTGTCCGGGGTACATCGAGCACCCAGACTGAGATAGCTCAAACTCCTGGAGACACCTTCTGTGCCTGGACCCCTCCTGTGTCCAGACTAAGCGAGCTCTCTGACTGTGTTCGCAGACACCCACCTCTGGTCTCCCAATTAACAGCTGAATGGTTTCAGGCCTGAGCTGCAAGTGTGTACTGAATGTAAGGTGTAGTGACCTTTCTCTACCACTAGGTTTACAAAGCCACACATTTCCCTTATACCATACAGCACAGTACCTAGGTGAAATGTACACCCATTCGACACATATTCCTTCGCTGTCTCACAATATGTATAACATATTTATAATCTTATAGAACAAAACTAACAATATTAGTAGTATAAAGACAGTGCTATAATAAAATTATAACGGCTCCAATAAGTGTTAATTATGAAGAATATAATATAAATAACAGTAGGTTAAGGGAACCTGTGAAATTTTTTTGCCTTAAAAACCCTGCCAATCACCTTTAAAATCATGGAAATGGGTTCCTGCAACCCCTTTGTACTCTAATAGGTGCCCCTGTATACCTAAAAAAAAAGTGCTTTACTCATGTCCCATGCTGCATGCAAATTGTGTGGTCCAGTCAGATGGGCGAACCCAGTTCACACTCCTCGCCGCACTGGTCCCTTCAAATGCCACCTCTTCTATTTGGATGGAAGTAGATTACGTCTTCTATATCATCCACACTGTGCTCGAAGATTTGCACCTGCTCAGTGGAGTCAGAGACCTGCTCAGGCACAATTTTTTATTATTACAGTTGATATAATAAAGATCGTAAATCCTAGTTAATCAAAGCATTACGTGCCAGTAAAATTCCCAGTAGTAAACAAGGAATATACAGCTCTGGCAAAAAATTAAGAGACTACTGCACAGTTTTATAAAAATCAGCTTCTCTACATGTCTGACAGCCATTCCATTCCAGTGTCAGTGCTTCTGATTAGGTGATCACCTGAACCAAATCTTATTTAACGAAGGAAAGTATAAAAAACACTGCTGTGGTGTTCACAATCCTCCTACAATAGGACAAGCTGGATGGCAAAACAAGTGCTAGTAATATCCCAAAAGTAATAGGAATGAAAAAAGAACTTTTAACCATGCCAAAGAAGTTGAAAAGAAAAGTCTTGAGTGAGGAAAAGAAGGGCTCAATTCTGGCTTTACTTGCAGAGGGAAACAGTGAGCGTCATGTTGCCTCCATCCTTAAAATTTCTAAGAAGTCTATTACAACAAGGTCAAGCTCTCCACTGACCGGGATGACCTTCATCTTATTTCAATGTCACTCAGCAACCGCAGGATGACATCAAGTGACTTACAAAAGGAATGGCAAATGGCAGCTGGGGTGAAGAGCATGGCAAGAACAGTTCGTAACAGGCTCCTAGAGGCAGGGCTCAAGTCATGTAAAGCTAGAAAAAAGCCTTTCATCAATGAGATGCAAAGGAGAGCCAGGCTGAAGTTTGCCAAAGACCATAAGGATTGGACCATAGAGGACTGGAGTAAAGTAATCGTCTCTGATGAGTCTAATTTTCAGCTTTGCCCAACACCTGGTCATCTAATGGTTAGACGGAGACCTGAAGAGGTGTACAAACCACATTGTCTTGCACTGTGAAATTTCGTGGAGGATCGGTGATGATCTGGGGATGCTTCAGCAAGGCTGGAATTGGGAAGGTTAATCTTTGCGAATGACGTATGAATCAAGCCGCATACAAGGTTAGCCTGTAAAAACAGTTGATTCCTTCTGCTCTGCCAATGTTACCCAACCCTGAGGACTGTTTTTTCCAGCAGGACAATGCGCCATGCCACACAGCTAGGTCAATCAATGTGTGGATGGAGGACCACCTCATCAAACCCATGTCATGGCAAGCCCAATCTCCAGACCTGAACCCCATTGAAAACCTCTGGAATGTAATCAAGAGGAAGATGGATGGTCACAAGCCATCAAACAAAGAACTGCTTAAATATTTGTACCAGGAGTGGCATAAGGTCACCCAAAAGCAGTGTGAAAGACTGGTGGAAAGCATGCCAAGATGCATGAAAGCTGTGATTAAAAATCATGGTTATTCCACAAAATATTGATTTGGGAACTCTTCCTGAGTTAAAACATTATTATTGTTGTTTCTAAATGATTCTGAACTTGTTTTCTTAGCATTATTTGAGGTCTGCAAGCACTGCATTATTTTGCTATTTTGACCATTTCTCATTTTCTGAAAATACTTACAAAATGTATTGCTTGGAAATTCGGAGAAATGTTGTCAGTAGTTTATAGAATAAGAGAGCAATTTACATATTACTCAAAAATATACCTATAAAGAGAAAAATCAGACAAACTGAAAATTTTGCAGTGGTCTCTTAATTTTTGCCAGAGCTGTATTTATCAATACACCAAAACAGCAGGTTAAAAAGCAAAAGAGAAATACAGCAGATTAAAAAAATGGAAAAATATCAAATAAATGAATTAGTAGGGGAAAATGGGACTGCTATGACCAATGCATATTGTCACTGCTGTGGCTACTTTAGGGGGTTTCCCTTCAGTTGACGATCAGAAAGAAATTGATATCTAAAAAATAAAATCACAACTCTTTTCTAGGCCTATGACTTTCGGGGAACAGACCAATTATATACCATGCCATTCAGTGAACATTGCACATTTATGCTCTTAATTAGTGTAATTAAATTCAGGCAAAGAGGTTAGAATTTCTAAAATGTTACAAAGTAATCACAAAATATTCCCTTTACCAGCCAGTGATACTAGCTATGGGACACTGCTAGAAAACAAATATAGTACATTAGCCATGAAACTGAACGGCATAATGTCTATTAATGTGAGAATAAGTCACTAAGGCTTAGAGATGATACTTCTAGTAACTTAACATTTACCGCAAATGCAGTGCATATTATGCAGAACATAAGCAAGTGTTGGTGCCGAGTGGAATGAATAAATTATTGAGAAGCTCGAACAGCACAAGAAAAGTAAAAACAAACACTGAATACTGCATTCGGCTTATGAATAATAAGGATGACTGTGCCGACAGCAAGACTTGCCAAGTCTCCAAAGTCAAAAGTTCAGAAGCAATGGTATTGATGTGATAAAACATGGTGCGGTGGAACAGCTTTGATCATGACGAGAGAGGAGAAAAAAAATCCCTAGTTTCTATTAAAGTAACATATTAACTGAAGGATCTTTAAGTGTACATTCTGTGTTATAATAGGAAAAAATAAATACATTCTAGAAGAAAGTCTGATCCTGTGCTAATTAGGAAGATGTATGCAGAGAGATCACTGGGGTTCTCAACCATCCTCGAGATTAAAGCATTGTACATCAATGGCAACCATATTTCATAGTAGTAAGATGCCTGAAGTCTTTAATGTGTCAGAGTAAGGATCACATACACATTCATTTCACTGTTTTAGACAACGTACATGGCCACTGATGTGAAGGGCGAAGAGAAATATCTGGTTCAATTTTCCAATGGCTGATCTGTTTGTTCTCTGACAGATAAGCTGCTGCCAGATGCTAGGTTTCATAGACATCGGGCCCGATATCCCAGACATCAGGCCTTCAGTAAGCCCTCAGGCTGTCAAAGTGATACTATCAGCACCCCACATTCATGATGTAGGGGACCAATGGATGTCGGAAGGAACACTTTTTGCCATTTCCAACTCATTATAGTCTGATTCTCAACTTGAGCAGCTGAGGGCACTCTTCCTTGTGTGACAGATCTGGTTGAGGAGCGTCCTCCTGCTACTGTGATACATTAATGGTCTATCAGCACTTGTTCTGAAGTCCACATTGTTATCACAATATTTGCCTATGGAGATAACAAGGCCTTTGAACAAGCACAGAGCTCAAGTGAAAACTGCTGGTGAGGGCCCAGGGATTGTGATTTTGCAGGATTGATAACATAAAAAAGCAGACATGGAGGAGGAGGGGGTAAGCAGCTAACTGCTATACAGAAATCAATGGGCTGGAGAAGGATGGCTGGGATGTCATGAACTGGAACAACCTGAAATGTAGTTTCAGCGCACAGGGCATACTCAGCCAAACTCTGGTGGTCAGATCAGGGGTGGGATTCAAATTTTTAACAACAGGTTCTGTGTTTGTGCGTCGTAAAACCACACCCATGTTTAAGCCACACCCATTTTTTAAACCACACCCATTTTAAGCCACACCCATTTTTAAAAGCCACACCCATTTACACACACCTTTTCCTCAAACGTATACAAGTAGGGGCGCAGTCAAACATTTGAAAAAAAAATAAATTGGAATGGGATCAGAACAGTGCACATTCTGGCCAGCGGCTCTCCTGACCCAAGTGTGACAGCTGCATATATTTCTATTTCTATGTCAGTCATGGATGGAGGCCTGTACACATATCAACGCTGCAGCCAGTTATAGATGGAGGCCTGTACATATATTACTGCTGCAGCCAGTCATGGATGGAGGCCTGTACACATATTACAGCTGCAGCCAGTCATGGATGGAGGTCTTTACACATATCAGCGCTGCGGCCAGCTATGGATGGAGGTCTATACACATATCAACGCTGCAGCCAGTTATAGATGGAGGCCTGTACACATATTACTGCTGCAGCCAGTCATGGATGGAGGTCTGTACACATATCAGCGCTGCGGCCAGCTATGGATGGAGGTCTATACACATATCAGCGCTGCGGCCAGTTATGGATGGAGGCCTGTACACATATCAGCGCTGCAGCCAGTCATGGATGGAAGCCTGTACACATATTACTGCTGCAGCCAGTTATGGATGGAGGCCTGTACACATATCAACGCTGCGGCCAGTCATGGATGGAGGCCTGTACACATATCAGCGCTGCGGCCAGTCATGGATGGAGGCCTGTACATATATCAGCGCTGCCTCAGTCCACTCCAGGCAGCGCTGCGTTTTCTTTACACCCAGTATCAATCATTTGGTGACTGGTCATCATTACAATCCATAATCACATGATCTGCATTTTCTGCCATCACCCCCGCCCGGCCCTATGAAGCCCCCAGCCCGGGCTAGTTACTCACCGCAACGGTGCAACGCAAAGGCCAGGCCCAGCCAGGGCCAAACTTCAACACCGTCCTGAGAGCCCTCCTTGAGTTGAGTCCTTTTCTCTAATGTCTGCAGTGCAGCTGCCGCAGTGCCTTACACACTGTCCACTGACACTAGGAACCGGCCGGGTAGCTAGCGGGGCGGCGGAGAAGCTGTGTGCAGCCTGTGCTGTGCCGCGTGCCTCCTCCTCGTGACTGAGAAGATGGCCGCGGCCGTGCTACCCAATCGCCGCACTGCACTCCAGAGATGTCAGTGTGCGAGGGCCGGGCCCGGCGGTGTATCATGGTGTGAGTGTATCAGTGTGCCGCGCTGTATGGATTCCAGCTAGGAAGCAGAGCCCGACTCCGGAGTTCCCCTCAGGGCCGGCTCCAGGTTTTTATGGGCCCCGGGCGAAAGAGTCTCAGTGGGCCCCCTTAACACAGACCACGATTCATGATGCACAGATACTGCAGAGAAATATGGGTATAGCACAACGCCAAACACTTCTTTTCTTCCATTACATGACTGATACCTATTGTAATTTGTACAATAGCTCAAAAACCGCCAAATCCTCACAGCGCACAGTACAGACTGGACAGTACAGTCCTCCATACAATATTATGGGCACCACATAGTCTCCCCCTCATCACCCATACTATTAATAGGGGTATAAGCTGGTGCCAAATTCATAATGCGCTCAAAGTAGTTAACATAATATACAGTCATGGCCAAAAGTTTTGAGAATGACACAAATATTAATTTTTACAAAGTCTACTGCTTCACTTTTTCTAATGACAATTTGCATATACTCCAAAATGTTATAAAGTGTGATCAGCTTAACAGCAATTACTTGCAAAGTCAATATTTGGCTAGAAAATGAACTTTATCCCCCAAAACACATTTCAACATCATTGCAGCCCTGCCTTAAAAGGACCAGCTAACCTCTTTTCAGTGATTGCTCCATTAACACAGGTGTGGGTGTTGATGAGGACATGGCTGGAGATCAATCTGTCATGATTAAGTAAGAATGACACCACTGGACACTTTAAAAGGAGGCTGGTGCTTGGCATCATTGTTTCTCTTCTGTTAACCATGGTTATCTCTAAAGAAACATGTGCAGTCATCATTGCAATGCACAAAAATGGCCTAACAGGGAAGAGTATTGCAGCTATAAAGATTGCACCTCAGTCAACAATCTATCGCATCATCAAGAACTTCAAGAAGAGAGGTTCCATTGTTGCCAAAAAGGCTTCAGGGCACCCAAGAAAGACCAGCAAGCGCCAGGACCATCTCTTAAAAGTGTTTCAGCTGCGGATCGGGCTACCAGCAGTGCAGAGATTGCTCAGGAATGGCAGCAGGCAGGTGTGAGTGCATCTGCATGCACTGTGAGGCGGAGACTCTTGGAGCAAGGCCTGGTCTCAAGGAGGGCAGCAAAGAAGCCACTTCTCTCCAGAAAAAACATCATGGACAGACTGATATTTTGCAAAAGGTACAGGCAGTGGACTGCTGAGGACTGGGGTAAAGTTATTTTCTCTGATGAATCCCCTTTTCGATTGTTTGGGACATCAGGAAAATGCCTCATTCGGAGAAGACAAGGTGAGCGCTACCACCAGTCTTGTCTCATGCCAACTTTTAAGCATCCTGAAACCATTCATGTGTGGGGTTGCTTCTCAGCCAAGGGAATCGGCTCTCTCACAGTCTTGCCTAAAAACACAGCCATGAATAAAGATACCATGATAAAGGTACCAGAATGTCCTCCAAGAGCAACTTCTCCCAACCCTCCAAGAGCAGTTTGGCGATCAACAATGCCTTTTCCAGCATGATGGAGCACCTTGCCATAAAGCAAAGGTGATAACTAAATGGCTCAGGGAACAAAACATAGAGATTTTGGCTCCATAGCCTGGAAACTCCCCAGATCTTAATCCCATTGAGAACTTGTGGTCAATCATCAAGAGACGGGTGGACAAACAAAAACGTAAAAATTCTGACAAAATGAAAGCATTGATTGTGCAAGAATGGACTGCTATCAGTCAGGATTTGGTCCAGAAGTTGATTGAGAGCATGCCAGGGAGAATTGCAGAGGTTCTGAAGAAGAAGGGTCAACACTGCAAATATTGACTTGCTGCATTAACTCATTCTAACTGTCAATATAAGCTTTTGTTACTCATATGTTTGCAATTATTATATTTCTGTCTGTGATAAAAACATCTGTCAAACACACATAAAAACCAGAGGGCAGCAGATCATGTGAAAATATAATATTTGTGTCATTCTCAAAACTTTTGGCCATGACTGTATACAAAATATATACACATATATATATATACGACACCCAGGTGAAATTCCTGCTGTATGCAGATGACCTGCTGCTTCTGTCACCAACCGAGAAAGGCCTCCAAGACAACCTGAAAATCTTAGAGAAATTCAGCTCCACCTGGGCACTACCGGTCAACCTAAAGAAAACCAACATCATGGTGTTCCAGAGGAGAAAGAGAAAATTAGACCAGCACCCTTCATTTGTCCTCAACAACTGCGCCCTTACAGGAACAGACAAATATACCTACCTGGGCCTAGAGATTCACCGGTCAGGAAGCTTCAAACAAGCCATAGAGACCCTGAAAGACAAGGCATGTAAAACCTTCTATGGCATCCGAAGGACGACTCGGTCATCGCCCCAATCCTCCTGTATGGCAGTGAAGTCTGGGTCCTCACACCTACCCAGACTGGTCAAGATGGGATTCCAGCCCAACAGAAATATTCCACCTGGAATTCTGCAAGCACCTTCTCCAAGTCCATCGGAGCACCTCCAACAGTGCCTGCCGGGCCGAGCTGGCAGATTCCCTCTACACCTAACGGTTCTAAAGAGGGCACTGTCATTCCGGGCTCACCTACATAGGAGCAATCCAAGCTCCCATCACCATAAAGCCCTGACACACGTAGGTGAAACAGAAAAGCTAGGACCCTCGGAACAGCTCACCCAAACCCAACCTGACCAGAACACCAATCACAACAACCTGACAAAAGCCGAAATCAGGAAGATGGTAGACGAAGGCCAGGAGAGGTATGTCAGTGACTGGAAGAACGACATCATCAGCTCCCAGAAACTGACCATGTACCGGAGTCTACAGAGAGACTACAGTCTGGCCCCATACCTGGAGAAACTCCCGGACCCCAGAGACCGCCAGATCCTGAGCCGGTATAGACTCAGCGCTCACAGTCTGGCCATCGAATCCGGCCGACACAGGCAGAGCTACAAGCCCAGGGAGGAAAGACTATGCCAACACTGTGACCAGGAGGCCATAGAGGACGAAACCCACTTCCTGGACACTGCTCCAAATACTCAGCAGTGAGGGACACTCACTTCAGGAGACTCTCACATCTCTTCCCGGATTTCATCACCATGAAGGAGGAAGAGAAAACACATATCTTGCTGGGGAAGAAGAGAGAGCAGCGGAGATAGCAGCGCGGTATGTGAGCGAATGTCATAGACTGCGAGAAAGAGAACTATGATATGCCATGGACTTCTATAGCCCCCACCCCGGATCTGCCCCCATCACCCCTCCCTATGCCATGGACTTTTATAGCCCCCACCCTGGACCTGCGCCCCCATCACCCCTCCCTATGCCATGGACTTCCATAGCCCCACCCTGGATCTGCCCCTACTCAACATCCCTATCCCTATCCCCCTTTTGTACACTTGCTTTGGCAAAACTAATGTGTATTTAGTCCTGCCAATAAAGCTTCTTTGAATTTGAATTATTATATATATATATATATATATACCACCATAAGGAAAGCTTGTTCACATGGCACATGGGGTTACTATAGACTATAGGATTATTATTATTGTTATTATTATTATTATTATTATTATACATTTATATAGCGCCATTTATTCCATGGCGCTTTACATATGAAAAGGGAAAAATATAGACAGATACAATAAACATGTGCTAGACAAGGGACGCATAAGTACAGAAGGAGAGAGGACCCTGCCCGCGAGGGCTCACAGTCTACAGGGATGGGTGAGAATACACTAGGAGAGGGTAGAGCTGGTCGTGCGATGGTTCAGTACACTGAGGATCATTGCAGGTTGTAGGCTTGTCGGAACAGGTGGGTCTTCAGGTTTTTCTTGAAGGTCTCCGTTGTTGGTGAAAGTCTGATGTTTTGCGGCAGGGAGTTCCAGAGTATGGGGGAAGCCCGGGAGAAGTCTTGTATGCGGTTGTGGGAAGAAGAGATGAGGGGGGAGTCGAGAAGGAGATCTTGAGAGGATCGAAGGTTGCGTGTAGGTAGGTAGCGGGAGACCATGTCACAGATGTATGGAGGAGAAAGGTTGTGGATGGCTTTGTATGTCATGGTTAAGGTTTTGAACTGGAGCCTCTGGGCAATAGGAAGCCAGTGAAGGGCCTGGCATAGTGGGGAGGCTGGGGAATAGCGGGAAGACAGGTGGATTAGTCATGCAGCAGAGTGTAGGATGGACTGGAGTGGTGCCAGAGTGCTAGAGGGGAGGCCAGACAGTAGGAGGTTGCAGTAGTCGAGGCGGGAGATGATAAGGGCGTGCACTAGTGTTTTTGTGGTTTCATGGTTGAGGAATGAGCGGATCCGGGAAATATTTTTGAGTTTGAGGTGGCAGGAGGTGGCGAGGGCTTAGATATGTGGTTTGAAAGAGAGGGCAGAGTCAATGATCACCCCAAGGCACCGAGCATGTGGGACTGGGGAAAGCGAGCAGCCATTGACATTGATGGATAGGCCTGGTGGAGGGGTAGAATGAGGTGGGGGAAAGATGATGAATTCTGTTTTGTCCATGTTCAGTTTGAGAAAGCGAGCAGAAAAGAAGGCTGAGATAGCAGACAGACACTGTGGGATTTTGGTCAGTAGGGAGGTGAGGTCAGGTCCAGATAGGTAGATCTGCGTGTCATCGGCGTAGAGGTGATACTGCAAGCCGTGGGATTCTATGAGCTGTCCCAGGCCGAAGGTGTAGATGGAGAAGAGTAGGGGTCCTAGGACTGAGCCTTGGGGAACAACGACAGACAGGGGGCGAGGTGAGGAGGTGGTGTGTGAGAGGGAGACACTAAATGTTCGGTCTGTTAGGTATGATGAGATCCAGGATAGGGCCAAGTCTGTGATGCCAAGAGATGAGAGAATCTGTAGGAGGATGGAATGGTCTACGGTGTCAAAGGCAGAAGACAGGTCCAGGAGAAGGAGGACAGAGTAGTGTCGCTTGCTCTTGGCGGTTAGTAGGTCGTTGGTGACTTTAGTTAGGGCAGTTTCAGTTGAGTGATGCGGTCGAAAGCCTGATTGTAACCGGTCAAAGAGGGAGCAGGAGGAAAGGTGGGAGGACAGTTCAAGATATACATGCTGTTCCAGTAGTTTTGAGGCGAAGGGGAGAAGAGATATCGGGCGATAGCTAGACGCTGAGGATGGGTCGAGGGAGGGCTTTTTGAGGATCGGGGTGATTGAGGCATGTTTGAAGGATGAAGGAAAGACACCATTTGTAAGTGAAAGGTTGAAGAGGTGTGTGAGAGTAAGGATGAAGACTGTGGCAAGGTTAGGGATGAGGTGGGACAGGAGTGGGTCAAGCGCGCAAGTGGTGAGGTGTGATCTTGACAGGAGAGTGGAGAGCTGATCTTCTGTCATGGTGGTGAAGCTGGTTTTGGAAGAACAGGGCTGAGTGGCTAAGAGGGGCATTGGGGGCTGCGGGCCAAAGCCTTCTCTGATAGAATCAATCTTTTGCTTAAAGAAGGAGGCAAAGTCTTCGGCAGAAATGAGAGGAGAGGGAGGAGGTGCTGTGGGATGGAGTAGAGAATTGAAAGTGTTGAAGAGCTCTTTAGGGTTGTGAGACAGGGAGGATATGAGAGATGCAAAGTAAGTTTGTTTTGCGGCAGAGAGCGTGGACTTGAAGCTGGCAAGGGACTGCTTGTATGCGTTGAAGTGCTCGGTGGAGTGGGTTCTCTTCCATCTCCGCTCGGTGACCCTGGAAGCCCGTCTCAGTTCTTTGGTCAGGCCGGTCAGCCAGGGCTGCCTGTTGATTGTACGAGTTTTGCTCTGCATGAGGGGGCGCGGCCGAATCAAGTGTGGTTTTTATTGTGGTGTTATAAAATGTGGCAGCAGCATCTGTGTCATTAAGTGAGGCTATGTCTGTGAGAGGGAGGAGGGACTCAGAGAGCGATTGTAAATTGAGGTGTTTGAGATTTCTGCGAGGGTGGGTGAGTTTGTGGAGTGGGGGATGCGTACTAACAGAGGAGAGGGAAGAGAATGTCAGTAGGTTGTGGTCAGACAGGGGGAGTGGGGAGTTAGTGAGATTAGTGAGGGAACAGAGACGGGTGAAGATAAGGTCCAGCGTGTGACCGCCTTTGTGAGTGGCCGCAGAGGACCATTGAGTGAGGCCAAGGGAAGCTGTGAGCGAAAGAAGTTTAGAGGTAGCCGGGGTGGAAGTGTCAATGGGATGTTGAAATCGCCCATGATGATGGTGGGGATGTCAGCAGAGAGGAAATGGAGTAGCCAGGTGGTGAAGTGGTCGAGAAAGGTGGAGATGGCTAGTCTCGGGGGCGGTAAATGACAGCCAGTTGGAGGTTGGAGGGGGAATAGATGCGGACGGAGTGCACTTCGAATGAGGGAATAGCAGCGGAGGGTGGAATTTGAATAGGGGTAAAGGAGCAGGTATCAGACAGGAGTAAGCCAACTCCTCCACCACGTTTGTTGCTGGGGCGAGGGGTGTGAGAAAGATGAAATCCGCCATAGGAGAGCGCAGCTGGAGAGGCTGTGTCAGAGGGGGTGAGCCAGGTTTCAGTGATGGCAAGGAAGGAGAGTTTGTTGGTGATAAAGAGGTCGTGGACAAATGACAGTTTATTGCAGACGGAGCGTGCGTTCCATAGTGCTCCGGGTAGGGGACTGGGGGAGGGGGGTGTGGATGGATAGGTATGAGGTTGACAGGGTTGCAAAAACGTGTGGAAGATCGTGGCAGGGTGTTAGAAATGAGTGTGGGGATGTGATGAGGAGGGCCAGGATTTGGGGATATATCGCCAGTAGGGTTGAGCGATACTTTCCGATATCCAAAAGTATCGGAATCGGAATGGTATCGCCGATACCATTAAAATATCGGCGATACCCGATACCGATACCGGAAGTCCCATGTAAGTCTATGGGAACAAAATATCGGAATTAAAAAAACCCCATTCTTGCCTTGTTGGTTAATTGTACATGAAGGAAAACAACAAAGAGTAATGTAGAATGTATTGGGGGAGGTTGAGGAGACATTAAAGGCATAGATGTTTAACCCAATCAAATGGAATAGCATTAATATTTTTTTTTTTTTTAAAGATGTTCGGATTGACGAATAAATTGACAATGTTGTTAACGTTTTTTCTATTTTGGCAAATATGTATATTTCACAACTTCCATGCTCTTCACCTTTTTAACTTTTCACACACTTTCTCCTTCATAATCTTCAGCAGCATCATCTTTTTCATCAAATTATTCTTCATCTTCACCTTCTTTATCTTCTTCTTAAGCTTCTTGCTATTCATCTTTTTGTTAACATTACTCATATTCTTCTTATTAAACTATTATTCTTATTCATATTGTACTTCATCTTCTTCATCATATTCTTATTTGTGACAGAGAATCCTGTACTTGTAATCTGTCAAAGTATGAATTTTTCATCCTTCCGTTCTTGCTGTCACAAAAGATTTAAATTACCACAGTATTTGTCCGTGTTCAGTTTAGCCTGCAGCAGCAGGCATTTTCCAGGGGCACCACGAGGAGGAACGGACTCACCCCATACACTGCTTAGTCTTCTTCTGCTTAGAATTTAGAGCATATATTTTGCTCTTCATTTTGGTCTTATACTTCATGTTCTTCTGCTTTTTGATCTTCTGCTTATTGTTCTTAAGGTACTGCCACACTAAACAATCCCGCTAGCGATCACGATAACGACGCATACTAATGCGATCGCTAGCGGGATTGTTTCTATATCGCTAAATGCGGCCACATTTAGCGATATAGTTAACGACGCTATCGCCGTTAGCGATCTTCTTAACGACTTTAGCGGTACAAAAGTACCGCTAAATCGCTAAGAAAAGGTGCCACACAGCGATTAGATACTCACCCAGCGGGAGCGCCAGCGATGAAATAGGGTCCGGAGCGATTCCAGCGACGAGCGAGATCACAGCAGGAAGCTCGTCGCTGGAAGCTGCCGCACTGAACAATATCGCTAACGGGATCGCTAAATAGTGACGTTTTTTAGCGATCTCGTTAGCGATATTGTTTAGTGTGGCATACCCTTTAAGTCTCTTGTTCTGTATCTTGTAGTTTGTCTTAACCTTCTTAGTCCTGTTTGGTAATCTTTTATTTCTTCTTTGTGATGGTGTTTAGGCTGGTTGGCTTGATGCTCGTCGTCCTTGTGGTCGTCATCTTCTTCGGGTGGTCATCAGGGTCGTCGTCTTCATTGTTGGAGATCCAGAGTGATTACCCAAAAAAGCATTGAAAAAATCTTCAATTTGTAAATGTAGCAGAAGGTACAAGAGTCAATGCAAGTAACGAGGACCAGCTGACTGTGCTGGAACCCGGAGGGGCAGCAGAAGGAAAAGAGCCAATGGCACAACCGGGGACCAGCTGACGTTACTGAAACACGGTTACTAAGCAGGAGGTACCTGTGCTCCAAAGCACTACCAAGGACCAGCAGACGTTGCTGGAACTCGGATACCGAGATGGAGGCACCTAGGCCAAAGGCACTGCGGAGAACCAGCTGACGGTACTGGAACCCGGACGGGTAGCAGAAGGTACAAGAGCCAATGCAAGTAACGAGGACCAGCTGACTGTGCTGGAACCCGGAGGGGCAGCAGAAGGAAAAGAGCCAATGGCACAACCGAGGACCAGCTGACGTTACTGGGACACGGTTACTAAGCAGGAGGTACCTGTGCTCCAAAGCACTACCAAGGACCAGCAGACGTTGCTGGAACTCGGATACCGAGATGGAGGCACCTAGGCCAAAGGCACTGCGGAGAACCAGCTGACGGTACTGGAACCCGGACGGGTAGCAGAAGGTACAAGAGCCAATGCAAGTAACGAGGACCAGCTGACTGTGCTGGAACCCGGAGGGGCAGCAGAAGGAAAAGAGCCAATGGCACAACCGAGGACCAGCTGACGTTACTGGGACACGGTTACTAAGCAGGAGGTACCTGTGCTCCAAAGCACTACCAAGGACCAGCAGACGTTGCTGGAACTCGGATACCGAGATGGAGGCACCTAGGCCAAAGGCACTGCGGAGAACCAGCTGACGGTACTGGAACCCGGACGGGTAGCAGAAGGTACCCATGGAAATTTAAGATGACAGGCCGCGAGCCGGCCGCAGTTACCGAATCCCACAGTACTACAGTGGGTGATTGTCCTATTGTCACAACGGAAACAGCCTTTATTTGCATATCCCGCAGCACACATAGGAAGCACCTAAACTCCAAGCACCATAGAGTCGGCTAACCCGACCGCAACACGACAGGACAACTTATTGGAGGCTAAGTGACGTTTACACTGAGAGGAAACAGATGGCGTGCTGTAACCAGTCTGGGCAGGAGTGAGTACCCGTGCCAATGACACTTCCGAGCAACAACTGGCGGTGTTGTAGCCCAGGGATGAGAAGAGAACATGGTGGAGGCAGCAGGACTTTTTGCCGTTCACACAGCAGGGGAACAGCTGACATTACTGAACCCCAGTAACACAGGAGCAAGTGTTCACTGTGCTAACAGCACTTCCGAGCAACAACTGGCGGTGTTGTAGCCCAGGGATGAGAATAGAACATGGTGGAGGCAGCAGGACTTTTTGCCGTTCACACAGCAGGGGAACAGCTGACATTACTGAACCCCAGTAACACAGGAGCAAGTGTGCACTGTGCTAACAGCACTTCCGAGCAACAACTGGCGGTGTTGTAGCCCAGGGATGAGAAGAGAACATGGTGGAGGCAGCAGGACTTTTTGCCGTTCACACAGCAGGGGAACAGCTGACATTACTGAACCCCAGTAACACAGGAGCAAGTGTTCACTGTGCTAACAGCACTTCCGAGCAACAACTGGCGGTGTTGTAGCCCAGGGATGAGAAGGAACATGGTGGAGGCAGCAGGACTTTTTGCCGTTCACACAGCAGGGGAACAGCTGACATTACTGAACCCCAGTAACAAACCATGCAAAAACTACAAACAAGGATGAATCTACACAGACATACGATCAGGAATGAAATGGACACGCCTGTGGGAAAACATTTCTCTGGAACTGGACATTGTATGACAGACTTAAAAGTCTTAATACTAAAAGGTCATTTTAAGGATGACAGGGAGAGAAAAATATGGGAATTCAAACTTATTAGGATGTTCAATACTTTGACACTAGGACTCAACTTAACACCCAGTTTTATGACTCATTACATAGACACAGTTCACACCTTCACCAGAAGGACTCCAGATAGCTAATAACACATCCCCACTAGCTCTCCATTTGTAAGAAAATGCTAATTTGATTTCCTTTGCTTATCTTTTGAAGGCATCACACCTCCCAGGTCTTGAACAAATTTCCTACTATAGTAAGCATCTAATGTGTCTTTCTTATTATTCCAAATGTAATCTTGCCTGAAGAAGGAGCCTTGAGCTCTGAAAGCTAGCAAACATATAATTTTCTGGTTAGCCAATAAAGGTATCACCTTAAGAATGCTCTTGTCATAATTGGATGGAAAAGTATTCACATCGATTTTTCTGGCTAACACGGTACCACAATATAATTTATTATTGTACACCTTTGACATTCATAAAACTTTACATTTGGTGAATAATATAACTACAATTTTTTAAAAAATATCTAAAATTTCCATCATGTAATACTGATAATATGTGCCAATCATTTATATTAACAAAACAAAAATTTAAAAAGTGCATAGTGCAGAGTGAAAACAGATATTTATGCCTGACTGTGGACTTGCAAGCATGACAACGGATAGATAAGGTATATATAGATGAGACTGCATAGCCACAGATGGTGAATGGCGATGTAATAATGTACCTCAATAAAGTGTGCGTTACTACTACATCCTTTTTTTTATCTAGCTTTATAAAAGGTTACGTGCATGTATGGTTGCGCCTCTGTTTGGACGCACAGACTGGCTTCCTGCTGTGACGCGTTGGGTATTGGAGCGTCTGTACGTCTTATGACGCAGACTAACATTCACGGTGCGCATCGTTCATCATCGCAAGCGTACCGACAACACAAAGGCGTTGTCATGACTGCTTTACTCAGTAAACATGCACCTATGATGAAACATACACGCATGTGCCCTATTACATAACAAGCTACAAGAAAAACGAGTGTGAGGTGTGACACAGCTGTTTTGTTAAGGTACAGTATTATATCGACATTGTACAGATGTCGCTATTCAGTCTGATAAATATATATCATTCACGTATTCTATCAGTTGTCGTTCTTTCAGCACCACTTACAGGTATATATTTTGCTATTGTGACTATGCACTATTGACTTTACCAAGGTAATGCATGATTTTTGTAAGCGATTATCATGTTTTACATGAAGGACCTTTATGATATGGGCTGTTAACTTTCTAATCAAATATGTATTTTTTAAAATGACACAAATATAAGTAATGTTGAAGAGGACTATTCCTACATGCATTGTTTGCACAATATTACACGTGTACATCACGTCCCTTAATCAACATTGGATTATTATATTTACTTGTATGCTTTTATTTCAAAGGCAAGAACACTGAAGTATAACCTTCGCACTGCAGCAGTTGTCAAAGTTCAACCCACATTATGCACTTCCAACATTGCAGCATTGGAGTCATCATGATGTGAGTTGGATTTGTCTAAGCTATGGAGTGACAAGGTTGACCATCAGTATCCTATAGCATAAGTAGGATTTTGTGTTTGCATTTGTTTTCGACATGTGCATATCTGTAATAATATGTCACATTTATTTTGTTACAGATTTGTGACAAAGACTAATCATTTTATGGTTTGAAAGTTGACGTTTCAAATGTTTACAGCTTAGAAATCAGGGTGTAGCCTCATATCTATGTGTAGCACTAGACACTTTGAGATGTCAGTTTTTTTTCACCATGATTAGGTAGCTAGCAGTAATTTTTGCCGGACACACAGCAGGGGAACAGCAGGCGTTACTGAACCCCACAAACACATCAGCGATTGTTTTCATCTGTGCATCTAACACTTCTGAGCAGCAACTGGCGCTGTTGAAGCCCAGGGTCAAGGAGGGTGTAGGCAGAGGCCTAGTATGAGACGTTTGAAGTTGAAGTTGTAGTTAGCAGCAGTAATTTTTGCCAGACACACAGGAGGGGAACAGCAGGCGTTACTAAACCCCACAAACACATCAGCGATTGTTTTCATCTGTGCATCTAAGGGTGAGTTTCCACGGTCAGGAAACGCTGCGTGTTTGGCGCTGTGCGCTGGCGCAGCGCCAAACACGCAGCGTCCAGATGTTACAGCATAGTGGAGGGGATTTCAAGAAATCCCGTCTCCACTATGCGTAACAATACGCAGGTGGCAAACCTGCGTAAACGGACATGCGGCGCGTCTTTTCAGACCGCAGCATGTCCTCGCGTATTGCGGCGACGGTGCGTCGCCGCAACATAATTAACACAGGGCTATGTAGCCCTGCGCTCTTTCCGGAGGTGTTCCGGAGGTGTCCTGAACACCTCCGGAAGGATCGCGCGTCATAAAGGGGGCGGGGCTTAGACGGAGCGGAATTTCCGCTCCGTCAAAAGCGCTATGGTTCCGGACCGTGGAACCATAGCCTAACACTTCTGAGCAGCAACTGGCGCTGTTGAAGCCCAGGGTCAAGGAGGGTGTAGGCACAAAATATTGACTTATTGCCTTGTTACGTGGCCATTGCAAATGTATGTACTTCAAACAAGAATAAATGAAGTTTACTAGGACAATAAAATGATGAATTTCAATTCCAAGAATAGAAAAATATTTATACTTGAGAGTCCTCTGTGGTTGATACCGTTTAATGGCTAACTGAAAATATGGTAACAAATTCAAAGCTTTCGAGACTACTCAGGTCTCTTCATCAGGCTAAGACTAAAAAAAAAATGGAAGAATCACATATTTGTACACACAACAGGACACAGGAATAGGTAAGACAAGTGAGGGAGGGACAAGTGAAGGTAGACCGGCCAAAAAATGAGAACAAGGATGAATTATCAGCGCCACACGATAAGACAAAAAATAATGGATTTACCTGTGGCAAAACACTTTTGTATGCCCGGTCATAGCATGATGGATATGGAATTACTGGTATTAAAATATAACTTCAAATATGACAAAGATACAAAGGTTTCAGAATATAAGCTCATCATGACCTTTGACACTGTTAGTGATGGAATGAATAGATCACACGGATTTATGTCATTCTATATCAATTAAGGAATCTGCGTCTCTGCCCTTCCAGGGGCATTAAAACACAAAACCAGACCCCAATCAGAGGGCAATAAAACTTTCTATCCTTATCTAGGAACTGTTCCAATATTTATGTTCATCCCTCTGTGATAATGACAGTTCTGCTACACGTCACTTACTTGTCTTACCTATTGCACTATTCCTGTGTCCTGTTGTGTATAGAAATATGTGATGCTTCATTTTTTGTTTTAGTCTTTGCCTGATGAAGAGACGTGAGTAGCCTCGAAAGCTTGCAATTTGTTACCATCTTTTCAGTTATCCATTCAAAGGTATCAACCACTGTGGACTCTCAAGTGTAAATATTTTTCTATCTAATGGCTAACACGGTACGAAGATACACATGTTTCCTAACTTCAATAATAAAAATAAAAACACTGCAAATATAAACGCATATATGCACATGCCAACAAGAAATGGAACAACACACCACCCAAAAAATTGGTTTTCAAAATATAGTGTTGTAAATTTAAGAATAAAAGTCCATTTTTGTATTTATGAATAATGCTTAAGGAACGCTATGTTAAACCATAACATAGTGAAGACAATGGATTTTGTAATCGGCACTCATCATCATCATCATTGCAATTTAGATGTGACAGTCACAGACATTTCAATTATTTAAGTTAATAAAATCGTTACTTTGTACAGCATGTATGACATGTCCAGCATGGACTCATCAATGTGATGACACAATAATGTACGATAAAAAATAACCATTTAAAAAAACATAATGCATTGTCACAATTTAAGTGTGTGCCTGCAAGTGTAGGTGAAAGAAAGGCTACGGATAGCAAAGGTATATTCTATGTCTGTATCAGACAGTGGACAGCCTCTGATGGGTAATGGCGATGTTATACTGTACGTCAATAAAGTCTGCGGCTGCAATCATGCATTTTTTGCTTGGACAGTGTTGAAGAGGGTAAAAGCATGTCTGGTTGCGCAAGGCTTTATCCGTCAACACTACCTTCCTACTGTCACGCGTAGGGTAGGGTAGCGTGTGTCAATTAGATGACTCTATAAAATGTGACGTTACGCAGCGTTATTGCGCCCTAGGGACGCCAAAAATACAACAGCAGTAATCATTTACTGTCTAATACTCCACCTATGACCAACAAAAAAAGACCGTTCCCTCTTTAACAATCT
The DNA here is from genome assembly GCA_033576555.1 of Oophaga sylvatica. Taxonomy (NCBI): domain Eukaryota; kingdom Metazoa; phylum Chordata; class Amphibia; order Anura; family Dendrobatidae; genus Oophaga; species Oophaga sylvatica. The sequence continues at coordinate 306,389,594 of JARQOD010000002.1, read as the reverse complement.
ACAAGACTAACAAGCATAATGGTTCACGCTGACTTTATTGAGGTACAGTATTACATCGACATTGTCCATGAGTAACTATGCACTGTGATACCTATATACCATTATTAATTTATATCTGTTGTGGTTGTTTCAACAGCACTTGCAGGTATAACTAGTACTACCTATTGTCAGTATGCATGATGCACTTTCTAGATGTAATAATTTATTATTGCACATTATTACCAGGTTTAGATGCTGGCCATTTCATATATGGTGTGTGAAGTTACAGTTGGCATCAGTATGTGTATTTTATAATGTCTGTCATAAATAAAAATCGCGATGATGATGATGAGGATTTTATGATTTGTACATCCATTGACTGCATTATCTTACAGGTACAGATAAAGTTCCTTAAAAAGCATTAATTGATAAGTATGAAATGTACTTTTATGCATTAATTTCAAAAAGTGAAGACTATGTTTTAGTTTTTGTTACCATTTATAATAGACATGTGCAGATATGCGCTGTGATGACAAATTATTATTTGTCCATATTTGTCATAAAAATTTCTAATGTGTGCAAACTGTAAAGCGCTGCGGAATATGTTAGCGCTATATAAAAATAAAGATTATTATTATTCTAGGCCTGGAAAACTTCACAATTTCCTGTTTTAAGCATAACAATCAGGGTGACGGCTCTTCCCTATTTGGAGCTTGTTCGACATGGGTTTTTCTGTGCATGTGTAGGGAACAGGAGACTTGTTGTCGGACACACAGCAGGGGAACAGCTGGCGTTACTGAACCCCACTAACACTATAGCTTGTGTATTGGTCTGTGGACACGACACTTCTGAGCAGCAACTGGCAGTGTTGTAGCCCAGGGAGTAGAGTTCAGGTGGTAGAAAGATGAACATAACAGGAGACATGGATAACGTTGCGAACCAGTTATTTAATCTGAAAACGGACAGACAAATTCTGGCGAGATCCATGCCTTGTTCATTTTCAGAAAAGTAAGCCGGTCTACATTATCGGAGGATAGTCGCATGCGACGGTCTGTTAGTACACCACCTGCGGCACTAAAGACGCGCTCCGATAATACACTGGCAGCAGGGCAAGCCAGCACCTCCAATGCATACTGGCTAAGCTCTGGCCATGTATCCAGCTTAGAGACCAAAAACTTGAATGGGGAAGAGCCATCTGGGAGTACACTGAGAGGGAAAGACATGTAGTCTGTCACCATCTTACGGAAACGTTGCCTCCTGCTGACTGGAGCCACAAAACTTCGCCACATTTGGAACATACTGGTCTTGCCCTGTGCAGAGGCGCTGCTTGTGCTCCCTCTTGTTGCAGAGCTGTCTCCACTGCCTCGATGCACAGAGCTGCTTTGTAAAGCAGTAGCAGCAGCAGTGCTCTCGGCTGGAATGGAGAACATTATGGATTGCACCAGTATGTCTTGGTACTCCCGCATTTTACGCTCCCGGTTCAACGGTGTGATGAGGCTTTGTAAGTTGTCCCGGTAGCGAGGGTCTAGGAGGGTGTACACCCAATAATCAGACGTGGTGAGAATATGGGCGATGCGGCGGTCGTTTCTCAGGCACTGCAGCATGAAATCAACCATGTGCTGCAGACTCCCAACTGGCCAAGAAACGCTGTCCCCTGCAAGAGGCGTCATCTCTGACTGCTCTGCATCACCCCACCCTCGCTCTACATACTGACTAGAGCGTTGTGTACCTCCCTCTGGAGCGATGTCTTCCTCCTCCATTGACTCCTCCTCATCCTCCTCACAAAGTGAACACTGCCCAGCCCTTTGTGAGGAACCACGTTGCGCTGACTGTCCAGAAGGTGATGGAATTTGTGACTCCTCATCCTCCACCTCTTCCAAAACCTCATCCCTTATTGCTTGCAGTGTTGAAGCAGGCAGATAAGGGGGACAGTCAGGCTGACTAGTGCATCATCTGCACTCGCCATCCGCGTTGACTCATCAAACGCACGCAAAACGTGGTAGATGTCCTTCATAGAGGCCCACTCAGTAGTGGTGAAGTGTGAACGACGCAAATTGCGAGTTGATTGCGCCTGATGCAGCTGATACTCCATTACTGCTGGCTGCTGCTCACACAACTGCTCCAACATATGTAACGTGGAATTCCACCTGGTGGGTACGTCACATATGATGCGATGTTCAGGAAGGCGAAATCTGCGTTGCAGAGCTGCAATGCGCGATCTGGCCATGCTGGAACGTCGCAAGTGAGCGCACTCTAGGCGGACCTTGTGCAGCAGTGCATCAAGATCCGGATAGTCCCTCAAAAAACTCTGCACGACCAAGTTGAGCACATGTGCCAGACATGGTATGTGAGTGAGGTTGCCAAGGCCCAGAGCTGCCACCAGATTTCAGCCATTGTCACACACTACCAAGCCTGGCTGGAGATTCGCTGGCAAAAACCACACGTCGCTCTCCTGCTTGATGGCATTCCAGAGCTCCTGCGCTGTGTGGCTTCGATTCCCCATGTAAATTAATTTCAGGACGGCCTGTTGACGTTTGGCCACGGCTGTGCTCATATCGGTCGCATCAGGTAAGCGTTCACGGGTCCATGTGGAGGTAGACCGTGACGGCTCCTGCAGCGATGATTCTGAGGAACTGGAGTAGGAGGAGGAGTCAATGTGGACAGACTTGATTCCTGCAATCCTTGGAGTTGGCAGAACACGTACAGCGCCACTCGCAAGATCTGTACCCGGCTCCACAACATTGACCCAATGGGCAGTGAGGGAAAGGTATCGTCCCTGGCCATGGGTACTGGTCCACGCATCGGTGGTCAGGTGGACCTTGCTACTGACGGCGTTTAGTAGCGCATGTTTAATTTTTCCCTCAACATGCTTTTGCAGACCAGGGACGGCTTGCCTGCTGAAATAAAATCGGCTGGGCACATTGTATTGTGGGACTGCCAATGACATTAAGTCACGGAAACTGTCAGTCTCCACCAGCCTGAATGACAGCATTTCAAGGGACAGGAGTTTTGCAATGCCAGCATTCAGAGCCTGTGCTCGTGGATGGTTTGCCGAGTATGGCCGTCTTTTATCCCATGCCTGTGCTACCGATGGCTGTTTTGTGGCCTGGGAGTGTGAGGATGACAGGGAACTTGCAGCTGTGGGTGGAATAACACTGGGTCTCTGGACAACAGTTACAGAGGTTCTTCCATGGCGATCCTGTGAGGAAGCCGAACCAGCTGTGTGTGAGCTGGAGGAAGAGGCTCCAACACGAGCTGAAGATGTAGGTGCTGCTGTAGGTTGGCCTACATCTCCAGTGTGTCTTTGTAACTCAGCTACGTGCTTTGTCCGTACATGTTTCCACATATTTGTGGTATTGAGGTTACTGATATTTTTACCTCTTTTAACTTTTTGATTACACAGCTTGCATTTGACATAGCAAATATCATCTGCAAGTGTGTCAAAAAAGGACCACGCAGTGCAAGTCCTGGGAGCGCCCGGTTTGGCTGTTGGAAGAGAACTGCTACGAACGGGTGCCAAACTGGAGGGTACAGGCAACCGAGTCTGCAGCCTACCTCTCCCTACTGTTTGGACCGTTCGGGCAATCTCTTCCTCAGAGCTGCTACCACCACCTTCCTGTTCCTCACGCCATGTTGGGTCTTGGACCTCATCATCTCCACTACCCTCTTCCAACACCTGCTGCTGTTGGGTGGTCTGGCCAGCACCTTGCTCAACAGAAAATGGCACCTGAGTCTCATCATCATCAGATGCGTTCTGCGGTGTGCTGACCATCGGCACTGGCTCACCCGCCTCTTCACATTCAGAGAGACACAGCTGTTGCGCATCACTGCATACTGCCTCTTCTTCACATTCCAGAATGCTGCTTGGCTGGGCCCCTGTTTCCAAGCCAACAGATTCTGAGAACAGAAGCAGAGACTCAGCTGGCTCCAGTTCAGAACTCTCTGACTGCCTGGGCAATTTGGCAGGCGGTGAAGAGACAGATGGTTGTTCAACAGTGCTGTGGTCCTGAGAGGAGGTGGAAGCAATTGAAGTCGATGCATTGGCTGCCATCCAACCAACAACGGCTTCAATTTGTTCTTCCCGCAGCAGGGGGGTACGCTGAGCTCCTACAAAAGTGCGCATAAAGGAACGCTCACAGGGAAAACTGGTGGATGCTGTGTCACTAGGTGTGGCAGCAGCCACAGAATCCCCACGTCCTCTCCCTGCTGAAACTCCACGGCCACGACCACATGCCTTACTCCCTGCCTTCTTCATCTTGGTAGATTGATAAAGAAAGTCAGAAAAGTTATAAGGCCTAAGTGTGGTTATTCCTCAGAGACTGCAGTGAACACTGCAGACAACTGTTCAGTAGCTGTGAAAGGCCCCTTTGTGTACTTCTATAGTGTTTGCAACCAATGTATTGTATACGAATGGAAGCGCGTCACACTAATAGATTAGATTTTTTTCAAATATAATGGAGCAGCACCAATTAGAGAAAAATGTGAAGGATGAGGCAGTGACACACGCTCAGCAGACTACAACCAGCAGTAGTTGAAGAACTAACTGGAGCGTGATCTGCACTCAAAAAATGAAAAGCTCACAGACTACAGTGAACACTGAAACACAACTGTTCAGTAGCTGTGAAAGGCCCTTTGTGTACTTCTATAGTGTTTGCAACCACTGTATTGTATACGGATGGAAGCGCGTCACACTAATAGATTAGATTTTTTTCAAATATAATGGAGCAGCACCAATTAGAGAAAAATGTGAAGGATGAGGCAGTGACACACGCTCAGCAGACTACAACCAGCAGTAGTTGAAGAACTAACTGGAGCGTGATCTGCACTCAAAAAATGAAAAGCTCACAGACTACAGTGAACACTGAAACACAACTGTTCAGTAGCTGTGAAAGGCCCCTTTGTGTACTTCTATAGTGTTTGCAACCACTGTATTGTATACGGATGGAAGCGCGTCACACTAATAGATTAGATTTTTTTCAAATATAATGGAGCAGCACCAATTAGAGAAAAATGTGAAGGATGAGGCAGTGACACACGCTCAGCAGACTACAACCAGCAGTAGTTGAAGAACTAACTGGAGCGTGATCTGCACTCAAAAAATGAAAAGCTCACAGACTACAGTGAACACTGAAACACAACTGTTCAGTAGCTGTGAAAGGCCCCTTTGTCTACTTCTATAGTGTTTGCAACCACTGTATTGTATACAGATGGAAGCGCGTCACACTAATAGATTAGATTTTTTTCAAATATAATGGAGCAGCACCAATTAGAGAAAAATGTGAAGGATGAGGCAGTGACACACGCTCAGCAGACTACAACCAGCAGTAGTTGAAGAACTAACTGGAGCGTGATCTGCACTCAAAAAATGAAAAGCTCACAGACTACAGTGAACACTGAAACACAACTGTTCAGTAGCTGTGAAAGGCCCCTTTGTCTACTTCTATAGTGTTTGCAACCACTGTATTGTATACGGATGGAAGCGCGTCACACTAATAGATTAGATTTTTTTCAAATATAATGGAGCAGCACCAATTAGAGAAAAATGTGAAGGATGAGGCAGTGACACACGCTCAGCAGACTACAACCAGCAGTAGTTGAAGAACTAACTGGAGCGTGATCTGCACTCAAAAAATGAAAAGCTCACAGACTACAGTGAACACTGAAACACAACTGTTCAGTAGCTGTGAAAGGCCCCTTTGTCTACTTCTATAGTGTTTGCAACCAATGTATTGTATACAGATGGAAGCGCGTCACACTAATAGATTAGATTTTTTGCAAATATAATGGAGCTGCACCAATTCCACAAAATCAAATAAAAAAAAGAGTCAGTGAGTGACACTTGCAGATGCCTACAAACAGTGGTGGATGCAGAGCAAACTGCAGCGTCACCTGCACTCTCACACACACCTTGCACAGAGCTGTTAAAACAACACTGGCAAAAAGAAGCTTTACACAGCGGTTGGTAAACTAGCCTGCCTAAAGCACAGTAGAGTACACAAAATCGCAATGTCTAACTGTCCCTCAGAGTCAGCACAGCAGCGTTCTGTCCCTAACTGAGTTCACAGCACAGTGACGCTAAAATGGAGGCGGCGCCTTTTATAGTGCATTCTGACATCATTTCAGCAGCCAATCACAGCCATGCCATTAGTTAAGATGACCGCAGCATTACAGGATGTGCCCACACTGCATAAGATTCCTCATTGGCTGACTAAAATCACATTGCCTCTCAAAGAATTATGGGAACTTCCGATTCCGGTATACGATATATGAAAAATATCGGAACTAAGTATCGGAATTCCGATACAGCGAATATCGGCCGATACCCGATACTTGCGGTATCGGAATGCTCAACACTAATCGCCAGCGATGAGGAGTAGCAGACAGAGCGTTAGAAGGTGAGAGCAGGATAAGCCATGGTGTGGCCGTGTGTGTCTTGGTGAAAAGGATTGTATGTGGAGGAACAGTTCTGAGGGAAAGGTGAGATGGCTGGGGAGAATGGAGGGGGAAATGACTAATTCCTTACTAGGTGGGGGGATTACAGGGGATAGGAAGAAAGAAAGGAGGATGGGGGTGAAAGTGATAAGAAAATGAAACATAGTGGTTTTAAATTATGTTACCTTGCAGCCAAATTCCAGTCCAATTCTAGTCTAATTCACAGTAGTGTAATTAGAAATCTGTAATTTGAAATATGGGATTTGAAATATGTGGAGCAGACTAAAGTCTGGAGCAGACCCATTGCACTGAATATATATGCAGCTAAGGGCAATCAGGTGTGAGTGGAAAGTGGGCTGGGACTGCTCAGGCCAAATGCAGAGTTAAGGAAAGGTCATAAAAGGGGGTAGGGATTACACAGACCACTCAGATGTGTGGTGAAGATAAGAAGTATGGAGTACAATTATGTGCACAGGAAGATGGGTGAGCAAATCATACCATTAAACAAAGCAATATACATGATGCATTCAGGAGCATAGAAAAGCTGGGGTTTTCATACCATTAACAAAGCAATATACATGATGCATTCAGGAGCATAGAAAAGCTGGGGTTTTCATACCATTAACAAAGCAATATACATGATGCATTCAGGAGCATAGAAAAGCTGGGGTTTTCATACCATTAACAAAGCAATATACATGACGCATTCAGGAGCATAGAAAAGCTGGGGTTTTCATACCATTAACAAAGCAATATACATGATGCATTCAGGAGCATAGAAAAGCTGGGGTTTTCATACCATTAACAAAGCAATATACATGATGCATTCAGGAACATAGAAAAGCTGGGGTTTTCATACCATTAACAAAGCAATATACATGATGCATTCAGGAGCATAGAAAAGCTAGGGTTTTCATACCATTAACAAAGCAATATACATGATGCATTCAGGAGCATAGAAAAGCTGGGGTTTTCATACCTGTGGGAACAGAAGAACATCTCAGTCACAAGGTGATGATGACAATGCTGTAGGATTGATGTGTGGCCAAATGCATTCTAGAATTCTAGTCTAATTCACAGTAGTGTAATTAGAAATCTGTAATTTGAAATATGGGATTTGAAATATGTGGAGCAGACTAAAGTCTGGAGCAGACTCATTGCAGGATAGCAGGAAAATCACTGTGAGGGTTAAATGGATAGGTACCTGTGCGTTTCCAGGAGCAAAATATATGTGTGAGAGCTGTGGAAGGAGAACAGAACATATATAGTGAGCCTCTATGGAGTGTAAGATCGGTCCCAGGACAGAAAAGACAGGAGTGTGAGACAAGCATACCTGAGAGGAGATATGGTTCCCTGGTTCCCTGATTTCTCCTCCTCTCAGGTATGCTTGTCTCACACTCCTGTCTTTTCTGTCCTGGGACCGATCTTACACTCCATAGAGGCTCACTATATATGTTCTGTTCTCCTTCCACAGCTCTCACACATATATTTTGCTCCTGGAAACCACAGGTACCTATCCATTTAACCCTCACAGTGATTTACCTGCTATCCTATAGTCTATAGTAACCCCATGTGCCATGTGAACAAGCTTTCATTATGGTGGTATATATATTATATAATATATATATGTGTATATATTTTGTATTATTATGTTAACTACTTTGAGCGCATTATGGATTTGGCACCAGCTTATACCCCTATTAATAGATTAGCTATATACTTTTATGATTTTTTCTGTGTTCCCCTCTATATGTCAATATGCTAATAATTATTTTATTTGATACCTTATACTATATCTCATGGTATGCACAATACAATATTGTATATTTCTTTTATTACTCCCTTGTTATAATTATTGTTCCTCATTTTTTTCATTTAGAAATATAACCTTGATAAAGGCCCCAGTGCCGAAACGTCGGTGTTGTTTTTCTGTGCATCCTTGGATTTATGAATAAATATTTTCTGCATTGAAAATGATTTGCCTCAGGTTACTCTCTATCTGATATCATATTTTCCTGATGGCCCAGGCTTGCTTTTTCCATTGTTTTTTACAACTGTACTGTATATATACAGCTCTGGCAAAAATTAAGAGACCACCACATCAAAACTCTGTCATGGGCAGATACATATATATATATATATATATATATATATTCTAGCTGGAGAGCATTTTCCCTTCACTCCATTAATTTCCCCCCTCACACCTCTCATTTTCACCTCATACCTCTCATTTTCTGATCACTCCACTATTTTCACCTTACACCTCTTTATTTTCACCTCACTCCACTATTTTCCCTCCCTCCTCTCATTTTCACCTCATTCCTCTCTTCCCCTCACACGTTCACAGCAACTTCCTGTTATGAGCACAGCTGTGTAATCCATGAGGCTCCTCCCTTTCCCTTGACGTCATGCCTCACAGGAGCAAGTCCATTCTAGACACGACAGTGCTAGATGTGGCCTGTGCCTGCTGCGCACCGATACTCTGAAGGCGGAGGCCCTGATTGTAGCTCGCAGCGGCTGGGATGTGGCAGTCAGTGAGTTTTGTAGGGTGGCTTTCGAGGTGAATGTGTCTCCGCCCGCATGCACTAACAATGTGGGCCGTGTGGATGGGGCTTTGCGTGGGGAGTGGGCAGGGCTATGTAGAGTGGGTGGGGCTATGCATAGTGGGCGTGGCTTGATACATACACACTTACATACACTCAGCTTTATATATATATATATATATATATATATATTGTAGGGATGTGGCCTCGCTGGTGTGCGACCGGAGGTAAGCAGGAGGGTGACTCTTCCAGGTTCTTTAAGCAAGTTTATTACAACTTCATAAACTTGCCTTAAAACAGAAAAGAAAACAGCCTTCTCTGGCACAAAGTAACAAACAGATATAAAGTCCTGGTACTCTAACTGAGCACTCTTTCAGCAACCAGACTGGTGGTCTCCTCAGAACTCCCACACTGGAGGTTTCCACACCTCCAGCCACTCACACCTGTGGTCAGCAGCAGGCTCACTTATATACACCAGCCATTCAGCTAACACAGAGCACATGACCTGTCATGTGCTCTTGTGACCTCATCACAGGTCCTCAAACCACATACAAAGGTATAGTGAAGTCTTACTATCACTACATACCTCCCCCCTCTGCCTAAAGCCGTGGGCTTGGCACATTTCATTCACCGACTAGAAACTCCTTTCAGTCGTCTCCACAATCAGCCAGTCTGTCACAGTTTGCCTTAGGTCACTGAGTCCTGATCTAATTGAGGTGTCACTGCTCTAGCTCTTATTTCAGGCCATCTATGTTCTGTCTTAGTTTCACTTCGATGACCTTCATTCTGCAGCGAACCTCTGCGTCTCTCTATACTGTGGGTTGAAGGTGACTGCCTTTTTTTTCTCAACTCTTGCAGCTGTCTGTTGGTCTGCTTCTTCTCAAGTTTTAGCTGCTCTATTCTTCCCTGGTTCACCTCCAAGAGCATCCGGATCTTCCCAAGGCTTTCCACCAACGCCCTCCGACTTGGAGGTTTTCTTGTTGGCTCCCGACATCTCTGCTTCTCGTGGAGGTATTGTAGTGGCATAGCTCTTATGTCCGCCTCCCGCTTCACTGTGACTTTCCGGGTGTGGCCATCTGGGTGGCGGTTCCCTTGCTGGCTTTCTTTCGCCGTCGAGGCCCCTTCTTTGGTCAACCTCTTCAGTTCACTCTCTTCCCGTACACACGGACCGGGATAAAGCAACCGTTCGATTTCCTGGTCTGTCGTGGATTTCCTGAGCTGTGCGTTATCTTCCTACTCTATCTGGAGTTTTTGGAGAATTTTCTCTTGCTCCTCTGCCCAGCATCGGTGCTCTTCTTCTCTCCGTAGAAGTTCCTGCTGATGCTTCTCCTGGGCCTCTCTGAGCATCTCCGTATCTTTCACTAGGACTTGGTTCACCGTCAGGCACGCTGATAGTTGACCTTGGACTTTAGAGAGTTCTTTCTCCAGGTCCTTCATTCGTTGCTCAATCTCTTGTCCCCGTATCTTTTCTCGCATGACTGTCTCTTTAAGCAGCTCTATCTCATGGCCCTGCTCTCTTTTATCCAGTACATGTGGCACCATCCTTCTCCCCTTTTTTCTCTTTTTAGAGAGCATAGGCTGTCTGGCCTTCCTGCAGCCCCTGCGGTGAGGAGAAGGTCTGCCACTTGTACCTGACTCCACCTTGCTGCACTCGCTTTCACTTGCGGTTAAGTTACAGTCTGCATAGGAGTCATTCCCACTCCCTCTGTCATCTTGGAACGGCAAGTCCCCACTTAACCAGGTGTCGGCCCCTATTCCTGGGGCGACCCAGTTTTCTGCGGACCTATATTTGGTCACCCCAAAGTCCTCACTTTGGTCTGAGCCACCCTTTCTTACGGCTACCAGGCACTGGGTATCTTTGACTTTAGGGGTGGCTACCTCTGTTTTACCCACCACACTATCAGCAACCACTACAGCCTCCTGCGGGGGTGGGCCTCTCTTAGGGTCATTCTGGTTCCCTTCTGAGCAATCAGCCAGTGCTTCGTCCCACACCTCCCAAAACCGTTTACAATCCTGGCCTATTATTATAGGATATGGTAAGTCTGGGACTACAGGGACATCATAGGTAGAAATAATAGTGTCCGTCTCAACAATTACCCTGGTTACCTGATACTCCCTAGTGACCCCATGAATGCAAGGGACTTCCATCTTTTTTTCGGGAATCAGATAGACAGGGAGTGTGTCGCTCAGCAGAGTCACCTAGCTTCCTGAGTCTAGAAGTCCACTCACACACTCTCCATTCACTATTAGAGAACAGTTCAATGCCCCCCGGTCAGATGTAAAGTCAGTACACCATTCGCGACATACATTGTTTAAACCCCGAACCCGGCAACAGTTCCTCGGCTCATCCGCCGCCACCTCTCCTCTCCTCATCGACTCAGCTTGAGACTCCGCCCTTTCTGAGTGTGGCAGTAGTTTGTTAGGGTTTATTGGTTCCCCATTCTCGCTAGGGACCTCAGAACCCTTTCTCCACAGATTCCAAAACAGACAGAAATCCCGGCCTATAATTATAGGACGCACCAAGTCCCGAACGACGCCGACTTCATGGGACTCAGTGCCATGCGTCGTTTCAATGTCTACTCTGGCCATAGGGTAGTCCTTTACATCACCATGTATGCATTGAACACCAACTTTTTTTCCTGGTAGTATGTTGAGAGGAAAAGTGGCCCTAATCAAGGTCACTAAGCTCCCAGAGTCTAGCAGCGCCGTTACTGCTTCACCGTTCACCTTCACGGGACATACTTGAGGACCCTGATTGGGGAACGGGTTTCCACTGCAGGCTGGATATGCATACCATGAAATACGGTGTCCTATGCTGCAGTCCATCTGCTCAGTGGTCTGCGGACACCGGGCAGCTATATGTCCTGGCTCGCGGCACCTCCAACAAATAATATCACCCATAGTGACCTTGGGCACCACCTCCCCCCACCATTTTGACCTTGGGCTCCCCACCCCTTTTTGGGACTCTGCCCCTGTTGGGGCCGCCAGTACGGAATAGGCTGCTTCCCCAAGGCACCTTCCATTCCCTGGTACCTCTCGACCAGTCCGACCAGTTCATCAGCATTCCGGGGATCACCCTGGGCAACCCAAGTCTGTAGGGGTTTTGGCAGGGAGTGCACAAACCGATCCATGACGACTCTTTCTACCATCTGTGCCGGCGTAGCGGACTCTGGCTGTAGCCATTTCTGGACCAGGTGCAGTAAGTCAAACATTTGGGAGCGAGGTGGTTTGTCCCGGTGATAAGCCCAGCGCTGCACCCTCTGTGCTCTGATAGTCATTGTTACCCCCATACGTGCGAGGATTTCTACCTTTAGCTTAGGATATTCCTGAGCGTCCTGCACAGTCAAATCGTAATACGCCTTCTGGGGTTCACCTGTCAGGTATGGGGGCCAACATCTCTGCCCACTGCCCTGGAGGAAGTCTTTCCCTCTCAGCAACCCTCTCAAATACAGCCAGGAAGGCTTCCACATCATCCCCGGGGGTCATTTTTTGTAATGTGCGTCTTACCGCCTTTCTGACGTGGTTGTCATCAGCCAGACCTGGGGTTGGGGCGCTCGTCCTGCCCTGGATGGCGGTTGTCAAATGCTGCATCTGCTGCCGATGCTCCTGCTGCATCTGCTGCAAGAACATCCTGTTGGCTTCTTGCTGCTGTTCCTGTGCCTGTTGCTGCTGTACCTGTGCCTGGACCAAGTGTTTCAGCAGGTCTTCCATTTTCTCCGGCAATGCTGGCTGGATTGCTATAGCCTTGACCCACGACATGCAGTAACCAGTCTCACTTCTCTGCTGGGAACGCTGCCCGCATTTACGCCACCAATTGTAGGGATGTGGCCTTGCTGGTGTGCGACCGGAGGTAAGCAGGAGGGCGACTCTTCCAGGTTCTTTAAGCAAGTTTATTACAACTTCATAAACTTGCCTTAAAACAGAAAAGAAAACAGCCTTCTCTGGCACAAAGTAACAAAACAGATATAAAGTCCTGGTACTCTAACTGAGCACTCTTTCAGCAACCAGACTGGTGGTCTCCTCAGAACTCCCACACTGGAGGTTTCCACACCTCCAGCCACTCACACCTGTGGTCAGCAGCAGGCTCACTTATATACACCAGCCATTCAGCTAACACAGAGCACATGACCTGTCATGTGCTCTTGTGACCTCATCACAGGTCCTCAAACCACATACAAAGGTATAGTGAAGTCTTACTATCACTACAATATATACAGCTCTGGCGAAAATTAAGAGACCACTGCACAGTTTTATAAAAATCAGCTTCTCTACATGTCTGACAGCCATTCCATTCCACTGTCAGTTGAATTCCAACCAGAGTACACCTCATTCTACTTAATGTGCTTCTGATTAGGTCATTACCTGAACCAAGTATCATAGCTACTGGGGGGGCAGAGGGGGCGGTGGCCCCGGGCCCGGTGCTCTGAGGGCGCCCACCCGGAGCTACGCTACAGTAACTGTATCGGCGTGCGCAGAGCGCTGATACAGTTACATTCTGCGGCAGAGCAGGGAGAATCGATCTCCCTGCTCTGCCGCCCGGCCGCTATGGGGCACCTGTGCAGGAGGGGGGTCCTGGTGCCAGCAGTTGGCCCCCACCTGTCATCGATCGCAGGTTCAGCTGTATCGGCATGAAGCCGATACAGCTGACCACAGATGAGAAGGAGTGAGCGCTCCTTCTCCATTGGTCCCCTGTTATGTTTTGGTAGCTGAGGAGATTAAGCAAAAACGGCAATACACCAGAGAGGCTGGAACCTATTGGATTGCAGTAACCTGAACTAACCACACAACTAGAGGTAGCCGTGGAGCGTTCCTACGTTGATCCTAGACGCCTCGTCACAGCCTGAGAGATAACTACACTTAAAGGCAGAAAGATGAAAGCTATCTGCCCCGGAGCAGATCCCCAAAGAAAATAGGAAGCCACCAAACATGTAATGGCAGTTAGACAAGAAGAGGCACGGACACAGACAGAAAATAGAATGAGCAAACGCTGGGGCCCAATCTGTCTAGACAGAAAAGTAAAGGAAAGGATACTCACTGCAATCCAAAAAAAACCCTAAAAAATACCAACTCTTCTGATTGCAAAAACACCTGAGATCACACGATCTCTACCACCTAAATCAGTTCTCTGGTGTAACAAAACTAAGCCGCAGCCACTGAAAAAACAGGAAAAAGCAAATGAACAAACAACAGTGGCTCCAGATAAACTGAGAGGAGCTCAAGCCCCCGGAGGGGACCTGGCTGACCTCCACAGAAGTGCAGGGAACAATGCAAAAAGCAAGCACAAAAAGAAAAGCAAAAAATATCTTATCTGAAAGCTGGAAATGCAGGCAGGACTCCAGCAAACTTCCAATAACCGAACTTAGGTAATGGAACAAGATGTATCATCTTGGAAAACCTATCACAGATTACCCAGATAACGGTCATTCTCTGAGAAACAGGGAGGTCGGAAATAAAATCCATAGAGATATGGGTCCATGGCCTCTTAGGCACAGGTAATGGCATTAACAACCCACTAGAGCAAGAGCAAGTCCCACAGGACTGCACAAATTCTCTGACATCACGAGACAAAGTAGGCCACCAAAAGGACCGACTCACCAAGTCTCTGGTACCAAAAATCCCGGGATGACCAGCCAAGGCGGAACAATGAATCTCAGACATCACACTCTTCTTCCACTGGTCTGGGACAAACAATTTCCCAATAGGGCAGCGCTCAGGTTTATCCTCCTGACACCCTTCCAGAGCCAGTCTCAAATTGGGCGAGATGGCGGAAAGAACTACACCCTCTTTCAAAATAACAGTAGGATCAGTTAACTCAGGAGAGTCCGCAAAGAAACTCCTCGAGAGGGCATCCGCCTTAACATTCTTAGTGCCAGGAAGAAAAGAAACCACAAAATTAAAACGTGTGAAAAACAAGGCCCACCTGGCCTGTCTAGGATTAAGTCGCTTCGCTGATTCAAGATAAACCAGATTCTTATAGTCTGTGAGGACCACCACCTGATGTTTGGCTCCTTCCAGCCAATGTCTCCACTCTTCAAAGGTCCATTTCATGGCCAATAACTCCCGATTACCCATGTCATAATTACGTTCAGTTGAAGAAAATTTTCGAGAGAAAAAGGCACAAAGGTTACTCTTAGAGGTCTCTGGATCTCTTTGGGACAAAACGGCACCTGCCCCAATTTCAGAGGCATCAACCTCCACCTGAAACGGTAGAGAAACATCAGGCTGCCGTAGAACAAGAGCAGAAGTGAATCTCTGTGTCATGTATACAGTTCCTATAGCGTCTTGTGCTTGGGTGCGAGGAAAACACAGGAGACATAGGTTGAAATGAAATGACTTGTATTGCTTCATACAAGCATGCTGAAAAGTTCACACAGTTTGCAGGAACAGCGACAGGAGACACAGCAGGCCAGAGTAACTTCAAGCACTACAATAAATCTCCAAAGCAGGTTCAGGATCTCTTCTCTGTACCGTAATTCCTCTGCAAACATGGATTCACCAAACAGCAGGTTTCCAGAGTCCAAAAGTGTTCCAAGGTTCCTCAGTAGGGAATAGCTGGAGTACAAGTCCAAGGTTTCCAGGAGTCAGGTCACAGACTGACTGAGGCTTGATTCAGGAGCACTGATTGTTCAGCTGAGGCTGCTTAAGAAGCAAGAGGAAAGAATCAGGGCGGGAACATGAAAACTGGAAACTCCATATTAACTGAGGGCAAGAGCTGCAGAAAGACAGAAAGCAAAATGGCCGACGGAAAACTGAGTTTCAAGGAACATGTCAACAGAGACAAAGAACCTTACATTACTCCCCCCTTAGGGACAACCTCCGGATGACCTCAGACCAGGCTTGTCAGGGTACCTCTGATGAAACTGGCGGAGCAGGCGAGGAGCATTTACATTATTGACTGGTTCCCATGAGTTGTCCTCCACTGGGTAGCCCTGCCATTTAATCAAATATTGCAACTGATTTCTGTACAACCTGGAATCTAGAATCCTTTCCACCATAAATTCTTCCTGACCATCGACCAGCACTGGGTCAGGGCAAGGAGAAGAACGTCCAGGAAACGTACTGGGTGTTGCAGCCTTTAGTAGGGATACATGAAAGACAGGGTGGATTCTCATAGTTCTGGGCAGTTGAAGACGACAAGCAACAGCACTTATAATCTTATTGATCTTATAAGGTCCAATGTACTTATGTCCCAATTTAGACGATGGAATCTTTAATTTAAGATTTCTGGTTGACAGCCAGACCAAATCTCCTACCTTGAAAGCTGGTGCAGGTTTACGAAATTTATCTGCTGCTTTCTTGTACCTTTCCTGAGCCAATTCTAGATTTTCCTTTAGATATCCATATTCTTTTGTAAAGAAGTGATTCTTTCAGCCACTGCCGGCAAGGGCGTATCTATGGGAAATCGAGGAAGAATGTTAGGATGATAACCTAGATTGGAGTAAAAAGGAGACTGCTTAGTGGAGGCGCTCTGAGAGTTGTTATAAGAGAACTCAGCCAGTGGAAGTAGATCCACCCAATCATCCTGTAGATGGCAGATAAAACAGCGGAGATACTGCTCCAGGGTCTGATTGGTTCGTTCTGTCTGTCCATTAGTCTGGGGATGAAAAGCAGAAGAAAGGTTTACTTTAATGTCCAATGCTGCACAGAAATTTTGCCAAAACCTTGAAGTGAATTGCACCCCTCGATCCGAAATGACCTCATCCGGTACTCCATGTAAGCGAAACACATTCTTAATCATCAAGTCTGATGTCTGTTTTGCAGTGGGTAAGCCGACACAAGGGATAAAATGAGATGCCTTTGTTAGACGGTCAACCACCACTAGAATGGTGTTCTTCCCTTGAGAGGTTGGTAACTCCACAATGAAGTCCATAGAAATGGATCCCCACGGGCGGGACGGGGTGGGAAGAGGTTGCAACAGACCAGTTGGTGAGGAGCGAGGTGTTTTGCATCTTGCACAGACTTCACATGAAGTGACATAGTTTAAGACATCTTTCCTGTAAGTGGGCCACCAAAAGAAACGAGAAAGAAATTCTTGTGTCTTTAGAATTCCCCTATGCCCGGCTATCTTGGAATCGTGGATGAGTTGCAATACTCTCAATCTGACTGTTTCAGGTATATACAGACGTTGTCCCTGAATCCACACACCATTCTTAAAGACAAGACTTACGTCCCTTGGGGGTTGAGCCAACAAAGAATCCGCATGGTATGCTTCCTTGATGTCCTTAAGTAGGTCTTGATTATGAATCACTCCCAGGAATCTAGAGTCATGAAGAATAGTCTTAGGAGGAGTAAGTGGACGTGTCTCTGCTGAATGAATCCTAGAGAGTGCATCAGCCTTTCCATTGCGCGATCCTGGTCTATAACACCAAAAACAAAATTAAATTGGTTTAGGAAAAGATTCCAGCGAGCCTGGCGAGGAGTCAGGCACTTAGCCGACCTGATAAATTCAAGGTTACGATGGTCTGTCAGGACGACTATTTGCTGTGCAGCTCCCTGAAGAAGGTGTCTCCATTCCTTGAAGGCGGCAATAATGGCCAACAATTCTCTATTGCCCACATCGTAGTTCCTCTCAGCCGAAGACAACTACTGGGAAAAGAAGGCACAGGGATGCAAGACATTCTTCTCACCTGTTCTCTGAGAGAGTATAGCTCCAACGGCACAGTCTGAAGCATCCACCTTTATTATGAAGGCAAGCTCGGGGTTGGGATGTACTAAGATAGATGCGGTGGTAAATTTATCCTTTAAACAGGAAAATGCTTCCTGAGCTTGCGGGGTCCAGGAGAACCTAGACTGTTTCCGGGTAATTGGGTGATAGGTGACACTACCTCAGAAAAATTCTTAATGAAACGTCTATAGAAGTTGGCAAACCCGATGAAACGCTGCACCTCCTTCACATTTCTAGGAATTGGCCAATCCTTGATGGCTTGGGTCTTGCTTCCATCCATACTAATCCCTTGCGTAGATAGTACATACCCCAGAAATTGAATTTCGGTCCTATGGAATTCACATTTTTCAAGTTTGATGTAGAGATGGTTTTGTCTTAGGCGTTCTAAGACCATTCTCAGATGTCCATGATGTTCCTCTGTGGAGTTAGAAAAAATTAGAATATCATCCAGATAAATCACCACAAATGTATCTAGGAGATCCCTGAAGATATCATTCACGAAGTGTTGGAAAGTGGCTGGGGCGGTACTCAGACCAAAAGGCATAACTAGATATTCAAAGTGTCCATAGCGTGACCTGAAAGCAGTCTTCCATTCATCCCAGGTCTAATACGGACCAAGTTATAGGCCCCACGGAGATCCAGTTTAGAGAAAATTTTGGCATGCCGCACTCTCTCCAACAACTCAGGGATTAAAGGCAATGGATAACGGTTTCTAATAGTAACCTTATTGAGTTCCCTATAGTCTATGCAGGGTCTCAGAGATCCATCTTTCTTCTTCACAAAGAAGATGGGTGCACCTGCGGGAGATGAAGAGGGGCGTATGAAGCCCTTGGCTAAATTTTCGTCTATATAATCCTTCAAAGCTTTTAGCTCGGGCCCCGCTAGGGGGTAGATCTTACCAAAAGGTATCTCGGCTCCAGGCAATAATTCAATTGGACAATCATATGGACGGTGAGGAGGAAGCTGATCAGCGTTCTTCTTGTCACATAAATCCACATAGTCCTGGTATACAGCTGGTAGTTCAGGGACTGACATGGTTCCTTTAGGAACAGAGCAAGCTGAAACTCCTTGACTCATCTGTTTCTCCGGAAAGTGTAATTCCTTGGTCTCCCAGTTAATCGTAGGATTCTGCGCCTGCAGCCATGGTAGCCCTAGAATAATGGGAAAGTGGGGAGAAGAGATAAGCAAAAAATACATTTTCTCCTGATGATCTTTACCCATAAGGACCCTCAAAGGCTCTGTTTCTTGATCCACTGGTCCAGAAGTCAGTAGAGAGCCATCCACAGTCTCCATCTGTACTGGAGTAGCCTTCTTCACTGAACGTATCCCCTGTTTCAGAGCAAAGGAGATATCCATAAAATTTCCACTTGCTCCTGAGTCGATCATAGCAGAGCTAGACACCCAGAGTGAGTCAACCCAGAGTTTGATGGAAAGGAAGCAATGAGAATTGTTTCTTTTACAACTCAGCTGGGACACCGCTGAGGTAACTTGAAAAATTGCAGCGTTTATACCGTCATCGTCCCCAGAACTAACAGAGTTTAAGTCCGAGAAATCAAGATTCTCTTGCAGCAGATCTCTCTGGAGCCTGAGGCTCGGACATGACAGAGCTCCTCTCGCAACACTCACAGTGAATGACTGCTGCAGTAGTCTTACGAGAACGGCTGGGGCAGTTTATAATGAAGTGCCCTGACTTACCACAGTAGAAACATAGATTTTCCTTTATACGATGTTCTTTGCGTGCATCACTAACCCGTCTTTGTAAAGAGTCCACCTGCATGGGTTCAGGTTCTGGTTCCCTTGTGATCCTACTCAAAGGTTCCTTAGCTGAGGAGGGAGGTAGTAAAAGGTTAGTGCGATTATTTTCGAACCATCTCTCTTGTCTGCGTTCAGTCAGACGAGCATCAATACGGATACAATAGTTAATAAAGTCACCTAACGCAGTGGGAGGGTCGGCACGAGCAAGTTCATCCTTAATCAGTGGAGACAACCCTTTCCGAAAAATAGATTTTTTAGCGGAAGTGTCCCAAGTGGTATCAAGAGCCCATCTCCTGAAATCCAGGGCATATTCGGCTACTGAACGCTTACCTTGGCGCAAAGTTAACATGGCTGCTTCAGCTGTTGCACCTCGATTGGGGTCATCAAACACCTGCCCCATGGCTGAAATAAAGGCATCAAGGTGATTCAAACAATCATCCTCAGTCTCAATCAGAGGGTTTGCCCACATCAAAGCCTTATTGGTAAGCAACATGATTATAGTAAGCACTTTGGATCGTTCAGTGGGAAATTGTGAAGCATGTGCAGAGAAAAATAAATTGCATTGATTAATAAATCCCCTGAATTTCTCACGTTCACCGCCAAAACGAAAAGGAGGTAATTTGGGGATCCCAGAACTCGGGGTTATGGCAGGAGCCTGGGCTCGTTCCTCTAGAGCCTCAATCCTGGCTCGCAATTCCTGGGTAGTCTGTCCAAACACTTGCAAATTATGATTAGTGAGGTCCTGTAGGCTTGCAAAACGGGTTTTTAAAGTCTGTACATCTGAAAGGATTGTATCAGTCACTCCGCAAAGTTCCTTTATGCGGGCCTCCATCTTCCAGATCTTTTAAGGCAGAAGTGCTGGAAGAGGAAAGGAAAAAAAAAAAAAAAACAATAGTGTTTACCTGTGGTAACACTCCAGAGTAAAATTTTAAGGGAATGCGCTCACCTGGAATGGTTGTGAGAAGTCACAACCACTGTCATCACATAAGGTATTAAACGGACATCTGATATCCACAGTCACAGCAGACACGGCTTTCCCAGACCCAGCAGACACTAAACATTGGCTCCTGAATCTTGTCATGTATAGTGTACAGTTCCTATAGCGTCTTGTGCTTGGGTGCGAGGAAAACACAGGAGAAATAGGTTGAAATGAAATGACTTGTATTACTTCATACAAGCATGCTGAAAAGTTCACACAGTTTGCAGGAACAGCGACAGGAGACACAGCAGGCCAGAGTAACTTCAAGCACTACAATAAATCTCCAAAGCAGGTTCAGGATCTCTTCTCTGTACCGTAATTCCTCTGCAAACATGGATTCACCAAACAGCAGGTTTCCAGAGTCCAAAAGTGTTCCAAGGTTCCTCAGTAGGGAATAGCTGGAGTACAAGTCCAAGGTTTCCAGGAGTCAGGTCACAGACTGACTGAGGCTTGATTCAGGAGCACTGATTGTTCAGCTGAGGCTGCTTAAGAAGCAAGAGGGAAGAATCAGGGCGGGAACATGAAAACTGGAAACTCCATATTAACTGAGGGCAAGAGCTGCAGAAAGACAGAAAGCAAAATGGCCGACGGAAAACTGAGTTTCAAGGAACATGTCAACAGAGACAAAGAACCTTACACTCTGCTTAAGTTCCTGAAACGCAGAGACTGCCTCAGGAGGCCAATTCACCACATCAGAACCCTTTTTGGTCAAATCAGTCAATGGTTTAACAATACCGGAGAAATTACCAATAACTTTACGATAAAAATTGGCAAAACCCAAAAATCTCTGAAGAGCCTTTAATGAAGTAGGTTGGACCCAATCACAGATGGCCTGAACCTTGACCGGGTCCATTTCTATAACAGACAGAGACAAAATGAATCCCAGAAATGAGACCTTCTGTACGCCAAAAAGACACTTTGATCCCTTCACATACAGTGCATTCTCTCTCAAAATCTGGAACACAGTCCGAACATGTTTCACATGAGAGTCCCAGTCATTGGAAAAAATCAAGATATCATCCAAATAAACAATCAGAAATGTATCCACAAAATCCCTGAAAATATCATTCATGAAGGATTGGAAGACAGAAAGAGCATTAGTGAGCCCAAAGGGCATCACTAGGCACTCAAAATGCCCCTCTGGGGTATTAAACGCCGTCTTCCATTTATCCCCGTGCTTACTGCGAATAAGGTTATACGCCCCCCTGAGGTCAAGCTTGGTAAACCAACTAGCACTTTTCACCCTGGAAAACAGGTCAGAAATCAAGGGTAAAGGATATTGATACTTCACAGTGATCTTATTCAAGAGACGATAATCAATACACGGCCTCAATGAACCATCCTTTTTGGCCACAAAGAAAAAACCGGCACCCAAGGGTGAAGAGGATGGTCTGATATGACCCTTCTCCAATGACTCCTTGATATAAGATCGCATAGCATCGTGTTCAGGTACAGACAAGTTAAAAAGGCGACCTTTAGGAAATTTACCACCAGGCACTAATTCAATAGCGCAATCATAGCTCCTGTGAGGGGGCAAGGATGCAGATTTACTTTCACTAAATACATCCGAAAAATCAGTCAAAAAGTCAGGAACATCCTGAGACTGGGGAGAGGCAGAAAAAACAGGAGTGTCGGTATTAACACATTGGCAGCCCCAACTCGTCACAGACACAGATTTCCAATCCAAAACAGGATTATGAGACTGTAACCAAGGGAAACCCAGAACAATAATGTCATGCAGATTATACAGCACCAGAAATTTGCAACTCTCCTGATGATCTGGTTCAACCCTCATTATCACCTGAGTAGAAAACTGGGGTTTATTCTCCGCCAAAGGGGTAGATTCAATGCCCAGTAGGGAAATAGACTTCCGCAGGGGTATCATGGGAAACCCCACAACGTTTGGCAAAGTCAAAATCCATCAGGTTAATAGCTGCTCCTGAATCAACAAAAGCCTGAGCAGAAAATGTGGAAAGGGAGCAAATCAGGGTAACAGTCAACAGAAATTTAGTCTGAACACTACCCAAGACAACTGAGCGTGCAAAACGTCTTCCCCGCTTAGGGCAGACTGAAATAGCATGAGAGGCGTCACCACAGTAGAAACATAACCCATTCCGCTTTCGAAACTCATGACGCTGTGCCCCAGAAGTCACTCTATCACACTGCATGGGCTCAGAAGCTGGCTCACAAGGCAACACTATCTCACACATACTTCTGCGCTCACGCAAACGTCTGTCAATTTGAATAGCCAATGACATAGAATCATTGAGACCAGAGGTAGCAGGGAATCCCACCATAACATCCTTTACATTCTCTGACAGCCCCTTCCGAAAAAGGGCTGCCAAAGCATCATCATTCCATTTGGTCAAGGACTGCCCACTTTTGGAATTTCTGACAGTACAACTCAGCGTCTTCAAGACCCTGATTTAATGCCAACAAGGTTTTTTTCAGCTTAATCAGTGACATTACGTTCATCGTACAATAACCCCAGAGCCAGAAGAAATGCATCAATATCATTCATAACAGGATCCCCAGGTGTCAGGGAAAAAGCCCAATCCTGAGGGTCGCCGCGCAAGAGAGAGATGACAATTTGAACCTGCTGTGCTGCGTTCCCTGAGGACTTAGGCTTTAAGGCAAAAAACAACTTACAGTTATTTTTGAAATTCAGAAATTTAGCCCGATCCCCCAAAAACAAATCTGGCATGGGAATCCTAGGTTCCACAACCGGCAACCCAGCAAGATAGGTAGCAATACACCGAACCTCAGTGGCAAGCTGATCCACATGGCCAGACAACTGTGCAAGCTCCATTGAGAGAAAAAAAATCCTCCTCAGCACCCAGAGAAAAAGAGGGAAAAAAATGCAACAAACAGGGAAAAAAAATCTCTGACAACTCTGACAACTTTTTTTTTTTTTCCACACTATTTTTCCCTTCTGTGAGTACCATATAATTTTCAGTTTGGGCCGGTGATACTGTTATGTTTTGGTAGCTGAGGAGAATAAGTAAAAACGGCAATACACCAGAGAGTGTTATGTTTCGGTAGCTGAGGAGTGCAGGTAAAAAAGGCAATACACCAGAGCAGTTGGAATCTATGAGATTGCAGTACCCTGACTAACCACCACAACTAGAGGCAGCCGTGGAGCGTTCCTACGTTGGTCCTAGACGCCTCGTCACAGCCTGAGAAACTAACTACACCTAAAGATAGAAATAGGAAAGCTATCTGCCCCGGAGCAGAACCCCAAAGATAAAAGAAAGCCCCCAAACATGTAATGGCGGTTAGACAAGAGGAAATACTGACACAGAAAGAAAATAGTATGAGCAAACGCTGGGGCCCAAACTATCTAAATAGAAAAGGATAGGAAGGGTACTTACTGCAATCCCAGAAAACCCTGAAAGCACCAACTCTACTAATTTCAAAATCACCTGAGATCAAACGACCTCAACCACCTAAATTAGTTCTCTGGTGTAACAAAATAAAAACAGCAGCCACTGAAAAAACTGGAAAAAGCAAAAGAACAAAACTCAGTGGCTGAACTAAACTGAGAGGGCAGAAGGGGACCCTGAAGGCCCCCAAAGAAGTGCAGGACAAAATGCAAAAATATAGCACAAACACAAAAGAAGCAAAAGTCTTATCTGTAAGCAGGAGATGCAGACACGACACAGCAGGCTACAAGGGAAACTGGAATGAAGGATTCAGACCAGAACAATTGATCACCGGCAACCCTGATGGGAAAATGACTCCCTTATATAAGACCAGTCAGTAACACCTGATTCCCAGTCCTCACAATCTTCACTAGCACCGCTTGTAACCACCAGAGGGAGCCTCTGCTCAGAACTCATCTCAAACCCATTCACAACAGTACCCCCCCCTTGAGGAGGGGTCACCGAACCCTCATTTGAGCAACCAGGTCGGTCAGGATGAGTTCTATGATACGCACGGATAAGTCTCCTAGCATGGATGTCCGAAGCAAACACCCAAGAATTGTCTTCCTGACCATAACCTCTCCATTTAACCAAATACTGGAGTTTCCGTCTAGAAAAACGAGAATCCAATATTTTCTCAACCACATACTCCAGATTGCCCTCAACCAAAACAGGGTCAGGAGGCACAGCAGCAGGAACCACTGGCTCAACAAACCTCTTCAACAAGGACTTGTGGAACACGTTATGGATCTTAAATGTTCCTGGAAGAAGCAAACGAAAAGAAACAGGATTAATAATCTCCATGATCTTATAAGGTCCAATGAACCTAGGCTTAAATTTAGGAGATGCTACTCTCATAGGAATATTCTTTGAGGACAACCAGACCAAGTCCCCCACTTTAAACCGAGGACCATCAGTCCTATGCCGGTTAGCAAACCGCTGGGCCTTCTCCTGAGAGAGGGACAACCTCTCCACTACCTGGCCCAAATCTGTTGCATACGCTCCACAACAGAGTCAACACCTGGACAGACAGAAGCCTCCGTCTGTCCTGAAGAAAATCGAGGGTGAAACCCAGAATTACAGAAAAACTGAGACATCAAAGTGGCAGAGCTAGCCCTATTATTAAGAGCAAACTCAGCCAAAGGCAAAAAAGAGACCCAGTCATCCTGATCAACAGACACAAAGCATCTTAGATAAGTCTCCAATGTCTGGTTTGTTCTCTCAGTTTGACCATTGGTCTGAGGATGAAATGCCGAGGAGAAAGACAATTGAACACCCAGTTTAGAACAAAAAGTCCTCCAAAATCTGGAAACAAACTGGACTCCTCTGTCAGACACAATGTTCTCAGGAATGCCGTGTAAACGAACCACGTGCTGAAGGAACAACGGCACCAATTCAGAGGAGGAAGGCAACTTAGGTAATGGCACAAGATGTATCATTTTGGAAAACCTATCACAAATTACCCAGATGGTGGTCATTCTCTGAGAAACAGGAAGATCGGAAATGAAATCCATAGAGATATGGGTCCATGGTCTCTTGGGCACAGGCAATGGCATCAACAAACCACTAGAGCGAGAGCAAGGCTTGGAGCGAGAGCAAGTCCCGCAGGACTGCACAAATTCCCTGACATCACGAGACAAGGTAGGCCACCAAAAGGACCGACTAACCAAGTCTCTGGTACCAAAAATTCCGGGGTGCCCAGCCAATGCGGAACAATGAATCTCAGACATCACACTCTTTTTCCATTGGTCCGGGACAAACAATTTTCCAACAGGGCAGCGCTCGGGCCTATCCTCCTGACACCCCTCCAGAGCAAGTCTCAAATTGGGCGAGATGGCGGAAAGAACTACACCCTCTTTCAAACTAACAGAAGGATCAGATAACTCAGGAGAGTCCGCAAGGAAACTCCTCGAGAGGGCATCCGCCTTAACATTCTTAGTGCCAGGAAGAAAGGAAACCACAAAATTAAAACGTGTGAAAAACAAGGCCCACCTGGCCAGTCTAGGATTGAGTCGCTAGGCAGATTCCAGATAGACCAGATTCTTATGGTCCGTAAGGACCACCACCTGATGTTTGGCTCCCTCCAGCCAATGTCTCCACTCTTCAAAAGCCCACTTCATGGCCAATAACTCCCGATTACCTACGTCATAATTACGTTCAGTAGGAGAAAATTTTCGAGAGAAAAAGGCACAAGGGTTACTTTTAGAGGTCTCTGGATCTTTTTGGGACAAAACGGCACCTGCCCCAATTTCAGAGGCATCAACCTCCACCTGAAATGGCAGAGAAACATCAGGCTGCCGTAGAACAGGAGCAGAAGTGAATCTCTGCTTAAGTTCCTGAAATGCAGAGACTGCCTCAGGAGGCCAATTCACCACATCAGAACACTTTCTGGTCAAATCAGTTAATGGTTTAACAATAACCGAGAAATTACCAATAAATTTACGATAAAAATTGGCAAAACCCAAAAATCTCTGAAGAGCCTTTAATGAAGTAGGTTGGACCCAATCACAGATGGCCTGAACCTTGACCGGGTCCATTTCAATAACAGATGGGGACAAAATGAATCCCAGAAATGAGATCCTCTGTACGCCAAAAAGACACTTTGATCCCTTCACATACAGAGCATTCTCTCTCAAAATCTGGAATACAGTTCGAACATGTTTCACATGAGAGTCCCAGTCATTAGAAAAAATCAAGATATCATCCAAATAAACAATCAGAAATTTGTCCACAAAATCCCTGAAAATGTCATTCATGAAGGACTGGAAGACGGAAGGAGCATTAGTGAGCCCAAAGGGCATCACTAGGTACTCAAAATGCCTTCAGGGGTATTGAATGCCGTCTTCCATTCATCCCTGTGCTTAATGCGAATAAGGTTATACGCCCCCCTGAGGTCAAGCTTGGTAAACCAAGTAGCGTTTTTCACCCTGGAAAACAGGTCAGAAATCAAGGGTAACGGGTATTGATATTTCACAGTAATATTGTTCAAGAGACGATAATCAATACACGGCCTTAATGAACCATCTTTTTTGGCCACAAAGAAAAAACCGGCACCTAAGGGTGAAGAGGATGGTCTGATATGACCCTTCTCCAATGATTCCTTGATATAAGACCGCATAGCGTCATGTTCAGGTACAGACAAGTTAAAAAGGCGACCTTTAGGGAATTTACTACCCGGCACTAATTCAATAGCGCAGTCATAGCTCCTATGGGGAGGCAAGGATGCAGATTTACTTTCGCTAAACACATCAGAAAAATCAAACAAAAAGTCAGGAACATCCTGAGCCTGGGGGAGGCAGAAAAAACAGGAGTGTTGGTATTAACACATTGGCAGCCCCAACTGGTTACAGACACAGATTTCCAATCCAAAACAGGATTATGAAGAACCCAAGGGAAACCCAGCACGAAAGGGCATAAGTTATAAAACCCAAAAAAATTTTCAGCCCCTGGTGTCGGTTCAACCCCCCATTACACCCAGTAGAAAACTGGGTTTATTCTCAGCCAAAGGGGAAATCGATCCCCCGTAGGGGAAAAGACTTTGTAGGGTTCAAGGAAAACCCACAAAGTTTAGCAAAAAATAAACCATCGGGTTAAAAACTGCTCCAGAATCACGAAAGCTGAGCAAAAAATGGGACAAAGGGGCATCAGAGTGACAGTTAAAAAAATTTCGAACACTACCCAAGCAACGACGTGCAAAAGTCTTCCCCCCTTAGGGCAGACTGAAATAGCATTTAGAGGCTCCCACAGTAGAAACATAACCCATTGCGCATTCGAAAATCTACGCTTGGCCCCGACACCACTCTATCACATGCATGGTTCAGAAACTGGTTTCCAAGGCAACACCCATTCCACGCAAACTTCTCCGCTCCGCAAACGCGTCATTTTGAATTTGCTAATGACATAGAATCATTGAGACCCGAGGGACGGGATCCCCCCATAAACCTTTTCATTATCTGACAGCCCTTAACGGGAAAAAGGGGCCCCAAAGGTCGTATTCCATTTTGGGCAGGAAATGCCCACCCAAATCTCTGACAGTAAAACTCAGGTCATAAGCCCCTTATTTAATGCCAACAAGTTTTTTCACTTGATCAGTGCATTTGCTCATGTACAAAACCCCAAAGCCTGAAAAAAAACACAACATCACTCAAAACAGGATCCCCCGGTATCGGGA
>JARQOD010000002.1:306279721-306361548 GCA_033576555.1 Oophaga sylvatica | reverse complement strand
GGGACCATTGTTTTTTGGCCTCCGCTGGCTAAAAAAGTCTGCCCCCAGCCACCCCATAAAAGATGCAGACACTACTAACATTGTTAGTGAGGGACATATATAAATCTAACGGTTATATATGTCTCATATCCTGTCGGGTTCTGTAATGATTTTACAGAATCCGACAAATTAATTAACGGCTATTCTGCTATCTACCTCTGTATGAAATATAAATATATATATATGTGTGTCTCACTGACATGTGAATATATTTATTTATGTATTCTATGTGTATATATCTAATGTTTTGTGAGCGGTCAGTGTGATTTTACATGAATTGCCGGCTTTTCAAAGGATACCGGTGCGTATAAATCGGACAGCACTTGCGTGGTGCGAGTGCTGTCTGATTTTTTTTTCTCGCACCAATTGACTTGTATTGGTGAGTCTCGTCCATGGATCACAGCAATGCACAGTATGCTGCGATTTTTTTCTCAGTCCGATTTCGGCTGAAAAAAGCTTGCAAATGAGATGTCACCTATTGAATAACATTGGTCCGAGTGCAATCCGATTTTTTATTGGATTGCACTCGTTCGTATTTCTCGCAAGTGGGTATGAACCCTAAGTCTCCTAAGAGGACTATAAAATTCAGTGAAAAGTAAAGAAAAAGTTTTAAAAATATGGAAAAAATTAAAGGGAATCTGTCACCCCTTTTTTCGTATATAAGAAAAGGTCACCGACCTCTCTGACCTTTCCCGGCGCCTGCGCACTACAGTACTTTTCTCTGCCCTCAACAGGGCAGAGAATTACGCCTGCGCAGGAGCCGTGACAGAAGCAAGGAAGAGGACTTCATCGCATGAAGATGGGAAGCGCCGGTCCCGGACCTGATACGCCCATCGGACCGCCCCCCAGGTGAGTATATTCTAAGGGCCCCGTCACACATAGCGACACACCAGTGATCCCGACAAAGATATGCACTTGTCAGGATCGCTGGTGTGTCACTACATGATCGCTGCTGAGCTGCCAAAAAGGCAGCTCAGGCAGCAATCAGGACAGCGACATTGCGGGTAACGTCGCTTAGTTACCCGCAGTGTACATTGGATACCAGCCCGCTGGTGCAGGGAGCTGGTAACCAAGGTACACATCGGGTTTCCAGGTGCTGCTTGGCACCTGGAAACCCGATGTGTACCTTGGTTACCAGCTGATCGCTGGTCTCCCGCCTGTCACACACAGCGATGCGTGCTGGCCAGCTGGAGACCAGCGATCAAAAAAATGTCCAGGACATTCAGCGACGATCAGCGATTCCCGGCAGGGGGGCTGATCGTCGCTGAATGTCACACACAGCGATATCGCTGGGAAGATCGCTGTTGCGTCACAAAACTAGTGACTCAGTAGTGATCTCGCTAGCTAGATCGCTGTGTGTGACGGGGGCTTAACTTGTTTTTCTTATCTTTAAGGTTACATCGGGGGCTTATCTACAGCATTATAGAATGCTGTAGATAAGCCCCTAATGGCGGTGGCGGCACCTTTTATACGAAAAATGGGGTGACAGATTCCCTTTAAAAAAGCAAGTTCAAATCACTTGCCTTTTGCTCCATTAAAAATAAACCAATTAAAATAAATTAAAAATACACATTTGGTATCGCTGTGTTCTTAAAGTTGGATCTATCAAAATATAAAAAAATTAATCAGATTAGAAAACAAGGTAATGAGAAAAAAAATCAAAACGCCAAAATTATGTGTTTTTGACCACTGCAGCATTGCAATAAAATGCTATAAGAATTGATTAACGTGTGTACACGATCATGTGTGCACAACTAGATAGTGATGCCGAGGTAGGTTCCCAAACCGTGATCATACATGAAGAAAGAACCTGGCAATCAACTTAAGGTGATAATAAGAAACAGATAACTTATTCAATCCCACATAGTGGTACATCAAACGTTTCAGTCAAATCTATCAACCTTCATCAGTTGCTGTGATACATATAGAAATGATATAATAATATTAAAATGCAAAAACAATGAATTTGGGAGTCAAATGAAAAAAAAAAATAGAAAAAAAAATTGAAAAAAATATGAAAACAAATAGTAAATAAGGTACAGTACAGACCAAAAGTTTGGACACACCTTCTCATTTAAAGATGTTTCTGTATTTTCATGACTATGAAAATTGTAAATTCACACTGAAGGCATCAAAACTATGAATTAACACATGTGGAATTATATACTTAACAAAAAGTGCGAAACAACTGAAAATATGTCTTTATATTCTAGGTTCTTCAAAGTAGCCACCCTTTGCTTTGATGACTGCTTTGCACACTCTTGGCATTCTCTTGATGAGCTTCAAGAGGTAGTCACCGGAAGTGAAAACCATTTTGGAAAAGTCGAGCCGACCGAAACCCGACTCGACCCTCCCGGAGGCAAAGTCGCTTATCTCTAGTTGTTACATACACTTGTCCCCAGCCTCTGATATCACCTTATTTCAGTATACTTATCTTTTTTATTATACCTTAGGCATTAACCCCACGATAACCAATAACATTTATATCAAAGCTGACCACTCTCATCTATTGGAGTATGGTATGCCATTCTTCCTAAACACTCTCTGATTCGTGTAGGTTGTGCCAAGACTCACCTCTTCTAATGTAATGATTATCGCTATGAATTCATTTGCCATATAACTTTGCTGTATATACCTTATTTACTATTTTTTCACATTTTTTTAAAAAAATTTTTTTTCATTCTGACTCCCACATTTATTGTTTTGTATTTCAATTTTATTATATAATTTCTATATGTATCACAGCAACTGATGAAGGTTGATTGATTTGACTGAAACGTTTGATGTACCACTATATGGCATTGAATAAATCATCTGTTTCATATTATCACCTTAAGTTGATTGCCAGGTTCTTTCTTCATATAAGAAATGATTAAAATGTCACATCTACCCCATAATTGTAACATCAGTTCAAACTACAAAAAATAAGCCCTCTCACAGACCATATCCTGAAAAATGAAAATGCTACGGGTCTTGGAAAATGGCAAGTTAAGCAAAATGTTTTTTTCTAATAAATTTACCACATTTTTTTCAATCACCACTGAATTAAAAAAAAAGCTATTCATGTCAGGTTCTCTTACTGACCTGGATGCTTGTATTAGCAGGTCAGTTTTACCGTATAGTGAACATGACAAATAGAAAACCCAAAAACCAATTGTTGAATTGAACTTTTTTTTTAAATTTCAACACACTTGGATTTTTTTTCTCAGCTTTGAAATGCATCACATGATAAAATGAATGATGTCAATCAAAAGTAAAACTTGTCCTGCAAATAACAAGCTATTGTATGACTATATTGCAGAAAAATAAAAAAGTAAAAATGTTATGACTTTTGGAAGAAGGGGAAGAAACAAAAACAGAAAATTGCAAAGTCATGTAGGGGTTAATGATGTCATCAATGCTGATAAACACAGGCATATACATATCCATCATGCAAGGATGTGACAATGTTGAGATCAGGGCTTTGTGGAGGCCATATCATTGATTCTGTCTGAAATTACATGTAGAGACTGAAGGATTTGTTCAAGCCTACATCCACAAAAAATCTGTAGTATTCAAAGATGTTTGGGGATTCCGCTTTGCCGAGCTAATTTGAAAATTGTGTGCTAGTCCCTTTAGAATTAACGTTGTTGTGAAGGCAAAGGGGGATCAGAATAAATATGGTTTTAATTTCTATTTTTCTTTGTTCGTTCACTTTGCATTTTAAATAAACAATGAACACTTCTATTTTTTAAAATGTTTTTACTCTGCAGCAATTTATCCACACCTGCCTAAAAGGCGGGGAAGAGATAGAATCACTTCCAGGACTCTTTGTTATTCTTTCCTCTGAAGATAACTATAACAAAAGTGGCTGTATAGGATCATTGTCCTGCTGCAGAAAAAAAATGGAGCCTGTCAGATTTCTCCCTGATGGAATTGCATAATAAATGAGGTTTTTATACCTACCTTAAACTCTTGCACATTAGTAAGTTCTCTCAATATATAATATTAAAATATTTATTACTTAAATCTGCTCCTCTACTTTGATCATTTATTGTCTCAGATAACTATAAAAACTGAGACTATAAGTCATATCCTCCCCACTCTTCCTTACTATCATGTTTGTGGTAGTAAGACAAATGACTGCATCAGAAGCCTAACTGCTTCATCCAAAAGATAGTTAATTCATGCTGTCCTTTGCAAGTGGGAAGGGGTTTCAGCCTGCCTAGCTACCAGCTAAAGATGGGACTTTGTTCTCTGCAGGATTTTTGCAGGATCAGACAGAAAATACTACAAACAGACAGACAGTGAACACAACAATTTTGCTTGGTTAATTATTAATTTTTATATTTAGTTATTCTTTTACACTCCTTAAAGGAGTATTTTCATGTTCTGAAATTGGTATGGATAACTAGCATGAATATCAGCTAATTTCCAGTTGAATTGTTTTTTCTACCAGCTGACATTTTCCTGCTCTGAGAGGTTTTATCTTTTTTATCTTACATAATATATAGCTTATCGCCAAGGAGCAGCTAAATTTGATTTTGATGAGTTAACTCCTGAGATACCAGCCACCTCTCCAGACTATTAATTTCTATACAGCAGTTAACTGGTTACCTCCCCTCCCTCTCAACTCCTGAAAAGGAGCTACTGTTATCAGTTATGTCAAATCACCATCATCTCTATCTCCCACTATTTACAGTTTCCAGAGCAGTTTGTTCTTATTTAAAGGCACTGTTATCTTTATTTGCAAATATTGTGAAAGCAGTGTTGATGTAAGGGCCCCGTCACACATAGCGACTCACCAGCGATCCCGACAACGATATGAACTTGTCAGGATCGCTGGTGTGTCTCTACATGATCGCTGGTGAGCTGCCAAACAGGCAGATCTCAGCAGCGATGAGGACAGCGACTATGCGGGTAACGTCGCTTAGTTACCCGCATACCAGCACGCTGGTGCAGGGAGCTGGTAACCAAGGTAAACATCAGTCTTCTAAGCTCCGTGCAGCACTTAGAAACCCGCTGTTTACCTTGGTTACCAGCTCCCTGCACCAGCGCGCTGGTATCCAACGCACACATTGGGTTTCTGAGCGCCGCGCGCGCTTAGAAACTCGATGTTTACCTTGGTTACCAGCTCCAGCTCACTGATCGCTGGTCTCCTGCCTGCCACACGCAGCGATGCATGCTGGCCAGCGGGAGACCAATAATCAAAAAATGTCCAGGGCATTCGAGCACAATCAGTGATACCCGGCAGGGGGGCCGGTCGCTGATAAGTGTCACACACAGCGATATCGCTGGGGAGATCGCTGTTGCGTCACAAAACTTGTGACTCAGCAGCGATCTCGCTAGCGATCTCGCTATGTGAGACGGGGCTTTAATCCATATATGCAAACATAGTTATCACAGTGTAGACTTCAAAAGAAGCACTGACAGAGAATCAATGTGTCACAGTAACAAGGAGAGGTTACTAAACTAGAAGTGACACTTAAGGAAGAGTGTCCTACCCCCAGTTGCAAGAAAGTGAAAGAGATTGTGAAACTTTGCAAAAGTTGATAATAACCATTAGGCCTCTTTCAGGCATCCTAGTGATTCCTGTACAGGAAAAGACAGTACTGCTGAGAGCCGTGGTCCGTGTCCATGTGTACGTATTTCACATCCGTGTGATGTTCGTGTGCTGTCCATCTGTCAGTGTGTCTGTATGTTACATCCTTGCGCTATTCATGTCTCCGTGTGACACGGACCGGAGCCAGGGAAAAGCAGTGCAGTTCACAATGATCTCAGGCGCCAGCCGGCTGCTCAAGGCTGCTCTCATCATTGTCTATAAGATGTCCCCATTGCTAACCCCATACTAAGTTTGGAAATAAACACAGTCCTTTATCTGAATTAAAAATCAACACCGTTTTACACATTTATTTAAAAATAAATAAACAGTTCTACTCCACTTATGGTTATTAAACTGAAGCCCTTGTCCCCTGAAAAACATAGAAAATAGTAAACAAAAATACTCACCTTACACCTAATCCTCCAATGCCCGTGTAAAAAAGAAAAATAATAAACAACCACTTACCTCACCCACTTGAACAAAGTGCAACTAAGCCATACTATCCCATGTCGTAATTCATCTCTGTGATATTTGATTTTCAACATGATCAGTGCCATGATGCTACCATTCACTCTGAAAAGCAGGACACAATGAGGTGCTGTGAGAGCATCGTCAATGACAAATAGTGATGTCATAGAGGTCACTGCTAGTCATTGAAGCTGTGTTTCCACACTTCGCTGTGAGCTGGGACGATGAACTGCGATGACTCAGTGAGATCTCCGCGATCACCTTGATACTCACAGTGCTCGTGGTAAGCTTATTGAGGTTACTGCACTTCATCATCCCAGCTCACAGTGAAGTGAGCATGGAAACTCAGCCTCAGAGACCTGTCGTAACCTCGATTACATCAATGCTAGTCACTCATGCTGTGCTCGCGGTATCTCATTCTCCCATGCTGTTCAGCCTGAAAGGTCGCATCATGCCACTGTTCAGGTTGTAAACCACATAATGCAGACATCGATTTCTTGTGGGACAGTGTTGCCAATCATCACTTTGGCTGGGTGAAGGATTTGGTTATTTATTATTTTCTGTTTCTTTACAGAGGACAAGGGCTTCAATGGAATGGGAGCAAGGTGAGTATAACTTTGTTTTTTTTTATTTTTAAATAAATTTGTAAAACAGTGTGTGGGATTTTATTTTAAATAAAGGATTCTGGATGTTTTTTATTTACAATATGACTATGGGGTTAGTAATGGGGGTATCGTATATACACCTCTCCATTTTTAACCCCAGGGGTTGGTGTCAGCTGATAATACAAGGCTGATATAGACTCCAGCCCTATTACCCCACTTGCCAATGCTTGGAAAGAGCAAGGCTAGGTGCCAAATTTGGCGCAACTTATGGATGTGCCATTTCTGGGGCATACATAAATGTACGTCATATGTCGTGAAGGAGTTAAAGTAGTTTCCCAGGCACAGCATTGTAAAGACTACTAGAAATAAAGAAACTGCATAATTTGCTTTCTTTTAAAAGTCCACTGTGTTCCTGGGCTGTCATATGTGGCCATGCAATTTACAGATTCTCACTGCCTGTTATAATTCTTCTTAAGCACAGAGCACAGAAATTTCCTGTCTGTGCTTTGAAGTCTCAGTCTGCAGCTCTGCAGTGTGCTCAGAAGAATAATT
The DNA here is from genome assembly GCA_033576555.1 of Oophaga sylvatica. NCBI lineage: Eukaryota > Metazoa > Chordata > Amphibia > Anura > Dendrobatidae > Oophaga > Oophaga sylvatica. The sequence goes on along the minus strand of JARQOD010000002.1, from coordinate 306,354,303 downwards.
TCATGGGGGCATGGCCTGTGATTGTAAACAAGTTTTGCTGGGTAGGAGATCTGAAGCTGTAGAGGCAGTGTGCAGGCTCCACTGAGAGCAGATAATCTTGGCCATTAATGATTTTGGCCAGAGGCGATGGTGCTTAGTAATACAGAGTACTAGTTGCATTATACATTATATGACTCATTGCTCCCTTGCTGTACTGACACTGTGTGGTGCCACTGTCATCACCGTTCACATTTTTGTGTGTAATATTGACTGCAGATAAGTGTCAGGATAGCTCATGCTAGGTAAGGTGGAATGAGAAACTGTGTGCAATGATTTATACTTCCTCCGACTGTATAGTAACAATTGGTAAGCACAGAGGGTGGATGTGTGAGCTGTGGGATATATACAGATCTGTTTCTTGGGAAATATTGTTTAGAGGCACATTGGCATAATGTAAATAAAAAAAACTATGAAGATGGAGTTGAAGGGGAAATTGAAAATGAAAATAAAGGTAACATTTGGTTTTGGGAATCGATGCAATTATTTCTCTGTGCTCAGAAAAGTCCTTAAAATACAGTCCCTGACAGAAGTTATGTCGCTTATCCATGTTATGTAAATCAAATTTATAACCTGATGTTAAATTCATCCATTGGTTTTATAAATTACTCTTTTGAAAGCTGAAACCCTGCTAAATTTGGTTTAGGTTAAGAAAATAAATTGGCATCAATGCTGAAATATTGATCATTTAATGAACACAGAATGGTCAGGTTTTGGCAAGACAAAAGTTTTGTTACCTGGTCATATAATGCACCTAATCCTAGTTTACATCCTCACCAGTGCTCAGTAAATGATTAATGGTTAATTAGTGGGTGTGTATAAAAAGAAACCCAGCACCCCAGACCTTCACTTGAACTGCAACTTGAGCTCTGACAACATGCCAAAAATCCACCCTGCGACCAAATCCTTGATTATCAAGAGGCTGAAGACCAGATCCACTGCAGAGGTGGCTGGCACCTTTGGTGTGTCTGGAGATGGGTTTGACAAGCCCTGGTCCGGCAGGCCCCGCAAGACAACTGCTCAGGAGAAACGTTTGTCTGTTAGAAAATCCAAAGCAAGCCCCTGTTCCACTGCAGCAGAGCTCCAACAGGCCTGGTCACCTCAAGTCCCTGTGTCAACTAGAACAGTTTGTAGGATTCTGTCTTGAAATGGCCTCCATGGTCGATTCAGTGCCCAGAAGCCAGCACTAAACAAAAGGCAAATAAAAAACCATGTGACATTTGCAAAGTCCCACAGCCTGCTAAACAGATGGACGCTGGAAAAGTGGCAGAAGGTGGATTTCTCTGATAAATCTTCAGTAGAATTACACCACAGCCACCGCAAATACTGCAGGAGACCTACTGGAGCTCATATGGATCCAAAATACACCCAGAAAACAGTTAAATTTGGTGGTGGAAAGATCATGGTCTGGGGTTAAATTCAGTATGGGGTGTGCGAAACATTTGCAAGGTGGAAGGCAATATCAATAGCCTAAAATATCAAGAAGTATTAGCTGCCTCTTATATTCCAAATCATAAAAGGGGTCAAATTTTGCAGCAAGATGGTGCTCCATCACATACATCCATCTCTAGAACACAGTTCCTCCTGGCAAAAAAGATCAAGGTGCTGAATGACTGGCCAGCCCAGTCACCAGACATGAACATCATTGAGCATGTTTGGGGTAGGATGAAAGAGGAAGCTTGGAAGACGAAACCAAGGAATCTAGATGAACTCTGGGAGGCATGTAAGACTGCATTCTTTGATATTCCTGATGACTTCATTAATAAATTGTATGAATCATTGTTGAACCGCATGGATGCAGTCCTTCAAGCTCATGGAAGTCACATAAAATATTAAATATGACTCTAATAGCACCACAACTTCATTCACCAATGTTATGCAACATATATTTGTATTTTAAGATAATTATTTGTTTGAATATCACATTACTTTCTGTGGGCGACAAAACTTTTGTCTTGCCAAAATCTGACCATTCTATGTTCATTAAATGATCAATATTTCAGCATTGATGCCAATTTATTTTCTTAACCTAAACCACATTTCGGAGGGTTTCAGCTTTCAAAAGAATAATTTATAAAACCAATGGATGAATTTAACGTCAGGTTATAAGCTTTGATTTACATAACATGGATAAGCGACATAACTTCTGTCAGGGACTGTATTTGTAAAACAAACTATAGTGGTAGCCTACAGCAGGGTAAGTTTTATATACACAATTTTAAAGAAAGTACCTATAAAAAAAAAGGGCAGGACTAAAATGTAGTAGACAAAAAAATCACTTACATTAATAAATAGGTTAAAAACATAAAATCATACACAATTCTAGAGACAAAATATTCTGCTAACCAAAATGTACACAGTAAGAGAAAGAGATGAGCGAACTCGTTCGGAAAACGTTTGCCAATCTCAAATTTGGTACAATCATAGCGCATTCGCATTCTTCGTGTTTGGTTTCCCGAGCATTTTTCCTCAAAGTTGGCAAAATTCGGTCACAGATCGGTAAATGATCATGTTTCCAGTAATGCTTTTGCTTTGGCTTTGTCTAGGATAGTGGTACTCTATGATGAGAGAGGGAATGTGTTTTTTGAGGGGAGGGTGTGTGTCTAGGTCAAAGGAGCAGCAGAGTGTCATTTTTTTTTGCATTTTTTTTATTCTGCAATAATTAATGTGCATACATTCTGACAGCCAATCAGGGCGAAGAAACCATCCACAACGAAGTGACACAAAGTCTTCTGTGATTGGCTGCCGAAGTCACATGTCCCTGTCCATATAAAAAACAGACATCTTATTTTCGACAGTGTAACAGCACAGAGAGGCTGCTCCTTCTGAAAGTAAACTTGTCAGCTAGCTAGACAAGATCCTGTCCTATGTGAAATCAATCTTCCAGCATCTAACTAGATTGTGCTAAAACTGTTCTGCAGTCAGGAGGCCCCATTTGCTAATCAAAATCGTTTGTGATAAAACTGTGTTGCAGTGAGGAATCAGGAGGCCCCATTTGCTAATCAAAATTGTTAGGTATGAGTGTTGTTCAGGCATACTATCTAAGAATATAAATAGTGATTGTTCATTTAGTGACAGGTGACTGACCAGTGTGGGCGTAAGGTTGTGAAACAGCAGGTTAAACAAGGAGCACGGTACATAAAACATGAGTGGGAAAAAGTGATGTCGTGGTGAAAGAGGGATTAGTCTTGGTGTTCGAGGTGTATGTGGGTTAGGTGTTAACGTTAATGAAAGCACACCTGAACGAACACCATCTCATTCTATCCAAAGACCACTGACAACATCTGTTACTGTATGGGTTACTCAACTCCCTTTCTTTGTCAGCTGCACAGCTGTACGCATTGTACGTAGATAAGTGTCAGAAAGAGCATGTGCTCCAGTGGATGGCAAGTGCTGCATCAAATGTTCTTTCCTGCTCCTCCTCCACCTTAACATTACACACAGTACAATCTTCAGAGGTGGGAATCAAATCACTTTTGTTTCCCTGTGTCACAAATTTCCAAATGCCCAAGTGACTGAGGTCTGCTCCAAAGATTCACAGAATCTAGAGGAGGAAAGCATCCGCACCAATGCCCCACATTTTTTTATGTTGGATCTGGGTCCAGACAATGTAAAGTCCGAGCAGAATCCAGACTCTCGTTACCAGACATTAAACCCCTGTGGGTGGAGGTGATCCTGTGAGACTCAGATATGAGAGGCACAGGCTGACTTTTCTGTGGTGTCAGGGTAGGAAGAGGAGGAAGGTGATTCTAAGGGTGATGAGTGGGAGACTAGAGATGAATGCAATGAGGTTGTAGGTTCCACTTGATGTGAACGCAGAGGCATGCAGCTTAGAAGCTCAGCAGAGGAGGTGGAGAAAGATGAAGATGAGGTGATTGTGTTGTGAATTGCCACACAGTGATGCAATCACGACAAGCACTGCATTCTCAGCCACAACTGAGGCTTTGACCAGCATCGGTCGCGAGTCTGCGCAATTCGCAGGGTCAGAAAGGGTTGCCTAGCCTGGACCTTTTTTGAGACCACAAAGAATGACCCAACTCACGTTATCTGCCAAATTTTCAAAAAAAGACTCAATAGAGACAAAAATTGCAATAATTTGACTACTGCATGCATGAAGCGGCACCTGTGAGATCAACATGCCTTAGTCTGGGAATCTTACTTTGCTAAAATGCGGACTAGTGGGCCTCTCCAACCACCGGCCGTTCCATCAAACACATCTGTTGCTTCTTCCTCTTCCATCACCATGACAAGTGTTCTCACACAGGTCTCTGGCTTCAAAAAAATGCACTTGTTTACCCCCTACTGTCGGGGTTTAGTGAGACCTCATCAATAGTGATGGAAGAGCACTAAAAAGCTCGGGTGCTCGTTGCTCGGGTCCAGTAAATTGGAATGCTCGGGTGCTTGACCCGAGCAATGAGCCCAATATAAGTCTATGGGAAACTCAAGCATTTTTTCAGTGGGCCCCCCCGCGGTCATCAGAGGGACTAGAAATTTCGGAAATTGATGGGAACAGTGCTCAAATGACATGGGAACAGCATGGGGAAGACCAATGGAAGCATTTCTGACTCCGAGGTCACTGCTGTGAACAATGTTGTCAGACTTATGCCACTTTTATAGACTCACAATAAAACATACAAAAGCGAAACCTAAATAGATTTCGCTGGGAAATATGTTAAAGGGAACCTGTCACCCCCCAGGGCCATTTTAAGTAAAAGAGCCACCTTCAGCAGCACTAAGGCTGCATTCTGTGAAGGTGGCTCTTATGTTTCTGATCGCTAGGAATGCTGAAATATACACTTTTATAATCAGTCTGACATACCTCTGTTGTGTCAGGGAGGTATGTCTTCTCACCCTGTGTCAGCGGCATCAGTGGTGTCAATCATCCCCTTCTTGTTTCCGTCCCCTGACTCCTCTCATTGCAACGTCACTGGCTGCGCTTCGTGTATTAGCGGCTCCAGATCCCGCCCCGCAGTGTGTTATGATGTATTCACACTGCGGGGCTGGGAATCTGGCGCCTGCGCAGTGAGGATCTCTGCGCCTGTTTCTCATCTCCCTCCGCTGCGTTCCTCACTGCGCAGGTGCCAGATTCTCAGCTTAGTGCTGCTAAAGGTGGCTCTTTTACTTAAAAAGGCCCTGGGGGGACAGGTTCCCTTTAAGGAATATCCTTTCCAGGGTAATGACTTGTATATATGACAAAATAAATAACCAAAAACAAAAATGATCCTCCACACCTTGGGCTATGTTCACAAGTAGCGGTTTTGAATTTCAGCATTGCTTTCAACAAAGACAAATGCATTTACTGGGAAATGTCATTTTAACATTTTATAACCTTATCTGGCCATGTGGTGTGTGACACATCATCAGACACATCCTGTTTCATTTATGAAGGAGGGACTCTGAAGTCACAAAGCCTGTTTTATAGGGCCATCAGGCGGCCTTTACTATTCTTAAAGGGCCAGCAGTTGGCCCTCACTATTCTTAGAGAGCTATCAGCCGGCTATACTTTGTTCCCATTATTAAACAGTGCGTCTCCTATACTGCTATTGCATATGCAGTGAATGGCAGGGCTGCCCAAAATTTGGATGCACCCCAATACCCTTTTGAAGAGACGTACAGAAGGGCCTCCTGAAAACAATGTTCCCATTATTATGAAGTGGGTCTCCCATACTGTTTGCCTATGCAGTGAATGCAAGGGCTGCCAAAAATTTGGAGGCACTCCAATGCCCCTTTGAAGAAACGTAGAGGATGGCCTCATGAAAAAATGTTCCCATTATTAGGAAGTGGGTCTCCCATAGTGTTTGCCTATGCAGTGAATGCAAGGGCTGCCAAAAATTTGGAGGCACTCCAATGCCCTTTGGAAGAGACGTGGAGGAGGGCCTCATAAAAAAAATGTTTCCATTAGAGAGGAGTGAGTCTTCTATACTTGTAATGCCCATGCACTAAGTGTATGGGCTGACAAAAAACATTTACCGCTGCAGGGTATATATGAACATACTATCTAACAAATTTTTTTACGGGCATCGTAAACACTTTAAAAAAATTATGTGGGTGTTGCATCATGGACCACGGTCACCCTGGTGATATGGTGGTGGAGGATGAGGATGAGGAGGACAAAAGCAAACAGCCAAAATCAGGAAGCATATACCCATGTATGGGTGTGAAGAGGTGCATGGGAATAGACCTCCCAAAAAAAGACAATGGATTTGAGTTTATTTTACGCTGCTATAATTCGGTGGTGGTTGTGAAGTCTGGCCCAATCCAGCACTTGTTCATTTTTATAAGAGTCAGCCTGTCAGCATTTTCAGTTGACAGGCAGATGCTCTTATCGGTTATAATTCCACCAGCAGCACTAAAAACCCGCTCTGACAAAAAGCTAGCGGCAGGGCAGGCCAGGACCTCTAAGATGTAGAGAGCCAGTTCATACCAAGTGTCCAGCTTGGATACCCAAAAATTATAAGGCAAAGAGGAATCACGGAGGATGTTGGTACGGTCAGCAAGGTACTCCCTCAGCATCTTCCCAAACTTTGCACTCCCTGTGAGAGTACCCTGCACCTCAGGGCCTGTGCGATGGGAGGGTCTGAGAAAACTCTCCCAGAACTTTGACAGTGTTCCCCTGCCTCTACTGGATTGGAGTTGGGTCTCTCTCGCCTGTACTCCTTGGTTGTCCAATGAACTGTGACCTCTACCACCAGCGTTTTCAGATGGGAATTTTTTTAATAATACTGAAACAAGGGCATTCTGGCACTCACCATCTTGGTGGAGACCTCAAAGTTTTGGAGGATGGTACATATATCTGACATCCATGTCCACTCCTGAGGTCTTATGTGTGGAGTCTGAACTGAATACCGATGGCCTTGTTGATGCTGGTAGTCAACAACTGCCCTCTTCTGCTCACAAATCCTTCCCAACATCTGCAGTGTAGAGATCCAACATGTGGGGACATCACACACCAGTCAGTGAGCTGGAATCTGCAAACGCTGCTGAAGCACGGCTAGGGCTTTGGAAGCTGTAGCTGACTTTCTAAAATGCGCACACAGACGGTGTACTTTGACAAGCAGATCCGGCAGGTCCAGGTAGGTTCTTGAGAAACCGCTGAACCACAAGGTTGAGCACATGGGACAGGCATGGTACGTGTGTGAGCTCGCCTTGGCTCTGAGCTGCCACCAGGTTCCGGCCATTGTCACACCCGACCATGCCTGGCTGTAGGTTCAGCGGTGTCAGCCACAGATCTTCCTGCCCTTTTAGAGTTGTCCACAACTCTTCAGCATTGTGCGGTTTGTCACCTAAGCATATTAGCTTCAGCACTGCCTGTTGCTGCTTGGCTGAGGCAGTGCTTAAGTGCTTCCAGCTTGTGACCGATGTGGTCATTTTGGAGATGGAGGGTGAAGAGGAGGAGGAGAAGGAGGATGAGGTGAAGGAGCTGTAGACTGTGGGGGAAACCATGATTGACCTAGGGTCTGCAATCCTCAGTGTCGGGAGGACATGTTCCATCTCAAGGTCCAACTGGGTCCCGGCTTCCACTATATTAACCCAGTGTGCCATCAGGGAGATGTATCATCCCTGCCAATTAGCACTTGTCCACATGTCCGTTGTTAGGTGGACTCTCCCAGTAATGGCATTGTTGAGAGCACTGCTAATTTTGTGGGACATGTGCCTGTGTAATGCGGGGACGGCACACTGGGAGAAATAGTGGTGGTTGGGGACCGAGTACCGAGGGATGGCCATCGCCATTAGGTTGAGGAAAGCTTCTGTTTCCATGAGCCTGAAAGGCAACATTTCGAGTGCAAGCAGTTGCAAAATGTGCGAATTTAGTAGTTTGGCCTGTGGGGTGTTGGCTGCGTATTTGAGCTTGCGTTCCATGGATTGGAGTACGGACAACTGAATGCTGCACTTGGACAAGGACTTGTACGTGCTTGCTGAGTGTGTGCAACGACAGGTGCAGGGCATGAGGCATCTTTGCATGAACCATGGACAGAGGATTGGCTTGCACGCACAACAGTGGAAGAAGCAGTGGTGTCACCAGCAGATAGTGTTCCTGGACCCTGGTTTTCGGTCCACAAAGTCGGATGCTTGGCTTCCATGTGCCTGATCATGCTGGTGGTGGTCAGGCTGGTAGTTTTGCTACCCCTGCTAATGCTGGCCTGGCAAGTGGTGCATATGGCCTTTTTTGGCTTATCTGCAGAGTCTTTAAAAAACAACCAGACTCGAGAAGACCTAACAGTTGGACTGGAAACTGCCATTGGGGAAGGGAGGTGAAACACCCCAACAGGCAGGAAGCAATGTGGTGACCACAGACAACTGTTCCCCGTAACACCAAAACAATGCTGGCCTGTGTGCTGCTCTCTTCACTCTGCATGTCCTCCTGCCAGGTTCGGTCAGTTACTATCATCCACCACCTCGTCTTCCATTTCCGCACCCTGGTCCTCCTACTGACTTTCTGGCAATTGTGTCTCATCATCGTCCACCTTTTGTGACACGTTCCCACTGTCGCCTTCGTTTGACCGTGGCTGCTCAAATATTTGGGCATCTCGACATGCAAACTCCTCTCTGCCCCACATCTAATGGACTGGGCAAGAGGCCTGAATATATAAATGGAAAAGTGAACAGCTCTTCGGAGTGTCCAAGTGTGGGATCAGTTGTCTCCGGGCACTCAGTATGATGGAGGAAGGAGGATCAGGGTGAGGAATATGTGGTCCAGACTCACGGCTACTGAGACTTGACCGCGTGGAAAACAGGGTGATGCTGGTTGCAAAGTGACAGGAAGCATTATCCACTATCCAACCAACAGCCTTTTGACGCTGCTCTGGGTTCAATAGTGGCGTGCTACTGTGGTCCCTTGCAATGCGCCTTGCCCATTTTAAATGGAGGACAATATTTTCCATGTTCACTACAAATGGCAGAATTTTGAGCAATCTGGTGTCAATAACTTTGCTAACACACTGCAACAAAATTTAAATGGAGGTCAGAAATGACAGAATTTTGAGCGCACTTATATGTGATCCATGTGACGGACAAACCACAGTTTTAAATAGGTGTATTTTTAGCACTGTAATATGGAAAGAATCTGGCTGTATTCTGCAGTGCCAACAAACAAATGGAGCAGAAAAATGGTGTTCACTGGATTGCTTTTTAAGCAAATAATCAGGATTAAGATCCAAAAAAAATTATTCCTGGCCTCTGATACCTGGGGCTATGTCTAGAAATATCTGTAAAAGCAGCAGCAGCAGACAGAACTGGAATGGACCCTCTTGCTATATGCACTGCGGTCTGCCACATACACTGCCTAGCACTGATATCTATGCAGCTAGATTAGTCCTCAGAAGGACTGTTAGTTGAGATGGATATTTGTAAAACACCCTGTGTTCCAAATTATTATGCAAATAATATTTTCTCTGGTTTTCCCAAATTACCTATATGAATTTCAGTCATTGTAATTTTCCAGTCAAACAACTATTAGAGTACAATTGAAAAGTTTTTGTACAAACTGCCTATGATAACAGTATATTTTTTAAAAAATAAAACACTCAAACTGCACTCAAAATGCATGTTCCAAATTATTATGCACAGCAGAGTTTTCAACCTTTTCATTTTAATAAAGAACAAAAAAATGGTCATTTTTGAAATTATAAGCATTAGCAGGTTCTTACAAACTGAAATCAAACAGTTTTCAACTCAAAACTTTATTCTAGGTGATGTTACATTTGCACATAGGACCCCTTGTTCGAAAGGAGCTTCTGAACTCTCTCGTCCATTGAATTTGTCAGGTTTTGGATGGTTTCTGCTTCAACTGTTTTGCATGAGGACAGAATACTCTCCCAGAACTATTGCTTAGATGTGAACTGCCTCCCGCCATCATAGACACTCCTTTTGATGATGCTCCAGAGGTTCTCAATGGGATTGAGGTCAGGGGAGCATGGGGGCCACACCATAAGTTTGTCCCCTTTTATGCCCATAGCAGCCAGAGATGCAGATGTGTTATGTGCAGCATGAGACGGTGCAATATCATGCATGAAAATGATCTTGCTGTGGAATTCACGGTTCTTCTTGAACCATGGCAGGAAGTGCTGTTTGAGAAACTCAACATACACTATGTAGTTCATCTTTACCCCTTCAGGGATCCTAAAGGGGCCGACAATCTCTCTCCCCATGATTCCAGCCCAAAACATTACTCCACCTCCTCCTTGTTGGCACCGTAGCCGTGTTTGCATGGGGTGTCCATCAACCAGCCATCCTCCACTCCATCCATCTGGACCATCGAGCGTTGCACGGCACTCATCGGTGAACAAAACTGTTTTGAAGTCAGTATTCATGTATTGTTTGGCCCACTGGAGCCAGTTTCTGCTTGTGTGCAGTGGATAGAGGAGGTCGACAGGATGGTTTACGCACAGCTGCAAACCTCTGAAGGACCCTCCATCTTGTTGTTCGGGGGACATTGGAGGCACCAGCAGCTTCAAAAACTTGTCTGCTGCTATGACAAGGCTTTTTTGCCGCTGCTCTTTTAACCTGACGTAATTGCCTGTAGGAAAGAGTCCTCAATTTTCCCTTATCAGCACGCACACGTGTGTACTGTGAATCAGCTACATACTTCTTGATTGTGCGATGATCACAATGAAGTGTCTTGGCAATGTTCATTGTAGTCATGCCTTGACCTAAACACGCCACAATTTGTTGCTTCTCAGCAGCTGACACATCCTTTTTCTTTCCCATTTTGGCAGAAAATGTAGGCTGCTTAATAATGTGGGACAGCCTTCTTAAGTAGTCTTGCCTTTCATTGGACACACCTGCCAAACTAATTAGCACAGGTGTCTGCAATTGCTTACAGTGATATAAAGAGCCCTGACACACATCACCATCAATGAGTTTAACTGACAAACAAAAAAATTCTTACCTTATCACTCCTAAACAATTTTTGCATAATAATTTGGAACACAGTGTATATTGTGGTAGACCTACACTAACTAAGAAGCAAGCAAATCTCTACCTAGCTCAGCAGCAACTCACCCTACATTGCCTGATTCCAGAGTAGACTGTGACAAGCATCGCGGTGCCAGGTCTGATATTGACCTTATGATGCTGTGCGGCTAGCCAATCACTGTAATGCCACAACCAACATGGCTGCGGTATTACAGTGTGTGGCAGACAGTCCCTGCATGTTTATTGGTCTCTAAAAAGCACCAAACATGAAGGGTGGGGACCCGAGCTCCCGCCGAGTAACCACAGAAATACTCGGCGAGCTGTGAGCATCTTGAGCAGTGAGATGCTTGGGCGAGTACCGAGTAGTGGCGAGCATGCGCACTCATCACTACTCATCAACTGTTACAGAAGTGGAGATGGCTGACGTTTTTGTTTCTTCTTTGTTCTCTTTTGCACAACATCTTTCTCATTCCACCATAAAATCTCCACCTGCACCTCACTCACAGTCCAACGATTTAAGCATATAAGAATGTTTCCTCCTACACTTGCCAAAGCTAAGAGCTTGAACTCCACAATCTCCAATCTGTTGGCCACGATAATGCTGCCTTTCCACCTGGTGGATACAGACTGTTTCTGAAAGTTTATGGGTGCATTCCCTCAGTACCATTTGCACATTCATCATTACTTCTCAAAAAAAAGCTGTGCCTGCGCTACCCCAGCATGTTGCAGACAATATCACCCGTTCCTTGGAAAAATCTATATCTGTCAGGGTGCATTTCACCACTGACACCAGGGCGAGCAAACATGGGTAGAGGCAATACATCTCGCTGACTGGGCACTGGGTGCATTTGGTGGCTGTGGGGGCAGGCGGTCAAGGGGCTGCTGCGCAAGTTTTGGAATCCCCAAGGCTTGCGGGACAAACCTCTATATCTAACAGTTCCTCCACCTCCTCTAGGACCTTCACATGCGCCCTCAACCTCTCCCTTAATAAGACTAGCGTTCCAACAGTCCAGAGAGAATCCCCCACCTCAGTATTGTGCAGCTAGGGCTCAACGCAACCAGGCAGTGTTAAAATTAATATGCCTTGGAGATTGCAGTCCACAGCTCAAGAGCTGTGGACAGGTATCTGGGCCGAGTTAGATCAATGCCTGTCTCCACTGAACCTGGAGACAGGTAAGGCCATATTTGTGGTAACTTTTCTAACCTGATGGAGTCCCTACGCTGGGCAACCTCACCCACATGCCTTTCATGGATCAAGTCCTCAACCTGGTGGTACAGCAGTTTCTCTGCCACTATCCTGGCCTGGATGCGCTGCTGCAGAAAGCACGATTGCTGTGTGCTCATTTCAGACGATCGCACCCTGCAGGTCATCAACTTGAATTGCTACAGAGGTGTTTTGACCTACCGGTTAGCCGTTAGATTTGCAATGTTCCGACACAGTGTAATTCCACTCTGTACATGTGGCAGCAGTGATGAGCCCTGGTGCTGTATGTTCTTTTGCATAGCCAGGGCCAGCGCAGTCCGGATGTGGTGCAAATCACATTTGCAGAGTGGGCACAGATGAAGGACCTCTGCACCCTTCTGCACAGTTTTGAAATGGCTACTAAGATGGTTATCACCTACGATGCCATCATCAGCATCACTATTCCGGTCATCTACATGCTGGAGTACACTTTGAATAGTTTGGGTGAGGAGGTGCTGGTCCCAGAGGAAGAGGAGGAAGTAAAGGAGGATGCAGGAGGGATAACAATATTTTTATGTTCTGGACTGTCATCACACATGTTGGTGCCATGGGAGTGCGGATTACAGCGATCAAGGGGGACTCATTGTACCAGACAAACTTTTAGTAAGGTTGCAGGAGCCGAGTAACAAATTGAGAAGGTTGAGAAGGAAAAGATGATGGATATGCAACAGTCAGAAGATGAAGAGGATAGTGTTCCCCTATACCTCATGCAAGGCCCATGGCTGACTGCTTCTGTGCCATAATAAAATATTCTACTGTGAGTTAATTGATCAGTCAACTACCTGTGTTATGCTACTTATGTTTTTCTACCAATAGTACTCTATGAAACTGATGTTGGTGCCATCTGAATGTGACTGGGAAAAAAAAGCTGTTGCATGAGGTATTAGGTCTCACAGCAAAGAAGGCTTACACCGCTCCCTTAATTACCAGGTCTTAATTGAAACTTCAATTCCAAGCTGTAACTGCTGGGCCAGACCCTGATACCTCATGCATGGCCCAAGGCTGACTGCTGCTGTGCCATTAGCAAATTTCTACTGTGTGTCAATTGATGTCACTTTTCACGGTGTCTGTCCCTAATTTCAGCTGTTTGGGAAGCTTTTTGTCACCAAATAAGGTGTGTATATGTTTGGCTTGGCTCCCCATTGAATTTAACTTGGTTTTGGTACGTTCGTCGAACTGTTCGGTGAACATGTTCAGCGAACATTGGGACATTAGGCGAACCAAACTAAACCTTGGAAGGTTCTCTGATCTCTAGTAAGAGACAACCTAGCAACACAACAAATTAGAGTTTGAAACCTTGTTATAGTTATGAACAATATATCACAGGCAGTTCGATATCATACAACAGCAATGAAGTAATGTTAAAACAAGTGCATAGAAGATGGATACCTGGATAGTCTTCGGGCTAAAGATCAGAAGAGAAATATAGTGGGTACGGAAAGTATTCAGACCCCTTTAAATTTTCACTCTTTGTTTCATTGCAGCCATTTGGTAAATTCAAAAAAGTTCATTTTTTTCTCATTAATGTACACTCTGCACCCCATCTTGACAGAAAGAAAACAGAAATGTAAAAATTTTTGCAAATTTAGTAAAAAAAAAAACTGAAATATCACATGGTCATAAGTATTCAAACCCTTTGCTCAGTATTGAGTAGAAGCACCTTTTTGAGCTAGTACAGCCATGAGTCTTCTTGAGAATGATGCAACAAGTTTTTTACACCTGGATTTGGGTATCCTCTGCCATTCTTCCTTGCAGATCCTCTCCAGTTCCGTCAGGTTGGATGGTGAATGTTGGTGGACAGCCATTTTCAGGTCTCTCCAGACATGCTCCATAGGGTTTAGGTTAGGGCTCTGACTGGGCCAGTGAAGAATGGTCACAGAGTTGTTCTGAAGCCACTCCTTTGTTATTTTAGCTGTGTACTTAGGGTTATTGTCTTGTTGGAAGGTGAACCTTAGGCCAAGTCTGAGGTCAGAGCATTCTGGAAGAGGTTTTCATCCAGAATATCTCTGTACTTGGCCGCATTCATGTTTCCTTCAGTTGCAATCAGTCATCCTGTCCCTGCAGCTGAAAAACACCCCCATAGCATGATGCTGCCACCACCATGTTTCATTGTTGGGATTGTATTGGGCAGGTGATGAGCAGTGCCTGGTTTTCTCCACACATACCATTTAGAATTATCACCAAAAAGTTCTATCTTTATCTTATCAGTAGTGTTGAGCATTCCGATACTGCAAATATCGGGTATCGGCCGATATTAGCTGTATCGGAACTCCGATTCCGAGTTCCGATATTTTCGTCTTATCGGATACCGGAATCGGGATTGTCACTGTCACTGTCAGTGTCCGTCTGTCGGGTCTGTCAGGAGTCAGCGGCACTTACCTGGCAGAAGATCTCCGGCGGTCACGTCCTGGACTGCTTCATGGCCGCCATCCTCTTCTCCCCAGCGGTCACATGCAGTTTCTCGCGATAACTGCAGTGACTGCTGGGTAATCCCGGCCGTAAAGCAGTCAGTCCGATGACGTCACCGCCGGGGAAGCAGGTAATCAGCTGTGCTGCGTTGCAATGACAGGCTCTGCCTGTCATTGCGATGTAGCAGAGTTGGATCGTCGTGGGACAATCGTTACTATGGACTGCGTCGGACAGGTGGTATACTGTTGGTTTGTTTTTTTTCTTTTTTTACAGGAGATCGATGGCGTCGCAGGAATGAGTGTATAATAAAAGAAATGAAAACTGTGTTGTCTCTTTTATTTCATTAAAATACTTTTTTCTTGCTTTGTCTTTTTTTTACACATTTAATAACTTTGGGATTAATAATGGATCGGTGTCTTATTGACACCTCTCCATTATTAACCGGGCTTATTGTCACCGTGCAATCAACGGTGACAATAACCCCTTATTACCCCGCTTGCCACCGCTACAGGGCAAGTGGGAAGAGCCGGGTAAAGTGCCACAATTGGCACATCTTTTGATGCGCCAAATGTGGGGCTGCTGTAGCCTGGTATTATCAGGCTGTTGAGGGCCAAAATCCATGGGCCTTGACAGTCTTTTAATACCAGGCCGCAGCAGTCTGCATTTTACTTGGCTGGTTAACAAAAATAGGGGGGATCCCCACGCCGTTTTTTTTTTCGAGGGGATCCCCTATTTTTGTTAACCAGCCAAGCTAAGCAGACTGCTGTGGCCTGGTATTATCAGGCTTGCAAGGTCCATGGATATTGGATCCTTACCAGCCTGAAAAACCAGGCCTCAGCGGTCTGCTTCATCTGGCTGGTTAACAAAAATAGGGGGGACCCCACGCTAATTTTTTTCGAGGGGATCCCCTATTTTTGTTAATCAGCCAAGATATGCAGACTGCTGTGGCCTGGTATTATCAGGCTGGCAAGGTCCATGGATCTTGGCTCCTTAACAGCCTGAAAATCCAGGCCTCAGCGGTCTGCTTCATCTGGCTGGTTAACAAAAATAGGGGGGACCCCACGCCAATTTTTTTCGAGGGGATCCCCTATTTTTGTTAATCAGCCAAGATATGCAGACTGCTGTGGCCTGGTATTATCAGGCTGGCAAGGTCCATGGATCTTGGCTCCTTAACAGCCTGAAAATCCAGGCCTCAGCGGTCTGCTTCATCTGGCTGGTTAACAAAAATAGGGGGGACCCCACGCCATTTTTTTTTCGAAGGGAAGCCCTATTTTTGTTAATCAGTTCCCTCTGACGTCACTGATTGTGTCCCTGGCTGACCTGAAGTGAAAGTGGAAAGCAATCAATTAAGCTTTCCACTTAAGGGCCCGTCTCACATAGCGATATCGCTACCGAGATCGCTGCTGAGTCACTAGTTTTGTGACGCAGCAGCGAGCTCACCAGCGATATCGCTGTGTGTGACATTCAGCGACGATCAGCCCCCCTGCCGGGTATCGCTGATCGTCGCTGAAATGTCAGGACCTTTGATCGCTGGTTTCCCGCCTGTCACACGCAGCGATGCGTGCCTGTCAGAGGGAAACCAGCGATCAAAAAAAGGTCCTGAGTCAGGACCTTTTTTTGATCGCTGGTTTCCCTCTGACAGGCACGCATCGCTGCGTGTGACAGGCGGGAAACCAGCGATCAAAGGTCCTGACATTTCTGCGACGATCAGCGATACCCGGCAGGGGGGCTGATCGTCGCTGAATGTCACACACAGCGATATCGCTGGTGAGCTCGCTGCTGCGTCACAAAACTAGTGACTCAGCAGCGATCTCGGTAGCGATATCGCTATGTGAGACGGGCCCTTAAGCGATGTTACCCGCAGTGTCGCTGTCCCAGATCGCTGCCTGAGCTGCCTGTTTGGCAGCTCAGCAGCGATCATGTAGCGATACACCAGCGATCCTGACAAGTGCATATCGTTGTCGGGATCGCTGGTGTATCGTTATGTGACACCCAGCCTTTACTCTCCTGTCAGGCAGGAGAGGAACTCATTCATTTGGGGTTTACTGTGAGGCTGCAGCATTAGCTGCGGTCCCTGCAGTAAACATTAACCCTTTCTGAAGGATTACACCGTGGGACCTGACTGTGCATGGGATAGGTAAGAATAATTTTGCTTTTTTATTTTATTTTTATTACAGGAAATGGTTTTTGCAGTAAAATAAAAGATGGTCAAAAACATGTGTCTTTATTTCATTAAAATGATTTTTAATTAAAGTGTGTGTGTTTTATTTTTATTTCATGCAATAGGATTAATAATTGATAGTTGTCTAATTGACAGCTCTCAATTATTAACCTGGCTTAAGGTCACCTTTCAATAGCAAGGTGGCTTTAACCCCATATTAACCCATTCGCCACCGCTACAGGGCAATGGGAATAGACGGGCAAAGTGCCAGAAAGGGCGAATCTAATTATAGATTTGTCTTTCCTGGGGTGTCTGGGGGCAGATGTTAGTAGCCGGGGGGGGGCAAAAATAATGGTCCCTCTCTGGGCTATTATTATCTGCCCCCACTCACTGGCTTTGTCTGTCTGGTTGCGAAAATAGGGCGGGAGCCCACGCATTTTTTTTCAGCAATTTTACACCTCATATATATATATACATGTCATTGAATTTGTGACACATATATATATATATATTATATTTGTAGTTCATACACTTCTACATAGTATAATAGCCGCTAATTCAATTGCCAGCTTTTGTGAAAATGCAGAACCCGACATGAAATGACACTTGGTGTACATAGGGTTAACCATGTCTTTTCATGTCCTTTGCTATCTAATTTGCACAAACAATTAAATCAGACTATGTGTGCAAAATTTCACACCTCTAGGGGTTAATTAAAGGTGTAAATTCGTAGCAAAAAAGTCCGTTTTTTTTACAACAAATTTACACCTTTAATTAACCCCCAGAGGTGTGAAATTTTGCACACATAGTCTGATTTAATTGTTTGTGCAAATTAGATAGCAAAGGACATGAAAAGAAATGTTTAACCCTATGTACACCAAGTGTCATTTCATGTCGGGTGACCCGACATGAAATGACACTTGGTGTACATAGGGTTAACCATGTCTTTTCATGTCCTTTGCTATCTAATTTGCACAAACAATTAAATCAGACTATGTGTGCAAAATTTCACACCTCTAGGGGTTAATTAAAGGTGTAAATTCGTAGCAAAAAAGTCCGTTTTTTTTACAACGAATTTACACCTTTAATTAACCCCTACAGGTGTGAAATTTTGCACACATAGTCTGATTTAATTGTTTGTGCAAATTAGATAGCAAAGGACATGAAAAGAAATGTTTAACCCTATGTACACCAAGTGTCATTTCATGTCGGGTGCTTCTGTCTTTTCACTGAAGCCGGCTTTACCCGGCAATTGAATCAAAGGATATTTTACTATGTAGAAGTGTATAAACTATACATATATGTATATATATATGTCACAATGACATGTATATATATATATATGTATTCTATGTGTGTATATTTAGTGTTTACAAGGAAAGAATGGGGTTTTTTTAGTTGCGATATTTTGTTCCCATAGACTTACATGGGACTTCCGGTATCGGTATCGGGTATCGCCGATATTTTAGTGATATCGGCGATACCATTCCGATTCCGATACTTTAGCATATCGGAAAGTATCGCTCAACTCTACTTATCAGACCAGAGAATCTTATTTCTCATAGTCTGGGAGTCCTTCATGTTTTTTTTAGCAAACTCTATGCATACTTATGTCTTGCACTGAGGAGAGGCTTCCGTCGGGCCCCTCTGCCATAAAGGCCTGACTGGTGGAGGGCTGCAGTGATAGTTGACTTTGTGGAACTTTCTCCTATCTCCCTACTGCATCTGTGGAGCTCAGCCACAGAGATCTTGGCTCTTCTTTACCTCTCTCACCAAGGCTCTTCTCTAACGACTGCTCAGTTTGGCTGGACGGCCAGGTCTAGGAAGACTTCTGGTGGTCCCAAACTTCTTCCATTTAAGGATTATGGAGGCCACTGTGCTCTTAGGAACCTTGAGCACTGCAGAAATTCTCTTATAACCTTGGCCAGATCTGTGCCTTGCCACAATTCTGTCTCTGAGCTCCTTGGCCATATCCTTTGACCTCATGATTCTCTTTTGGTCTGACATGTATAGTGAGCTGTGAGGTCTTATATAGACAGGTGTGTGCCTTTACAAATCAAGTCCCATCAGTTTTACTAAACACAGTGGGACTTACAATGAAGGAGTTGAATCATCTCAAGGAGGATCACAAGGAAATGGACAGCATGTGACTTAAATATGAGTGTCTGAGCAAAGGGTCTGAATACTTATGACCATGTGATATTTCAGTTTTTCTTTTTTAATATATTTGCAAAAATATCTGCAGAGTGAAATGTTTAAAGGGGTCTGAATATTTTACGTACCCACTGTATGAGATAAACAAGGTTATAACAAGTAATGGATAGTAAAGTAGTGCATGACACATGGATATACTTAAATGCTCATTGAGCCAAATGCACCCATTAAATATTAGCATTAATAAACATATGTAAACTTTTTTTTACTTAAAAATAGGCCCTTTTAGGATGTGAATGAACATTGTGTTACTCTCTCGTGCTATATTAAAATCATAGATCTGGGATTTGTGCAGAAAAACATAATTGGACCAATATTTCACTGCTGATTAGTGTTCTGCATGTTTTGGGAGATTGTGCATTACTAGTTGTGGCATAATATACGGTACATGTAAATGAACATATTTTAACATAAAACTGATGTTTCCATATAAAAGTAGTATTTTTTTGTAAATTTTTATGGGCCTTATCAACATTTGGCACATATGCAAATAAAGAATATGGCCATTTTGTTATGCACTAGTTGAAAGTGAAGTGCTCAATATAAAACTTTTTTCTAGCAAGTCCTTGAATGGTGTCCAAATTCTTTTGAATTGTGAATTGTTACATTGAAATTGTTGACAATAGAGATGAGCGAAATTCATTCAATGGGTTTCTGAGAACACATATTGGAAAGTACTAGCTGAGAACAAAACGACTAGTCTAGTCATGCTCCACACAGTCAGATTGATGAGTTTCTTAATACACCTACATAGACAGAGTTGGACTCTGGATTGCTGAGACCTTCCCCTTTGACTAGTTAATTACCGTATATACTCGCATATAAGATGAGATTTTCAGCCCATTTTTTAAGGCTGAAAGTCCCCCTCTTGGCTTATATGCGGGTCATATACACTGGGGGTCGGCGGGGGAGGGGGAGCTGGGGTGTCAGATCATACTCACTCCCCTGGTCCGTCTCTGCAGCCCCCCTGCTTCTCCCATGATATCAGGCTCCTTCCTTCAGCAGTCACATGGTACCACTCATTAAAGTCATGAATATGTGCATATTCATGACTTTAATGAGCCCTACCACGTGACCGCTGAAGGAAGGAATAGCTGCCGGAGACCGTGGGAGAAGAGCAGGGGCTGCAGAGACGGGCCAGGAGGGAGTAAGTTTATGTGATATTCACCTGTCCCCGGTTCACCGCTCTGTCCTCTGCATCCTCTGGCTGTGATGTTTAGGTCAGAGGGCGTGATGACGTAGTTAGTGCGCGCTGTGCCCTCTACCTGAACATTCACAGCCAGAGGACCGGGAAGACAGCGGCGCGCAGGGGTGGACTAGGTACAGGTGAATATCTCAGGTGCCGCGGTCCTGAGCCAACGGTGACACCGGCATCTGGCCCCCTTAGCACACCGGTGTCCCCGCCTGCTTAGGACATCAGCACCTGGCCCCCAGCGACAAGAGGTGAGTATGTTATTTTTTTTTTCATTTGAAGCAGCAGCATATGGGGCCTATTCTATGGAACATCTTATGGGGCAGCATATGGGGCATAATCTATGGAGCATCTTATGGGGCATAAAATATATGGAGCATCTTATGGGGGAATAATCTATGGAGCATCATATGGAGCATAAAATATATGGAGCATCTTATGGGGGCATAATCTATGGAGCATCATATGGGACAATAACCTTTATGGAGTATCATATGGGGCATATTATTCTATGGAGCATCTTATGGGGCATAAAATATATGGAGCATCTTATGGGGGCATAATCTATGGAGCATCTTATGGGGCATAAAATATATGGAGCATCTTATGGGGGCATAATCTATGGAGCATCTTATGGGACAATAACCTTTATGGAGCAGCATATGGGGCATATTATTCTATCGAGCATCTTATGGGGCCATTATCAACCTTTGTGCAGCATTATATGGGGTGTATTTTGTATGGAGCATCTAATGGGGCCCATCATGAACTGTATGGAGCATTATATGGGGCTCCTGATTCAATATGGATATTCAAAAACATTTAATCTACTGATGTCTCAATTAATTTTACTTTTATTGGTATCTATCTTTATTTTTGAAATTTACCAGTAGCTGCTGCATTTTCCACCCTAGGCTTATACGCGAGTCAATAAGTTTTCCCAGTTTTTTGTGGCAAATTAGGGGGTCGGCTTATACTCGGGTCGGCTTTTACTAGAGTATATATGGTAGTTCCCTGCTCTTACTTTTAAAAATATTTTCTCTGAAACAACATCACAATGTTTGTAGATATTTGTAATGATGGAGCCATAGAGCCTATGCTTAATTCTTGATATACATAGTTCAGGCATCACAAAACACCCTAGAAGTTTCCTTTAAAATAATTTAATTTAAAATTGCCACTACTAAGAAACCTTGCCAACCTACAGTATGTCAACATTTTGAGTGAATAAAACTTTGTTTTTTTGTTTTAAAAAATATTAATACTGTGGTTTATGTACACCGATCCACCATACGTACAATAGTCTCAGATTACAATAATATCAAGCTAGGTGTTAGGCATTGTTGTTTGTTTTGTGAGTGGATATTTTTTGACTTTATAACCTGTTAATAATTTTTCAAGCATTATGGGCCTATTTTTCTTGAAATAATACCTTAACGTGAGAGATCATGGTTTGTGGTTCTGATATGACATCAATGATGAGACCCCCATCAATTACCTAAAAGAAGGAGCAACATTGCCTAGCTAGTAGCTCCCTTACCCTCTTTAGCGTGGTTAGAGTTGTCACGTTTTGGCAATATACCCTACATACAGGAGCATCTTGATGGTTTGTGGAGAGTAAAAAAAAATGCTGATGAAAGCATAAGACACATGTATTGTAAAGTGATTAGTGGAGCATTTTTTGATTTAGCGATTACTTTGTACGTGGATGTCAACTAACAACATTTCAGAAATGTATTCATATAGTTAGTATCCTTTTAATATTATTTAGGTGCAATTTATTTTTTTGTAAGATGTTAACAATTAAGATTTTTTTTCATTATGGTCCTTATTTTTCTTTCAGATGAATACTGAAATACATCAATAGTACGCTTGCATGAACTACATTTATCTAGTCAAATTAAGGAGTAAAATTCCTTAGAAACTAGAAATTCATTCATGCTTTAAAGGTCAACATGATACTAGAAAATATCATTCTAAGCAAAAGACTAAAACAAATGAGCCTCGGCAAATTTCTTTGATACTGACATGCTATATACTGTGATGCTGTCTTGTTTGCTAACTGTTGTACTTTAATGAAGTGCTTTTCACTTTACCAAACACAATTACTTAAAATGAAGGTAGGGAATGTAAATCAAGCGTCCAATATTATGCAGACCTGAAAGATATAAATTGAATCAATCCCAATACTAATTAATTGAAAAGAAGGCTCCATTCGTTTTTCAGTTTTGTATGTGACTTTCCATACTAAAAGATATACTAAAATACTTCCATTTTCTCACTAACCAATATAGCACACACCATAGGTCGATAGTCCTTGTTCTTTTAAAGCGCACTCGTAAGATTTCATGGGCGTACCCAGGATCAAAACTAGGGGGGGGGGCAAGCAATGGTCGGCAAGCCATCTCATATACAGTCCCCCCATAAATTACATGAGTGATAACTATTGTACATTCTACAATAGGTCATAAATCAGACAGTATAGTCCTCCATACAGTACAGTATTCTGGGCACCACATAGTGCTCCATACAGAATAATGAGCTCAATATATTGCTTCATACAGTATTATGGGCACCACATAGTCCTCCATACAGTATTGTGGGCACCGCATAGCGCTCCATACAGAGTAACATGCCCCATATATTGCTCCATACAGTATAATGAGCCCCATTTATTTCTCCATACAGAATAATGAGCCCCATATATTGCTCCATACAGTATTATGGGCACCACATAGCGCTCCATGCAGAATAACATGCCCCATATATTGCTCCATACAGAATAATGATTCCTATATATTGCTCCATGCAGTATAATGAGCCCCATACCTGTATATACATCATCACCAGCCCCAGCCCACTGAACCAAACACCACCTGTACATATCATCACTAACCCCAGCCCACTGAGCTCAACACCACCTGTATATACATCAGCCCAGCCACAGCCAGCCCCCAGCCCCTGTATATACAGTACAGACCAAAAGTTTGGACACACCTTCTCATTTAAAGATTGAAAATTGTACATTCACACTGAAGGCATCAAAATTATGAATTAACACATGTGGAATTATATACTTAACAAAAAAGTGTGAAACAAATGAAAATATGTCTTATATTCTAGGTTCTTCAAATTAGCCACCTTTTGCTTTGATGACTGCTTTCTTAAGTATATAATTCCACATGTGTTAATTCATAATTTTGATGCCTTCAGTGTGAATTTACAATTTTTATAGTCATGAAAATACAGAAAAATCTTTAAATGAGGTGTGTCCAAACTTTTGATCTGTACTGTACATCAGACCATCCAGCCCCAGCACCTGTATATACATCAGACCAGCCAGCCCCCAGCCCCTGTATATACACATCAGCCCAGCCACAGTCAGCCCCCAGCCCTTGTGTATACATCAGCCCAAGCCCCCAGCACCTCTATATACATCAGACCAGCCAGCCATCAGCCACTCTATATATGTCAGCCCAGCCACAGCCAGCCCCAGTATTACACTCTCAGTCACTCACCAAGACCCGGCGTGACGTCACTGACTGAATAGGTTCGAATAACAGAGATTGCTTCAGGAGCGTGCAGGTACTAGGAGCTCCTCCGGATGCCTGACCTGATTCTGATACGTTTAGCGGTGCGCTGCAGTCAGGGGCGGGAGACGGGTAGAGCAGAGCGCTCTCTCTCCCCGCCCACAAAGAACGTCCTGACGTTCAACGTCAGGCGTTCTTAACTCCTGTGTGCAGGGCACACGGCCACTGACTCACTGATGCTTTTGCGAGCACGCACACCTATAAAGCCGCCGTGCCTGAAGATTTAAAGGGCTGGCGGCAGGAAAAACAGGTGGCCACATCATGATAGGTGCGCACTCCTGCTTCTAGGGGGGCAGCTGCCCCCCCTGCCCCATGGTGGGTACGCCCATGTAAGATTTACTTTATAAACTGAAGAGTCAACTGCGTCATCTCAATATTATTTGTGTTTAAAGGAAATGTGTCAGTAGAAAGTGACCTTTTGTTTAAATCATTTTTTATGCTCCATGATTTTGTTTAAAAAATTCTTAGCTATGTTTGTTTTTTTGTATCATAATCTTTAGTAAAAATAGAATTCTTTAATTTTCACACTGACCAGTAAGACGTTTTTAGTCTCATACTTTCTGTTCTTTCAAAATATCATCATGTACATCAGCAGCAATAGAGTGACTTTGACAATTTCTTTTGCATTGAAGCATCTAATGCGCATGTTCAAAGGTCATTATTAGAGATGAGCGACTTTGCCTCCGGGAGGGTCGAGTCGGGTTTCGGACTACCCGACTTTCACAAAAGTCGAATCGAACGAAATCGGCCGACTATCGGGAAAAGTCGAGGGTCCGACTGAAACATGAAACCCAATGCAAGTCAATGGGAAGAAAAGTCTGCAGGGAGTGGAGGATAGTAAACACACCGACAGTGCCCATTTCAATGCCAACGACATCAATTCTTATTACTTAAGCTTGCAACCTTAATTTACTTTATAATAATAGTAATGCATTGAAAATTGGGGGTTATTTGGCTAAAGTTGTGGGGGGGCAGGGCTGGCTCCAGGTTTTCATGGGCCCCAAGCCAAAGAGTCTCAGTGGGCCCCTTTAACACATACCACTATTCATGATGCTCCGATACGGCACAGAAATATAGGTATAGTACAACGACAAATACTGTATATACTCGTGTATAAGCCGAGATTTTCAGCACCTTTTTTTTGTGCTGAAAATGCCCCCTCGGCTTATACACGAGTCATAGGGCAGAAATCAGTGGGGGAGGGGATGCCGCGGCAGGAGGCGGTGGCTGGGACATCATACTCACCCTCCCCGTGCCATCGCTGAACGTCCCTGCAATCCTGCGTTCTCCCCGGCTTCCTGCAGCTCTCCAGCACTGAGCGGTGACGTAATACCCGCTCATTAAGGTCATGTAATATGGACGCGACGCCACTCCCATGGGCGTGGCCTCCATATTCATAGCCTTAATGAGCGGTATTACGTCACCGCTCAGCGCTGGAGAGCTTCAGGAAGCCGGGGAGAACAAAGGATTGCCGGCCGGGACGTTCAGCGATGGCACGGGGAGGGTGAGTATGATGGAGGAGGATGGGGGGAGCATGGAGGAGGACAAGGAGCACGGAGCAGGACGGGGGGGAGGACGGAGAGCATGGAGCAGAACGGGGGAGGACAGAGAGCACGGAGCAGAACGGGGGAGGACGGAGAGCACGGAGCAGAACGGGGGAGGACGAAGAGCACGGAGCAGGAGGGGGGAGGACGGAGAGCACGGAGCAGAACGGGGGGAGGACGGAGAGCACGGAGCAGAACGGGGGGAGGACGGAGAGCACGGAGCAGAACGGGGAGGACAGAGAGCACGGAGCAGAACGGGAGGACGGAGAGCACGGAGCAGGACGGGGGTGGGCACAGAGGAGAATGGGGGAGTGCAGAGCTGGATGGGGGAGCACGGAGCAGGACGGGGAGGATGGAAATGCACGGAGCAGGACAGGATAATGGAGCAGGAGGAGGGGAGCACAGAGGAGAATGGGGGCGCACAGAGCTGGATGGGGGAGCACTGAGCAGGACGGCAACTTATACACTCGGCTTATACACGAGTCAATAAGTTTTCCAAGTTATTTTGTGGCAAAATTAGGGGGGTCGGCTTATACATGAGTATATACGGTACTTCACTTCTTACATTATATGACTGATATGTATTGTAAATTGTACAATAGCTCAAAACCAAACAATATATTACTCCATACAGTATTATGGCCACCACATAGTGCACCATACAGAATAACGAGCACCATATATTGCTCCATACATAATTGGTCCCATATAATATTCCATACAGTATATGATGAGCTCCACATACTGCTCCAGTATATGATGGTCCCCATATAATGTGCCATACAGTATAGGACGGTCCCCATAGTGTATAATGAGCCCCACATATTGCTTCCATACAGTATAATGAGTCGCATATAAAGCTCCATACAGTATATGATGGGCCCCATATATTTCTCCATACAAAATGGGCTTCATATAATGCTCCATACAGAATACGCCCCATATGTGCTCCATATGATGCTCCATACCCTACATGATGCCCCATAAATAATGAACCCCATATGATGCTCTAGTATATGATGGGCCCTGTATATGATGCTCCAGTGTATGATGGGCCCCATTTATAATGCTCCAGTGTATGATGGGCCTATATAATGCTCCATATATAATGGGCCCTATATATGATGCTCCAGTATATGATGGGCCCCATGGATGATACTCCAGTGTATGATGGGCCCCATGGATGATGCTCCAGTGTATGATGGGCCTATATAATGCTCCATATATAATGGGCCCCATATGATGCTCCAGTGTATAATGGCCCTGTATATGATGCTCCAGTGTATTATGGGCCCATGGATGATGCTCCAGTGTGATGGGCCTATAAAATGCTCCATATATAATGGGCTCCATATGATGCTCCAGTGTATAATGGGCCCCGTATATGATGCTCCAGTGTGTGATGGGCCCCATTTATAATGCTCCAGTGTATGATGGGCCTATATAATGCTCCATATATAATGGGCCCCATATGATGCTCCAGTATATGATGGGCCCCATGAATGATGCTCCAGTGTATGATGGGCCTATATAATGCTCCATATATAATGGGTCCCATATGATGCTCCAGTGTATGATGGGCCCCATTTATAATGGTCCAGTGTAAGATCGGCCTATATAATGCTCCATATATAATGGGCCCCATATGATGCTCCAGTGTATGATGGGCCCCATGGATGATGCTCCAGTGTATGATTGGCCCCACTTATAATGCTCCAGTGTATGATGGGCCCCTTGGTTGATGCTCCAGTGTATGATGGGCCCCTGGATGATGTTCCAGTGTATGATGGGCCTATATAATGGTCCATATATAATGGGCCCCATATGATGCTCCAGTGTATAATGGGCCCCATTTATAATGCTTCAGTGTATGATGTGCCCCATATATAATGCTCCAGTGTATAATGGGCCCTATCTATGATGCACAAGTATATAATGGGCCCCATATATAATTCTCCAGTGTATAATGCTCCCTATATATTGCTCCAAACATTAAAAAAATTAAATACCACCATCCGAACTATTTCTTTGATTGATGGGGCTGTCAAGAAAGAGGAACCCATGTGCATTCTGTCAATTGACGCAGAAAAGGGTTTCGACAGGGTACACAGGGATTTTATATTTCAAAAGTTAGAAGGAATTGGCTTAAAAAAAACTATGCTCCGTAGAATTTCTGCCCTGTACTCATCTCCCAGTGCTCAAGCTAATATTAATGGTGAACTTTCAAACACATTTTTAATTCGGAACGGCACGAGGCAAGGCAGTCCTCTTTCACCCTTGCTTTATATACTCACAATGGAACATCTAGCAACCGCAATACGAAATAATCCCTCCATTAGAGGCATAAAAGCCCAATCAGAAGAGCACAAACTGGAACTTTTTGCATATGATGTCCTATTATATGTCTCTTCCTCAACCATAAGTCTCCCAAATATTATCTCAGAATTACATAGATTTGGTCGTCTGAGCAGATTCAAAATTAATACCCACAAATCGGAGATTCTCAATATCTCCTTCCAACCAAGTGAGGTGGAGAGGTTGGCAGCTTCATTTCCCTTAAGTGGTGTTCAGATTCTCTTACCTATCTAGGAGTAAAAATCACCGCCAAAGTATCTAATCTTTATGAAGCAAACTTTAAGGCAGCTTTACATAAAGCTGAGTTAGACTTAGAAAAATTGCATAAACTATCTTTATCTTGGTTTGGAAGAGTGAGCACTATTAAATGGTTAACAAAAATAGGGGATCCCCTCGAAAATAAATGGCGTGGGGTCCCCCCTGTTTTTGTTAACCAGCCAGATGAAGCAGACTGCTGAGGCCTAGTTTTTCAGGCTGGTAAGGATCCAATATCCATGAACCTTGCAAGCCTGATAATACCAGGCCACAGCAGTCTGCTTAGCTTGGCTGGTTAACAAAAATAGGGGATTCCAATGAAAAAAAAATGGCGTGGGGGTCCCCCTATTTGTGTTAACCAGCCAAGTAAAAAGCAGACTGTTGCGGCCTGGTATTAAAAGACTGTCAAGGCCCATGGATTTTGGCCTAAAAATACCAGGCTGCAGCAGCCCCACAAATGGCGCATCCAAAGATGCGCCAATCGTGGCACTTTACCCGGCTCTTCCAACTTGCCCTGTAGCGGTGGCAAGTGGGGTAATAAGGGGTTAATGTCACCTTTGATTGAAAGGTGACAAAAAGCCCGATTAATAATGGAAAGGCGTCAATAAGACACCGATCCATTATTAATCATATTTTGTAAATTTTAAAAAAAAATACACAGCAAGAAAAAAGTCTTTTTATGAAATAAAACACCACACAGTTTTCATTATTTTTATTTCCTGCGACGCCATCGTTCTCCTGTAAAAAAACAAAAATAACAAACCAACACAAATTCTACCTGTCCGAAAATCACGAGTGTCCCACGACGAGTCCAGCTCTGCTACATCTGGATGCCAGGCTGAGCCTGACATCCACATAGAGCAGAGCTGCTTACCATTGTGGCTTCCCCGGCGGTGACGTCATCCGGACTGGTTTATTGCCAGCTGTCTCGAGAGTACAGCTGGCTGAGATTACCCAGTACCCGGCAGCCAGTGCAGTTATCGCGAGATGCTGCACGTGACCGCCAGGCAGAGGGTAATGGCTGGCCTGGATGGATCGATGGACGTGCCAGGTAAGTGTTGTTGACACCTGACAGACCCGACCGACACTGACAGTGACACTTTCGGGAAGTTCCTGTGTCACGTACTTCGTTCTGTGACACAGGAACTCCCCATAGACTTTGTCGGAAAACTCAGATTCCGGTATCCGATATGACAAAAATATCGGAACTCAGAATCGGAATTCCGATACAGCAAATATCGGCAGATACCCTATATTTGCAGTATTGGAATGCTCAACACTAGACAGAATCACTGACTGGGTGGATCAGGGAAATGCTGTAGATATAGTATATCTTGACTTCAGCAAAGCATCTGACAAAGTATCTCACACAATCCTTATTGAAAAAATGACTAAGTATGGAATTGACAAGGCAACTGTTAGGTGGATTCATAACTGGCTTAGTGATCAGACCCAAAGAGTGGTAGTAAATGGCTGAACATCCAGTTGGAAGGATGTCTCAAGTGGGGTACCACAAGGCTCTGTTTTGGGCCCTGTATTGTTCAACATCTTTATCAATGATTTAGATGAAGGAATTGAGGGTAAACTGATCAAATTTGCTGATGACACAAAGCTAGGATGAATAGCTAATAATAGAGAAGAGAGAGAGGATTCAAAAAGATATAAATAAACTGGAGCAGTGGGCAGCAATTAACAGAATGGTTTTTAACCCCTTCACCCCCAAGGGTTGTTTGCACGTTAATGACCGGGCCAATTTTTACAATTCTGACCACTGTCTCTTTATGAGGTTATAACTCTGGAACGCTTCAACGGATCTGCGCGATTCTGAGATTATTTTCTCGTGACATATTGTACTTCACGTTATTGGTAAAATTTCTTCGATATAACTTGCGTTTATTTTGAAAAAAATGCAAATATGGCGAAAATTTTGAAAATTTTGCAATTTTCAAACTTTGAATTTTTATTCCCTTAAAACAGAGAAATATGTCACACAAAATAGTTAAGAAATAACATTTCCCACATGTCTACTTTACATCAGCACAATTTTGGAATCAAAATTTTTTTTTCTTAGGAAATTATAAGGGTTAAAAGTTGACCAGCGATTTTCATTTTTACAACAAAATTTACAAAGCCATTTTTTCTAGGGACCACCTCATATTTGAAGTCACTTTGAGGGGTCTATATAGCAGAAAATACCCAAAAGTTAACTATTCTAAAAACTGCACCCCTCAAGGTACTCAAAACCACATTCAAAAAGTTTATTAACCCTTCAGGTGCTTCACAGGAGCTGAAGCAACGTGGAAGGAAAAAATGAATATTTAACTTTTTAGCCACAAAAATGATCTTTTACAAACTTTTTTTTATTTTCACAAGGGTAAAAGAAGAAAATGGACAGATAAGTTGTTGTGCAATTTCTCCTGAGTACGCCAATACCCCATAAGTGGGGGAAAACCACTGTCTGTGTGCACAGCAGAGCTCATAAGGGAAGGAGCGCCGTTTGACTTTTTCAAACTAAAATTGGCTGAAATTGAGATCGGACGCCATGTCGCGTTTGGAGAGCCCCTGATGCGCCTAAATAGTGGAAACCCCCCACAAGTGACACCATTTTGGAAACTAGACCCCCTAAGGAACTTATCTAGATCTGTTGTGAGCACTTTGAATCCCCAAGTGTTTCACAAAAGTTTAAAATGCCTGGGTGTGAAAAAAAAAAGAAACAATTTTCCACAAAAAATGATTTTTTAGTCCCAAATTTTTGATTTTCCCAAGGAAATTGGACCCCAAAAGTTGTTGGCCAATTTGTCCTGAGTACGCTGATACCCAATATGTGGGGGGGGAACTGTTTGGGCGCACGGCAGGGCTTGGAAAGTAAGTAGTAACGTTTTGGAATGCAGACGTTGATGGGGGTCATGTTCCGTTTGCAGTTCCCCAGATGAGCCTAAACAGTAGAAACCCCCCACAGTGACCACATTTTGGAAACTAGACCCCTAAGGAACTTATCTATAGCTTTGGTGAGCACTTTGAACCCCCAAGTGCTTCACACAAGTTTATAATGCCCGGGCATGAAAATAAAAAATCCTATTTTTTTCCCACAAAAATTATTTTTAGTCACTAATTTTTTATTTTCCCAAGGGTAACAGGAGAAATTGGACCACAAAAGTTGTTGTCCAATTTGTCCTGAGTACGCTGATACCCAATATGTGGGGGGAACCACTGTTTGGGCGCACGGCAGAGCTCGGAATGGAAGGAGCACCATTTGACTTTTTCCAACCAAAATTGGCTGGAATTGAGATTGGACGCCATGTTGCATTTGGAGAGCCCCTGATGTGCCTAAACAGTGGAAACCCCCCACAAGTGACCCCATTTGGGAAACTAGACCCCCTTAAGGAACTTATCTAGATCTTTGGTGAGCAATTTGAACCCCCAAGTGCTTCACAAAAGTTTATAAGTAGAGCCGTAAAATTAAAAAATCATATTTTTTCCACAAAAATGATCTTTTCACTCCAATTTTTATTTTCCCAAGGGTAACAAGACTCCAAAAGTTATTGTGCAATTTGGCCTGAGTACGCTGATACCCCATATATGGGGGTAAACCACTGTTTGGGTGCATGGCAGAGTTTGGAAGGGAAGGAGTGCCGTTTGACTTTTTCAACGCAGAATTGGCTGGATGCCATGTCGTGTTTGGAGAGCTCCTGATCTGCCTAAACAGTGGAAACCCCCCTCAAATACACCATTTTGGAAACTAGACCCTCAAGGAACTTATCTAGATGTGTGGTGAGCACTTTGAACCCCCAAGTGCCGTAAAATAATTTTTTTTTTTTTTTTTTTTACAAAAATGATTTTTTTCGTCCCCAATATTTTATTTTCACAAGGGTAACAGGAGAAATTGGACCCCAAAAGTTGTTGTCCAATTTGTCCTGAGTACGCTGATACCAATATGTGGGAGAAAACTACTGTATGGGTACACGTTGGGGCTCGAAAGGGAAGTAGTGACGTTTTGGATTGCAGACTTTGATGGAATGGTCTGGGGGCGTCATGTCGCATTTGGAGAGCCCCTGATGCACCTAAACAGTGGAAACCCCCCACAAGTGACCCCATTTTGGAAAATAGACCCCACAAGGAACTTATCTAGATGTGTGGTGAGCACTTTGAACCCCTAAGTGCTTCACAGAAGTTTATAACGAACAGCCGTAAAAATAAAAATATTTTTTTTTTTACAAAAATTATTTTTTTCGCCCCCAATATTTTATTTTCACAAGGGTAACAGGAGAAATTGGACCCCAAAAGTTGTTGTCCAATTTGTCCTGAGTACGCTGATACCCAATATGTGGGAGAAAACTACTGTATGGGTACACGTTGGGGCTCGAAGGGAAGTAGTGACGTTTTGGATTGCAGACTTTGATGGAATGGTCTGGGGGCGTCATGTCGCATTTGGAGAGCCCCTGATGCACCTAAACAGTGGAAACCCCCCACAAGTGACCCCATTTTGGAAAATAGACCCCACAAGGAACTTATCTAGATGTGTGGTGAGCACTTTGAACCCCTAAGTGCTTCACAGAAGTTTATAACGTACAGCCGTAAAAACAAAAAAAATCTTTTTTTTTTTAAAAAATGATATTTTTGCCCCCAGTTTTTTATTTTCCCAAGGGTAACAGAAGAAATAGGACAAATTGCACAATAACTCTTAGGGTCCAGAGTACGCTGATACCCCATGTGGGAGTAAACTACTGTTTGGGCGCATGGCAGAGGTCAGAAGGGAAGGAGCACCGTTTGACTTTTTCAACGCAGAATTGGCTGGAATTGAGATCAGACGTCATGTCACATTTGGAGAGTCCCTGATGTGCCTAAACAGCGGAAACCCCCAATTCTAACTCCAACCCTAACCCCAACACACCCCTAACCCTAGTCCCAACCCTAACCACAAACCTAACCCTAACACACCCCTATCCCTAATCCCAACCATAACCCTAATACTAACTTTAGTGCCAACCCTAACCTAACTTTAGCCGCAACCCTAACCTTAACCATAACCCTAATGGGAAAATGGAAATAAATACATTTTTTTTATTTATTATTTTTCCCTAACTAAGGGGGTGATAAAGGGGGGTTTGATTTACTATTTATAGCGGGTTTTTGTGATTGGCAGCTGTCACGCTAAAAGACGCTTTTTATTGCAAAAAATAGTTTTTGCATCACCACATTTTGAGAACTATAATTTTTTCATATTTTGGCCCACAGAGTCATGTGAGGTCTTATTTTTTGCGGTATGAGTTGACGTTTTTATTGGTACTATTTTTGAGCATGTGACATTTTTTGATCGCTTTTTATTTCGATTTTTGGGAGGTTAGAATGAACAAAAATCAGCAATTCATGAATTTCTTTTGGGGGAGGCGTTTATACTGTTCCGCGTGTGGTAAAATTGATAAAGCAGTTTTATTCTTCGGGTCAGTACGATTGCGGCGATACCTCATTTATATCATTTTTTTATGTTTTGGCGCTTTTATAGAATAAAAACAATTTTATATAAAAAATAATTATTTTTGCATCGCTTTATTCTGCGAGCTATAACTTTTTTATTTTTTCGCTCATGACACTGTATGGCGGCTCGTTTTTTGCGGGACAAGATTACGTTTTCAGCGGTGCCATGTTTATTTATATCGGTCTTTTTGATCGCGTGTTATTCCACTTTTTGTTCAGCGGTATGATGATAAAGCACTGATTTTTTGCTTTGTTTTTATATATTTTTTTTTAAGGGGTTCACAAAAGGGGTTAACTAGTGGGAAAATTTTATAGGGGGGTCGTTACGGATGCGGCGATACCAAATATGTGTACTTTTATTGTTTTATTTTTTTATTTACAGGAAGAAATGAATTTATTGGGGAATATTTTTTTTTTTTTTTATTTATTTTGGAATTTTTTTTTTTACACGTTTATTTTTATTTTTTTTACTTCTTTACATTGTCCCAGGGTGGGACATCACTGTAAAATGTCAGATCGCTGGTCTCACAGTGTGCACAGCACTCTGTGAGACCAGTGATCTCACAGGCAGCGCTGCAGGCTTCTCAGTGCCTCCAGGACCCCGGGCCATCTTGGATCCGGGTCCTGGGAGGGAGGAAGCCCTCAGAATAGCGCGATCACATCGTGCTGTTCTGAGGGTCTCAGGGGGGCGCGCAGGGAGCCCTCTCCCTGCGCGATGCTCCCCTGTGCCCCCAGTACACCGCGATCATGTTTGATCGCGGTGTGCAAGGGGTTAATGTGCCGGGAGCGGTCCGTGACCGCTCCTGGCACACAGTCCCGGGTGTCAGCTGTGATAATCAGCTGACACCCGGCGGCGATCAGCTGCGCTCCCCCCAGGAGCGTAGCTGATCGCTATGACGTACTATCCCGTCCGTGGTCAGATTGTCACAGGTTTTATGGACGGGATAGTACGTCTGATGTCAGAGAGGGGTTAATTCGGAAAAATTCAAAGTACTACATCTGGGCAATAAAAATGAAAAAAGCATATACAAAATGGGAGGAATAGGGCTAAGTAACAGCACATGTGAAAAAGACTTGGGTATATTAATAATTGATCACAGACTGAACATGAGTCAATAGTGTGATGCAGCAGCAAAAAAGGCAAATACAATTCTAGGATGTATCAACAGAAGCATACAGTCTAGATCACGTGAGGTCATTATTGCCCTCTACTCCTCTTTGATCAGACCCAATCTGGAATACTGTGTCCAGTTTTTGGCACCACAGAGACTGTTAGTGGCCTCATTGCAGGATTTTACACTCCAGCAAGGAGAAGAACACCAATGTAGGCATCCATGACATCATCATGAAGGTCATTCCACATGTTGCTGTGGATTTTTTTTCCGTCAAGGTTTGTCATAGCAATAATGACTTTTTTTTTATTGACAATGACAGCTCTGTTTTGGGCCCTGTATTGTTCAACATCTTTATCAATGATTTAGATGAAGGAATTGAGGGTAAACTGATCAAATTTGCTGATGACACAAAGCTAGGAGGGGTAGCTAATACTAGAGAAGAGAGAGAGAGGATTCAAAAAGATATACATAAACTGGAGCAGTGGGCAGCAACTAACAGAATGGATTTTAACAGGGAAAAATGCAAAGTACTACACCTGGGCAATAAAAATGAAAAAAGCATATACAAAATGGGAGGAATAGGGCTAAGTAACAGCACATGTGAAAAAGACTTGGGTATACTAATTGATCACAGACTTAACATGAGTCAACAGTGTGATGCAGCAGCAAAAAAGGCAAATGCAATTCTAGGATGTATCAACAGAAGCATACAGTCTAGATCACGTGAGGTCATTATTGCCCTCTACTCCTCTTTGGTCATACCTCATCTGGAATACTGTGTCCAGTTTTGGGCACCACATTTTAAAAAAGACATCAACAAACTGGAGCAAGTTCAGAGAAGAGCCACCAGAATGGTGACCGGTCTGCAAACCATGTCCTATGAGGAACGGTTGCAGGATTTGGGAATGTTTAGCTTGCAAAAAAGAAGACTGAGAGGAGACTTAATAGCTGTCTACAAATATCTCAAGGGCTATCACATTATAGAAGGATCATCTTTATTCTCATTTGCGCAAGGAAAGACTAGAAGCAATGGGATGAAACTGAATGGGAGGAGACACAGATTAGATATTAGAAAAAACTTTTTGACAGTTAGGGTGATCAATGAGTGGAACAGGCTGCCACAAGAGGTGGTGAGTTCTCCTTCAATGGAAGTCTTCAAACAGAGGCTGGATAGACATCTGTCTGGGATGATTTAGAGAATCCTGCTTTGAGCAGGGGGTTGGACCAGATGACCCAGGAGGTCCCTTCCAACTCTACCATTCTATGATTCTATGATTCTATGATCAAATCATGACTTGATGTCACTTA
Source organism: Oophaga sylvatica (assembly GCA_033576555.1). Classification (NCBI taxonomy): domain Eukaryota; kingdom Metazoa; phylum Chordata; class Amphibia; order Anura; family Dendrobatidae; genus Oophaga; species Oophaga sylvatica. The sequence continues at coordinate 306,318,492 of JARQOD010000002.1, read as the reverse complement.
AGGGTATGCCACACTGAACAATATCGCTAACGGGATCGCTAAAAAACGTCACTATTTAGCGATCCCGTTAGCGATGTTGTTCAGTGCGGCAGCTGCCAGCGACGAGCTTCCTGCTGTGATCTCGCTCGTCGCTGGAATCGTTCCGGACCCTATTTTCTCGTCGGCGCTCCCGCTGGGTAAGTATATATCGCTAGTGTGGCACCTTTTCTTAGCGATTTAGCGGTACTTTTGTACCGCTAAAGTCGTTAAGAAGATCGCTAACGGCGATAGCGTCGTTAACTATATCGCTAAATGTGGCTGCACTTAGCGATATAGAAACAATCCCGCTAGCGATCGCATTAGTATGCGTCGTTATCGTGATCGCTAGCGGGATTGTTTAGTGGGCAGTACCTTTACTCTTGTCACAGCAAACCTTGTGATCCCAGGGGTAATATTTATGACATTTGCAGCATCTGCCCTGCAATGTACATCTGGAGGTACTGAGCTCCAACTGATCTTGCCACTTTTGGATTTGAATCTTTCAGCGGGAGCAGCTTCAGCACCAGTGACCTCATCAGACTGATCAGAACTGTCTGTGTCTTCCGATTGATACTCCACATCATCTTCCTCCTCAGAAACCTGTTCATCTGTATCAGTTTGCTGCTGTGTGTCCTCTGATTCATTATCATCTAAGATATAATACAGAATTTGGCTTACATCAAATCTTCTCCTCATTGTTGCATGTGTAAACTGGAGATGTATACTCTGCAAAGTACCAACTCTAAGCTGATTTGGCCATACATGCCTGGACATGTCCCTAACTCAAGTTGTTGGAGGTTGAGTTGGCTGTGGGCTGTTGGTTTATATTGTGTTTATGAGTTCAGTTTTGGGACTTATTATTGTTTTTTTACTCTTATATTAGACCTGGATCGAAATTGACCCCAACAGCACAAATGTTATACATTTTAATAAGAGCATTTTTACAATTTAGTAAAATAGTTTTATTGTATTTTGTTTAAAAACAAATTCCTGAAAAAGTCAAAAAGTATTGATGCAATAAACAAATGTATGTAGAATTTGTATGCATTTAAAACCTAAAACGGGTCGGTCACGACCCTAACACAAGAGGAAGGTTAAAGAAGACATCAACAAACAGGAGCAAGTTCAGAGAAGAGCGACCAGACTGGTGTCCTGTCTGCAAACCATGTCCTATGAGGAACGGTTGCAGGATTTGGGAATGTTTAGCTTGCAAAAAAGAAGACTGAGAGGAGACTTAATAGCTGTCTACAAATATCTCAAGGGCTGTCACATTGTAGAAGGATCATCTTTATTCTCATTTGCACAAGGAAAGACTAGAAGCAATGGGATGAAACTGAATGGGATTAGACACAGATTAGATATTGAAAAAACTTTTTGACAGTTAGGGTGATCAATGAGTGGAACAGGCTGCCACGAGAGGTGGTGAGTTCTCCTTCAATGGGAGTCTTCAAACAGAGGCTGGACAGACATCTGTCTGGGATGATTTAGAGAATCCTGCTTTGAGCAGGGGGTTGGACCAGATGGCCCAGGAGGTCCCTTCCAACTCTACCATTCTATGATTCTATGATTTTCATCCATTTTTCCTTGGAAAATTCTTCCAGTTCTGTGAGATTCCTGGGTTGTCTTGCATGCACTGTATTTTGAGATCTATCCACAGATTTTCAATACTGTTCAGATCAGGGAGCTATGACGACCATTGTAAAATCTTCAGCTTGCGCATTTTGAGGTAGTCTATTGTGGATTTTGACTTGTGTTTAGGATCATTATCCATTTGTTGAAGCCATCCGCTTTTCAACCTGAGCTCTTTTACAGATGATGCTATGTTTGAATCAAGAATTTGTTTACTTTAAATTGAAATTTAATTAAATCCATTCTTCCCTCTACCCTTAAAATCTTCCCCGTGCCATTGGCTGTAACACAACCCCAAAGCATGATTGATCCACCCACATGTCTAATGTTTGGTGAGATGTTCTTTTAATGAAATTCTGTGCTCTTTTTTCTTCACATATACAGTTTATCATTGCGGCCAAAGAATTCTATTTTAACTTCATTGGTCCACATGACTTGTTTCCAAATGCATCAGGCTTGTTTTAGATTTTTTTTGCATACTTCTGATGCTGAAATTTATGGTGAGGACACAGTAGTGGCTCGCTCTGCGTTGGAGCCGGCTGTCAGTCAGTCCCAGGGGCACATTTATGGCCTCCACTCTGTGTATTTAGTGCGGTAACTGAGCTAGGGCCGGCACCACCCTATGGGCTCATACTCACTGGAGACAAAAATGAACGATTGCAAGCCGATAAAAAATCGGATTGCAATCGGACCAATGTTATTCAATAGGTGACTTCTCATTTGCGATTTTTTTCTCAGCTAAAATCGGTCTGAGAAAAAAATCGCAGCATGCTGCGATTTGCAGCGATTTTGGCATAATAATCGCTAAAGCATGTCAATGGATGCGATAAAAAATTGGACAGCACTCGCACCAGTGTCCTTTGAAAAGCCGGCAAATCATCCCCGGCTACTGTAAAATCACACTGACAGCTCACAAAACACTAGATATTTACACATAGAATACATATATATTTATATACATGTCATTGTGACACATATATATATATATATATATACATATATAATATATATTTATAGTTCATACTCTTCTACACATTATAATAGCCGCTAAACCAATTGCCGGCTTTTGTGAAATTACAGAGCCGACATGAAATGACACATGGTTTACATACAGTTAACCATGTCATTTCATGTAGTTTGATATATGGTTTTCACTAACAATGACATGAGAGTATGTGAGCAAAATTTCATACAGCTAGGGGTTAAATGAAGGTGTAAATTCGTTGAAAAAAATGCATGGGTTCCCACGCTATTTTCTTAACCAGACAGACAAAGCCAGCGAGTTGGTGTTAGGGGACGAGTTCCCGCTCCTGCACAAGGGGAATCTCAAGCTATCCCTGCTGCGGTCTCGCATCCATCTCTAGCCGCAGTGGAACCTGCTCAGTAGAGACGTCGGTCCCAGTGGCTCGCTCAGTTTAGTGCTGTGCAGAGGATGACTGCTGCCACTCCAGGTCCTGCCATTGTAACTAGTGCAGGTCAGCGGCAAGCAGACTCAGTTGGGACTAAGTCCTGTGCCTTCCTTTCTGAGCATGCCCAGGGTAAGATCTCTCATAGGAGATCAGGGGTCACATGCTGAGCTACTGCAGCGACTCCCATTGGTTCTCCTGGAAGGTCCTGAATCTGCTTGAGTTCTGGGGCAGGCTTCTATTGGTTCTTCCAGGAAGGTCTTGCAGTTGCTCCTGCTATAAAAGGGTTGCACAGCCGCACGGCCATGCGCTAGTGTCAATTGCATTATGTGCTTTGCACCAATGTGATCATGCATGCTTGTGGTTAGAGCTCGGCTGAAATAAGCCCCTAGAATACCGGCACCTCCGGTGAGGAGATTTGTGTGCATGTGTTTAGGGCTTGGCTGAAATAAGCCCCTAGAATACCGGCTTCTCCGGTGAGGAGATTGCTTGATTGCTTTTCTGACTGCATGACCACGGACTGCTATCCGCACAGCAGTTATCTGTGTATCCCTGTGAAGTTAATAGGACACAGTATATATCTCTGCGTCTCTACCTCAGCGACTCTGTGTTGTAACGGAGTTCACTTATACCGCCATATAGTGCCACAGTATTTATATTTGCGACTCTGTGAAGTAACAGAGTTCACCTATACCGCCATCTTACTAGCAGCAGGCTCTGCCTGCACGGTGGACCCCGGGCTGCGAACGCACCCACTATTTATATTTATCTGGTGCATTCCACAGACCCTAACAGTACACTAGTGCCAGAGTCTGGCTAGTAAAATGGCGGACGACCAGCGTCTACGGCAGTTCATCCAGCAGCTGGAGGGTAGGTTGGCGGCTCTCGAGCCACAACTCAGCTGTGGATGTGACCGCAGTCACTGTTCAGGCTGCTAGCACAGCGGCAGCCAGTTTGTCCTCCGACACCTCTGCTCCGACCTTGTCACATCTCCCGCTTCCAGACAAGTTTTCTGGTGACAGCAAACTTTGTCGGGGATTCGTGAGTCAGTGCTCTATACAGCTCGAGCTTCTGGCTGCACGTTTTCCCACAGAGCAAACACAAGTGGGTTTCATAGTGTTACTTCTGTCGGGCAGAGCGTTGGAATGGGCAATGCCGCTGTGGGAGCGTGACGATTGCGTGGTGCGGAGTGCTCCTCTGTTTCTGGAGGCTCTTAAAAAAGTCTTTTTAGGCCCTCAGGTCACCCACGATTCCAACTGCTGGCAATGTCACAGGGTTCGAGCTTGGTCAGTCAGTTTTCTGTCCAATTTCGGACTCTGGCCTCTGAGTTAGAGTGGCCTGATAAGGTCCTTATACCGGTATACTGGAGAGGTCTGGCTGACCATGTAAAGGACGCCTTCGCCACCAGGGAGATTCCTGCCTCACTGGAGAAGCTTATCTCCATATCACCCGCATCGACCTTCGTTTTCACAAGCGGAGGTTGGAGCGGGCCCAGTGTAGACGGAGGTTTTCGGCTTGCTCCCACCTTTGCCAAACCCCTAGAATCTTCCATTCAGGCGCCTGACTCCCCGGAGGCCATGAAGGTTGTTCGAGCAGGACCTAAGTCTCGGCCCGCTCGAGTCTCCGTGGTTTGTAACAATTGTCAGCAGTTAGGACATTATGCCAATAGATGTCCCCAGCGATCGGGAACACGATCGCGTCTAGTGACCATGGGAGGAGGTTTACTAGAGTCAGTGGCATTTGCCTCCAAGCTGTCCTTTAAAGGGACAATCTCTTTTGGTCCATCCACTCTAACAGTTGAGCTTTGTGTGGATTCTGGAGCAGAGGGGAACTTTATGTCCTCTGCTTTTGCTCTCCACTACACAATACCTCAGGTGATGCTCGCCAAACCGGTGACCGTTCGAGTCGTAAATGGATCCATACTGCCCTCACAGATCACACATCAGAAAATCCTTCTCACATTAGCTATGTCTCCTTCCCATTAGGAGATTATCTCTTTCCTTATTCTTACTGAGGGTATAGATGAGGCTCTGCTGGGAGTACCCTGGCTTCGTCTTCACTCCCCACATATTGAGTGGATCCTCTGGCAAGATACGGGGTTGGAGTGAGTCTTGTAGAGGTAGATGTGTGAGGGAGAGTGTTCAGGTTGCTACTACAGGGATACCCGCAGATCTCACTTCCCTTCCCAAGTGTTATTGGTCCTATGTAGACGTGTTCTCCAAAAAGGCTGCGGAGACGCTTCCGCCTCACCGCCCCTATGACTGTCCTATAGACCTCTTGCCTGGAGCAGAACCTCCCCGGGGAAGGGTCTATCCTCTCTCTCTCCCGGAGATGGAGGCTATTTCCCAATACATTCAGGCGAATCTGGCAAGAGGGTTCAATAGGAAGTCAGTGTCACCTGCTGGGGCAGGGTTCTTCTTTGAGCAAAAGAAGAACGGAGAATTACGTCCCTGCATAGATTACAGGAGTCTTAACGCCATCACCGTTAAGAATAGATACCCACTGCCTCTGATTTTTGAGCTCTTTGATAGGATCCGGGGAGCAAGGGTATTTACCAAATTAGACCTGCGGGGTGCTTATAACCTGATTCGCATCCGTGAGGGGGACGAATGGAAGAAGGTTTATAATACCAGGGATGGGCATTATGAATATCTGGTGAAGCTCTTCGGGCTCTGTAATGCCCCAGCCTTTTCCAAGACTTTGTTAATGGCATCTTCCGGGATATGCTTTTCACCTCAGTCATAGTCTATCTGGATGATATTCTGATCTTCTCTCCAGATATTGACTCCCACCGGAAAGATGTCTGCAGAGTCGTCGACCTCTTGCGGGCCTATTCCCTTTATGTGAAGTTGGAGAAATGTGTGTTTGAGCAGGAGTCTTTACTAGAGTTGAGCGATACTTTCCGATATCCAAAAGTATCGGAATCGGAATGGTATCGCCGATACCATTAAAATATCGGCGATACCCGATACCGATACCGGAAGTCCAATGTAAGTCTATGGGAACAAAATATCGTAACTAAAAAAACCTCTTTCTTTCCTTGTAAACACTAAATATACACACATAGAATACATATATATATATATATATATATATTACATGTCATTGTGACATATATATACATATATGTATAGTTTATACACTTCTACATAGTAAAATATCCTCTGATTCAATTGCCGGGTAAAGCCGGCTTCTGTGAAAAGACAGAAGCACCCGACATGAAATGACACTTGGTGTACATAGGGTTAACCATGTCTTTTCATGTCCTTTGCTATCTGATTTGCACAAACAATTAAATCAGTCTATGTGTGCAAAATTTCACACCTGTAGGGGTTAATTAAAGGTGTAAATTCGTTGTAAAAAAAACGGACTTTTTTGCTACGAATTTACACCTTTAATTAACCCCTACAGGTGTGAAATTTTGCACACTTACACTCATGTAATTGTTTGTGCAAATCAGATATCAAACTACATGAAAAGACATGGTTAACCCTATGTACACCAAGTGTCATTTCATGTCGGGTTCTGCATTTTCACAAAAGCCGGCAATTGAATTAGCGGCTATTATACTATGTAGAAGTGTATGAACTATAAATATAAATATATATATATATGTGTCACAAATTCAATGACATGTATATATATATATATGAGGTGTAAAATTGCTGAAAAAAAATGCGTGGGCTCCCGCCCTATTTTCGCAACCAGACAGACAAAGCCAGTGAGTGGGGGCAGATAATAATAGCCCAGAGAGGGACCATTTTTTTTGCCCCCCCCGGCTACTTAACATCTGCCCCCAGACACCCCAGAAAGGGCAAATCTCTAATTAGATTTGCCCTTTCTGGCACTTTGCCCGTCTATTCCCATTGCCCTGTAGCGGTGGCGAATGGGTTAATAAGGGGTTAAAATGACCTTGCAATTGAAAGGTCACTTTAAGCCAGGTTAATAATTGAGAGCTGTCAATTAGACAACTATCAATTATTAATCCTATTGTATGAAAGAAAAATCAAACACACACAGTTTAATAAAAAAGAAGTTTAATGAAATAATCACACAGTTTTTGACGATATTTTATTTTCCTGCTAAAACCATTTCCTGTAATAAAAATAAAATAATAAAGCAAAATTATTCTTACCAATCCGATGCACAGTCAGGTCCCACGGTGTAATCCTTCAGAAAGGGTTAATGTTTACTGCAGGGACCGCAGCTAATGCTGCAGCCTCACAGTAAACCCCCAAATGAATGAGCTCCTCTCCTGGCTGACAGGAGAGGAAGTGGAAAGCTTAATTGATTGCATTCCACTTTCACTTCAGGTCAGCCACGGGACACCATCAGTGACGTCAGAGGGAACTGATTAACAAAAATAGGGGTTCCCTTCGAAAAAAAAATGAGCGTGGGGTCCCCCTATTTTTGTTAACCAGCCAGATGAAGCAGACCACTGAGGCCTGGATTTTCAGGCTGTTAAGGAGCCAAGATCCATGGACCTTGCCAGCCTTATAATACCAGGCCACAGCAGTCTGCATATCTTGGCTGATTAACAAAAATAGGGGATCCCCTCAAAAAAAATTGGCGTGGGGTCCCCCCTTTTTTGTTAACCAGCCAGATGAAGCAGACCGCTGAGGCCTGGTTTTTCAGGCTGGTAAGGATCCAATATCCATGGACCTTGCAAGCCTGATAATACCAGGCCACAGCAGTCTGCTTAGCTTGGCTGGTTAACAAAATAGGGGATCCCCTCGAAAAAAAAACGGCGTAGGGGTCCCCCTATTTTTGTTAACCAGCCAAGTAAAATGCAGACTGCTGCGGCCTGGTATTAAAAGACTGTCAAGGCCCATGGATTTTGGCCCTCAACAGCCTGATAATACCAGGCTACAGCAGCCCCACATTTGGCGCATCAAAAGATGTGCCAATTGTGGCACTTTACCCGGCTCTTCCCACTTGCCCTGTAGCGGTGGCAAGCGGGGGTAATAAGGGGTTAATGTCACCGTTGATTGCACGGTGACAATAAGCCCGGTTAATAATGGAGAGGCGTCAATAAGACACCGATCCATTATTAATCCCAAAGTTTTTAAATGTGTAAAAAAAAGACATAGCAAGAAAAAAGTATTTTAATGAAATAAAAGAGACAACACAGTTTTAATTTTTTTTATTACTCTCTCATTCCTGCGACGCCATCGATCTCCTGTAAAAAAAGAAAAAAAACAAACCAACAGTATACCACCTGTCCGACGCAGTCCATAGTAACGACTGTCCCACGACGATCCAGCTCTGCTACATCGCAATGACAGGCAGAGCCTGTCATCGCAACGCAGCACAGCTGATTACCTGCTTCCCCGGCGGTGACGTCATCGGACTGACTGCTTTACGGCCGGGATTACTCAGCAGTCACTGCAGTTATCGCGAGAAACTGCATGTGACCGCCGGGGAGAAGAGGATGGCGGCCATGAAGCAGTCCGGGATGTGACCGCCTGAGATCTTCTGCCAGGTAAGTGCCGCTGACTCCTGACAGACCCGACCGACGGACACTGACAGTGACAGACCCGACCGACGGACACTGACAGTGACAGTGACAATCCCGATTCCGGTATCCGATATGACGAAAATATCGGTACTCGGAATCGGAATTCCGATACAGCCAATATCGGCCGATACCCGATATTTGCAGTATCGGAATGCTCAACCCTAGTCTTTACCATTCCTGGGCTATATCATCTCCGCCCAGGGATTGGCTATGGATCCTGCCAAACTACAAGCTGTGATGGACTGGCAAGAACTCCATTCTCTTAAAGCGGTGCAGTGCTTTATGGGGTTCATTAATTACTATCGCCAGTTCATTCCCCATTTCTCAACTTTGGTAGCTCCCTTGGTAGCCCTCACCACGAAAGGGAGCAAATCTCAAATTGTTGTCCAAAGAAGTCTCCAAGGCTTTCACCTCAATTAAGTCTCATTTTGCTAGCGCTCCCATCCTACACCGCCCTGATATTGACAAGCCAATCATATTGGAGGTGGATGCCTCATCCGTTGGTGCTGGATCAGTCCTCTTTCAAAAGGATGCTCAAGGTCGGAAGCATCCTTGCTTCTTCTTCTCCAAGACCTTTTCACCTGCGGAGAGGAATTATTCCATCTGGGACAGGGAGTTGCTAGCAATGAAGTTGGCTTTCTCTGAGTGGAGACATCTGTTGGAGGTGGCTCGTTTTCCCTTTCAAGTCTTTACGGATTACAAGAATTTGGTATACTTACAAACAGCCCAGCGGCTAAATTCTCGTCAGGCCAGATGGTCCTTGTTTTTCTCCCAATTTCACTTTACCCTCTATTATCTCTCGGGAGAGAAGAACATTCGGGCTGCTGCTCTCTCTCGATCCGTGGTGTCCTTTGAGGAGGAGGAGGGGGAGCCTCAGCTTATTGTCCCTTCTGAGAGCCTGAGAACCGTAGCGCCGGCTTCACTAGAGTCTGTACCTCCGGGCAAGACTTTTGTACCACCCAATTTGCGACCGGAGGTTCTCTCTTGGGCTCATTCGTCCTGGGTGGGGGGACATTTTGGGACCCAAAGGACATCTGAGCTGCTGGCGAGGATGTACTGGTGGCCGCATATGGTCCGTGATGTTGGGGATTATGTTCGGGCGTACGTCTCCTGCGCCAAGAATAAGTCTCCTCGACAACTGCCAGCTGGGTTACTTTACCCTTTGCCGGTGGCAGACAGGCCCTGGGAGATGGTCGAAATGAACTTTGTGGTGGGCTTACCCAAGTCTTGGGGTTGCACCATCATTTAGGTGATCACCGACCATTTTTCCAAAATGGTACACCTGGTGCCGTTACCATGGTTACCTTCTGCATGGGCCCTGGCTGTGTTGTTCATAAGACATATCTTTCGTCTACACGGCATGCCGGACAAAATCGTTAGTGACCGAGGTCCCCAGTTTGCGTCTCTGTTCTGGAGAGAGCTTTGTCGTCTACTCAGTATTGGGTTAAATCTCTCTTCGACATATCATCCCGAGATGAATGGGTTGGTAGAGAGGGCCAACCAGACCTTGGTCACATATCTGCAAAACTTTGTCTCTGCCGGGCAGGATGACTGGGCATCTTTGTTACCGTGGGCAGAGTTTGCGTTGAACAACGCCGTGGCAGACTCCACTGGATAGACACCATTCCTCCTTAATTACGGTCAGCATCCCGGGTTCCTGTGCCTATGCCCGTGTCCTCCACCGACTCCAGGGTGGCAGACTAGGCTGTGGAGGCACCGGATATTTGGGACCGTACTCAGGATGCCATTCAGGCATTGGCGATCCGCTCTAACATTTGCTCCCGGTGACTTGGTGTGGCTCTCCGCCTGTATCATCAGGCTGCGAGTGGAGTCACCAAGTTGGCACCCCGTTACCTAGGTCCCTTCAAAGTCCTCGAGCAGGTTAACCCTGTGGTATACCATTTGGCCCTTCCACCACGCCTGGGTATCTCCGACACCTTTCATGTGTCCCTCTTGAAGCCCATAGTCATGTCCCGGTTCTCTGAATCATCTGCCGGGACATCGGGTTCATCTATGGACGATCATGAGGTGAACGTATTGTGGGGTGTATGGTGGTATGGGGCAAAAAGTTTTATTTGGTGGATTGGAGGGGTTATGGGCCTGAGGATAGTTCCTGGGAGCCTGTTGAGCGCATTTACGCTCTGCAGCTCATTGCTGCCTTTGAGCGTAGTGAGGCCCAAAGGAGGGGGGCCCTAGGGAGGGGGGTAATGTTAGGGGTCGAGTTCCCGCTCCTGCACAAGGGGAATCTCGAGCTATCCCCGCTGCGGTCTCCCATCCGTCTCCGGCCGCAGTGGAACCTGCTCAGCAGAGACGTCAGTCCCAGCGTCTCGCTAAGTCTAGTGCTGTGTAGAGGATGACTGCTGCCACTCCAGGTCCTGCCATTGTAACTAGTGCAGGTCAGCAGCAAGCAGACTCAGTTGTGACTAAGTCCTGTGCTTTCCTTTCTGAGCATGCCCAGGGTAAGATCTCTCATAGGAGATCAGGGGTCACATGCTCAGCTACTGCAGCGACTCCCATTGGTTCTCCTGGAAGGTCCTGAACCTGCTTGAGTTCTGGGGCAGGCTTCCATTGGTTCTTCCAGGAAGGTCTTGCAGTTGCTGCTGCTATAAAAGGGTTGCACAGCCGCACGGCCATTCGCTAGTGTCAATTTCATTATGTGCTTTGCGCCAATGCATGCTTGTGGTTAGGGCTCGACTGAAATAAGCCCCTAGAATATCGGTACCTCCGGTGAGGAGATTTGTGTGCATGTGTTTAGGGCTTGGCTGAAATAAGCCCCTAGAATACCGGCTTCTCCGGTGAGGAGATTGCTTGATTGCTTTTCTGACTGCATGACCACGGACTGCTATCCGCACAGCAGTTATCTGTGTATCCCTGTGAAGTTAACACGACACAGTACATATCTCTGCGTCTCTACCTCAGTGACTCTGTGTTGTAATGGAGTTCGCTTATACCGCCATATAGTGCCACAGTATTTATATCTGCGACTCTGTGAAGTAAGAGTTTGCCTAAACCGCCATCTTACTAACAGCAGGCTCTGCCTGCACGGTGGACCCCGGGCTGCGAACGCACCCACTATTTATATTTATCTGGTGCGTTCCACAGACCCTAACAGTGGGGACAGATAATAATAGCCTATGGAGGGTGCATTTATTTTGTGCCCCCCCGGCTACTACCATCTGCCCCCAGCCACCCCAGAAAAGGCAAATCTATAATTACATGTGCCCTTTCTGGCACTTTGCCTGTCTATTCCCATTGCCCTGTAGCGGTGGCGAATGGGTTAGTAATGGGTTAAAGCCACCTTGCTATTGAAAGGTGACTTTAAGCCAGGTTAATAATTGAGAGTTGTCAATTAGACAACTCTCAATTATTAGTTCTATTGTATGAAAAATAAATAAAACACACACTATAATAAAAAATCATTTTCATGAAATAATGGCACAGTTTTTGACCATCTTTTATTGTACAGGTAATCCTCAATTCCCGTGCTCTCCTGTAATAAAGAAAAAATAATAAAGCAACATTATTCTTACCTATCCGGTGCTCTGTCAGGTCCCATGCTGTAATCCTTCACAAAGGGTTAACTGCCTTACAGCTAGCAGCACAGCTAATACTGGCTGCTCAGTGTAAGCCCCTGAATGAATGAGTTCCTCTCTCGGTGACAAAAGAGGAAGTGATTAGTGTGGGAAGCTTAATTGATTGCTTCTCACAGTAATCAGTTCACTTCAGGTCAGCCGGGGACTCCCTTTGATGTCACTGATGCTGGTCGGTGAAGACTTGGAAAGGAAAGCGAGCCCCCTCCAACAGATGTCTCCACTCAGAGAAAGCCAACTTCATTGCTAGCAACTCCCTGTCCCGAAGGAATAATTCCTCTCCGCTGGTGTGAAGGTCTTGGAGAAGAAGAAGCAAGGATGCTTCGACCTTGAGCATCCTTTTGAAAGAGGACTGCTCCAGCACCAACGGATGAGGCATCCTCCTCCAATATAAATGGCTTATCAACATCAGGGCGGTGTAGGATGGGAGCGCTAGTAAAATGAGACTTAATTGAGGTGAAAGCCTTGGAGACTTCTTCGGACCACAATTTGGGATTTGCTCCCTTCTTGGTGAGGGCTACCAAGGGAGCTACCAAAGTTGAGAAATGGGGAATGAACTGGCGATAATAATTAATGAACCTCATAAAGCGCTGCACCGCTTTAAGGGAATGGGGTTCTTGCCAGTCCATCACAGCCTGTAGCTTGGCAGGAACCATAGCCAATCCCTGGGCGGAGATGATATAGCCCAGGAATGGTAAAGACTTCTGCTCAAACACGCATTTCTCCAACTTTGCATAAAAGAAATATGCCCGCAAGAGGTCTAAGACTCTGCAGACATCTTTCCGGTGGGAGTCAATATCTGGAGAGAAGATGAGAATATCATCCAGATAGACCACGACCGAGGTGGAAAGCATATCCCGGAAGATGTCATTAACAAAGTCTTGGAAAACGGCTGGGGCATTACAGAGCCCGAAGGGCATCACCAGATATTCATAGTGCCCATCCCTTTTATTAAAAGCCGTCTTCCACTCATCCCCCTCGCGGATGCGAATCAGGTTGTAAGCACCCCGCAGGTCTAATTTGATAAATACCCTTGCTCCCCGGAACCTATCAAAGAGCTCAGAAATTAAAGGCAGTGGGTATTTATTCTTAACGGTAATGGGGTTAAGACCCCTGTACTCTATGCAGGGACGTAATTTTCCGTTCTTCTTTTGCACAAAGAAGAACCCTGCCCCAGCAGGTGACACTGACTTCCTAATGAACCCTCTTGCCAGATTTTCCTGAATGTATTGGGACATAGCCTCCGTCTCTGGGAGAGAGAGAGGATAGACCCTTCCCCGAGGAGGTTCTGCTCCAGGTAAGAGGTCAATAGGACAGTCATAGGGGCGGTGAGGCGGAAGCGTCTTTTTAGCCTTTTTGGAGAACACGTCTACATAGGACCAATAGCACTTGGGAAGGGAAGTGAGATCTGCGGGTATCCCTGTAGTAGCAACCTGAACACACTCCCTAACACATCTTCCTCTACAAGACTCACTCCAACCCCATATCTTCCCAGAGGACCACTCAATATGTGGGGAGTGAAGACAAAGCCAGGGTACTCCCAGCAGAGCCTCATCTATACCCTCAGGAAGGATAAGGAAAGAGATAATCTGATGGGAAGGAGACATAGCTAATGTGAGAGGGATTTTCTGATGTGTGATCTGTGAGGGCAGTATGGAGCCATTCACTACTCGAACAGTCACCGGTTTGGCGAGCATCACCTGAGGTATTGTGTGGCGGAGAGCAAAAGCAGAGGACATAAAGTTCCCCTCTGCTCCAGAATCCACACAAAGCTCAACTGTTAGTGTGGATGGACCAAAAGAGATTGTCCCTTTAAAGGACAGCTTGGAGGCAAATGCTGCTGACTCTAGTGAACCTCCTCCCATTGTCACTAGACGCGATCGTGTTCCCGATCACTGGGGACATCTATTGGCATAATGTCCTAACTGCTGACAATTGTTACAAACCACGGGGTGAGACTTAGGTCCCGTTCGAACAACCTCCATGACCTCCGGGGAGTCGGGTGCCTGAATGGGAGATTCTAGAGGTTTGGCAAAGGTGGGAGCCAGCCGAAACCTCCGTCTACACTGGGCCCGCTCCAACCTCAGCTCGTGAAAGCGAAGGTCGATGCGGGTAGATATGGAGATAAGCTTCTCCAGTGAGGTAGGAATCTCCCTGGTGGCCAAGGCATCCTTTACATGGTCAGCCAGACCTCTCCAGTATACCGGTATAAGGACCTTATCCGGCCACTCTTACTCGGAGGCCAGAGTTCGAAATTGGAATGAAAACTGACTGACCAAGCTCGAACCCTGTGACATTGCCAGCAGTTGGAGCGCTGAATCGTGGGTGACCTGAGGGCCTAAAAAGACCTTTTTAAGAGCCTCCAGAAACCGAGGAGCATTCCGAACCACGCGATCGTCATGCTCCCACAGCGGCGTTGCCCATTCCAAAGCTCTGCCCGACAGAAGTGACACTATGAAACCCACTTGTGACTGCTCTGTGGAAAACGTGCGGCCAGAAGCTCGAGTTGTATAGAGCACTGACTCTCAAATCCCCGACAATGTTTGCCATCGCCAGAAAACTTGTTTGAAAGCTGGAGATGAGACTGCATTCCTGCACCTGCTTACAGATGCACCCCAATAACCCTTTGAAGACACGTACAGGAGGGCCACCTGAAGGCAATGTTTCCGTTTTTAGGAAGTTGGTTCCCCCATACTGTTTGCCTATGCAGTGAATGCAATACCTGCCCCAAATTTAGACGCTCCCCAATACCCCTTAGAAGAGTCGTACAGGAGGGCCATCTGAAATCAATGTTACATTATTAGGAAGTTGGTACTCCCATACTGTTTGCCTATTCAGCGAATGCAACACCTGCCCCAAATTTGGACGCACCCCAATAACCATTTGAAGAGACGTACAGGAGGGCCACCTGAAAGCAATATTCCCATTATAATGAAGTTGGAACTCCAATACTGTTTGCCTATGCAGTGAATGCAACACCTGCCCCAAATTTGGACACACCCCAATTACCCATTAAACAGACATACAGGAGGGCCACCTGAAAGCAATGTTCCCATTATAATGAAGTTAGTACTCCCATAGTGTTTGCCTATGCAGTGAATGCAACACCTGCCCCAAATTTGGACGCACCCCAAATACCCTTTGAACAGACATACAGGAGGGCCACCTAAAAGCAATGTTCCCATTATAATGAAGTTGGTACTCCCATACTGTTTGCCTATGCTGTGAATGCAACACCTGCCCCAAATTTGGACGCAAATGAAATTAAAATTATGTTTTAAGCCACAAAATTTATTTGCTATACTTTCTATTTTCAGGTGGCCTTTACTTTTCTTAAAGGGCCAGCAGTCGGCCCTCACTATTCTTAGAGAGCCATCATACTGTTTACCTATGCAGTGAATGCAAGGGCTGCCAAAAATTTAGAGGCACTACAATGCCTCTTGGTAGAGATGTGGAGGAGGGCCTCATTAAAAAATGTTCCTGTGATGAAGGAACAGCCGCGATCTTGGATATGGGGCATAATGCTCACCTCATGTCTGAGCTTGGCATGTCCCAGGTGCCATTTTGTCAGAGTTCAGAGTCACAGGCAGCTAACTGCTCCTACCCCCCATGGCCCTGTAAGCGTATTGAAGAAAACAGGATTTAGTGCTCCAATGTTGAATAGCAATGTCTTTTAGTATGATAAGGAGATAAGGCCAAAACAGGACTTCAAAGCTTGATTAAGGAGCCACGCCAGCATGGTGCCTGGAGGTGCCTGGGGGCTTCAATTAGATTAGACCTGTCAGCTGGACACAGAAATACACATCCATTGTCGCTCCCAGCCACTCCGACTCCATCCTAGGATTATGGATTATGAGCACATCTTTCGAGGTACAGACTCATAAAAAATATCTGCGTGACCCTGCGGAAATCGCGCATCTGACAGTGCGACTCCCAAGTCGGTGAGGGCTCTGGGACCTGAGATATAGAGATTGGCCCTCCACAGCGACCCAATGGGGCCATGTTTGCTCTCCACACGACAGGCAAAACAAACCGCATTCTCTGGTACCTCTTGTGTCCTGATCCGATCATCCTGGAGAAAGTTACCCCCTTTCTTAGATATTGGGAATAAATTCTGCAGGGAGCTGAAGGGTGGAGATTATTAGCCCACCCTCTGACACCAGGGGGAGAAACACAGCATGTTTAAGAACTGAGAGCACATGGCAGAGACGCTCACTCTCACAGAAGAACAAGACGATGATGATCTAAGAAGGAACAGGGGACAAATCTGCCAAGGGAGCAGCGGCATGCGCTTTGGAGACTGTCCGACAACTAATATACCTATACCTGTGGACTGCAGAGCTCCTGGCATCCACATGCAACCTACAACCTGGTAAAATTGACCTCCAGTTTAAATTCTCTAAGCCTTGTACCATTATTGTTATATTTTACTCTGACTGCAAATCCACTGTAATTCCGTTATATAGCTTACTGTATATTTCTGTAATTATCTAGTGCGCCCTTAAGGCAATTAAACCATAAAATTAATTTTGGGCTTATGCTTTTACTCTGATTATGAATCTGTCACGTTGTGACAATGCATGTCTGTGCTTTAACCCTTTGCTCCTTTTCCCCCTAATTGAGCTGGGATACTGTTATCCGTTACCTGTATGGATGATGCTCAGTTCCCAGCTCCGCTGCGTAGCCGTGCATGCGTGTTGTCTCTGCTGCGCTGAATGACCACCCGCATGTGCAGTCCCTGGCTATTGATGTGGAAGCTAACCGTAGGTCAAGGTCCTCTGCAGTGGTGCATGACTTACTACGTGTGTTTAGGCTGCAGCCATTTACTGGTGCCTTTGCTGTGCTGAATTGTGTTTGGCTGCATAGGGTGCGCGGGCCACACCTGCCCTGCTTTTATCAGGGTTAGTGTGTGTACTTGAAATGCTGTCCCCAGCCAATTGCTGAGGGGCAGCTCATATATAAAGGCTCCCTGCCCTATGGGCGGGGCCTTAGCTACTCACATAGCTTCTGAATCTTGCCATGTTTGTTGTGTGTTCCTGTACCCGTTCCTGCGCCCATCCTAGAGGCAGTAATTCTAGGCTTGAATCCCGGATCCTGTACCCGTCCCTTCGCCTATCCTGGAGGCAGTAATTCCAGGCTTGAATCCTTGATCCTGTACCTGTCCTGTACCTGACTGTCTGAACTGTGTCTGCTGTGTTATGTTACTGAATCCTTCTGTGTCCTGAACCCTGTGCCCAGTGACTTTGATCTTTTGCTAATTGACTTCCTTTGATACAACCTGGGTTCATCTTGGAAGGAGGAGTCCGGTGTGGGTGTGCTGAGTTTCTGTTACTCTGTGCTTAGCTTGTTTTTGGTGCAATCCCAGCCGGCTCCAGTTGAGCCTGGCGGGGCTTGCACCAGACCGCTTGGGTTCCTTTTTAGATCGCTTCCAGATGTCCAGATCCGATCCTTCCCTGCCTGATGTCCGGAGCCTGCCGATCATTGCCAGATGTCCTCAGCCTGATACTGCGGCCTCATGTACGGAGCCTGATGTCCGCAGGCCGATGTCCGGAACCTGTCGATCGTTGCCAGATGTCCGGAGTCCGATGCCAGTGTTCTGATGTTCCTGAGATCCAGCCCATGTTCCGGTGTCCGTGTTCCTGATGTCCAGTCCGTGTTCCAGTGTCCGTGTTCCTGATGTCCAGTCTGTGTTCCTGATTCCATGTTCCTGATTCCGTGTTCCTGTGTCCGTGTTCCTGAGATCCGGTCCATGTTCCTGAGATCCGGTCCATGTTCCTGATGTCCAGTCCGTGTTCCTGAGTCCGTGTTCCTGTGTCCGTGTTTCTGATGTCCAGTCCATGTTCCTGATTCCATGTTCCTGTGTCCATGTTCCTGAGATCCAGTTCGTGTTCCTGAGTTCGTGATTCTGATGTCCTCATGTGTCCTGTCTACGTTCTGATGACCTCGTGTACCCTGATGTTATGCCTGTGTCCTGATGTCCCACCTATGTGTGCCGCGGTGATCCGTTGGTACCTTGGAGTCCTCTGGGTGATACCCTTCTGGAAGGTGTGGAATCGGGGGCCTTGCATAGTCATGTTTGATTTATGTACTGTGTGTCTTCACTTATTTACTTTAGTAAACTTTACTTCCCTATACCTGAAGTTGTGCGGTGTAATCAAGTTCTACGTGTTTCTTCCTTGTCCACATGCTCAGCTGCCACAGAACCCCGGTCTCTGCCCTTCCCTAGTTTGGGTAGGCCCGGGTCCCCCTCTGCGGTATGGAGGGTCCATATTGCGTCCCCGGGGGACGCCCGCCCCACGCCATGGTGATCTGTCAGCGTGGAGGCGATTATGGGCTGGGCCGCTTCTCGGCGGCTGCAGCCAATCGTGACAGAATCTTAGAATAATAGGAGTAGTTGGCGTGCACACAGATTATATATGAATGGAGGTGCTGGTGGAATGGACACATTAGTCCAATATCATATAGGTAAGTTTCACCGCACACTTTTAGGAGGTAAATTTGCAATATGAAAATTTTATTTAACAATATCTGGCAAAAACAGGAATACAAGGTCTGAAGCGATATCAATACAACGTTTCGGCTCTGCCAGAGCCTTACTCATGTATTCGCTGTAGATGAAAAAGAAATATATAAGTATTGTACATAACAAAGCAAAATTGTATAGATTTTAAACGAAAGTATATACATAGAAATCATAATAAAACTTCTCCACCTGGAGAAGTTTTATTATGATTTCTATGTATATACTTCGTTTAAAATCTATACAATTTTGCTTTGTTATGTACAATACTTATATATTTCTTTTTCATCTACAGCGAATACATGAGTAAGGCTCTGGCAGAGCCGAAACGTTGTATTGATATCGCTTCAGACCTTGTATTCCTGTTTTTGCCCAGATATTGTAATAAATTTTCATATTGCCAAATTTTACCTACTAAAAGGGTGCGGTTGAACTTACCTATATAGAAATCTTAGAATACCCAGTGGGTAACAGGACATCCTCCCCGACGGCCATTTGCTTTAGGTGCAGTTCCCTTACTGACCTGAGAGACAAAGGGGGCGCCGGAGAGCTGTGATTGTGTAGTTACGTCACATTGGTGACGTGGGAGGAACCGGTTTCCTTCACAGTTCCCATTAGAAATGAGCGTGTCTCCCATAATGTTTGCCTATGCAGTGAATGCAAGAGCTGCTAAAAATTTGGGGGCACTACAATGCCCCTTGGTAGAGACGTGTAGGAGGGCCTCATTAAAAATTTTTCCCATTAGAAAGGAGCGGGGTCCTATACTTGTAATGCCCATGCACTAATGTATGGGCTGACAAACAATTACCCTTGGGGGGTATACATGAACATACTGTATAAAATTTTTTGTTCACAGCATCATAAACACCCTTTAAAAAAATTATGTGGGTGTTGCATCACAGACCACGGTCACCCTGGTGATGTAGTGGTGGTGGAGGATGAGGATGAGGAGAAGGAGAAGGACGACGACAGCAAATAGCCAAACTGGGAAGCATATACCCATGTGTGGGTGTGAAGAGGTGCATGGGAATAGACCTCTCAAAAAAAGACACTGGATTTGAGTTTACGTTACTCTGCTATCATTCGAATGAATGAGGAGAACAAGCTGAACAAAAAGGTCATAAAAAAGAAATAACAAAAATTGAGGTATAAAAATATAAGAATTATTTATTGAGACATATTTTAAAACGTAAGTAATAAAAGGCACTATCAGCACATAAAAGAACCTGTAACCACTATAACCACAGTGTCCACACAAAAGACATAAGTATACAAAAATCGATATAATAGTCAAGGAGAAGAGGAATCACAAATGACCCAGGTAATCTGCAAGTTGTAAAAACAAATTCATACAAGACTATGCATTAGATGCAATATTTTATAATAAGGGCACAAGTATATATATATATATATAAAATACAAAAAGGAAGGGACTTAAGTGCTACAAATGGCAAAGCGGTAGAGAAGCATATACAATACAGAATAAGCATAAAGTAAAACCACAGTGGGTAGAAATAAATCTGCAGTGAAATTAGATGAAAAAGTCCCAAGGCAGAAAACATATACTGTGTCTCAGTTACACCATTATAGGCGATATGTCAGTAATAACACATGGAATAACCATGAGTAGTAAATTGAAAGCAGGCAAGTGGCTACAGGAACGCGCCCCGACACGCATTTCGGAATAGATCCTTTGTCAGGGGATCTTTTTTTTTTTTTTTGCTGCTATCAATAGGTAGTGTTGAGAAGTCTGGCCCAATCCAGCCCTTGTTCATTTTTATGAGTCAGCCTGTCAGCATTTTCAGTTGACAGGCGGATGCACCTATCAGTTATAATTCCACCAGCGTCACTAAAAACCCGCTCTGACAAAACGCTAGCAGCAGGGTAGGCCAGGACATCCAAGGTGTAGAGAGCCAGTTCATGCCATGGGTCCAGATTTGATACCCAATAATTATAAGGCACAGAGGAATCACGGAGGACATTGGTACGGTCAGCAAGGTACTCCCTCAGCATCTTCCCAAACTTTGCACTCCTTGTGAGAGTACCCTGCGCCTCAGGGCCTGTGCGATGGGAGGGACTGAGAAAACTCTCCCAGAAATTTGACAGTGTTCCCCTGCCTCTGCTGGATTGGAGTTGTCTCTCCTGCCTGTACTCCTTGGTTGTATAAGGAACTGAGACCTCTGCCAACAGCGTTTTCAAATGGGAATTTTTTAAAAAATTCAGCAACAGGGGCCTTCTGGTAATGCCCCATTTTAGTAGACCTCTCCGCCTTGGGAATAAGAGATAGAAAGTTCTCCTTGCAATGTGAGTCTAGACGTGTCACCAACCAGTAATGACTGTCACCCAAAATTTTGAGAACTTGAGGGTCACGGGAAAAGCAGCGTAACATAAATCAGCCATGCGTGCCAGACTACTTACAGTCAAGACTTCTGTGTACTCACCAAGAGGACGACTGACCATGCTTTCCTCCTTCTCCTCACTGTCCTTAAGCCATCCACACTGAACAGATGGTATGACAGTTGTGAAACTAGCTCATGTTCTTCCTCCTCTTCCTTATTGTCACCAAATCCATGTTGAGATGAGCTGAAGCTGGGCTGTGTGTAATCACCCTGTATGGTTCCATGCTCCATCTCATCATGCTCCGCCTGCAATGCATCCTCTTTGATTGTGAGCAGAGAGCATTTCAGAAAACAGAGAAGTGGGATGGTGATGCTAATTATAGCATCATCGCTGCTCAACATCTTGGTGGAGTCCTCAAAGTTTTGGAGGATGGTACATATGCTGACATCCATGTTCACTCCTGCGGTCTTATGTGTGAAGTCTGAACTGAATACCGATGGCCTTGTTGATGCTGGTATTCAACAACTACACTCTTCTGCTCACAAATCCTTCCCAACAACTGCAGTGTAGAGTTCCAACGCGTGGGGACATTACACACTCACCTTAGAGCAGCCACCAGGTACCGGCCATTGTCACACACGACCATGCCTGGCTGTAGGTTCAGTGGTGTCAGCCAAAGATCTGCCTGCTCTTTCAGAGCTGTCCACAACTTTTCAGCTTTGTGCGGTTTGTCACCTAAGCATATTAGCTTCAGCACAGCCTGCTGCCGTTTGGCTGAGGCAGTGCTGCAGTGCTTCCAGCTTATGACTGATGTGGTCATTTCGGTAATGGAGGCTGAAGAGGAGGAGGAGAATGAGGTGTAGGAGCTGTAGACTGTAAGGGAAACACTGATTGACCTAGGGCCCGCAATCCTTGGTGTCGGGAGGACGTGTTCCATCCCAAGGTTCGACTGGGTCCCGGCTTCCACTATGTTTATCAAGTGTGCCATTACCGAGATGTACCATCCCGGCCCACAAGCACTTGTGCAAGTGTCCGTGGTTAGGTGGAATTTCCCAGTAACTGCATTGTTGAGGGCACTGGTAATATTGTGTAACACGTTCTTGTGTAATGCATACCGGGAGAAATAGTGGCAGATCGAGTACCTAGGGACGGCCACCGCCATCAGGTTGCAGAAAGCTTCCGTCTCCACGAGCCTAAAGGCAACATTTTGAGCGCAAGCAGACAAGAAATGTGTGAATTTAGTAGTGTGGCCTGTGGGGCGTTAGCTGTGTATTTGCGCTTGTGTTCCAAGAACTGGGGTATGAACAACTGAATGCTGTGCTGGGACAAGGACTTGGACGTGCTTGATGATGGTACTAGTTGAGTGTATGCAATGAAAGGTGCAAGGCATGAGGCATCTTCGCATGCACCATGGACAGGGGACAGCAGACACTGTTCCTGGACCCTGGGGTTGGGCCCACAAAGTCGGGTGCTTTGCTGCCATGCGCCTGATCATGCTGGTGGTGGTCAGGCTGGTAGTTTTGTTACCCCTGCCGATTCTGATTTGATACCCAATAATTATAAGGCACAGAGGAATCATAGAGTACATTGGTACGGTCAGCAAGGTACTCCCTCAGCATCTTCCCAAACTTTGCACTCCCTGTGAGAGTACCCTGTGCCTCAGGGCCTGTGCGATGTGAGGGAATGAGAAAACTCTCCCAGAAATTTGACAGTGTTCCCTGCCTCTGCTGGATTGGAGTTGTCTCTCTTGCCTGTACTATTTGGTTGCCTGTGGGGCGTTAGATGGTGAAAATGGCAGGTGGCGAAAATGGCCTTTTTGGGGTTATCGGCAGAGTCTTTAAATACAACCATACTCGGGAAGACCTAACAGTTGGACTGGAAACTTCCACCGTGTTGGTGTTACGGGGAATGGTTGCCCGCCTTCTGTCTGCGGCCACCTCACTTCTTCTTCCTGCCTGTTGTGGTGTTATGCCTCCCTTCCCCTGTGTGCTGCTGTCCTCATTCTGCATGTCCTCCTGCCAGGTTGGGTCAGTTACTATATCATCCACCACCTCATCTTCCACTTCCGCATTCTGGTCCTCCTCCTGACTTTCTGGAAAATGTGTCTCATCATTCTCTACTTCTTGTGACACGTTCCCCACTGTCGCCTTTGTGTGACTGTGACTGCTAAAATATTTGGGCATCGCTACATGCGATCTCCTCTTGCCCCGCTTCAAGTGGATGGAGCAAGAGGCCTGAATCTATAAATGGATGGGTGGTGATGGTGGTGGCAAAGTGACTGGAAGCATTATCCCTTATCCAACCAACAACCTTTTGACACTGCTCTGGGCTGTGGTGTGGTGTGCTGCTGCAGTCCCCTAGTAATTGGGACAGGAAGGTCGGCCGAGATGTGGGTGTTTGTTGTGGCACAATTTAAGCTTGCCCATGGCCTCGGCCTCTGCATGCACCATCACTATCACCATCACGCCCAGTTCCTCATCCCTTGCCACGTGCCTTGCCCATTTATAATGGAGGACAATATTTTCCACGTTCACTACAAATGGCTGAATTTGGAGCGAACTTATATGAGATCCGTGTGACGACAAACCAATTTGAAATATCTGGCCTGTAGGTAAACTTTTTTTTTCAGAAAACTGGTGTCAATAACTTGGCTAAGACACCTAAAAATGAAATTGAGGCCTGAAATGGCACAATTTTGAGCGCACTATGGGCAAAGCATAAAATGACTACAGCGCATGCGCTAGTCTTTCCTTGCCCCGGAAGTCGTCCAAGGCAAGCAGGATTTTCCGGGCAAGGAAAGACTAGCGCATGCGCTGTAGTCATTTTTTATGGGCAAAGCATACTGCGCATGCGCCGGGCAGAATTTTGAATTGCGCAATTGCGGGAACCTAACGCCGTCTGTGGTATTCACAGACGGCGATACGCAACAGATGACGAGGAGCGGGGGCGGGGGAGGACATGAAAACCGCCGCCCTCCTGACCTGACTGCAGTGATTGACACGTTCAATCACCAACTTTACAAAGGTATTTTGCTATGAAAACGGGGGTATCATGATATATGATACCCACCGTTAGCTTAGTTATGGGACGCTCTATTCAGCCATATCTTTACTTGATATGGCATTTTTGGGGTGACAGATTCCCTTTAATAAATGAGTTTTCCAGTAGAAGTATTTATTAAACACATTATTTGCTGTGTTACTTGAATAGTCTATAACCTTATCAGCCTTCACCATCATAAAAAATAATGTCTTCAACTTTGATTCCTGGGAAATATTTTCATTCTGAATATTTATGATAGGTAAGTTAATCAGTTGAGACAGGATCTCATGGATGATGATCACAGTCTCTGATTTGGAGAGGATTTAAATAATTTAATTTACTTACCTTCTGCTTACGTGATTTGCTAATGCAGATTTTGTGAAAAATGTTTAAAACGTTTTCAGAGGATAGAAGTCTCTGTAATGCAATGGGCAATATGCTTTAGTTATACAGAACTCAATAAGTTTTACATTGCAATCCGTTATTCTATAATGTGGTTCCATAAAATGAACAGATATGCCATGAACCATAACATACCACAAATACATTTTTGATATTTTGCACAATTTATACAACTTTTATAATTAAATAGGAACTTTATAAATGTGATATATGATTAACCTCTTCACCCCAAGCCTGTTTTTACCTTCATGACCAGGACAAATTTTACAATTTTTACCAGTGACACTTTATGTTGAAATAACTCTGGAATGCTTAAAAAGATTATTATTATTATCATTTATTATTATAGCGCCATTTATTCCATGGCGCTTTACATGTGAGGAGGGGTATACATAATAAATACAAGTACAGTAATCTTAAACAATACAAGACATGACGGGTACAGGAGGAGAGAGGACCCTGCCCGCGAGGGCTCACAATCTACAAGGGATGGATGAGGATACAGTAGGTGAGGGTAGAGCTGGTCGTGCAGCGGTTTGTTGGATCGGTGGTTACTGCAGGTTGTAGGCTTTTTGAAGGTTTCCATGGTAGGCGAGAGTCTGATAAGTTGTGGTAGAGAATTCCAGAGTAGGGGGGATGCGTGGGAGAAATCTTGTATGCGATTGTGGGAAGAGGAGATAAGAGAGGAGTAGAGAAGGAGATCTTGTGAGGATCGGAGGTTGCGTGCAGGTAAGTACCGTGAGACAAGGTCACAAATGTACGGAGGACACAGGTTGTGGATGGCTTTATATGTCATGGTTAGGGTTTTGAACTGGAGTCATTGGGTACTGGGGAGCCCATGCAGGGATTGACAGAGGGGAGAGGCTGGGGAATAGAGGGGGGGGGGACAGGGGAATTAGTCAGGCAGCAGAGTTTAGAATAGATTGGAGGGATTCAAGAGTGTAGGAGGGGAGGTCACAGAGTAGGAGGTTGCAGTAGTCAAGGCGGGAGATGATGAAGGCATGGACTAGGGTTTTTGCATATTCTTAGTTGAGGAATATACAGATCCCACTGTTTTTTCGAGACATTGTACTTCATGACAGTGTTTAAATTTGTTCGATTTCACTTGCATTTATTTGTGAAAAAAATTGTAAATTTGGTGAAAATGTAGAAAATTTAGCAATTTTCAAACAAATAATTTTTATGCCCTTACATCAGAGTTCTGTCACACAAGATAGTTAATAAATAACATTTCACGCATATCTTCTTTACACTGTGTTCCAAATTATTATGCAAATAATATTTTCTCAGATTTTCCCAAATTACCTATATGAATTGCAGTCATTGTAATTTTCCAGTCAAATAACTATTAGAGTACAATTGAAAGGTTTTTGTACAAACTGCCTATTTATCATATATTTATATTTATAAATATATATTTATAAATATATTTATCAGTATATTTTTTAAAAAATAAAACACTCAAACTGCACTCAAAATGCATGTTCCAAATTATTATGCACAGCAGAGTTTTCTACCTTTTCATTTTAATAAAGAACAAAAAAATGGTTATTTTTGAAATTATAAGCATTAGCAGGTTATTACAAACTGAAATCAAGCAGTTTTCAACTCAAAACTTTATTCTAGGTGATGTTACATTTGCACATAGGACCGCTTGTTCGAAAGGAGCTTCTGAACGCTCTCGTCCATTGAATTTGTCAGGTTTTGGATGGTTTCTGCTTCAATTGTTTTGCATGAGGACAGAATACCCTCCCAGAGCTGTTGCTTAGATGTGAACTGCCTCCCGCCATCATAGACACTCCTTTTGATAATGCTCCAGAGGTTCTCAATGGGGTTGATGTCAGGGGAGCATGGGGGCCACACCATAAGTTTGTCCCCTTTTATGCCCATAGCAGCCAGAGATGCAGATGTGTTATGTGCAGCATGAGACGGTGCATTATCATGCATGAAAATGATCTTGCTGCAGAATGCATGGTTCTTCTTCTTGAACCACGGCAGGAAGTGCTGTTTGAGAAACTCAACATACACTATGGAGTTCATCTTTACCCCTTCAGGGATCCTAAAGGGCCAACAATCTCTCTCCCCATGATTCCAGCCCAAAAAATTACTCCACCTCCTCCTTGTTGGCGCCGTAGCGGTGTTTGCATGGGGTGTCCATCAACCAGCCATCCTCCACTCCATCCATCTGGACCATCGAGCGTTGCACGGCACTCATCGGTGAACAAAACAGTTTTGAAGTCAGTCTTCATGTATGTTTTGGCCCACTGGAGCCGTTTCTTCTTGCGTGCAGTGGATAGAGGAGGTAGACAGGATGGCTTACGCACAGCTGCAAACCTCTGTAGGACCCTGCATCTTGTTGTTCGGGGACGTTGGAGGCACCAGCAGCTTCAAAAACTTGTCTGCTGCTATGACAAGGCTTTTTTGCCGCTGCTCTTTTAATCTGACGTAATTGCCTGTAGGAAAGAGTCCTCAATTTTCCCTTATCAGCACGCACACGAGTGTACTGTGAATCAGCTACATACTTCTTGATTGTGCGATGATCACGATGAAGTGTCTTGGCAATGTTGATTGTAGTCATGTCTTGACCTAAACACTCCACAATTTGTTGCTTCTCAGCAGCCGACACATCCTTTTTCTTTCCCATTTTGGCAGAAAATGTAGGCTGCTTAATAATGTGGGACAGCCTTCTTAAGTAGTCTTGCCTTTCATTGGACACACCTGCCAAACTAATTAGCACAGGTGTCTGCAATTGCTTACAGTGATATAAAGAGCCCTGACACACATCACCATCAATGAGTTTAACTGACAAACAAAAAATTCTTACCTTATCACTCCTAAACAATTTTTGCATAATAATTTGGAACACAGTGTATATCAGCATTTTTTTTTTATTAAGAAGTTAGAAGGGTTAAAAGTTGACCAGCGATTTCTCATTTTTCCAACAAAATTTACAAAACCATTTTTTAAGGAAAACATCACATTTGAAGTGACTTTGAGAGACCTATGTGTTAGGGTTCGAGTTCCCGCTCCTGCACAAGGGAGTCTCGAACCAGTGCCGCTGCGGTCTCCCATTCATCTCCGGCCGCAGTGGAGCCTGCTCAGCAGAGACGTCGTTCCAGGCGTCTTGCCCACTCCACTACTGGGCAGTGACTTGCTGCTGCCTTTCCTGGATCTGCTATTGTGGCCAGTTCTGGAGCAGACGTCTTTGGGATAAAGTCCTGCATTTTCCCTTCTGAGCGTGCCCAGAGTGAGATCTCTCATTGGAGATCAGGGGTCACATGCTCAGGTATTGCAGCAGCTCCTATTGGCCCGCCAGGAAGGCCCTGTTACTACTAGTCTTCTGAACAGGTTCTCATTGGTCCTTGTTCCTGGAAGGTCCTGTAGCTGTTGCTATAAAAGGGTAGCATGGCTGGGCCGCCATGCGCTAATATCAACCATTGTATGCTATGCGCCAGTGTGGTCATGCGTGTGTGTGGTTAGGGACCCGGCTGAAATAAGCCACTAGAATACCGACTTAATCGGTGAGGAGTTTAGTGTGCTAGCTGGTCAGGGTCGGTGTCCTAGATGCCCTAGATTACCGGCATAACCGGCGAGGAGTTTGATTGCCGTATTCAGGGTCTGGCGTTCAGACGCCATAGATTGCGGGTGACTCCCGCGAGGACATTAGCGCATGACCACGTATTATGCTCGCTTAGCAATTAACCGTGTGCCTGAGAGCCTGACAGGACACAGTGTTTGTTCTCAGCGGCTCTGTGACGTAACAGGGTTCGCTCTCGACGCTAGACAGCGCCCAAGCGTTTTACTTTGCGGCTCACTGAAGCTAAGTGAGTTCGCACATATCGCCATATAGCACTGTGGCATCCCGTTAGCGGCTCTGTGAATTAACAGAGTCTGCACTTACTGCCACAACGCGCTACGGCGTTTATTTTAGCGACTCTGCGGGATAACAGAGTTCGCTACTTTCGTCATCTTACTAGCAGCAGGCTTTGCTTGCACGGTGGACCCCGGGCTGCGAACGCACCTCTCCACTTTATATATTTGGTGCGTTCCGCAGACCCTAACATAATATTAGCGCCAGGGTCTGGCTAGTAAAATGGCGGACGAACAGCGTCTATTGCAGTACATCCAGCAGCTGAAGGGTAGGTTGGAGGCTCTTGAGAGCACAACCTCAGCTGTGGATGTTACCGCAGTCGCTGTTCAGGCTGCTAGCGTGGCTGCAGCCAGTTTGTCCTCTGCACCTCTGCCCCTACATTATCCCACCTCCCGCTTCCTGACAAGTTTGCCGGTGATAGCAAGCAATGTCGGGGATTCGTGAGTCAGTGCTCTATACATCTCGAGCTTCTGGCTGCACGTTTTCCCACGGATCGGGCACAAGTGGGTTTTGTACTTTCTCTACTCTCGGGCAGAGCGTTGGAGTGGGCAACGCCGCTGTGGGAGCGCGATGATCGTGTGGTGCAGAGTGCTCCTCGTTTCTTGGAGGCTCTTAAAAAGGTCTTTTTAGGACCCCAGGTCACCCACGATACGGCGCTACAACTGCTGGCATTGACACAGGGTTCGTCTTTGGTCAGTCAGTTTTCCGTCCAGTTTCGGACTCTGGCTGCTGAGCTAGATTGGTCTGATAAAGTTCTTATTCCTATCTACTGGCGGGGACTGGCTGACCATGTTAAAGACGCTTTGGCTACCAGGGAGATTCCCGCCACACTGGAGAAGCTTATCTCCATATCTACCCGCATTGACCTCCGTTTTCACGAGCGGAGGTTGGAGCGGGCCCAGTGTAGGCAGAGGTTTCGGTTGGCTCCTACCTTTGCCAAACCTCTCGAATTCCCCGATCTGGCGTCCGAACCTCAAAAGGCCACAGAAGTTCCTCATGCAGGACCTAAGTCTCGGTCCGTCCGAGTATCCGTGGTTTGTAACCATTGTCAGCAGACAGGACACTATGCCAACAGATGTCCACAGCGATCGGGGAAGCGATCGCATCTAGTGGCCCTGGGAGGAGGTTCACTAGAGACAGCGGCATTTTCCTCCAAGATAACATTTAAAGGGACAATCACTGTTGGTACTTCCATTCTCACCGCCGACCTTTGCGTGGACTCAGGAGCAGAGGGGAATTTCATGTCCTCTAGCTTTGCTCGCCGTCATGCAATACCTCTGGTGGCGCTTGACAAATCAGTGACTGTTCGGGTAGTGAATGGGTCGTCATTGCCTCACAAATTACACACCAGACTGTCCCACTTGCATTGTCTGTATCTCCTTCCCATCAGGAATTTATTTCCCTACTCGTCCTTCCCGAGGGAATAGACGAGATCCTACTAGGTATACCTTGGCTCCGTTTCCACTCCCCACATATAGAGTGGACTTCGGGTAGGATACTGGGTTGGAGTGATGCATGTACAGGCAGATGTGTCAGAAGTTGCGTCCAGGTTACCACTACTGAGTTACCCGCAGATCTTACTCCACTTCCCAAGCACTATGGTCATATGCAGACGTGTTCTCCAAGAAGGCTGCGGAGATTCTTCCGCCTCATCGCCCCTATGACTGTCCTATCGACCTCTTGCCTGGCGCAGAACCTCCTCGGGGAAGGGTCTATCCCCTCTCTCTTCCTGAGACAGAGGCCATGTCGCAATATATTCAGGAGAACCTGGCAAGAGGGTTTATTAGGAAGTCGGTGTCACCGGCAGGGCGGGATTTTTCTTCGTGCAGAAGAAAAACGGAGAATTGCGTCCATGTATTGATTACAGGGGTCTTAACGCCATCACCGTTAAAAACAAGTACCCGTTGCCCCTGATCTCTGAGCTATTTGATAGGCTTCGGGGAGCAAGGGTATTCACTAAACTAGATCTGCGCGGTGCTTATAACCTGATTCGCATCCGTGAGGGGGACGAATGGAAGACGGCTTTTAATACCAGGGATGGGCATTACGAATATCTGGTGATGCCCTTTGGGCTCTGTAATGCTCCAGCCGTTTTCCAAGACTTTGTCAATGGACATCTTCCGGGATATGCTCTCCACCTCGGTCGTAGTCTATCTGGATGATATACTCATCTTCTCTCCAGATATTGACTCCCACCGGAGGGATGTTGGCAGGGTC
Organism: Oophaga sylvatica; assembly: GCA_033576555.1. Classification (NCBI taxonomy): domain Eukaryota; kingdom Metazoa; phylum Chordata; class Amphibia; order Anura; family Dendrobatidae; genus Oophaga; species Oophaga sylvatica. The sequence goes on along the minus strand of JARQOD010000002.1, from coordinate 306,287,939 downwards.
TTCGACCTCCTACGGGCAAATTCCCTTTACGCAAAGTTGGAGAAATGTGTGTTTGAGCAGGAGTCCTTACCTTTCCTGGGCTATATCATCTCCGCCCAGGGATTGGCTATGGATCCTGCCAAACTACAGGCGGTGATGGACTGGCAAGAACCCCACTCTCTAAAGGCGGTGCAGCGCTTTATGGGGTTCATTAATTACTACCGTCAGTTCATTCCCCACTTCTCAACTTTGGTAGCTCCCGTGGTTGCCCTTACCAAAAAGGGAGCTAATCCCAAATTGTGGTCTGAAGAGGTCTCCAAGGCCTTCACGTCTATTAAGTCTCATTTCGCTAGAGCTCCCATCCTACATCGCCCCGATGTTGATAAGCCATTTATATTGGAGGTGGATGCCTCGTCCGTTGGTGCTGGAGCAGTCCTCTTCCAAAAGGATGCTCAAGGTCGGAAGCATCCATGCTTCTTTTTCTCCAAGACCTTCACACCAGCAGAGAGGAATTATTCCATCGGGGACAGGGAGTTGCTAGCAATGAAGTTGGCCTTCTCGGAGTGGAGACATCTGTTGGAGGGAGCTCGCTTTCCCTTCCAAGTCTTCACGGATCACAAAAACCTGGTATATCTTCAGACAGCCCAGCGGCTTAATTCTCGCCAAGCCAGATGGTCCTTGTTCTTCTCCCGGTTTCATTTCACACTGCATTTCCTCTCGGGAGAGAAGAACATTCGTGCCGACGCTCTCTCTCGCTCTGTGGTGTCCTCGGAGGAGGAGGTGGAGGAGCCTCGGCTTATCGTCCCCACAGAGAGCCTGAGAACAGTGGCCCCGGTTTCGCTAGAGTCTGTGCCCCCGGGCAAGACTTTTGTGCCTACTAATTTGCGACCGGAGGTACTCTCTTGGGCACATTCGTCAGGGTGGGTGGACACTTTGGGCAAAGAGGACATCTGAATTGCTGGCGAGGACATATGGTGGCCCGCATATGGTCCGTGATGTTGGGGACTATGTTCGGGCGTGTGCTCCTGCCCCAAAAAATAAGTCTCCACACAACGGCCAGCTGGGTTACTTTACCCTTTGCCGGTGGCAGACAGGCCCTGGGAGATGGTTGGGATGGACTTTGTGGTGGGCTTGCCCAAGTCTCGGGGTTGCACCACATTTGGGTAATCACCGACCATTTCTCTAAAATGGTGCATCTGGTCCACTACCACGGTTACCTTCTGCACGGGCTCTGGCAGCGTTGTTTGTTAGGCACATCTTCCGTTTACAGGTCATGCCGGACAAGATTGTCAGTGACCGAGGTCCCCAGTTTGCGTCTCGGTTCTGGAGAGAGCTTTGTCGTCTACTCAGTATTGAGTTAAATCTCTCTTCAGCGTACCATCCTGAGACGAATGGGTTGGTAGAGAGGGCCAACCAGACCTTTGGTCACCTATCTACGACATTTTGTCTCAGCCAGGCAGGATGACTGGGCATCCTTGCTACCATGGGCTGAGTTTGCATTAAACAATGCTGTGGCTGATTCCACCGGACAGACCCCATTCCTCCTGAACTACGGTCAGCATCCGCGGGTACCATGTGCCTATGCCCGTGCCCTTCCGCCGATTCCAGGGTGGCAGACTGGGCTGTGGAGGCACGGGACATTTGGGACCGCACGCAGGATGCCATTCAGGCCTCCAAAGAGAGGTTTGAGGTCTTCGGCCGATGCCCATCGGCGCCCCGCTCCTACATTTGCTCCTGGGATTTGGTGTGGCTCTCCGCCCGTAACATCAGGCTGCGAGTTGAGTCCACTAAGTTGGCCCCCGTTACCCTGGGTCCTTTCAAGGTCCTCGAGCAGGTTAACCCTGTGGTATACCTTTTAGCTCTTCCACCACGCCTGGGTATCTCCGACACCTTTCACGTGCCCCTCCTGAAACCCGTGCTCATGTCCCGGTTTTCTGAGTCATCTGCCGGGACATCGGGTTCATCTGCGGATGACCATGAGGGAACGCCATCGTGGGGTGTAAGGTGGTACGGGGCAAAAAGTTTTATTTGGGGGACTGGAGGGGCTATGGGCCTGGGATAGGTCTTGGGAGCCTGCCGAGCATGTTTCACGCTCCGCAGCTCATCGCTGCATTTGAACGCAGCGAGGCCCAGAGAAGGGGGGGCCCTAGGAGGGGGGGTAATGTTAGGGTTCGAGTTCCCGCCCTGCACAAGGGGAGTCTCGAACCAGTGCCGCTGCGGTTTTCCCCTTCATCTCCGGCCGCAGTGGAGCCTGCTCAGCAGAGACGTCGTTCCAGGCGTCTTGCCCACTCACTACTGGGCAGTGACTTGCTGCTGCCTTTCCTGGATCTGCTATTGTGGCCAGTTCTGGAGCAGAGTCTTTGGGAAAAGTCCTGCATTTTCCCTTCTGAGCGTGCCCAGAGTGAGATCTTCATTGGAGATCAGGGGTCACATGCTCAGGTAAATTTCAGCAGCTCCTATTGGCCCGCCAGGAAGGCCCTGTTACTACTAGTCTTCTGAACAGGTTCTCATTGGTCCTTGTTCCTGGAAGGTCCTGTAGCTTGCTATAAAAGGGTAGCATGGCTGGGCCGCCATGCGCTAATATCAACCATTGTATGCTTGCGCCAGTGTGGTCATGCGTGTGTGTGGTTAGGGACCCGGCTGAAATAAGCACTAGAAAAAAAACGACTTAATCGGTGAGGAGTTTAGTGTGCTAGCTGGTCAGGGTCGGTGTCCTAGATGCCCTAGATTACCGGCATAACCGGTGAGGAGTTTGATTGCCGTATTCAGGGGTCTGGCGTTCAGACGCCATAGATTGCGGGGACTCCCGCGAGGACATTAGCGCATGACCACGTATTATGCTCGCTTAGCAATTAAACCGTGGTGCCTGAGAGCCTGACAGGACACAGTGTTTGTTCTCAGCGGCTCTGTGACGTAACAGGGTTCGCTCTCGACGCTAGACAGCGCCCAAGCGTTTTACTTTGCGGCTCACTGAAGCTAAGTGGTTCGCACATATCGCCATATAGCACTGTGGCATCCCGTTAGCGGCTCTGTGAATTAACAGAGTCTGCATTATCCACAAAAGCCCCACGGCGTTTAAATTTTTCGACTCTGCGGGATAACAAGTTCGCTACTTTCGTCATCTTACTAGCGCAGGCTTTGCTTCACGGTGGACCCCCGGGGTGCGAACGCACCTTCCAATTAATATATTTGGTGCGTTCCGCGACCCAACATAATATTAGCGCCAGGGTGGTAGAAAAAAGGGCGGCGAACAGCGTCTATTCAGTACTCCAGCAGCTGAAAGGGTAGGTTGGAGGCTCTTGAAGCCAACCTCACGTGGATGTTTACCCGTCGCTGTTCGTGTAGGGGGGTGCAGCCGTTTGCCCTGCACCTCTGCCCCTACATTACCCACCCCCCGCTTCCTGACAAATTTGCCGGGGGTAGCAACAATGTCGGGGATTGTGGTCAGTTCCTATACATTCGGCTTCTGGCTGCACGTTTCCCACGGATCGGGCACAATTTGGGGTTTTTTACTTTCTCTACTCTCGGGCAAACGTTGGAGTGGGCAAGCCCTGTGGGAGCGCGATGATCGTTGGTGCAGAGTGTCCTCGTTTTTGGAGGCTCTTAAAAAGGTCTTTTTAGGCCCCGGCACCCCCCGATACGGGCTACAATGCGGCATTGACCAGGGTTGTCTTTTGGCAGTCTTTTCCGTCATTCGGATCTGGCTGCTGAGTAGATTGGTCTGATAAATTCTTTTTCCATTATGGGGGGGACGGTGCCCCTTTAAAAGGGGCCCTTTTGGCCCAGGGAGTTTTCCCCCACACTGGAAAGCTTATCTCCATATCTACCCGCATTGACCCTTTTCCGGCGGGGTTGGAGCGGGGCCCAGGTAGGCAGAGGTTTTTTGGGGTCCTATTTTTCCAAACCTTCAATTTTCCCCCATCGGGTCCGAACCTCAAAAGGCCAAAAGTTTCCCATGCAGGACCAAATTTTGGTCCTCCATACCGGGGGTTTTAAACCCCTTCACAGACAGACCTTTTCCAAAAGAGCCAAGCGATCGGGGAACGATCGCATCTAGGGGCCCGGGAGGAGGTTCATAGAGAAGCGGCATTTTCCCCCAAGATAAAATTTAAAGGGAAATACTGTTGGTACCCTTTCACGGACCTTTGGGGGACCAGGAGCGGGGGGGAATTTATCCCCTCTATTTTGGCTCGCCGCAGCAATCCCTCTGGTGGGTGACAAACAGTGATGTTCGGTAGTAAAGGGGGTCGTTTTTCCCTCAAAAATTACACCCAAAGCCCTTTTGATTGTTTTTTGGTACCCTTTTTCCCATCGGGAAATTTTTTTTCCCCAACGCCCTTTCCCCGAGGGAATAACAAACCCCATGGATACCTTGGCCCGTTTCCACCCCCATTTTATAGAGGGGACTTCGGGAAAAACTGGGTTGGGGATGCATGTAGGGGCGATTGTCAAGTTGGTCCAGGTTACCCTATGATTACCCCGCAGATCTTACTCCTTTTCCCAAGCACTACGGTCATTGCAGACGTGATCCCAAAAAAGGCTCGGAATTTTCCCCCTCATCGCCCTTGACTGCCCTATCGACCTTTTTGCCTGGCGCGAACCTCTGGGGAAGGGTCTTCCCCTCCTTTCCTGAACAGAGGCCGTCGCATTATTGGAAACCCCGGCAAGAGGGTTTATTGGGAAAAGTCGGTGAAAAGGCAGGGGCGGGATTTTTCTTCGTCAAAAAAAAACGGAAAATTTGCGTCCATGATGATTACAGGGGTCTTAAAACGCCACCCCCGTTAAAAACAATCCCGTTCCCCCTGACTCTGAGTATTTGATAGGCTTGGGGGAGCAAGGGTATTCACAAACTAGATCTGCGCGGTCTTAAACCTGTTCGCACCCGGGGAGGGGGGGCGAAGGGAAGAGGTTTTAATACCGGGATGGGCATTAAAAATACTGGTGATCCCTTTTTGGGCTCGTTTTCCCGCCTTTTCCAAAAGACTTTGTATGACATCTTGGGGTATGCTCCCCCACCCGTTCTGTCTAGGGATGAATACTATTTCTCTCATATTGGGGACCCCCCGGAGGATGTTGGAGGGTCTTGACCTCCTGGGGGAAATTCCCTTTACGCAAATTGGGAAAATTGTGTTTGAGCAGGAGTCCTTCCTTTTTCCGGGGGGTATCATCTCCCCCAGGGATTGGTATGGATCCTGCCAAATACGGCGGTGAGGACTGGCAAGCCCCCCCTTTAAAAAGGGGGTGCAGCGCTTTATGGGGTTCATTAAATTTTCCGAGTTTTTTCCCACTTTCAACTTTGGTACCCCGTGGTTGCCTTCCCCCAAAAGGAGTAACCCAAATTGTGGTCTGAAGGGGTCCCCAACCTTCACGCTTTAATTTTTCTTTTTGCTAGAGTTTCCCCTTTTCCCACATCGCCCGAGTTGTAAAACCATTTATATTGGGGGGGGATCCCGTCCGTTGGGGGCGGCGTCCTTTTCCAAAGGAGCTAAGGGGCAAAAATCCATGCTTTTTTTTCTCCAAGCCCTTTACCCCAGCAGAGGGAATTATTCCATCGGGGACAGGGAGTTGTAAAGAAGTTGGGGCCCTTTCGGAGTGGAGACATTGTTGGAGGGAGCCGCTTTCCTTCCCCAATCTTTTTCGGGGCCAAAAAATGGGGTATCTTCGAAGCCAGCGGCTTAATTCGCCAACCGAGGCCTTTTTTCTCCCGGTTTCATTTCACACTGCATTTCCTCTCGGGAGAGAAGAAATTCGTGCCGACCTCTCTCTCTCTGTGGTGTCCTGGAGGAAGGTGGAGGGGGTCGGCTTATCGCCCCCAGAGACCTGAAAAAATGGCCCCGGTTTTCGCAGAGTCTGTGCCCCCGGGCAAGATTTTGTGCCTAATTTTGCGACCGGGGGGTACTTTTGGGGACTTCGTCCGGTTTGGGGGGAAATTTGGGGCAAAGAGGACATCTGTTTTCGGGCGAGGACATATTGGTGGCCGCTATGGCCGTGATGTTGGGACATGTTGGGGGTGTGTCTCCTGCGCCAAAAAAAAGTCTCCAGAAACGGCCCCGGGGGTTTTTTTCCCCTTTCCCGGGTGGAACAGGCCCTGGGAGATGGGGGATGTTTTTGTGGGGGGTTTTTCCAAAAAGTCTCGGGGTTGCCCCATATTTGGGTACACCGCCTTTTTTTAAAAAATGGGCTGGGGCCCCCCCGGGGTTCCCCTTCTCCCCCGGGTTTTTGGCAGCGTTTTTTGGGGTTGGCACATCTTCCGTTTACACGGCATCCGGGGAAAAAATTGTCAGGGCCCGAGGTCCCATTTCCCGGTTCTGGAGAGAGCTTTGTTTTTACTCATTTTTGAGTTAAACTCTTTCAGCGTACCTCCTGGACGAAGGGTGGTAGAGGGGCCCCCAACCAAAACCTTGGTCCCTATCTACGACTTTTTGTCTCAGCCAGGCGGATGACTGGGCATCCTTGTACCATGGGCTGATTTGCATTAAACAAGCTGTGGCTGACCCCGGGACCCCCCCATTCCCCCCTGAATGGGGTCAGCCCCGGGGCCCCATGCCCCCCCTTTTTTCCCCCCGATTCCGGGGGCAATGGGCTTGGAGGCGGGGGCTTTGGGGGCCGCCGGGGTGCCATTGGGGCCTCCAAAGAGGGGAGGCTTCGGCCGTTTGCCCACCCGGGCCCCCTCCTAAGTCCGGGGATTTGGGTGGCCCCGCCCGTAACATGGCGGAGTTGAGTCCACTAAGTTGGCCCCCGTTAGGGGCCCCTTTCAAGGCCCCCGAGGGGTTAAACCCCCTGTTTTTTTTTTAAATCTTCCCCACCCCGGGGGGTATCCCAAACCTTTTTCAGTGCCCCCCCTAAACCCCTGCCATGTCCCGGTTTTTTCTGAGTATCTCCGGGACATCGGGGTTCTCGGGGGATGACCATGAGGGAACGCCATGGGGGGTGTAAGGTGGTGGGGGGAAAAAAAGTTTTATTTGGTGGACTGGGGGGCATGGGCCGAGGATATTTGGGCCCCTGCGACATGTTCACGTCCCCGTCTCGCTGCTTTAAAAGCAGCGGGGCCCAGAGAAGGGGGGGCCCCAGGGGGGGGGGTAATGTTAGGGTTGATTCCCGCTCCTGCAAAGGGGAGTTGAACCATCCGCGCGGTCTCCCATTTTTCCCGGCCCCCGGGAGCCCCCTCGAAGACGTGTTCCAGGCGTCTTGCCCCCCCCACTATGGGGGGTGACTGTGCGCCCCTTTTCCGGACTGCTATTGTGGCCAGTTTGGAGCGACTCTTTGGGGAAAGTCCCATTTTCCCTTTTGACGTGCCCCCGGGGAGATCTCCATTGGGGGTCAGGGGGGAATGCCAGGGGTTTCAGCAGCCCTTTGGCCCCCAGGAAGGCCTGTTAACTAGTCTTCTGAAAGGTTCTCATTGGTCCCCCTTTTTTTCCCGGAAGGGGCCGTAGCGTTTTTATAAAAAAGGGGCTGGTGGCCGCCAGGCTAAAACAACCCTTTTTGCTATGCCCAGTGTGGTATGCGTGTGTGTGGTTAGGGACCCCGAAATAAGCCCTAAATCCACTTAAAAGGTGAGGATTTTGGGTAGCTGGTCAGGGTCGGGTCCTAGATCCCTAGATTACCGGCATAACCGGGAGGGTTTGATTGCCGTATTTAGGGTTGGCTTCAGAGCCATAGATTGGGGTGATCCCCCGGGGGGTTAGCGCTGACACTAATTTTCCGTTAGCATTTTTAAACCTGTGCCTGAGGCCTGACAAACCGGGGGTTTTTCCAGCGGTCTGTGGTAAAGGGTTTTCTCTCACCTAGAAGCCCTAGGTTTTACTTTGCGGCTCACTGAAGGGAAGTGAGTTCGCCAAACGCCAAATGCACGTGGGGTCCCTTAGCGGGTCTTGAATTTAAAAAAAAAACGCAAAATTCTGACAACGCGTACGGCGTTTATTTACGACTCTGCGGGAAACAAGGGGTTGCTACTTTCGTCATTTCTGACAGCTTTGCTTTGCACGGGGACCCCCGGGGGGCGAACGCACCTCTCACTTTTTAAATTTTTGGGCGTTCCCCCGCCTAAACTAGTAACAGAAAAAAAACCAAAAATTCCCAATTTTTTTAAAAAAACACCATCAAGGTTTTTCAAAACCCCCTTCAAGAAATTTATTAAAACCTTTTGGGGTTTAAGGACCCCAAGCAATTGGGGAAAGGAAAAAAAGAAAAATTTTTAATTTTTTTCACCGATGGAATACTTTTTGCCCAAAGACACAAA
>JARQOD010000002.1:306232921-306279621 GCA_033576555.1 Oophaga sylvatica | reverse complement strand
GTTGATGGGAAGATGAATTTCACTTAATACAAGGTAATCCTGGAGGAAACTTGTTAGAGGCTGCAAAAGACTTGAGACTGGGATGTAGGTTCTCTTGAGAGCAGGACAACAAACTTAAAGGGGTATTCCCATCTCTAAGCTCCAATCCCAATATGTAATACGTGTAATAACTAGAGTTGAGTGATACTTTCCGATATCTTAAAGTATCGGAATCGGAATGGTATCGCCGATACCATTAAAATATCTGCGATACCCGATACCGATACCGGAAGTCCCATGTAAGTCTATGGGAACAAAATATCGCAACTAAAAAAACCTCTTTCTTTCCTTGTAAACACTAAATATACACACATAGAATACATATATATATATATACATGTCATTGTGACATATATATATACATATATGTATAGTTTATAACACTTCTACATAGTAAAATATCCTCTGATTCAATTGCCGGGTAAAGTCGGCTTCTGTGAAAAGACAGAAGCACCCGACATGAAATGACACTTGGTGTACATAGGGTTAACCATGTCTTTTCATGTCGTTTGCTATCTGATTTGCACAAAAATTACATCAGTCTATGTGTGCAAAATTTCACACCTGTAGGGGTTAATTAAAGGTGTAAATTCGTTGTAAAAAAACGGACTTTTTTGCTACGAATTTACACCTTTAATTAACCCCTACAGGTGTGAAATTTTGCACACTTACACTCATGTAATTGTTTGTGCAAATCAGATATCAAACTACATGAAAAGACATGGTTAACCCTATGTACACCAAGTGTCATTTCATGTCGGGTTCTGCATTTTCACAAAAGCCGGCAATTGAATTAGCGGCTATTATACTATGTAGAAGTGTATGAACTAAAAAAATAATTTTTTCAATTGACATGTATATATATATATGAGGTGTAAAATTGTGAAAAAAAATGCGTGGGCTCCCGCCCTATTTTCGCAACCAGACAGACAAAGCCAGTGAGTGGGGGCAGATAATAATAGCCCAGAGAGGGACCATTATTTTTGGCCCCCCCCGGCTACTTAACATCTGCCCCCAGACACCCCAGAAAGGGCAAATCTCTAATTAGATTTGCCCTTTCTGGCACTTTGCCCGTCTATTCCCATTGCCCTGTAGCGGTGGCGAATGGGTTAATAAGGGGTTAAAATGACCTTGCAATTGAAAGGTCACTTTAAGCCAGGTTAATAATTGAGAGCTGTCAATCAGACAACTATCAATTATTAATCCTATTGTATGAAAGAAAAATCAAACACACACACTTTAATAAAAAAGAAGTTTAATGAAATAATCACACAGTTTTTGACCATATTTTATTTACCTGCTAAAACCATTTCCTGTAATAAAAATAAAATAATAAAGCAAAATTATTCTTACCAATCCGATGCACAGTCAGGTCCCACGGTGTAATCCTTCAGAAAGGGTTAATGTTTACTGCAGGGACCGCAGCTAATGCTGCAGCCTCACAGTAAACCCCCAAATGAATGAGTTCCTCTCCTGGCTGACAGGAGAGGAAGTGGAAAGCTTAATTGATTGCTTTCCACTTTCACTTCAGGTCAGCCAGGGACACCATCAGTGACGTCAGAGGGAACTGATTAACAAAAATAGGGGTTCCCTTCGAAAAAAAAATGGCGTGGGGTCCCCCCTATTTTTGTTAACCAGCCAGATGAAGCAGACCGCTGAGGCCTGGATTTTCAGGCTGTTAAGGAGCCAAGATCCATGGACCTTGCCAGCCTGATAATACCAGGCCACAGCAGTCTGCATATCTTGGCTGATTAACAAAAATAGGGGATCCCCTCGAAAAAAATTGGCGTGGGGTCCCCCCTATTTTTGTTAACCAGCCAGATGAAGCAGACCGCTGAGGCCTGGTTTTTCAGGCTGGTAAGGATCCAATATCCATGGACCTTGCAAGCCTGATAATACCAGGCCACAGCAGTCTGCTTAGCTTGGCTGGTTAACAAAAATAGGGGATCCCCTCAAAAAAAAACGGCGTAGGGGTCCCCCTATTTTTGTTAACCAGCCAAGTAAAATGCAGACTGCTGCGGCCTGGTATTAAAAGACTGTCAAGGCCCATGGATTTTGGCCCTCAACAGCCTGATAATACCAGGCTACAGCAGCCCCACATTTGGCGCATCAAAAGATGTGCCAATTGTGGCACTTTACCCGGCTCTTCCCACTGCCCTGTAGCGGTGGCAAGTGGGGTAATAAGGGGTTATTGTCACCGTTGATTGCACGGTGACAATAAGCCCGGTTAATAATGGAGAGGCGTCAATAAGACACCGATCCATTATTAATCCCAAAGTTTTTAAATGTGTAAAAAAAAGACACAGCAAGAAAAAAGTCTTTTAATGAAATAAAAGAGACAAAACAGTTTTCATTTTTTTTATTACTCTCTCATTCCTGCGACGCCATCGATCTCCTGTAAAAAAATAAAAAAAACAAACCAACAGTATACCACCTGTCCGACGCAGTCCATAACGACAGTCCCACGACGATCCAGCTCTGCTACATCGCAATGACAGGCAGAGCCTGTCATCGCAACGCAGCACAGCTGATTACCTGCTTCCCAGGCGGTGACGTCATCGGACTGACTGCTTTACGGCCGGGATTACCCAGCAGTCACTGCAGTTATCGCGAGAAACTGCATGTGACCGCAGGGGAGAAGAGGATGGCGGCCATGAAGCAGTCCAGCCCGTGACCGCCGGAGATCTTCTGCCAGGTAAGTGCCGCTGACTCCTGACAGACCCGACAGACGGACACTGACAGTGACAGTGACATCCCGATTCCGGTATCCGATATGACGAAAATATCGGAACTCGGAATTGGAATTCCGATACAGCCAATATCGGCCGATACCCGATATTTGCAGTATCGGAATGCTCAACCCTAGTAATAACAATAAAATAAAATAAAATTAACAAATTCCTACAATTAGAAATGTAGTTTATTTTTTTTTGACTCGCTATGTCTCTTTCCTCATGTGCAGGCATTGCAGGACCTTTGTGTTGGTGTATCACATAACATCCTAATAAAATACATGTCTGTTTAAATGTGTTATGCGAAAGAATGTGGAAAAGTTTATGGACTATGAATACTTTTTCAAGGCACTGTATGTTACTCCTTTCCTTCTGCAAGGAGTCTGTAACTTAAAAGGGTTGTCACCTTTCAGTTAACTCTGTGCCGACTCTCTGCTGCTGGTGCAGTTTTATTGTTTTGTATGTAGCTGTGACATTATGTATAAAGCAGTGCAGCCAATCACTGATGTTAGTGGATTATTTTATCTACATGGGCACAACAGCTGAACTCAGTGATTGAGAGGCTCATAAATATAAGTCTCACATGGCACTCCAGAAAAGAGTAGCCATCCTTTGAAAGCTAAACGCAAAACACGTTTGGGTGTGTTTAGACTCTTCTTCTTTTTCATGACACATATACTTTGACACATTTCTTTGACACCCTCACATAACAGGTTACTTACCCCTTTTTTATCTTTAGCTTCCTTAAAATGGCTTCATTGTTTCCACGTGTTTGGTACAATGAACAACAAAAATAAGTACACCACCCTTAAAAAAAGAAAGATTTTAATTAATATCTCACTGAACACAAGAACAATTTCCAAAATGTTGACAAGATTCAGTTTCATAGAACATCTTGTTAACCCATAACATAAAAGAAATGTTAATAATATAACTTTCATTACAAAATCTTTAGTTTTACCTAAATTAGTTGGATGCAGAAATGAATACACCCCACATCAAAAACTAGTACGTTTAGTATTTTGTATATCCTCCATTATTTTGGAAGGACAACACCAGTCTTCTAGGCATGGAATTACAAGCTACCAACATATTGCAAGATCTATCGATACTGGGTGGAGATTGATTCTCAACTTTTTTCTTCAGAATTCCCAAAAGAATTTGATTGAGGTCAGATCAGGAGGAAAAACATGACCACTGAATTACTTTCACCCTTTTCTTTTTCAGAAATGCAACAGATGTGTTTGGTTCATTGTTGTGTTGGTAAAGCACACTTCTACAAATAGCACAGAGTGATGGTAGCATCTTCTCTTTCAATATAGAGCAGTACATCTGTGAATTTATGATACTGATAATTAGGGTTGAGCGAAACAGGTCGGTCAATTTAAAAAAACACAGACTTTCGCTAAAGTCGGGTTTCGCGCAGTGAAACCCGACCATAGCGTGAGGTCGGTCACGTGTTCAGAGACCATTGCGCCCAAGTCGGTTTTCCCATAATACTTTAAGGCCTTCTCTCTGCCAATGAGCAAGGACGCAGACTGTGGGCAACGCGATGACATGGGCAGCGGCCAGCACCATCTTAGAGAAGGGCATTGCAGTGATTGGCTGGCTTTGTGTGGCGTCACAGTGCATATAAAATCCCTCAGCACCGACCACCATTTTACGTCTGCCGATCTTAGTGTAGGGAGAGGCTGCTGACACTGGTTCTCAGCAGGGACAGCATGAGGCAGGCCCCCCAAAAAACTGTGCTTGTGCTGATAGCGATTGTGCTGTACAGTTACTGTGCAGTGACAGGGGAGGATTTTGGTGTGTGCAGCAACCCTGGTTCTTAGGCTGCCTGCCAGTGACAGGGTAGAAATTGCTTGTGTGGAGCAGCAGAGCTGATTATTAGGCTGCCTGCCAGTGATAAGGGGAAAATTTCTTGGGTGGAGCAGCAGAGCTGATTATTAGGCTGCCTGCCAGTGAGAAGGGGGAAATTTCTTGTGTGGAGCAGCAGAGCTGATTATTAGGCTGCCTGCCAGTGAGAAGGGGGAAATTTCTTTCAGTTACCAAGTGTTCATTTTTTCCCACACTGTATAGAGCTGTTCGCTCCTCACAGTACCGTGTACTGGCTGGTATCACGGACAAATACATGCTGACTATCTGTGTGTGACTCCGGAAATATATACGGAGATTTACAATTCCCCCAACACTGTATACAGCTGTACGCTACTGATATGGTATACTTTTTCTGCCTTTCATATTCTGCTGTTATCCAAACTGGGCCTCTGACTGTGTCTGTTACTCCTGAAATATATACGGAGATTTAAAATCCCCCCAACACTGTATACAGCTGTACACTACAGATAGAGTACACTTTTCTAATTTTCATATTCTGGTGTTATCCAGACTGGGCCTGTGACTGTGTGTGTTCCTCCAGAAATATATACGGAAATTTACAATTCCCCCAACACTGTATACAGCTGTCCGCTACTGATACAGTACACTGTTCTGATTTTCATATTCTGGTGTTAGCCAGATTGGGCCTCTGACTGTGTGTATTCCTCCTGAAATATATACGGAGATTTACAATTCCCCCAACACTGTATACTGCTGTACGCTACTGATAGAGTAAACTTTTCTGATTTTCATATTCTGGTGTTAGCCAGACTGGGCCTCTGACTGTGTGTGTTCCTCCAGAAATATATACTGTTATGATTTGGTAGCTGAGGAGGACAGGAGCAAAATACCGCCAAAGCAGCAAGACTCCAGAGAGGCTGGAACCTAATGGGTTGCAAATCCCTAAACTAACCGCACAACTAGAAGTAGCCGTGGAGCTTACCTACGGTGATCCTAGATGCCTCGGCACAGCTGGAGAGTTAGCTACACCTGAAGATAGAAAGAGGAAAGCTAACTGCCCCAGAGTAAAGCCCCCAAAGAAATAGGAAGCCCACAAACATGTAATGGCGGTTAGACAAGAGGAAAACACGAACACAGACAGAAAATAGAATGAGCAAATGTTGGGGCCCAAATCAGTCTAGAAAGTAAAGTACAGGAGAGAAATTCTGTCTGCAACCCAGAAAAACCCTAACTAAAATACCAGCACTTCTGATTACAAAAAACCTGAGACCACACGATCTCGACCACCTATATCAGATCTCTGTGTGACACACAGCTACCTGATATGTTTTGGTAGCTGAGGAGAGCAGGCAAAAACGGCAATACACCAGAGAGGTTGGAATCTACTGGATTGCAGTACCCTGACTAACCACCACAACTAAAGGCAGCCGTGGAGCGTACCTACGTTGGTCCTAGACGCCTCGTCACAGCCTGAGAAGCTAACTACACCTAAAGATAGAAAGAGGAAAACTATCTGCCCCGGAGCAGATCCCCAAAGAACATAGGAAGCCCCCAAACATGTAATGGCGGTTAGACAAGAGGAAATACAGACACAGACAGAAAATAGTATGAGCAAACGTTGGGGCCCAATCTTCCTAGAAAGAAAAGGATAGGAAGGGCACTTACTGCAATCCCAAAAAACCCTAAAAAGTACCAACCCTACTAATTACAAAAACACCTGAGATCACACGACCTCTACCACCTAAATAAGTTCTCTGGTGTAACAAAACTAAGCCGCAGCCACTGAAAAAACTGGAAAAGGCAAATAAACAAATAACAGAGGCTCAGATAAACTGAGAGGAGCACAAGCCCCCCGGAGGGGACCTGGCTGACCTCCACAACAGTGCAGGAAACAATGCAAAAAGCAAGCACAAAAATACAAGCAGGAAAAATCTTATCTGTTAGCAGAAGATGCAGGCAAAACACAGCAAGCTTCCAAGAGAACCAGGAACCAAAGTTGAGACAAGAACAATTGATCACCGGCAACCCTGATGGGAGGGAACCTCCCTTATATAAGACCAGTCTGTAACTCCTGATCGCCAATCTTCACAATCTTCATTGAATGGTTCAGTACTGCTTGTAACCACCAGAGGGAGCTCCCGCTCAGAATTCATTTCTAACACATTCACAACAGTACCCCCCCCTGAGGAGGGGTCACCGAACCCTCACTTGGGCAACCAGGTCGGTCAGGATGAGCTCTGTGATACGCACGGATCAGTCTCCTAGCATGGATGTCCGAAGCAAACACCCAAGAATTGTCCTCCTGACCATAACCTCTCCACTTAACCAAATACTGAAGTTTCCGTCTAGAAAAACGAGAATCCAATATTTTCTCAACCACATACTCCAGATTGCCCTCAACCAAAACAGGGTCAGGAGGCGCAGCCATAGGAACCACTGGCTCGACAAACCTCTTCAATAAGGACTTGTGGAAAACGTTATGGATCTTAAATGTCCCAGGAAGAAGTAAACGAAAGGAAACAGGATTAAGAATCTCCATGATCTTATAAGGTCCAATGAATCTAGGCTTAAACTTAGGAGATGCAACTCTCATAGGGATATTTCTTGAGGACAACCAGACCAAGTCCCCCACTTCAAACCGAGGACCATCAGTCCTATGCCGGTTGGCAAACCGCTGGGCCTTCTCCTGAGAGAGGGACAACCTCTCCACTACCTGGTCCCAAATCTTCTGCATACGCTCCACAACAGAGTCAACACCTGGACAGACAGAAGCCTCCGTCTGTCCCGAAGAAAATCGAGGGTGAAATCCAAAATTGCAGAAAAATGGAGACATCAAAGTGGCAGAGCTAGCCCTATTATTAAGAGCAAACTCAGCCAAAGGCAAAAAAGAGACCCAGTCATCCTGATCAGCAGACACAAAGCATCTCAGATAAGTCTCCAATGTCTGGTTTGTTCTCTCAGTTTGTCCATTGGTCTGAGGATGAAAAGCCGAGGAGAAAGACAATTGAACACCAAGTTTAGAACAAAAAGTCCTCCAAAATCTGGAAACAAACTGGACTCCTCTGTCAGACACAATGTTCTCAGGAATGCCGTGTAACCGAACCACGTGCTGAAGGAACAAAGGCACCAATTCAGAGGAGGAAGGCAACTTAGGTAATGGCACAAGATGTATCATCTTGGAAAACCTATCACAAATCACCCAGATAACGGTCATTCTCTGAGAAACAGGGAGGTCGGAAATGAAATCCATAGAGATATGGGTCCATGGTCTCTTGGGCACAGGCAATGGCATCAACAAACCACTAGAGCGAGAGCAAGGCTTGGAGCGAGAGCAAGTCCCGCAGGACTGCACAAATTCCCTGACGTCATGAGACAAAGTAGGCCACCAAAAGGACCGACTAACCAAGTCTCTGGTACCAAAAATTCCGGGATGACCGGCCAACGCGGAACAATGAATCTCAGACATCACACTCTTTTTCCACCGGTCTGGGACAAACAATTTCCCAATAGGGCAGTGCTCGGGTTTATCCTCCTGACACACTTCCAGAGCCAGTCTCAAATTGGGCGAGATGGCGGAAAGAACTACACCCTCTTTCAAAATAACAGCAGGATCAGATAACTCAGGAGAGTCCGCAAGGAAACTCCTCGATAGGGCATCAGCCTTAACATTCTTAGTGCCAGGAAGAAAGGAAACCACAAAATTAAAACGTGTGAAAAACAAGGCCCACCTGGCCTGTTTAGGATTAAGTCGCTTGGCTGATTCCAGATAAACCAGATTCTTATGGTCCGTGAGGACCACCACCTGATGTTTGGCTCCCTCCAGCCAATGTCTCCACTCTTCAAAAGCCCACTTCATGGCCAATAACTTCCGATTACCCACGTCATAATTACGTTCAGTTGGAGAAAATTTTCGAGAGAAAAAGGCACAAGGGTTACTTTTAGAGGTCTCTGGATCTCTTTGGGACAAAATGGCACCTGCCCCAATTTCAGAGGCATCAACCTCCACCTGAAATGGCAGAGAAACATCAGGCTGCCGTAGAACAGGAGCAGAAGTGAATCTCTGCTTAAGTTCCTGAAACGCAGAGACTGCCTCAGGAGGCCAATTCACCGCATCAGAACCCTTTTTGGTCAAATCAGTCAATGGTTTAACAATAACAGAGAAATTACACAATAAATATACGATAAAAATTGGCAAAACCCAAGAATCTCTGAAGAGCCTTTAATGAAGTAGGTTGGACCCAATCACAGATGGCCTGAACCTTGACCGGGTCCATTTCAATAACAGATGGGGACAAAATGAATCCCAGAAATGAGATCCTCTGTACGCCAAAAAGACACTTTGATCCCTTCACATACAGAGCATTCTCTCTCAAAATCTGGAACACAGTCCGAACATGTTTCACATGAGAGTCCCAGTCATTGGAAAAAATCAAGATATCATCCAAATAAACAATCAGAAATTTATCCACAAAATCCCTGAAAATGTCATTCATGAAGGACTGGAAGACAGAAGGAGCATTAGTGAGCCCAAAGGGCATCACTAGGTACTCAAAATGCCCCTCTGGGGAATTGAATGCCGTCTTCCATTCATCCCCGTGCTTAATGCGAATAAGGTTATACGCCCCCCTGAGGTCAAGCTTGGTAAACCAAGTAGCACTTTTCACCCTGGAAAACAGGTCAGAAATCAAGGGTAACGGATATTGATATTTCACAGTGATATTGTTCAAGAGACGATAATCAATACACGGCCTTAATGAACCATCCTTTTTGGCCACAAAAAAAAACCAGCACCCAAGGGTGAAGAGGATGGTCTGATATGACCCTTCTCCAATGACTCCTTGATATAAGACCGCATAGCGTCATGTTCAGGTGCAGACAAGTTAAAAAGGCGACCTTTAGGGAATTTACTACCAGGCACTAATTCAATAGCGCAGTCATAGCTCCTATGGGGAGGCAAGGATGCAGATTTACTTTCGCTAAACACATCAGAAAAATCAGTCAAAAAGTCAGGAACATTCTGAGCCTGGGGAGAGACAGAAAAAACAGGAGTGTTGGCATTAACACATTGGCAGCCCCAACTGGTTACAGACACAGATTTCCAATCCAAAACAGGATTATGAGACTGTAACCAAGGGAAACCTAGTACAATTATGTCATGCAGATTATACAGCATCAAAAATTTGCAACTCTCCTGATGATCAGGTTCAACCCTCATTATCACCTGAGTAGAGAACTGGGGTTTATTCTCAGCCAAAGGGGTAGAATCAATCCCCAGTAGGGGAATAGACTTCCGTAGGGGTATCAAGGGAAACCCACAATGTTTAGCAAAATCAAAATCCATCAGGTTAATAGCTGCTCCAGAATCAACAAAAACCTGAGCAGAAAATGTGGACAGGGAGCAAATCAGGGTAACAGTCAACAGAAATTTAGTCTGAACACTACCCAAGACAACTGAGCGTGCAAAACGTCTTCCCCGCTTAGTTCAGACTGAAATAGCATTAGAGGCGTCACCACAGTAGAAACATAACCCATTGCGTTTTCGAAACTCATGACGCTGTGCCCCAGAATCCACTTCTATTTTCACACTATTCCAAGCATACCTCTACGCTCACGCAAACGTCTGTCAATTTGAATCGCTAATGACATAGAATCATTGAGACCAGAGGGAGCAGGAAAACCCACCATAACATCTTTTACATTCTCTGACAGACCCTTCTGAAAAAGGGCTGCCAAAGCATCATCATTCCATTTGGTCAGGACTGCCCACTTCGGAATTTCTGACAGTATAACTCAGCGTCCTCAAGCCCCTGATTTAATGCCAACAAGATTTTTTCAGCTTGATCAGTGACATTTGGTTCATCGTACAATAACCCCAGAGCCAGAAAAAATGCATCGACATTACTCAAAACAGGGTCCCCAGGTGTCAGGGAAAAAGCCCAATCCTGAGGATCGCCGCGCAGGAGAGAGATGAGAATTTGAACCTGCTGCTCTGCGTTCCCTGAGGACTTAGGTTTTAAGGCAAAAAACAACTTACAGTTATTTTTGAAATTCAGAATTTAGCTCGATCCCCTAAAAACAAATCTGGCATGGGGATCCTAGGTTCCACAACTGGCAACCCTGCAAGATAGGTAGCAATACTCCGAACTTCAGTGGCAAGCTGATCCACACGGCCAGACAACTGTGCAAGCTCCATTGAAAGAAAAATAAATCCTCCTCAGCACTCAGAGAAACAGAGGGAAGAAAAAAAATATATATATCTCTGACAACTATGACAATCCCTTTTTTTTTTTTTTTTACACTATTTTTCCCTTCTGTGAGTACCATATAATTTTCAGTTTGGCCGGTGATAATGTTATGTTTTGGTAGCTGAGGAGAGCAGGCAAAAACGGCAATACACCAGAGAGGTTGGAATCTACTGGATTGCAGTACCCTGACTAACCAAAATCTTATCTGTTAGCAGAAGATGCAGGCAAAACACAGCAAGCTTCCAAGAGAACCAGGAACCAAAGTTGAGACAGGAACAATTGATCACCAGCAACCCTGATGGGAGGGAACCTCCCTTATATAAGACCAGTCTGTAACTCCTGATCGCCAATCTTCACAATCTTCATTGAATGGTTCAGTACTGTTTGTAACCACCAGAGGGAGCTCCCGCTCAGAATTCATTTCTAACACATTCACAACAGCTACCCAGCAATAAAAAATATCAGTGGAACAGAGAACAAGTGCAAATACAAAATGAGAACAGAGGGCAGCGCAAGCCCCAAAGGGGACCCGGCTGAAGTCCAAGGCAAGACTGCAAAAAGCAAGGAAAATCCAACCACAAAAAAAAAACAGAAAGTCACTTATTTGAATGATAGCAGGAAAGAAAGCTGAAATTACAACAAAGACCTGGAAGTAACAATTGATTACCGGCGAGGATCATGGGAGGTCAGCTCACTTATATCAGGCCAGTCAGCCCCGCCTGATACCCATTCCTTAATTGGTTCAATACCCTCAGCAACCACCGGAGGGAGCCTCAGCTCTGAAGTCGTCTCCAACACATTCACAACATATATGGAGATTTACAATTCCCCCAACACTGTAAACAGCTGTACGCTACTGATAGAGTACACTTTTTCTGCCTTTCATATTCTGCTGTTATACAAACTGGGCCTGTGACCGTGTCTGTTACTACTGCAATATATACGGAGATTTAAATTCTCCAACACTGTATACAGCTGTACGCTACAGATAGAGTACACTTTTCTGATATGCAAATTCTGGTGTTATCCAGACTGGGCCTCTGACTGTGTGTGCTCTTCCAGAAATATATACGGAGATTTACAATTCCCCCAACATTATATACAGCTGTCCGCTACTGATACAGTACACTTTTATGATTTTCATATTCTGGTGTTAGCCAGACTGGGCCTCTGACTGTGTGTGTTCCTCCTGAAATATATACGGAGATTTACAATTCCCCCAACACTGTATACAGCTATACGCTACTGATAGAGTAAACTTTTCTGATTTTCATATTCTGGTGTTAGCCAGACTGGTCCTCTGACTGTGTGTGTTCCTCCTGAAATATATACGGAGATTTACAATTCCCCCAACACTGTATACAGCTGTACGCTACTGATAGAGTACACTTTTCTGATTTTCATATTCTGGTGTTAGCCAGACTGGGCCTCTGACTGTGTCTGTTCCTCCTCAAATATATATGAACATTTACAATTACCCCAACACTGTATACAGCTTTACGCTACTGATACTGTACACTTTTTTTGTTTTTATATTCTAGTATAAACCATACTGAGCCTGTGAGAGTCTGCGTCTGTTACTCCGCAAATATATACAGAGATTAAAATTTTTCACCTTCACCGTATACAGCTGTACGCTTCTGATACTGTACCATATATCTGCTGTTATTTTGGGTACATTTACACAAACATGAGGAAGTATGGAGGAAGAGGTAACGGAAGTGGTCGAGGGGGGTCACCTGCTACTGATGGTGGTGTTGGTGGTGCATCTGCTGGTAGTGCCAAAAGCACAATAGCACCTAAGGCAGGAGGTGTTGAGCCTGCCTCATCGTCTGGCTCCAGAAGGCCTGTAAGGCTCCCTTTTCTGGGAGTAGGTAAACCGCTTTTAAAGCGGGAGCATCAGGAACAGGTTTTTTCTTACATTGCCGAGACAGCTTCTAGCTCTATCTCCTCCTCTTCTGAAGTTTCAAAAGCTCCAAGCGCTGAGTCGTCAGTGCAGGCTTCTGGTCAGGAAAACCCGTTTCCTTGTGTCCTTCACCCCCTCCAAAAGTGAAGGATGTGGCAGCCCATACTTCAGATTACTCCATGGAGCTCTTTTCACATAACATGCCTGGGTTATCAAGTCAAATCCTGAATTCCCCAGTCCAAGATGAATCTGACATGGAGTGCACTAATGCACTGCCACTGCTAGATGATTGTGCTTGTACATTCAACCACAGCACTACATTGCCCTCGCAGTGTACTGAGCCAGAATGTAACCCTGATGAAACTCAGGTGCCCCTTCCCGCATACTCTACCACCTTACATGGTGACACAGAGGAAGGTGCAGATGAAATTGAAGAGGAAGTGATGGATGACCCAGTTTTTGACCCGGATTGGCATCCAGAGGGGAAGAGGGTGCCGCTGGCAATAGCTCAGAAGAGGGGAAGGATCCGCAGCAAGTATCAACATCGCAGCTGGGGTTATCTGGCAGGCCCGTATCACTCCAAAAAGGTGTTAAAAAAACAAAAAGAGTTGCAGGACAGCTTGTCCAGACGGTCAAATTAGCACAGCATGCAAGCCCTGAAAATTTATATCATAGTAGGAAGAGTCCAGTGTCTTGATGAGGCAAGGGTTATCTGTTAAAAGTGCCAAAGGACATTTAGCTAAGGGAAACAACTCAGAAATTTGAATACCAGTTGCATGCTTAGACATTTACTGAACATGCACTTGCAAGCGTGGATGGACTACAAAACCTCAGGTCGCACATGTGCACCGGCTCCTACTGAAGTAAGCCAGCAACACTCCATCACTTCCCCACTGTAAGCCCACCGGTTGGCACACCACCAGCAAGAAATATTGAGGTGTCGTCGCAAGGCCAAAACAGTCAGGGAATCACAATGTTTTTGCAACGAAAGACTGCATCTAGGCCATCACCACCACCACCATCACCAACCCCCTCTCGGTCCGTCATGTCCACCGATAGTTCCCCCATATGCAGCTCTCAAGTCCAGCTCACCCTACCAGAAACTCTGAGTAAGACAAGAAAGTACTCATCCTCTCATCCGCGTACACTGGCTTTGAAAACCTGCATTGCCAAACTGATCTCATTAGAGATAATGCCCTTCCGATTTGTTGAAAGCGCAGCGTTCCGAGAGCTCATGGCCTACGCTGTCCCATGCTATGACGTACCCAGTCGCCACTTCTTTTCTAGAAAGCCATCCCTGCACTCCACCTGCATGTGAAAGACGGCATTGTCCATGCACTGGAACAATCAGTGAGTGAAAAGGTGCACCTCACAACAGATGCATGGACCAGTAGGCATGGCCAGGGCCGTTACGCATCCATCACTGGGCACTGGGTTGTGGTTGTGGATGCAGGGTCCACAGGGGACAGCGGTAGTGGGACAGTGCTGCCTAGCCCACGGTGTAGGCAACAGTTGGCTGTAGGCGTTTGACCCTCCTCCTCCTCCAGAAGCAAAAGCTTGTCAACAGAGCGCAGTCGCACGGGCACTCCATCCTCAACTGCCAGTATTGCACACGAGGTGTCCCACTATCGAACAGCTAGTGGTAAGCGTCAGCAGGCTGTTTTAAAAATGATGTCTTTGGGCGACAACAGACACACCTCGGAGGTACTGGCCGACTACTTGCAGCGAGAAACTGAGTCATTGTTGGGCAGTATACATCTTGAGCCAGGCAAGGTAGTCAGTGATAACGGATGAAATTTTGTGGCGGCCATAGCCCTTGCAAAACTCAGACACATACATTGCCTGGCTCACACCTTGTACCTGGTGGTGCAGTGCTTCTTAAATAATTATCCTGAGTTAACAGCCCTGCTCCATAAAGTGCGAAGACTGTGCTCGCACATCCGCCGCTCGCCCGTAGACTCCAGTCGCATGCAGAGGCTGCAGCGATCGTTCCACCTCCCCAAGCACCACCTATCATAGACGTTGCAACAAGGTGGAACTCCCCCATGCACATGGATGAGAGGCTGTGTGAACAGAGGCAGGCTGTAATGCATATGTGGGAGGATACACGGGCAGGCAGTTTAAGGGCAGACATGGAGTTGTAAGGTGTGCAGTGGTCAAAGCTGAAAGACCTCTGTAAAGTCCTTCAGTGTTTTGAGGAATGCACACGGCTGGTAAGTGCAGACGATGCCATCATAAGCATGAGCATCCTACTTATGCGTCTGCTCATGCAAACTTTGACGCACATTAAGGATCAGGTATCTCAGCGGAGGAAGAAGAGGAGGAAGAGGGAAGCCTTGATGAATGTCAGCCATTGTCAGCTCATTGAACTGTCCTGGACGAGGTGGAGGAATAAGAGTAAGGAGTAGGAGGGGGATGATTATTTTGGGAAGGAGGATGCTTCTCAGGGGGCAAGAGAAATTGTTGGCTTGCCAGGTTCAGGTTCAGGGTTTGTGTGTAACAGGAGGGATGTGGATTTGGCAGAAAGTGCTCCTCCACCCACCACTGGCAGTGCATCACTGACACTTGGAACATTGGCCCACATGTGTGATTATGCTTTGCGGATCCTAAAAAGGGACCCCCGCATTGCCAAAATGATGAAGGATGACAACTACTGGTTGGCCAGCATCCTCGATTCATGCTATAAAGGCAAATTACAGAACATAATGCCACAGGAGAACCTTGTGCTAATATTGGCCAACAAACAAGCAACTCTGGTAAACCATTTGTTAGAGGCATTCCCAGCAAACAGCAGCGGTGCAGGTTCTACCACGTACTGGGCCAAATGTAAGAGGTGTTCGTGGTGCACACAGCCGAAGTGTCATTGGAGACAGGTGCTTCATGACCATGTTGTGGACTGATTTCTCATGGACAGCTCACACGCCTGGTAATCAGGAATCTATAGCAAAAGACAGAATACAACAGTTGTCAACTATGGTTACAAATTACTTCTCCTCCCCTATCAATGTTCTCCCTCACCAGTTATTCCCCTTTGACTACTGGGCCTGTAAACTGGACACCTGGCCTGAATTGGCACAATGTGCCTTACAGTAACTTGCTTGCCCTGCTGGTAGTGTGCTATCAGAAAGTGTCTTCAGTGCTGCTGGATCAATCCTGACAGAAAGAAGGACCCGTCTGTCGACTCAAAATGTTGATGATCTAACCTTCATTAAAATGAACCATGCATGGGTTTCAATGGATTTTGTCCCTCCTTACCCTGATGACACATAGGTTGCTAGCAAAATGGCTCGCTTTGTCCTACTCTTCCTCTGACTTCTCCAATTCCTCCATTTGCAGCTACTGAACGTCCAGCATATACCTGAACATATGCCATTTTTGCCACCTCCCTATCTGGGCTGTCCCACCCCCAGGGCCGGGGTCACCAACTGGCACACCCGGACAAGCGGCGGTGCCCTGAGCAGGTGGTGGGTCCCACTCTGGGGCAACGGCACTGGCATAGGGTCCCTCATAGTACAAAAAACTGTCTCTGACGGTGGGAGGGCCCACTCGCGGTCAGACACACCGGCGTACTATGAGGGGCCCTGCCAGTGCCGTTGCCCACGAGTCGACCCCCCCTGCTTGCTCAGGGCCCCAGCACTTGCAATACTTACCTCTCCCTGCTACACTGCTGTGGAGTCTGGGTAGTGAAATCCTTTACAGGGACAACCACTACAAATTTGGTTAACTGATCGATGATGGTTAAGACGTAGCTATGGCCTGTCCTGCTGGGCTCTATCTTCAGATGATCAATGGCTACCATTTCTAATGGACGTCGACTTACAATCGGATGCAGTGTTGCTTTCTGATCAGCTTTCACAGTTTTACTAGTCACAGACGTGTGACATTCCTGGCAACATTTTTCAATGTCTCCTCTCATGCCAATCCAATAGAATTGCCTACTGCCTGTGGCTTCTGTCTTTTGCACTCCAAAGTGACCAGTCTGATCATGATAGGCAGTGAGGACCATGTCTACATCTCTCCTTGGCATCACAATTTGATGGAGACAAATAACGGTGATGGGATCGACGCTACTGCGATGCAGCAACCCTTTCTTCACAAATAATCGTTTTCGCTGTCCCCACAGATAAAGTAATTGAGGGTCAGCATCATCTCTGAGAATTCTACCGGGAGGTTTTACTGTGATTAGTAATTCCCAAATTTCTGCAATCACTCTACTTTCAGTGTGTACTTGTATCCATCTTGTTTCCTGTAGAGGAGAGTCTGGACTGGCTTACTGAGACTGAAATATATACGAACATTTACAATTACCCCCACACTGTATACAGCTGTACGCTTCTGATACAATGCACTTTGTCAACTTTTTATATTCTGATGTAATCCATACTGAGCCTGTGAGAGTCTTTGTCTGACTATTGAAATATATACGGAAATTTAAAATTACCCCAACGCTGTATACAGTTGTACGCTTCTGATACATTTCCCTTTTTCTACTTATTATATTCTCGTGTAATCCATACTGAGCCTGAGAGCGTCAGTGTCTGCCTCCTAAAATATATACGGAGATTTCCAATAATTTAACGATTTGAGAATGACACAAATATTAATTTTTACAAAGTCTACTGCTTCACTTTTTCTAATGCCAATTTGCATATACTCCAGAATGTTATAAAGAGTGATCAGCTTAACAGCAATTACTTGCAAAGTCAATATTTGGCTAGAAAATGAACTTTATCCCCCAAAATACATTTCAACATTATTGCAGCCCTGCCTTTAAAGGACCAGCTAACCTCTTTTCAGTGATTGCTCCATTAACACAGGTGTGGGTGTTGATGAGGACATGGCTGGAGAAGATCAATCTGTCATGATTAAGTAAGAATGACACCACTGGACACTTTAAAAGGAGGCTGGTGCTTGGCATCATTGTTTCTCTTCTGTTAACCATGGTTATCTCTAAAGAAACTCGTGCAGTCATCATTGCAATGCACAAAAATGGCCTAACAGGGAAGAGTATCGCAGCTAGAAAAATTGCACCTCAGTCAACAATCTATCGCATCATCAAGAACTTCAAGGAGAGAGGTTCCATTGTTGCCAAAAAGGCTTCAGGGCGCCCAAGAAAGACCAGCAAGCGCCAGGACCGTCTCTTAAAAGGGTTTCAGCTGCGGGATCGGGCTACCAGCAGTGCAGAGCTTGCTCAGCAATGGCAGCAGGCAGGTGTGAGTGCATCTGCACGCACTGTGAGGCGGAGACTCTTGGAGCAAGGCCTGGTCTCAAGGAGGGCAGCCAAGAAGCCACTTCTCTCCAGAAAAAACATCATGGACAGACTGATATTCTGCAAAAGGTACAGGCAGTGGACTGCTGAGGACTGGGGTAAAGTTATTTTCTCTGATGAATCCCCTTTTCAATTGTTTGGGACATCAGGAAAACGCCTCATTCGGAGAAGACAAGGTGAGCGCTACCACCAGTCTTGTCTCATGCCAACTGTTATGCATCCTGAAACCATTCACGTGTGGGGATTAGTGTTGAGCGATATTGCTCGATATCTAAAAATATCATATCGAAATTGTATCGCCGATAGCACTAAATATCGTCGATATCCGATTTCGATACCGGAAGTCCAATGTAAGTCTATGGGAACAAAATATCGAAATTAAAAAAAACCATTCTTGCCTTATTGGTTAATTGTACATGAAGTAAAACAACAAAGACTAATTTAGAATGTATTGGGGGAGGTTGAGGAGACAATAAAGGCATACATGTTTAACCCAATGCATTGGAATAGCATTAATATTTTTTTTTTTTTTGGAAATACGTTTGGATTGACTAACAAATTGACAATGTTGTTAACCTTTTTTCTATTTTGGCAAATATGTATGTTTCACAACTTCCATGCTGTTCACCTTTTTAACTTTTGCCAGTGCCACACTTTCTCCTTCATAATCTTCAGCAGCAGCATCATCTTTCTCATCAAATTATTCTTTATCTTCACCTTCTTAATCTTCTTCTTAAACTTCTTGCTATTCATGTTTTTGTTTACATTACTCATATTGTTATTATTAAACTAATTAATCTTCTTCATATTCAAATTCTTCATCTTCTTCCTCTTCATCTTCTTCATCATATTCTTATTTGTGACAGAGATTCCTGTACTTGTAATCTGTAAAAGTATGAATTGTTCATCCTTCCGTTCTTGCTGTCACAAAAGATTTAAATTACAACAGTATTTGTCCGTGTTCAGTTTAGCCTGCAGCAGCAGGCATTTCCAGGGGCACCACGAGGAGGAACGGACTCACCCCCATACACTGCTTAGTCTTCTTCTGCTAGAATTTAGAGCATATATTTTGCTCTTCATTTTGGTCTTATACTTCATGTTCTTCTGCTTTTTGATCTTTTGCTTATTGTTCTTCTGTCTCTTGTTCTGTATCTTGTAGTTTGTCTTAACCTTCTTTGTCCTGTTGGTGATCTTCTTCTGGGTAATCTTTTATTTTTTCTTTGTGATGGTGTTCAGGCTGGTTGGCTTTCATGCTCGTCGTCCTTGTTGTCGTCATCTTCTTCTGGGTGGTCTTTAATGTCGTCTAATTTCCGAGAAACAGCTGACGTTACTGGAACCCTGACGGGTATCAGATGGAGCAAGAGACAATGGAAGTAACGAGGACCAGCTGACTGTGCTGGACCCCGGACGGGTAGCAGAAGGAAAAGAGGCAATGTCACAACCGAGTACCAGCTGACGTTACTGTGACACGGTTACTAAGCAGGAGGTACCTGTGCTCCAAAGCACTACCAAGGACCAGCAGACGTTGCTGGAACTCGGATACGGAGATGGAGGCACCTAGGCCAAAGGCACTGGGGAGAACCACTTGACGGTACTGGACCCCGGACGGGTAGCAGAAGGAAAAGAGGCAATGTCACAACCGAGTACCAGCTGACGTTACTGTGACACGGTTACTAAGCAGGAGGTACCTGTGCTCCAAAGCACTACCAAGGACCAGCAGACGTTGCTGGAACTCGGATACGGAGATGGAGGCACCTAGGCCAAAGGCACTGGGGAGAACCACTTGACGGTACTTGTCTCATGGCACGTGTTAGACTGAAAACATTCACACGTGTGGATAGTGTTGAGCGATATTGCTCGAACTAAATATCATATCGAAATTGTATCGCGTGCACAAATATCGCGATATCCGATTCGATACCGGAAGTCATGTACGTCATGGAACAATATCGAAATTAAAAAAGAATTCTGCCTTATTGGTTCAATGGTACATGAAGTAAACCAGACTAATGAGAGTATGGGGAGGTGTAGAGACAAAAAGGCATACATGTTACCAAGCATTGGAATACATTAATATTTTTTTTTTTTTGAAATACTTGGATTGACTAACAAATGACAGTGTTAACCTTTTTTCTATTTGGCAATATGTATGTTTCACACATTCCATGCTGTTCACCTTTTAACTTTTGCCAGTGCACACTTATCCCTTCAGACTTCAGCAGCAGCATATCTTTCTCATCAAATTATTCTTATCTTCACCTTCTTAATCTTCTTCTTAAACTTTTGCTATTCATGTTTTTGTTTACATTACTCATATTGTTATTATTAAACTAATTAATCTTCTTCATATTCAAATTCTTCATCTTCTTCCTCTTCATCTTCTTCATCATATTCTTATTTGTGACAGAGATTCCTGTACTTGTAATCTGTAAAAGTATGAATTGTTCATCCTTCCGTTCTTGCTGTCACAAAAGATTTAAATTACAACAGTATTTGTCCGTGTTCAGTTTAGCCTGCAGCAGCAGGCATTTTCCAGGGGCACCACGAGGAGGAACGGACTCACCCCCATACACTGCTTAGTCTTCTTCTGCCTAGAATTTAGAGCATATATTTTGCTCTTCATTTTGGTCTTATACTTCATGTTCTTCTGCTTTTTGATTTTTGCTTATTGTTCTTCTGTCTCTTGTTCTGTATCTTGTAGTTTGTCTTAACCTTCTTTGTCCTGTTGGTGATCTTCTTCTGGGTAATCTTTTATTTTTTCTTTGTGATGGTGTTCAGGCTGGTTGGCTTTCATGCTCGTCGTCCTTGTTGTCGTCATCTTCTTCTGGGTGGTCTTTAATGTCGTCTAATTTCCGAGAAACAGCTGACGTTACTGGAACCCTGACGGGTATCAGATGGAGCAAGAGACAATGGAAGTAACGAGGACCAGCTGACTGTGCTGGACCCCGGACGGGTAGCAGAAGGAAAAGAGGCAATGTCACAACCGAGTACCAGCTGACGTTACTGTGACACGGTTACTAAGCAGGAGTACCTGTGCTCCAAAGCACTACCAAGACCAGCGACGTTGCTGGAACTCGGATACGAGATGGAGGCACCTAGGCCAAGGCACTGGGGAGAACCACTTGACGGTACTGGACCCCGGACGGGTAGCAGAAGGAAAGAGGCAATGTCACAACCGAGTACCAGCTGACGTTACTGTGACACGGTTACTAAGCAGGAGGTACCTGTGCTCCAAAGCACTACCAAGGACCAGCAGACGTTGCTGGAACTCGGATACGGAGATGGAGGCACCTAGGCCAAAGGCACTGGGGAGAACCACTTGACGGTACTGGACCCCGGACGGGTAGCAGAAGGAAAAGAGGCAATGTCACAACCGAGTACCAGCTGACGTTACTGTGACACGGTTACTAAGCAGGAGGTACCTGTGCTCCAAAGCACTACCAAGGACCAGCAGACGTTGCTGGAACTCGGATACGAGAATGGAGGCACCTAGGCCAAAGGCACTGGGGAGAACCACTTGACGGTACTGGACCCCGGACGGGTAGCAGAAGGAAAAGAGGCAATGTCACAACCGAGTACCAGCTGACGTTACTGTGACACGGTTACTAAGCAGGAGTACCTGTGCTCCAAAGCACTACCAAGGACCAGCAGACGTTGCTGGAACTCGGATACGGAGATGGAGGCACCTAGGCCAAAGGCACTGGGGAGAACCACTTGACGGTACTGGACCCCGGACGGGTAGAAGAACGCACCCATGAAAATGTAAGTTGACAGGACGCAAGCCGTCCGCAGTTACCGAATCACACAGTCCTACAGTGGGTGCTTATCCTATTGTTCACAATGGAAACCGCCTTTATTTACATATCCCACAGCACACATAGGAATCACCTAAACTGCAGGCACCATAGAGTCGGCTAACCCGAATGCAACACGACAGCACAACTTATTGGAGGATAATTGACGTTCACACTGCCAGGAAACAGCTGTCGTGCTGTAACCAGGCTGGCCAGGAGTCAGTACCCCTGCCAATTACTTACGAGCAACAAATGGCGGTGTTGTAGCCCAGGGAGTAGAGTTCAGGTGGTAGAAAGATGAACATAACAGGAGACATGGAAAACGTTGCCAAACAGTTATTTAATCTGAAAACGGACAGGCAAATTCAGGTGAGATCCATGCCTTGTTCATTTTCAGAAAAGTAAGCCGGTCTACATTCTCTGAGGATAGTCGCATGCGACGGTCTGTTACTACACCACCTGCAGCACTAAAGACACGCTCAGATAATACACTGACAGCAGGGCAAGCCAGCACCTCCAATGCATACTGGCTAAGCTCTGGCCATGTATCCAACTTAGAGACCCAAAATTTGAAAGGGGAAGAGGCATCTGGGAGTACACTTAGAGGGAAAGCCAAGTAGTCTGTCACCATCTTACGGAAACGTTTCTTCCTGGTGACTGGAGCCGTCTCGGATAGTGTAGACCTTGCTGGCGCTGTCACAAAACTTTGCCACATTTGTAACATACAGTTCTTGCCCTGTGCAGAGGCGCTGCTTCTGATCCCTCTTGTTGTAGAGGTGTCTACACTGCCTCGACGCACAGAGCTGCTTTGTAAAGCAGTAGCAGCAGCAGCAGCAGCAGCACCTCTCTCGGCTGGAATGTACAACAGTATGGATTGCACCAGTGTGTCTTGGTACTCCTGCATTTTACGGTCCCGGTTCACCGGTGTGATGAGGGTTTGTAAATTGTCCCGGTAGCGAGGGTCTAGGAGGGTGTACACCCAATAATCTGACGTGGTGAGAATGTGGGCGATGCGGCGGTCGTTTCTCAGGCACTGAAGCATGAAATCAACCATGTGCTGCAGACTCCCAACTGGCCAACAAACGCTGTCCTCTGGAAGAGGCGTCATCTCTGTCTCCTCTGCATCACCCCACCCTCGCTCTACATACTGACTAGAGCGTTGTGTACCTCCCTCTGTAGGGCTTTCTTCCTCCTCCATTGACTCCTCCTCCTCCTCATCCTCCTCACAAAGTGAGCCCTGCCCAGCCCTTTGTGAGGAACCACGTTGCGCTGACTGTCCTGAAGGTAATTGAATTTGTGACTCCTCATCCTCCACCTCTTCCAAAACCTCTTCCTTTAGTGCTTTCAGTGATTTCTGAAGCAGGCAGATAAGGGGGACAGTCATGCTGACTAGTGCATCATCTGCACTCGCCATCCGCGTTGAGACATCAAACGCCCGCAAAACGTCGCAGATGTCCTTCATAGAGGCCCACTCAGTAGTGGTGAAGTGTGAACGGCGCAAATTGCGAGTTGATTGCGCCTGTTGCAGCTGATACTCCATTACTGCTGGCTGCTGCTCACACAACCGCTCCAACATATGTAACGTGGAATTCCACCTGGTGGGTACGTCACATATGATGCGATGTTCAGGAAGGCGAAATCTGACTTGCAGAGCTGCAATGCGCGATCTGGCCATGCTGGAACATCGCAAGTGATCGCACTCTAGGCGGACCTTGTGCAGCAGTGCATCAAGATCCGGATAGTCCCTCAAAAAACTCTGCACGACCAAGTTCAGCACATGTGCCAGACATGGTATGTGAGTGAGGTTGCCAAGGCCCAGAGCTGCCACCAGATTTCGGCCATTGTCACACACTACCAAGCCTGGCTGGAGATTAGCTGACAAAAACCACACATCGCTCTCCTGCTTGATGGCATCCCAGAGCTCCTGCGCTGTGTGGCTTCGATTCCCCATGGGAATTAATTTCAGTACGGCCTGTTGACGTCTGGCCACGGCTGTGCTCATATCGGTCGCAACAGGTAAGCGTTCACGGGTCCATGTGGAGGTATACCGTGACGGCTCGTGCAGCGATGATTCTGAGGAACTGGAGTAGGAGGAGGAATCAATGTGCACAGAATGGATTCCTGCAATCCTTGGAGTTGGCAGAACACGTACAGCGCCACTGGCAAGATCTGTACCCGGCTCCACAACATTGACCCAATGGGCAGTGAGGGAAAGGTATCGTCCCTGGCCATGGGTACTGGTCCACGCATCGGTGGTCAGGTGGACCCTGCTACTGACGGCGTTTAGTAGCGCATGTTTAATGTTTCCCTCGACATGTTTTTGCAGAGCAGGGACAGCTTGCCTGCTGAAATAAAATCGGCTTGGCACATTATATTGTGGGACTGCCAATGCCATAAAGTTCCTGAAACTGTCAGTCTCCACCAGCCTGAATGACAGCATTTCAAGGGACAGGAGTTTTGCAAGGCCAGCATTCAGAGCCTGTGCTCGTGGATGGTTTGCCGAGTATGGCCGTCTTTTATCCCATGCCTGTGTTACCGATGGCTGTTTTTTGTTCTGGGAGTGTGACGATGACTGTGAACTTGCTGCAGTGGGTGGAATAACAGTTTCTCTATGGACAACAGTGACCGAGGTTCTTCCATGGAGATCCTGTGAGGAAGCCGAAACAGGTGTGTGAGAGCTGGAGGTAGAGGCTCGAACATGACCTAAAGATGTAGGTGCTGCTGTAGGTTGGCCTACATCTCCAGTGTGTCTTTGTAACTCAGCTACGTGCTTTGTCCGTACATGTGTCCACATATTTGTGGTATTCAGGTTCCTGCTATTTTTACCTCTTTTAACTTTTTGCTTACACAGCTTGCATTGAACATAGCAAATATCATGTACAAGTCTGTCAAAAAAGGACCACGCAGTGCAAGTCATGGGAGCGCCAATTTTGACAGTTCTAAGAGAACTGCTCCCAACAGGTGCCAAACTGGAGGCTACAGGCAAGCGAGTCTGCAGCCTACCTCTCCCTCCTCTTTGTACCGTTGGGACAATCTCTTCCTCAGAGCTGCTCCCACCACCTTCCTGTTGCTCACGCCATGTGGGTCTCGGACTTCATCATCTCCACTACCCTCTTCCAACACCTGCTGCTGTTGGATGGTCTGGGCAGCACCATGCTCCACAAAACCTGGCACCTGAGTCTCATCATCATCATATGATGCGTTCTGCGGTGTGCTGTCCATCGGCACTGGCTCACCCGCCTCTTCAGATTGAGAGAGACACAGCTGTTGCGCATCACTGCATACTCCCTCTTCTTCAAATTGCAGAATGCTGCTTGCCTGTGCCCGTGTTTGCGAGCCAACAGATTCTGAGAACAGAAGCAGAGACTCAGCTGTCTCCTGTACAGAACTCTCTGACTGCCTTGGCAATTTGACAGGCGGTGAACAGACAGATGGTTGCTCAACAGTGTTGTGTTCCTGAGAGGAGGTGGAAGGAATTGAAGTCGATGCATTGGCTGCCATCCAACCAACAACGGCTTCAATTTGTTCTTCCCGCAGCAGGGGGGCACGCCGAGCTCCTACCAAAGTGCGCATAAAGGAATGCTCACGGGGATAAATGGTGGATGCTGTGTCACTGAGGGCGGCAGCAGACACAGAATCCCCACGTCCTCTCCCTGCTGAAACTCCACGGCCACGACCACGTGCCTTACTCACTGACTTCTTCATCTTGGTAGATTGATAAAGAAAGTCAGAAAAGTTATAAGGCCTAAGTGTGGTTATTACGCAGAGACTGAAGTGAACACTGAAACACAACTGTCCACAATCTGTGAAAGGCTACTCCTTTGTCTACTTCTATAGTGTTTGCAACCAATGTATTGGATACGGATGGAAGCGCGTCACACTAATAGATTATATTTATTTTAAATGGAATGGAGCAGAACCAATTGGAGAGAAATGAAAAGGATGAGGCACTGAGACACGCTCAGCAGAGTACAAGCAGCAGTGCTTGAACAAGTAACTGGAGCGTGATGTGCACTCAAAAAATAAAAAACACAGACTGAAGTGAACACTGAAACACAACTGTCCACAATCTGTGAAAGGCTACTCCTTTGTCTACTTCTATAGTGTTTGCAACCAATGTATTGGATACGGATGGAAGCGCGTCACACTAATAGATTATATTTATTTTAAATGGAATGGAGCAGAACCAATTGGAGAGAAATGAAAAGGATGAGGCACTGAGACACGCTCAGCAGAGTACAAGCAGCAGTGCTTGAACAAGTAACTGGAGCGTGATGTGCACTCAAAAAATAAAAAACACAGACTGAAGTGAACACTGAAACACAACTGTCCACAATCTGTGAAAGGCTACTCCTTTGTCTACTTCTATAGTGTTTGCAACCAATGTATTGGATACGGATGGAAGCGCGTCACACTAATAGATTATATTTATTTTAAATGGAATGGAGCAGAACCAATTGGAGAGAAATGAAAAGGATGAGGCACTGAGACACGCTCAGCAGAGTACAAGCAGCAGTGCTTGAACAAGTAACTGGAGCGTGATGTGCACTCAAAAAATAAAAAACACAGACTGAAGTGAACACTGAAACACAACTGTCCACAATCTGTGAAAGGCTACTCCTTTGTCTACTTCTATAGTGTTTGCAACCAATGTATTGGATACGGATGGAAGCGCGTCACACTAATAGATTATATTTATTTTAAATGGAATGGAGCAGAACCAATTGGAGAGAAATGAAAAGGATGAGGCACTGAGACACGCTCAGCAGAGTACAAGCAGCAGTGCTTGAACAAGTAACTGGAGCGTGATGTGCACTCAAAAAATAAAAAACACAGACTGAAGTGAACACTGAAACACAACTGTCCACAATCTGTGAAAGGCTACTCCTTTGTCTACTTCTATAGTGTTTGCAACCAATGTATTGGATACGGATGGAAGCGCGTCACACTAATAGTTAAATTGCATGGAGCTGCAAGAATTACACTGAAGGAAAAAAAAAATTGTCTGTGAGTGACATGTGCAGATGCCTACAGACAGCGTTGCATGCAGAGCAAACTGCAGCGTCACCTGCACTCACACACACCTTGCAGAGCTGTTAAAACAACACTGCAGGCAAAAGGAAGCTTTACACAGCGGTTGGTGCTAGCCTGCCTACAGCACAGTACACTAAATCGCAATCTCTAACTGTCCCTCAGAGTCAGCACAGCAGCGTTCTGTCCCTTACTGAATTCACAGCACAGTGACGCTAAAATGGCGGCGGCGCCTTTTATAGTGCATTCTGACATCATTTCAGCATCCAATCACAGCCATGCCATTAGTTAACATGACCGCAGCAATACAGGATGTGCCCACACTTCTTAGGATTCCTCATTGGCTGACTAAAATCACATTGCCTCGCAAAGAATTATGGGAACTTCCGATTCCGGTATTCGATAAGACGAAAATATCGAAACGAATTATCGAAAGGCCGATAGAGCTAATATCGGCCGATAGCCGATATTTACATTATCGTATCGCTTAACACTAGTGGGGATGCTTCTCAGCCAAGGGAATCGGCTCTCTCACAGTCTTGCCTAAAAACACAGCCATGAATAAAGAATGGTACCAGAATGTCCTCCAAGAGCAACTTCTCCCAACCCTCAAAGAGCAGTTTGGCGATCAACAATGCCTTTTCCAGCATGATGGAGCACCTTGCCATAAAGCAAAGGTGATAACTAAATGGCTCAGGGAACAAAACATAGAGATTTTGGGTCCATGGCCTGGAAACTCCCCAGATCTTAATCCCATTGAGAATTTGTGGTCAATCATCTAGAGACGAGTGGACAAACAAAAACCTAAAAATTCTGACAAAATGAAAGCATTGATTGTGCAAGAATGGACTGCTATCAGTCAGGATTTGGTCCAGAAGTTGATTAAGAGCATGCCAGGAGAATTGCAGAGGTCCTGAAGAAGAAGGGTCAACACTGCAAATATTGACTTGCTGCATTAACTCATTCTAACTGTCAATATAAGCTTTTGTTACTCATATGTTTGCAATTATTATATTTCTGTCTGTGATAAAAACATTTGTCAAACACACATAAAAACCAGAGGGCAGCAGATCATGTGAAAATATAATATTTGTGTCATTCTCAAAACTTTTGGCCATGACTGTATATATACCTGGTTCTGTGGAAACAGTACCCCTTTTTCATCTTTTTATATTATTGTGTAATCCATACTGAGTCGGTGAAAGTCTGTCTGTTACTCCGGAAATATATCCTGACATTTAAAAATTAACACAACACTGTATACAGCTCAACGCTTTTAATACATTACCCTTTTTCAACTTTGCATATTCTGGTGTAATCCATACAGAGCCTGTGAGCATCTGTTTGTTTCTCCGGAAATAAATACGGAGATATACAATTAGCTTTGAATGTATACAGCTGTACATTGGGATAACAGTACCCTTTTTTTTGCAGAAAGTCGTCCTCCCCCCAACTGTTTTTGCATCATTGACACCTGGATCATTGGCCCACATGTGTGCTTATTTTGTGCGGATCATTTTATATTCTTGTGTAATCCATACTGAGCCTGTGAGCATCATTGTCTGACTCCTGAAATATATATGGAGATTTCAAATATTTTCACTATACTATATATACCTAGTATCTGGTGAAACAGTACCCTTTTTCAGATTTTTATATTCTGGTGTAATCCATACTGAGCCTGTGAGCGTCATTGTCTGACTCCTGAAATATATACGGAAATTTCAAATATTTTCACAATACTATATATACCTTGTATCTGGTGAAACAGTACCCTTTTTCAACTTTTTATATTCTGGTGTAATCCATCTTGAGCCTGTGAGCGTCATTGTCTTATTCCTGAAATATATACGGAGATTTCAAATATTTTCACTATACTATATATAACTTGTGTCTGGTGATACAGTAACCCTTTTTCATCTTTTTATATTATTGTGTAATCCATACTGAGCCTGAGAGCGTCTTTGTCTGCCTCCTGAAATATATACGGAGATTTTGAATATTTTCACTATACTAACTTGTATCCGGTGATACAGTACCCCTTTTTCTTCTTAAATTCTTGTGTAATCCAGACTGAGACTGAGAATGTCAGTGGCTGCCTCCTGAAATATATACGGAGATTTAGAATATTTTCACTATACTACTTTGTATCTGTTGATACAGTACCCCTTTTTTTAGCCTCCTCTTCCTCGGACTTCTCCAATTAATCCATTTGCAGCTGCTTTAACTCCATTATACACCACAACATATGCCATTTTTGCCACCTACCTATCTTGGCTGCCACACCCCCCTCCTCCACCCACAATCTTTTTATATTCTTGTGTAATCCATACTGAGCCTTTGAGCTTCATTGTCTGCCTCATGAATTATATACGGAGATTTATAATATTTTCACTATACTAGATATACCTTGTATCTGGCGAAACAGTACCCTTTTTGTATTATTGAGTACTGAGCCTGAGAGCGTCAGTGGCTGCCTCCTGAAGTACAGTACAGACCAAAAGTTTGGACACACCTTCTCATTTAAAGATTTTTCTGTATTTTCATGGCTATGAAAATTGTAGAATCACACTGAAGGCATCAAAACTATGAATTAACACATGTGGAATTATACATTACACTTTACAAAAAAGTGTGAAACAACTGAAAATATGTCTTATATTCTAGGCTCTTCAAAGTAGCCACCTTTTGCTTTGATTACTGCTTTGCACGCAGAAAAGGTGAACGGATGGACTCTACATGCCTGGTTCCCACCGTGAAGCATGGAGGAGGTGGTGTGATGGTGTGGGGGTGCTTTGCTGGTTACGCTGTTGGGGATTTATTCAAAATTAAAGGCATAGTGAACTAGAATGGCTACTACAGCATCTTGCAGCAGCATGCTATTCCAACCGGTTTGAGTTTAGTTGGACCATCATTTATTTTTCAACAGGACAATGACCCCAAACACACCTCCAGACTGTGTATGGGCTATTTGACCAAGAAGGAGAGTGGTGGGGTGCTACGCCAGATGACTTGGCCTCCACAGTCACCAGACCTGAACCCAATCAAGATGGTTTGGTGTGAGCTGGACTGCTCATAGCTTCAATTTTGAATAAATCCCCAGCAGTGTCACCAGCAAAGCACCCCCACACAATCACACCACCTCCTCCATGCTTCACAATGGGAACTAGGCATGTAGAGTCCAGCCGTTCACCTTTTCTGCGTGCAAAGGAGTAATCAAAGCAAAAGGTGGCTACTTTGAAGAACCTAGAATATAAGACATATTTTCAGTTGTTTCAGACTTTTTTGTAAAGTGTAATGTATAATTCCACATGTGTTAATTTATAGTTTTGATGCCTTCAGTGTGATTCTACAATTTTCATAGTCATGAAAATACAGAAAAATCTTTGA
The DNA here is from genome assembly GCA_033576555.1 of Oophaga sylvatica. Classification (NCBI taxonomy): domain Eukaryota; kingdom Metazoa; phylum Chordata; class Amphibia; order Anura; family Dendrobatidae; genus Oophaga; species Oophaga sylvatica. The sequence continues at coordinate 306,249,376 of JARQOD010000002.1, read as the reverse complement.
ATGAGAAGGTGTGTCCAAACTTTTGGTCTGTACTGTATATCCGGAGATTTATAATGTTTTGACTATACTATGTATACCTGGTATCTGCTGATACAGTACCCCTTTTTATTATTATATTCTTGTGTTATCCACACTGAGCCTGTGAGCGTCTATGTCTGACTCCTGAAATATATCGGAGATTTAGAATATTTCCACTATACTATATATATTATATACCTTTTATCTGGTAAAACAGTACCCTTTTTCAGCTTTTTATATTATTGTGTAATACTTACTGAGTCTGATAGCGTCAAAGTCTGCCTCCTGAAATATATACGGAGATTTATTCTATTTTCACTATACTATATATACCTGGTATCTGCTGATACAGTACCCTTTGTCACCTTTTCAAAATGTGGTGTTATCCATACTGAGCCTGTGAGCGGCTGTCTGGTACTCCGTAGATATATGCGGAGATTTACAATGACCCTAGACTGTATCCAGCTGTACGCTTCTGATACAGTACCCTTTGTGCCATAAAGTCCTCCTCCACCCACCACTCTAAGTGCATCATTGACACCTTGAACATTGGCCCACATGTGTAAATATTTCTTGCGGATCTTTTGATATTCTTGTGTAATCCATACTGAGCCTTTGAGCGTCAGTCTGCCTCCTGAAATATATACGGAGCTTTATAATATTTTCACTATAATATAGATACCTTGTATCTGGTGAAACAGTACCCTTTTTCAGCTTTTTATATTATTGTGTAATACATACTGAGCCTGAGAGCGTCAGTGGATGCCTCCTGAAATATATACTAAGATTTAGAATGTTTGGACTATACTATATGTACCTGGTATCTGCTGATACAGTACCCCTTTTTATTATTATATTCTTGTGTAATCCAGACTGAGCCTGTTAGCCTCTGTGTCTGCCTCCTGAAATATATCCGGAGATTTAGAATATTTTCACTATACTATATATACCTTTTATCTGGTGAAACAGTACCCTTTTTCAGCTTTTTATATTATTTTGTAATCCATACTGAGCCTGTGAGCTTCATTGTCTGACTACTGAAATATATACAAAGATTTAGAATATTTTCACTTTACGATATATAACTTGTATCTGGTGAAACAGTACCCTTTTTCAGCTTTTTATATTATTGTGTAAAACATACTGAGCCTGAGAGCGTCAGAGACTGCCTCCTGAAATATATCCGGAGATTTAGAATGTTTTGACTTTACTATATATACCTGCTATCTGCTGATACAGTACCTCTTTTTATTATTATATTCTTGTGTAATACAGACTGAGCCTGTGAGTGTCAGAGTCTGCCTCCTGAAATATATACTAAGATTTAGAATGTTTTGACTATACTATATATACCTGGTATCTGCTGATACAGTACCCCTTTTTCTTATTATAGTCTTGTGTAATCCAGACTGAGCCTGTGAGCGTCAGAGTCTGCCTTTTAAAATATATGCGAAGATTTATAATACTTTCACTATACTATATATACCTTGTATCTGGTGAAACACTACCCTTTTTCAGCTTTTTAAATTGTGGTCTAATCCATACTGAGCCTGTGAGCATCTGTTTGGATACTCTGTAAATATATACTGACATTTACAATGACCCCAAGACTGTATACAGCTGTACGCTTCTGATACAGTACCCTTTTTGCTATAAAGTCCTCCTGCACCCACCACTCGAAGTGCATCATTGACACCTGGAACATTGGCCCACATTTGTGATTATTTAGTGCGGATCTGATTTTTATATTCTTGTCTAATCCATACTGAGCCTGTGAGCATCTGTGTCTGCCTCCTGAAATATATACGGAAATTTAGAATATTTTCACTATACTATATATACCTTGTATCTGCTGATACAGTACCCCTTTTTCTTATATTCTTGTGTAATCCATACTGAGCCTGAGAGCATCTGTGTCTGCCTCCTGAAATATATACGGAGATTTCCAATAATTTAACTATACTATATATACCTGGTATCTGGTGATACAGTACCCTTTTTGCCAGAAAGTCCTCCTCCACCCACCACTATAAGTGCATCATTGACACCTTGAACATTGGCCCACATGTGAGATTAATTCTTGCGGATCTGCTTTTTATGTTCTTGTCTAATCCATACTAAGCCTGTGAGCATCATTGTCTGCCTTTTGAATTATATACGGAAATTAGCTATATTTTAACCATACTATATATACATGGTATCTGGTCATACAGTACCCATTTTTTCATCCTTTAATATTATTCGGTAATCCATACTGAGCCTAAGAGCGTCAATGTCTGACTCATGAAATATGTACGGAGATTTTTAATATTTTCAATATAATATATAGGCCTGGTATCTGGTGATACAATAACACTTTTTATTCTTATTATCTTCTTGTGTAATCCATACTGAGCCTGTGAGCATCAGTGTCTGCCTCCTGAAATATATACTTAGATTTAAAATATTTTCACTATACTATATATACATGTTATCTGCTGATACAGTACCCCTTTTTCTTCTTATTATATTCTTGTGTAATCCATACTGAGCTTGTGAGCGTCAGTGTCTGCCTCCTGAAATATTTACTGAGATTTAGAATATTTGGACTATACTATATATACCTGGTATCTGCTGATACAGTACCCCTTTTACTTTTTATTATATTCTTATGTAATTCAGACTGAGCCTGTGAGCATCAGAGTCTGCCTCCTGAACTATATACGGATATTTATTATATTTTCACTATACTTATATACCTTATATCTGGTGATACAGTACCCCTTTTTCTTATTATATTCTTGTGCAATCCATACTGAGCCTGTGAGCGTAAGTGTCTGCCTCCTGAAATATATACAGAGATTTATTATATTTTCAATATGCTATATATACCTGGTATCTGGTGAAACAGTACCCTTTTTCATCTTTGTATATTATTGTGCAATCCATACTGAGCCTGTGAGCGTCCGAGTCTGCCTCCGGAAATATATACGGAGATTTATTCTATTTTAACTATACTATATATACCTTGTATCTGGTGATACATTACCCCTTTTTCTACTTTTTATATTATTGTGTAATCCATACTGAGACTGTGAGCGTCAGTGTCTGCCTCCTGAAATATATACGGAGATTTAGAATATTTTCACTAAACAGGAGCTTGCCCTGAAAATAGTGTGCTATCATAAAGAGTCTTCTGGCTCAAGAAGGCCTGGAAGGCTCCCTTTACTGGGAGAAGTAAAACTGCTTATATGGAGATTAAGAAAATTTTCAATATACTATATATACCTGCTATCTGGTGATTCAGTAACCCTTTTTCTTCTTTCTTGTGTAATCCATACTGAGCCTGTGAGCGTCATTGTCTGCCTCATGAAATATACGGACATTTAGAATGTTTTCACTATAGTACCTTGTATCTGGTGATACGTTATCCCTTTTTTGTCCTCCTCTTCCTCGGACTTCTCCAATTAATCCATTTGCAGCTGCTTTACGTCCATTATACTCCTCAACATATCACATATTTGCCACATCCCTATCTGGGCTGTCCCCCCTCCTCCACCCTCCAACTTTTAATATTCTTGTGTAATACATACTGAGCCTGAGAGCGTCAGTGGCTGCCTCCTGAAATATATTAGGAAATTTACAATATTTTGAGCATACTATATATACATGGTATCTGGTGATACAGTTCCCCTTTTTATTATTATTATATTCTTGTGTAATCCATACTGAGAATGAGAGCATCAGTGTCTAACTCCTGAAATATATATGAAGATTAAAGGGAATCTGTCACCCCAAAATAGCCATATCAGATAAAGATATGGCTGAATAGTGCGTCACATAACTAAGCTAACGGTGGGTATCATATATCCTGATACCCCCGTTTTCATATCAAAATACCTTTTTAAAGTTGGTGATTGTAGGTGTCAATCACTGCAGTCAGGTCAGGAGGGTGGCGGTTTTCATGTCCTCCCCCGCCCCGCTCCTCGTCATCTGTTGCGTTACGCCGTCTGTGAATACCACAGATGGCGTTAGGTTCCCGCAATTGCGCAATTCAAAATCCGGCCCGGCGCATGCGCAGCCTTCCCTTGCCCCGAAAATTACTGCTTGCCTTGGACGACTTCCGGGGCAAGGAAAGACTAGCGCATGCGCTGTAGTCATTTTATGCTTTGCCCACTGCTGGGCAAAGAAGACTGCGCACGCGCCGGGGCCCTGCTTCACCACGCAATCGCGGAAGCATTACTCTGTCTGTGATATTCACAGACAGCGTTACGTGAAGAAGTGGAGGAGCGGGGGGGAGGAAGCGAATAACCGCCGCCTTCCTGACCTGACTGCAATGATTGACACCACGAAATACCAAGTTTACAAAGGTATTTTTCTATGAAAACGGGGGTATCCAGATAAAATGAAAATACACATAGCTTAGTTATGGGACGCTCTATTCAGCCATATCTTTACTTGATATGGCATTTTTGGGGTGACAGATTCCCTTTAAGAATCTTTTCAATATACTATATATACCTGGTATCTGGTGATACAGTACCCCTTTTTCTTCTTATTATATTCTTGTGTGATACATACTGAGCTTGTAAGAGTCTGTCTGTTACTCCAGAAATATATACGGAGATTTGCAATGACCCCTAGACTGTATACAGCTGGACACTTGTGATACAGTACCCTTTTTGGCATAAAGTCCTCCCCCACCCAACACTCTAAGTGCATCATTGACACTGGGAACATTGGCCCACATGTGTGATTATTTCTTGCGGATCTGCTTTTTATATTCTTGTGTAATCCATACTGAGCTTGTGAGTCTCAGTGTGTGCCTCCTGAAATACATACTAAGATTTTGAATATTTGGACTATACTATATATACCTGGTATCTGCTAATACAGTACCCCTTTTACTTCTTATTATATTTTTGTGTAATACAGACTGAGCCTGTGAGCGTCAGAGTCTGCCTCCTGAAATATATACGGAGATTTATTATATTTTCACTATACTATATATACAGTACCTTGTATATGGTGATACAGTACCCCTTTTTTATCTTGTTATATTATTGTGTAATCCAGACTGAGCCTGAGAGCGTCAGTGTCTGCCTCCTGAAATATATACGGACATTTAGAATATTTTTTCGACTATACAGGAGCTTGCTTGCCCTGAAAATAGTGTGCTATCATAAAGAGTCTTCTGGCTGAAGAAGGCCTGGAAGGCTCCCTTTACTGGGAGTAGGTAAACTGCTTTTAAAGCCGGAGCATCAGGAACAGATTTTGGCTTACATTGCTGAAATACACTCCATCTACAGGGGTTGGAGAAAATAATGTAAACACCTGGAAACATCAACAAAAGTTAGTCTAATATGGTGTAGGTCCACCTTTTGAGGCGATTACAGCCTCAATTCTCCTAGGTATGGATTCATACAAGGTGTGAATTGTTTCCAAAGGAATTTTAGCCAATTCTTCAGTTAAAACACCCTCCAGTTCTTTGAGCGACGATGGCGGCGGAAATCGACGTCTAACTTGAATGTCTAAAATCGAACATAAATGCTCTTTAATGTTGAGGTCTGGGATTGTGGGGGCCAGATGAGATGCTCAACTTCATTAGAATGTTCCTCGTGGCATGGTTTAATGATTGTAGCTGTATGAATTGGTGCATTATCATCCTGAAAGATGGCGTTCCCCTCCGGGAACAGTGCTTGAACCATAGGATGCACTTGGTCTGCCAAAATGCCTAAATAATCGCGGCTGTTAATTCTTCCATAAAGGGATATCATTGGCCGGGCGGATCACCATGAAATAGCACCACAGATCATCACAGAATCTCCGCCATGTTTTACGTTTTAGGAGAAGGCAGTCTGGATGGAATGCTTCTTTCGGCTGTCTCCAAACGTACACTCAGCCGGAGTTCGGAAATAGGGTAAACGATGATTCTTCTGAGAATATCACATGTTTCCACTGGTCAAGGGAACAATTCTGGAGGTTTCTACACCACTCTAAACGCTTGGAAACATTTGTCATTGAGAGCAGCGGTTTTCGAATTGTAGCTCCTCCGTGTAATCCAGATTTGTTCAGCTCCCGACCAAGCGTTTTCGTGGAAACTGGGTTCTGTAGGTATTCATTGAGCTCAGCAGTGATTTTCGGAGCCGTGGTCTTGTGATTCTCTCTCACAATTTGCTTTACAGTCCGACTGTCTCAGTCAACTTCGACTTTCGGCCGAACCTGTGCTTTACTGCGGACGTTTTTCCTTCTCTTTCAAATTATTAATGGGGCCCATTATATATGGAGCATTCTTTTGGCCCATAAGACACTGGATCATCATCCATGGGGCACATCATGTATTGGAGCATTCTAAATGGGGCAGAACAGACACTGAAGCAGCATTTTCGGGGCCCATTATACCCTTGAACATTAATGGGGCCCATGATATATGGAGCATTCTTTTGGCCCACAAGACACTGGAGCATCATCCATAGGGCACATCACGTATTGGAGCATTCTAAATGGGGCAGATCAGACACTGGGAGCTGAACCATATATTAACAGTGGTCCGAGTGCTACGCGATGTTTTAACTCTAACTTTGACCTAAACCTTAGCCCTAATTCTAATTAGGGTTAGAAAAGGTTAGTAAAAAAATATTTTTTTTCTAGTTTGTGTGTTCTTTTTAAGAAGGATATTTGCTCTCCCAACAGATGCCTGTCACTCCTCTTATAAAAAACAGGCAGGAGGCTGCAGGAGAGCACAGCTCGACTTTCTTGCACGCCACAGCTTCTTTCCATTTTGTTCTAAAGCAGTGAAAAGGTGGTTCTATAAAATAACACCCATTAATGACTGCAGTAAAAATATGTGTTGACGATAACTAAAGCGTTTTTTTAAATTTATATGTATAATATGTTTAATTTATATGTAATATTATACAAATTGCATTTCATCAATAATTTTATAGGAATTTTAAGGATAGCACAGGAAAAAAAGACTGAATATTATATTAGAAAAAGGCACTTCATGACCAAACATTGCATATTATTGCTATAAATATAATTGCTGATCATCTCAATTTATTTTTATATTTGCTAGAAATGTGAAAATCTAGTGGCTTTCATGCAGCATTTAAAACTCTTAAGTGTGTCACTTTCTAAGCCTTCTTCAATTCATTCACCTCTTTCAGAATGTGGAATTTTAAGCTAGTACGGACAAGGAAGCTGATTTCTATTTTAGATATGTCTTCATGGGGCATCATGAACTTGAAATCTAGCTGCTCATAAGAAGACCTTTTTGGAGCGCAAATGGGAATTCAGACTTTATTTCCAATTAAAACTCCCAGGCTCATTCCTTAGAGAATATGCTGCAAGATGGAGCTTAAATTAAAGATGTAAGGATTGAGTTAGACATTAATTCATTTTCATTTGGAGATGTTCCAGTTTTCTGTTCAGTTGGGACATATTCTGCTTGGAAAACTGTGAAATGTCCCATGATTGTACTAATTCTAATCAAGCTCTACATACCGTATCAGCCGAAGACAAACAGGTCATCACTATGAAAGTGATAAAATATGCTATACACATGGAGACTTAAAAATTAAATGGGAAGCTGTATTCTAGCAAAGAATATTTAGGTGTATAACTTACAACTTCTATTAATATCATGCTGATAGTAGACAAAAGAAAATGCATGCAGGTAGATAGACTCAGGTCACATCATTATCTATATTAGATAATATTCAGATATTTGTAATAAATGTAAGTTCTGAATAAATTTTAAACCCTGCGCAAAATCAAACTGTACACATAGCTACATTTGAAGAGGAGGTCATTTTAGTCCAGAACTAGGGATGAGCGAGCACTAAAATACTCGAATGTTCGTTACGCGAACCGAGCATTTCCTAAGGCTCAGATGCTTGTTTCCAGTAACAAGCATAATTGGAGACAATGGGAAATCTGAGCATTTTTCCAGCAGACTCTACAAGGAGGTCTGGGAGGCAGTAAAAATGTTAAAATGGATGGAAAAAGTGCTGAATGGAAGGAGAACAGCATGAGGAAGACTCATGGTAGTATCTCTCACTCCCAAATTGCTTCCTGGAACAATGGTGTCACACTTTTACTCGACTTAAAGAACTGACAAGAAAACATTAAGAATCATTGAGAAATTGGAATTTACAGGAAAAAAATGTTGAAAAACATTCTTTCCTGTATAATGACTTGTATATAAGGAAACATTTTAAAATAATTTAATAATGATAATCTTTATATAGCGCCAACATATTCTGCAGTGCTATAAAAATTCAACAGTTCAAACACAAGTCATAAGTAACAACGTTAAAGATAATACAATAATTAAGGGAAAATAATGACGACCCTGCTTGTACGAGCTTACAAGCTACAATGAGGTGTGGGTGACAAAAAGTGCTGGTGCTTATTTACCATGATAATCCAGCCATCTTGAGGAAATGGTTGATTGATAAAGTCTGCATGAGCTATTCACCAGCCAATATTTGTAGTGATTTTGGATATGGTGGAGTTTGATAGAGAGTAGAGATGAGCGACTTTGGCTCCGGAGGGTCGAGTCGGGTTTCAGACCACGCAAATTTCCCAAAAGTCGAGTCGAACGAAGTCGGCCGACTAACGGAAAAGGTCGAGTCGGAGTCGAAAATCCGACCCCAATGCAAGTCAACGGGGAATAAAACTCGGCAGTGAGTGGAGGACAGTAAACACACCTACAGTGCCCATTTAAATGCCAACGACATCAATTCTTATTACTTAAGCTTGTCAACCTTAATTTACTTTATAATAATAGTAACGCATTGAAAACTGGGGGTTATTTGGCTAAAGTTATGGGGGGGGCAGGGCTGGCTCCAGGTTTTCATGGGCCCCGGGCCAAAGAGTCTCAGTGGGCCCCTTTAACACATACCACAATTCATGATGCTCCGATACGGCAGAGAAATATAGGTATAATACAATGCCAAATACTTCACTTCTTACATTACATGAGTGATATCTATTGTAAATTCTACAATAGCTCAAAAAACGGACAGTATAGTCCTCCATACAGTATTATGGGCACTACATAGTGCACCATACAGAATAATGAGCCCCATATATTGCTCCATACATAATTGGTCCCATATAATGTTCCATACAGTATATGATGAGCTCCACATAATGGATGATGCTACAGTGTATGATGGGCCTATATAATGCTCCATATATAATGGGCCCCATATAATGCTCCAGTGTATAATGGGCCCCGTATATGATGCTCCAATGTATGATGGGCCCCATTTATAATGCTCCAGTGTATGATGGGCTCCATAACTAATGCTCCAGTGTATAATGGGCCCTTTCTATGATGCTCAATTGTATGATGGGCCCCATATATAATTCTCCAGTGTATAATGCTCCCGATATATTGCTCCACATGTAAAAAAAAATGACATACCTCTCCTCGCTGGGCACTGCTCTACTCTGGACTCCTCAGCGTCGCCATCTTCCAGCTCTCTGCACTGTGACTGTTCAGGCAGAGGGCGCACAGACGTGACGTCATCGCGCTTTCTGACCTGAATGTCACTGCAGGAAATGCGGAAGACGTCACAGTAGTGGAGCAGGGAGTGGGCCCCCCACCGTCAGAGACACAGGCGTACTATGAGGGGCCCTGTGCCAGTGCCGTCGCCCATGAATGGGCTCCTGTTATGTTTAGGTAGCTGAGGAGGCAGGAGCAAAAAACCGCATAGGCAGCCTAATACCAGAGAGGTTGGAAACTAATAGGTTGCAGACCCCTAAACTAACCGCATAACTAGACGTAGCCGTGGGACGTTCCTACGGTGCCCTAGACGCCTCGTCACAGCCGGAAAGATAGCTATCCCTGAAGATGGAAAGAGGAAAGCTAACTGCCCCGGAGTAGACCCCAAAAGAATAGGAAGCCCCAGACATATAATGGCGGTTAGACAAGACGAAAACACGAACACAGACAGAAAACAGATTGAGCAAACGCTGGAGCCCAAAAACTGTCTAGATAGGACAGCAAAAGAGAGAATACTGTCTGCAACCCAAAAAACCCTAGGAAAAACTCCAACACTTCTGAATCCAAAAATACTGAAACCACACGGTTTCGACCACCTATATCAGATCTCTGGTGTGGACACGTAGCTACCCAGCAGAAAAATATAACAAGAACTGAGCAAATGAACAAATACAAAAAACTAACAGAGACCAGCCAAAGCCCCCCAAAGGGGACACGGCTGAAGACAAGTAGCATTGCAGCCAAAAGCAAGGAATTCAAACCACAGCAAAGAAAGTGAAAGAGACTTATCTGAATGCAAGCAGGAGACAGCAGAAAATCAAGCTGAATTCCAAGCTAGACCAGGAAGAACAATTGATCGCCGGCGAGGATCATGGGCGGTCAGCTCACTTATATCAGGCCAGTCAGTATCACCTGACAACCACTCGTCAGCTGCAGGTGTAGGACTCTTGGTATTCAACATAGGTTCAATACCCTCAGCAACCATCAGAGGGAGCCTCAGCTCCGAAGTCATCTCCAATATGTTCACAACAGGCCCCCCCACCTGCTCAGGGCACCGGCATATGCCCTGGTGCGCCAGGTGCTGACCCCGACCCTGGGGGGTACAGTCCAGTTAGGGAGGTGGAAAAACTGGCATATGTTGAGGTGTAGGCTGAACATTCAGCAGCTGCAAATGGAGGAATTGGAGAAGTCGGAGGAAGAGGAGGACAAAGCAAACCATTTTGCTGGCAACCTATGTGTCATCAGGGGAAGGTGGTACAAATTACTTTGAAACCCACGCATGGTTCATTTTAATGAAGGTGAGATCACCTACATTTTGGGTCGACAGCCGGGTCCTTCTTTCTGTCAGGATTGATCCTGCAGCACTGAAGACTCTTTCTGATAGCACACTACCAGCAGGGCAAGTGAGCTCCTGTAAGGCATATTGTGCCAATTCCGGCCAGGTGTCCAGTTTACAGGTCCAGTAGTCAAAGGGGAATGAACTGTGAGGGAGAACATCAATAGGGGAGGAGAGGTAATTTTGAACCATTGTTGACAGCTGCTGTCTCCTGTCTGTTACAATCGATTCAGTATTACCATATATGTGAGCGTTACTCGAGAAATCAGACCACAACATGGTCATGAAACCCCTGTCTCCAATGCCACTTTGACTGTGTGCACCACAAACACCTCTTCCATTTGGCCCAGTACGGCTCGTGGTAGAACCTGCACCGCTGCTGTGTGCTAGGAATGCCTCTAACTAACAGTTTACCAGAGTTGCTTGTTTGTTTGCCAATATTAGCTCTAGGTTCTCCTGTGGCATGATGTTCTGTAATTTGCCATTATAGCATGGATCGAGGATGCTGGCCAACCAGTAGTCGTCATCCTTCATAATTTTGGCAATGCGTGGGTCCCTTTTTAGGATCCACAAAACATAATCACACATGTGGGCCAATGTTCTAGGTGTCAATGATGCACTGCCAGTGGTGGGTGGAGTAACAGTTTCTGCCAAATCCACATCCCTCCATTCACGCACAAACCCTGTACCTGACCTTGGCAAGCCAACATTTTCTCTTGCCCCCTGAGAAGCAACCTCCCTAAAATAATCATCCCCTCATCCTCCTCCTCTTCCTCTTCTTCCTCCACCTCGTCCAGTACAGTTCCCTGAGCAGAAAATGCCTGACTGTCATCAAGGTTTCCCTCCTCCTCCTCCGCTGCAGATGCCTGATCCTTAATGTGCGTCAAAGTTTGCATGAGCAGACACATAAGTGGGATGCTCATGCTTATGATGGCGTAGCCTGCGCTTACCAGCCGTGTGCATTCCTCAAAACACTGAAGGACTTTACAGAGGTCTTTCAGCTTTGACCACTGCACACCCGACAACTCGATGTCTGCCCTAAAACTGCCTGCCCGTGCATCCTCCCACAAATGCATTACAGCCTGCCTCTGTTTGCACAGCCTCTCAACCATGTGCATGGTGGAGTTTCACCTTGTTTCAACGTCTATGATTAGGCGGTGCTTGGGAAGGTGGAGCGATTGCTGTAGGCTCTGCATACGACTGGAATCTACGGGCGAGCGACGGACGTGCGAGCACAGTCTACGCACCTTATGGAGCAGAGCTGTTAACTCCGGATAAATATTAAGGAAGCACTGCACCACCAGGTTCAAGGTTTGAGCCAGGCAAGGTATGTGTCTGAGTTTTGCCAGGGCTATGGCCGCCACAAAATTACGGCCATTATCACTGACTATTTTGCCTGGCTCAAGATGTAGACTGCCCAGCCATGACTCAGTTTCTCGCTGCAAGTAGTCGGCCAGTACCTCCGCGGTGTGTCTGTTGTCGCCCAAAGACATCATCTTTAAAAGAGCCTGCTGACGCTTACCACTAGCTGATCGATAGTGGGACACCTCGTGTGCAACACTGGCAGCTGCGGATGGAGTGCTCATGCGACTGCGCTCTATCGGCGAGCTCTCGCTTCTGGAGTAGGAGGAGTGTCCACCTACATCTAACTGTTGCCTATACCGTGGGCTAGGCAGCACTGTTCCAGCGCCGCTGTCCCCTGTGGACCTTGCATCCACCACATTAACCCAGTGCGCAGTGATGGACACGTAAAGGCCCTGGACATGCCTACTGGCCCATGCATCTGTTGTGAGGTGCACCTTTCCACTCACTGATTGTTTGAGTGCATAGACAATGCGGTCTTTCACATGCAGGTGGAAGGCAGGGATGGCTTTTCTAGAAAAGAAGTGCCAACTGGGTAGGTCATAGTGTGGGACAGCGTAGGCCATGAGCTGTCGGAACGCTGCGCTTTCAACCGAACGGAAGGGCATCATCTCTAATGAGATCAGTTTGGCAATGTAGGAGTTCAAAGCCAGTGAGGTTTTGTAGTGCGTCCAGGCTTGCAAGTGCATTTTGTTTAAATGTCTAAGCATGCAACTGTATTCAATTTTCGGAGATTTTTCCCTCGGCTAAAGGTCCTTCTGCACTTCTTACAGATAACCTTTGCCTCATCAATAGGATTTTGGTCAAAATAGTGCCACACTGCACTCTTCCTACTATGGGATAAATTTTCATGGCTTGCACGCTGTGCTAATTTGACATTCTGGACAAGCTGTCCTGCAACTCTTTTTGTTATTTTAACACGTTTTGGACTGCTACAGGCCTGCCAGATAATCGCAGCTGCGATGTCGATGCCTGCTGCGGATCCTCCTCCTCTTCTGAGCTATTGCCAGCGGCACCCTCTTCCCCCAATGGATGCCAATCCGGGTCAACAACTGGGTCATCCATCACCCCCTCTTCAATTTCATCTGCACCTTCCTCTGTGTCACCGTGTAAGGTGGTATAGTATGCGGGAAGGGGCACCTGAGTTTCATCAGAGTCAGAATCTGGCTCAGTAGACTGCAAGGGCAATGTAGTGCTCTGGGTGAATGTACCAGCAGAATCATATAGCAGTGGCTGTGCATCAGTGCACTCCATGTCATATTCATCTTGGACTGGGAATTCAGGATTTGAATTGATAACCCAGGCATGGTATGTGAAAAGAGCTCCAGGGAGTAATCTGAAGTGTGGCCTGCCGCATCCTTCACTTTTGGTGGGGGTGAAGGACACAAGGAAAGGTGTTGTTCCTGACCAGGAGCCTGCACTGATGACTCAGTGCTTGCAGTTTTTGAAACTTCAGAAGAGGAGGCGATAGAGCTGGAGGCTGTTTCGGCAATGTAAGCCAAAACCTGTTCCTGATGCTCCGGCTTTAAAAGTGGTTTACCTACTCCCAGAAAAGGGAGCCTTCCAGGCCTTTTGGAGCCAGATGATTACGCAGGCTCAACACCTCCTGCCTTAGGTGCTATTGTGCTTTTGGCACTACCAGCAGATGCACCACCACCACCATCAGTATCAGCTGGCCCCCCCGCCCACATCCACGGTGTTAAGGGTCTGCGGAACGCACCAAATATATAAAGTAGAGAGGTGCGTTCGCAGCCCGGGGTCCACCGTGCAAGCGGAGCCTGCTGCTAGTAGAAATGGCGCGAGAAGCAAACTCTGTTATCCCGCAGAGTCGCCAACATAAACGCCGTAATGCGCTGTGGCAATAAGTGCGAACTCTGTTACTCCACAGAGCCTTCTGTAGCAAAGGAAGCCGCAGCGCTATATGGCGATGTGTGCGCACTCCTAGACACAACTGAGTGGCAAAGAAAACACGCTAGGGCGCTGTCTAGCGTTGAAAGCGAACCCTGTTACGTCACAGGGCCGCTGAGAAAAAGTACTGTGTCCTGTCAGGCTCTCAGGTACACAGTTAAGTCTACGCGTTCATAAAGCGTGATCATGTGCTAATGTCCTCGCGGGAGTCACCCGCAATCTATGGCGTCTGAACGCCAGACCCTGAATACGGCAATCAAAACTCCTCACCGGTTATGCCGGTAATCTAGGGCATCTAGGACGCCGACCCTGACCAGCTACCATACCAAACTCCTCACCGATTAAGTCGGTATTCTAGTGGCTTATTTCAGCCGGGTCCCTATCCACACATACACATGACCACACTGGCGCATAGCATACAATGATTGATATTAGCGCATGGCGGCCCAGCCATGCTACCCTTTTATAGCAACAGCTACAGGACCTTCCAGGAACAAGGACCAATGAGAAGCTGTTACAAACAAACGTAGCTACATGACCTTCCTGGCGGAACAATAGGAGCCGCTGCAGCACCTGAACATGTGACCCCTGATCTCCAATGAGAGATCTCACTCTGGGCATGCTCAGATGGGAAAACGCAGGACTTTGTCTCAAAGACGACAGCTCCAGCACTGGCTATAATAGCAGATCCAGGAAAGGCAGCAGCAAGTCACTACACAGTAGAGGAGTGGGCAAGACGCCTGGACCGACGTCTCTGCTGAGCAGGCTCCACTGCGACCGGAGATGAATGGGAGACCGCAGCGGGACGGGTTCGAGACTCCCCTTGTGCAGCAGCGGGAAATCGAACCCTAACATTACCCCCCCTCCTAGGGCCCCCCTTTCTTTGGGCCTCGCTGCGCTCAAAGACAGCGATGAGCTGCGGAGCGTGAATATGCTCAGCAGGCTCCCAAGACCTATCCTCAGGCCCATAGCCCCTCCAGTCCACCAAATAAAACTTTTTGCCCCGTACCACCTTACACCCTACGATGGCGTTCACCTCATGGTCATCCGTAGTTGAACCCGATGTCCCGGCAGATGACTCAGAAAACCGGGACATGAGCACGGGTTTCAGGAGGGATACATGAAAGGTGTCGGAGATACCCAGGCGTGGTGGAAGAGCCAAACGGTATACCACAGGGTTAACCTGCTCGAGGACCTTGAAAGGACCCAGGTAGCGGGGTACCAACTTAGTGGACTCAACTCGCAGCCTGATGTTACGGCGAGAGCCCACACCAGTCCCCAGGAGCAAATGTTGGAGCGTGGCGCCGATGTGCGTCAGCAGAGGACCTCATCCTCTCCTTGGACGCCTGAATGGCATCCTGGGTAGGTCCCAAATGTCCCGTGCCTCCACAGCCCAGTCTGCCACCCTGGAGTCGGCGGAAGACACGGGCATGGGCACCGGAACCCGCGGATGCTGACCGTAGTTCAGAAGGAAAGGAGTCTGTCCGGTGGAGTCAGCCAAGCATTGTTTAATGCAAACTCAGCCCATGGTAGCAAGGATGCCCAGTCATCCTGCCTGGCAGAGACAAAATGTCGTAGATAGGTGACCAAGGTCTGGTTGGCCCTCTCTACCAACCCATTCGTCTCAGGATGATACGCTGAAGAGAGATTTAACTCAATACTGAGTAGACGACAAAGCTCTCTCCAGAACCGAGACGCAAACTGGGGACCTCGGTCACTGACAATTTTGTCCGGCATGCCGTGTAGACGGAAGATGTGCCTAACGAACAACGCTGCCAGAGCCCGTGCAGAAGGTAACCGTGGTAGTGGCACCAGATGCACCATTTTAGAGAAATGGTCGGTGATTACCCAAATGATGGTGCAACCCCGAGACTTGGGCAAGCCCACCACAAAGTCCATCCCAACCATCTCCCTGGGCCTGTCTGCCACGGCAAAGGATAAAGTAAACCAGCTGGCCGTTGTCGTGGAGACTTATTTTTGGCGCAGGAGACACACGCCCGAACATAGTCCCCAACATCACGGACCATATGCGGCCACCAGTATGTCCTCGCCAGCAATTCAGATGTCCTCTTTGCCCAAAATGTCCACCAACCCTGGACGAATGTGCCCAAGAGAGTACCTCCGGTCCAAATTGGTAGGCACAAAAGTCTTGCCCGGGGCACAGACTCTAGTGAAACCGGAGCCACTGTTCTCAGGCTCTCTGTGGGAACAATAAGCCGAGGCTCCTCTACCTCCTCTTCAGAGGACACCACAGAGCGAGAGAGAGCGTCGGCACGAATGTTCTTCTCTCCAGAGAGGAAATGGAGTGTGAAATTAAACCGAGAGAAGAACAAGG
>JARQOD010000002.1:306167758-306232821 GCA_033576555.1 Oophaga sylvatica | reverse complement strand
AAAGATGGTGGTGGATGCTGCCCATATCATCTTATTGCCCACAGTGTAAGTCCTTGCTCATTGGCTGAAAAAAGGCAGCTGAAAGCATTCTGGGATATTCGACTTTGGCGCTCGTTTTGCCGACCGCATGGCCGACTGCACGCTATGGTGGGGTTTCGGCCAACCCGACTTTGGCGAAAGTCGGCGACTTTTGAATCTGACTGACCTGTTTCTCTCAACTCTAATAGAGAGTTATGTTCAGAGAAATAGTGAATGGGCTGTATACAGTAGGTACAGAAAGTATTCAGACCCCTTTACATTTTTCACTCTGTTTCATTACATCGATTTGGTAAATTCAAAAAAGTTCCTTTTTTTCTCATTAATGTATATTCTGCACCCCATCTTGACTGAAAAAACAGAATTGTAGAAATTTTTGCAAATTTATTAAAAAAGAAAAACTGAAATATCACATGGTCATAAGTTTTCAGACCCTTTTCTTAGATACTCATATTTAAGTCACATGCTGTCCATTTTCTTGTCATCCTCCTTGAGATGGTTCTATTCCTTGATTGGAGTCCAGCTGTCACAGGGTGACTGTCACGTTGTGACACGACCCAACAGGTGGTCGGTCAGCGGATGGCACAACTCACAAACAACGGGATGGAAAAGGTGTGAGGAAGGCCCTACCAATAGGGAATGAGGGATGGTCACCAAATGAGCTCAAACCTGAGCCTGTCCCTGCACTCACCAAACGCCCTATGTGGGTCCTTCCCCCTACTGCCATCAGGATACCTTGTCCCTCGCTGTTACCTAAAACTGCCCTGGCTAGTGCACTTGCCGGTATAGAGCACTAGCCTAGTCACTACAGGTAATACCACACAGGGGATAGTGACAAACACATATGGGGGGGAAAAAACAACTTAGCTTATGGACACCGCTGCTAAGCTCCACACCGCAGATAAAAACAGCAACTGGACTCCAAACACCAGATGTGGCTGACACCAGAGAGCTGCTCCTGATAGGCTTGTTTCCAGAAAGAAACTGTACCACAAACAGTCAGCTGATGTATCAGGTGACCTTTTAAAGGATGGTGGGAGTGGTCACCACCAACAATAGCTGACCCAGCAGCACTGCAGTAACACCAGATTGCCAGCAGGGAAAAACTGACATTAACTCCCGCTGGCCTGAAAGGAAAAAAGGTTTAACTGAGTGGAACTAGATCTGGCACAAATCCAAAAATGGATCGTGACACCAGCTCTGTTTAATTAAACTGATAGGACTTGATTTGTAAAGGCACACAACTGTATATATATAAGATCTCACAGCTCACAGTGCATGTTAGACCAAATGAGAATAATTAGGTCAAAGGAACTAGCCAAGAAGCTCTGAGACAGAATTGTGGCAAGGCACACATCTGATCAAGGTTACAAAATAATTTCTGCAGTACTCAAGGTTCCTAAGAGCACAGTGGCCTCCATAATCCTTAAATGGAAGAAGTTTGGGTCCACCAGAAGTCTTCCTAGACCTCGCTGTCCAGCCAAACTGAGCAATCATGGGAGAAGATCCTTGGTGAGAGAGGTAAAGAAGGACCCCAAGATCACTGGGCTGAGCTTCACAGATGCAGTAGGGAGATGGGAGAAAGTTCCACAAAGTCAACTATCACTGCAGCCCTCCACCAGTGAGGCCTTTATGGCAGAGTGGGCCAATGGAAGCCTCTCCTCAGTGCAAGACATATGAAAGCCTGCATATTTAGTACTCCCAAACTATGAGAAATAAGATTCTCTGGTCTAATGAGACGAAGATAGAACTTTTTGGTGATAATTCTAAGCCGTATGTGTGGAGAAAACCAGGCTCTGCCTATCACTTGCCCAACACAATCCCAACAGTGAAACGTAGTGGCAGTATTATGCTATGGGTGTGTTTTTCAGCTGCAGGGACGACTGTTTGCAATTGAAGTAAACATGAATACAGCCAAGTACAGAGATATCCTGGATGAAAACCTCTTCCAGAGTGTTCTGGACCTCAGACATGGCCAAAGGTTCACCTTCTAACAAGACAATTACCTTAAGCACACAGCTAAGATAACTAAGGAGTGGCTTGAGAACAACTCTGTGACCATTCTTGACTAGCCCAGCCAGAGCCCTGACCTAAACCCAATTGAGCATCTCTGGAAAGACCATCCAACCCGATGGAACTGGAGAGGATCTGCAAGGAAGAATGGCAAAGGATCCCCAAATCCAGGTGTGAAAAACTTGTTGCATAATTCCCAAGAAGACTCATGGCTGTACTAGCTCAAAAGGGTGCTTCTACTTAATACTGAGGAAAGGGTCTGAATACATATGACCAGGTGATATTTCAGTTTTTCTTTTTTAATAAATTTGCAAAAATTTCTACATTTCCATTTTTTTTCAGTCAAGATGGGGTGCTCAGTGCATATTAATGAGAAAAAAATGAACTTTTTTGAATTTACCAAATGGCTGCAATGAAACAAAGAGTGGAAAATGTAAAAATAAATTTAAGTAAACAAAAAGTAATAATTAATACATTTTTCATACATTTTAATTTATTTTTATTAAAAATTGGAAATTTCAGTGTATTTTTATAAAGGGAGCAAGAACTGCCAAACATTAGATGTAAGAGAAACTCAGATACACCCTGTATTAGACATAAAGGAGGTCCACATACATATTCTGTTCAAATTGTCATGTAGTAGTACTCCTAGACTCATAAAGGTATGCACTAACTGCAAAGCCTGCCAAAAATTACAAGCAGAGACATCTAAATTCCCTTGAAGGCAACAACTCTAGTGACTCATTCAAATATTGTGAACAAAATATAGATGTTGGACTCCTACACACATAAAAGCTCGGCACACAGTGCAAAGCCTGACAAAAATTACAAGCAGGGTCATCCATATACCCTTGAAAGCACCAAGTGGAGTGCCTCAATAAAAAATATTAACAAAGTGTAGCTGATGTACTCCTACACTCATAAAGGCTTTGCACAAAGGGCAAAGCAAGGAAAAAATTATATGGAGGGTCATTCAAACATCTATAGATCCTTGAAACAACAACTGGCAGGCATCATTCAAATATTAAGGTTTAAAAACACTTTATTTGTTTCTGTCATCTGGAGGTGTGGAAAAGTTGGGGCTAACCAAGGCAGTGTTCATTTTTATCAAAGTGAGCCTGTCAGCATTTTCTGTTGACAGCTAAAAGCCCCTGTCATGCTACCCCTGGTGGCACTAAAACCCGCTCAGACAAGACAATAGCAGCAGGGCAGAACAATACCTCCAAGGCATAGAGGGATAGCTCATGCCAGGTGTCCAACTTTAAAACCGAGTAGTCAAAAATACCAGATAATCATTGCCTAGACTCTGGGAAGGTGTCATGAAGCTGGCCCAGGTCTTTGACAGTGTACCCCAGCCTCTGCTGTACCTGGTATGTGTTTTCCTAGCCTTTCTTGGTTGGAAGTTTACCCCCTGCCGCTAGCATTGTCTGATGGGATGCATCATTTTAGTAGATATCTCTGCCTCAGGAAGGAGAGATGCAAGATTCTCCTTGTAGTGTGGGTCTAGCTAGGGGAGCAACCAGTACTCTCTTTTTGGCCAAGATGAATGTAAAGTGAGGGTCACGGGAAAAACAGCCGTACAAAAAGTTGGCAACATGTGCTAAGGTCCCTATAGCCTCCTCCTACACCTCCTCCATCTCATCCTCATCATTCCCCTTCTCAGCCCATTGACGTGGGAGAGAAGGAACAAAGCTTGTGTGGATACCCAACCTCTGGGTGATAGCAACCAGATCCTGTTACTCTTTCTTCTCAGCCTCCACCTCCTCATTGTTACCCAATTCTCACTAATCGGATAAGATGTTGTTGGGTAGCATCTCCCTGTCTTATGTCTTCCTCCATTTCCACCTGGTGCACATGCAAATCTTTGGCTTTAATTGTGATCAGCAACTGCTGAAGTAGGCACAAAAGACGGATCATTGTGCTGATGATGACGTCATTGCCTCTCACCATCTTCGTGGAGTCCTCAAATTCTTGGAGAACCGCACAAATATCAGACATCTATGCCCGCTCTTCAGTGCCTGGATGGAGGTTCAGCGGAGAGAGCCACAAATCTGTTATTCCTTTCAATAACTCTGCCGTGGTGTGCGGTTTGTCTCCTAGACAAATTAGCTTCAGCAGAGCCTATTGGCATTTTGCTGAGGCAGTGCCGCAGAGCTTCCAGCTTCCATCTAATGTGGATGGTGTGCTCTGAGATAACAAATTGTAGATGGAGGTTGGAGAGGAGCAGGAGAGGGTGCAGGAACTCCTGTAGGAGGTGGAAGAGACCCCAAACAAAGTAGGGCCAGCAATCCATGGCATCGGTAGCACATGTGCCAGAGTGGGACTCGGTCCCGTCTTCCACAATGTTCACCCAGTGTGCCATCAGGGAAATGTAGATGCCCTGGCCCAAAGTGCTTGTCCACATGTCAGACGTTAAGTGTGCGATCCCAGTAACTGTGTTGGTAATGGCACGGGTGATGTTCCTGGACACATGCTTCGTCATCCACCACCTCGTCTTTCACCACAGAACCCTGGTCCTCCTGCCTTGTGACTTAACAACAACATGACTTATCATCAACTGTGTCTTATCATCATCTACCTTCTTAGACAAAATTTGCCATTTCCCTCCATCATCTTCTTATGGCTGTGGCTGCTCTAAGTTTTTTACATCACTAAACAGCATATCCTCCTTTCCCTCTTGGAATATGCAGGGTGAGAGGCCTCAATTAAGAAATAATGTTGCAAAGAGCTCCTTGGAGTGTCCTAGCAGGGCTTCCATCTGGGCATTACTGCCCTGACTGACGTATGAGGTCCGATCAGCAGAGGGGGCCCACATCGGGCCCCATCTCTTCTGCTGATCGGGCCCCAGCGCCAGGATTCTGCTGGTGCAGTAAACTGAACCTACATCCGAGATGCACATTCAGTTACTCTATTGCCATGTGGGCCCGCATGGCAATAGTTAAAGCCACTAGCCAATCGGAGGCTGGCAGCTGACGTCAGCGTGCATGTCGCCGGCGTATGACATCATTATCATTCGCCGGTGAGTGTGTGCTTGAAACGCCTGGAGGGATCATTGCTGCAGGAGCATGGCCAGGTAAGGAGAAAGGTTTTTTTTAATTTTATTGAAAGCATCAAGCCGCAATATGTTTCACAGGCAGGATGGAGACACATGGACCATGTGTCTCCATCCTGCCCAGGGCATAATGGAGACACAGGGTAGAATGGAGATGCAGCCGCAGAATAGAGACAAGGGGCCGAATGGAGACAAGGGGCAGGATGGGAGACATTGGGGTGAGATGAAGACACAGGACAGAATGGAGACGGCGCAGGATTGGAGACACGGGGGCAGGATGGAGACAGGGGGCAGAATTGGAGACACAGGGGGCAGGATTGGAGACACAGGGGGCAGGATGAAGACACGGGGCAGGATGGAGTCAGGGAGCAGGATTGGAGACACAGGCGGCAGGATTGGAGACACGGGCATAATGAGATGGAGCATAATGTAGACAGGGGGTAGAATGGAGACAGGAGGCAGGGCTGGAGACATGGGGCAGGATGGAGACACTGGCAGAATGGAGACACGGGGGCAGATGGAGACATGGAGGCAGAATGGAGACATGGGGCAGGATTGGAGACACAGGGGGCAGGATGGAGACACAGGGAACAGGATGGAGACATGATGCAGGATGATGACAGATGGGGCAGTAATATGGAGCAGGATGGAGACAGATGGTGCAGGATCATGCAGCAGGATGGAGACAGATGAGGTAGGATAGAGACAGATGAGGCAGGATGGAGACACATTGGGCAGGATCATGGGGCAGAATGGATATGATGGAGACAGATGAGGCAGGATCATGGGCAGATGGGGCAGGATCATGGGTCAGATGGGGCAGGATCATGGAGCAGATGGGGCAGGATGGGAGAACATATGGCTGGAGCCAGGAATTAAATACACGGTGGCCAGAATGGGGGATATTATTACCACCGGGGCTAATTAAGGGATATTATTACTGCAGAGATGTATTTATTTTATTTTTTGAGGATACTGTTTTAAATGGGGAGGCGGTCCTGTTACTGTGCAGAGCAACACTGTCGCCTTTTTTTCTTCATCTGGTGTAGTTCAGAATTTGGGAAAAAAATAAGTAATGTGTTCTGCAAGCGCTGCTCTAGATAACTGTGTTATTTTCTACAGGGACTAGCCCCGGCTGGAAGAAGTGACGGCGGTCTGTGCTGGATGAAGATGAAAAGCGAAGATGAAGGACTTCACCTAGAGACGTCACTGGTGAGTCAGTGTGTTACCTCTACAGTGACACTATACATTGCATACTATACTACTGTATACAGTGGTCCTGTGTACAATGTCACCAGTGATCACTGTATTACCTTTACACTATTCACTATATACAGAGCTCCTGTGTATAATGTCACCGGTGATCACTGTCTTACCTGTACACGGACGCTATATACAGAGCTCCTGTTTATAATGTCACCGGTGATCACTGTATTACCTGTACATAGGCACTGCATACTAAGTACAGATCTCCTGTGTTTAATGGCACTTTTGGTGATATTAGTATTGTGTTTTTTTCTTATTACTGATCAGTATTCTAGCATTCAGTCATTTTGTGGTGGTAATATGTTGTCCAGCCATGGTGTGGTGGTATTTGTTCCTTGTATGTGCAATGATTTGGTCACTATGTGGTGGTAATATGTGGTCTGGTCATGGTGCAGTGGTATTTGTCCCTTGTATGTAATATTATTCAGCACTGTGGTGGTAATATGGTGTCTGGTCATGGTGTGGTGGTATTTTTCCCATGTATGTGATATTATTGGTCATTTAAAAAATTGAAAAATTAATAAAAATATACCTAAATTGTATTGGATATTTTAACAAATGTTTAATAGGTTAGAGTAGGACCCCGCCAAAAGAGTCTACCTTGTCGTGGTGGCGGCTTAAAAAATATTGACCATGTGAACATGGCCTAATACTCATGGTAACCTGCTTAATTCAATTTGCAAATAAAACAGCTTCCAAGAATAGTGGATGCATTCTCTTTTACCTAGATAACCAAGGATACAGTCACTGATAACATTATTGCCATATACAGTGGCATGTAAAAGTTTGGGCTCTCCTGGTCAAAATTACTGTTATTATGAACAGTGAACAGTTGAGCGGGTTGAAGATAAAATGATCTCTAAAAAGCAGAAAGAGATAAAAAATTACACATTTCGTTTGTATTTTAGGTAAAAAATGATATGTTGTCATTTTTTCATTTTAAAAATTGCTAAAAGCAAAATGGGTTGATGCAAAAGTTTTGCAGCCTTGGAGATTTGTGTGCTCAGATAAGTTTGACAAAGCTTTTAGACTGTAATTAGTCTGTTAGGGTTACTTGTTCACTATCATTGTTAGGAAAAGCCAAGTGATGCAAATTTCCCAGCTTTATAAAAATCCATCCTCTAACCTTGTGCCAAGAAAAGCAGCCATGGGTTCTTCTAAGCAGCTGCATAGCACTCTGAAAATGAAAACGGTGTAGGCCAACAAAGCAGGAGAAAGCTTTAAGAAGATAGCAAAGTATTTTCAAGTTGTCCTTTCCTTACTTCTAAATGTAATTAAGAAATGCCAAATAACAGGAACAGCGAAGGTCAAGATTAGGTCTGGAAGAATAAGCAAAATTTTAGTGAGAGTTGCTCGTAGAATTGCTAGAGAAGCAAATCAAAAGCCGTGCTTGACTGCAAAAGACCTTAAGAAAGATTTTGCAGACTCTGGAGTTGTGGTACATTGTTCTACTGTTCAGAGACACCTGCATAAATATGGCCTTCATGGAAGAATTATAAAAAATAACCTCTCTTGCTTCTTCACCATAAAATTTAGCATTAGAAGTATGCAAAAGAACATTTAAATAAGCTTGATCCACTTTGGAAACAAGTCCTGTGGCCGATGAAGTTAAAAATAGAGCTATTTGGCCACAATTATCAAAGGTATGTGTGGTGAAAAAAAGGGCACAAAATTTCAGGAAAACAACATCTTGACAACCATTAATCAGGGGGTGGATCAATCATGCTTTGTGGCTATGTTGCAGCCAATGGCACGGGGAAAATTTGACAGAGTGAAGAATGGATTCAATGAAACTGATGCAAACATAACACAATCTGTAAAAAGGCTGAAATTGAAAAGCCTTCTACAAATGGATAATCTTCCTAAACACATGTCAGAATCATCAGACTACCTCAACAGGCACAAGCTGAAGGTTTTACAATGCCTTTCGCAGTCTCCTGATCTGGATATCAGTGCAAATCTGTACACAGACATCAAAATAGCAGTGCATGCAAGATGACCCAGGAATCTCACAGAAATGCAAGAATTTTCCAAGGAAGAATTAATGAATATCCCTCAAACAAGAATTGAAAGACTCTTGTCTGGCTACAAAAGTCATTTACAAGTTGTGATAGTTTAAATAGGGTGTTCTACTAGGTACTAACCATGAAACAAATCCCAGAAACATTTTAAGTGAGTATATAGCAAGTCATCATAGACCTTAAATACATCTAACAATATTAGAAGCCACTCCTTAAAGAACCTAAATTAATAGAAGAGAAAACTGAAGTGTTTTGAGCTTAAAAAAAAATCAATTTTATTCATTCAAAAATCACATAAAAATCCCTCACAGGGATAAATAAACAAAAAATTACACATAAGTAGTAGTTAACACTGAAAGGGCAACCTCTAATGAGAGTCTGAGAAAAAGTTTAACCCCTTTACCCCCAAGGGTGGTTTGCATGTTAATGACCAGGCCAATTTTTCAATTCTGACCACTGTCCCTTTATGAGGTAATAACTCTAGAACACTTCCATGGATCCTGGTGATTCTGACAATGTTTTCTCGTGACATATTGTACTTCATGATAGTGGTAAAATTACTTTGATATGACTTGCATTCATTTGTGAAAAAACGGAAATTTCGGAAAAATTTTGAAAATTTTGCAATTTTCCAAATTTGAATTTTCATGCTCTTAAATCACACATATATGTCATTCAAAATACTTAAAAAGTAACATTTCCCACATGTCTACTTTACATCAGCACAACTTTGGAACCAAATTTTTTTTATTAGGAAGTTATAGGGTTAACAGCGATTTCTCATTTTTACAACACCATTTTTTTTAGGGACCACATCACTTTTGAAATCACTTTGAGGGGTCTATTTGATAGAAAATACCCAAAAGTGACAACATTCTAAAAACTGCACCCCTCAAGGTGCTCAAAACCACATTCAAGAAGTTTATTAACCCTTCTGGTGCATCACAGGAATTTTTGGAATGTTTCAAAAAAATGAACATTTAACTTTTTTCACAAAAAAATTATTTCAGATACAAATTTTTTTATTTTCCCAAGGGTAACAGGAAAAATTAGACTCAAAGGTCAGTGTGCAATTTGTCCTGAATACGCTGATACCCCATATGTGGGGAGGAACCACTGTTTGGGCGCATGGGAGAGCTTGGAAGGGAAGGAGCGCCGTTTGACTTTTTCAACTCTAAATTGGCTGGAATTGAGATCGGACGCCATGTCGTGTTTGGAGAGCCCCTGATGCGCCTAAACAGTGGAAACCGCCACAAGTAACCCCATTTTGGTAACTAGACCCCCCAAGGAACTTATTTAGATGTGAGGTGAGAACTTTGAACTCCCAGGTGTTTCACTAAAGTTTATAACGCCCGGGCGTGAAAATAAAAAATCATAATTTTTCCACAAGCATGATTTTTAATCCCTAATTTTTTATTTTCCCAAAGGTAAAAGGAGAAATTGGACCCCAAAAGTTGTCCACTTTGTCCTGAGTATGCTGATACACCATATGTGAGGGAACCAATATTTGGGCGCACGGTAGAGCTTTGAAGGGAAGGAGTGCCTTTTGACTTTTCCAAACCAAAATTGGCTGGAATTGAGAGCGGACGCCATGTCGCTTTTGGAGAGCCCCTGACGTGCCTAATCAGTGGAAACCCCCCACAAGTGAACACATTTTGGAAACTAGACCCCCTAAGGAACTTATCTAGATGTGTGATGAGAGCTTTGAAGCCGCAAGTGTTTCACTAAAGTTTGTAATGCCCGGCTGTGAAAAAAAAAAATTTCCACAAAAATTATTTTTTAGCCCCCAACTTTTTATTTTCCCCAAGGGTAACAGGAGAAATTTGACCCCAAAAGTTGTTATCCAATTTGTCCTGAGTATGCTGGTACCCCATATGTGGGAGAAAACTACTGTTTGGGCACACATCGGGGCTTGTAAGGGAAGTAGTGATGTTTTGGAATGCAGACTTTGATAGAATGGTCCTAAGGAACTTATCTAGATGTGTGGTGAGCACTTTGAACCACCAAGTGATTCACAGAAGTTTATAACGTAGAGCCATAAAAATAAAAAAATCATATTTTTTTCACAAATGATCTTTTTGCCCCAATTTTTTATTTTCCCAAGCGTAACAGGAGAAATTGGACAACAAAAGTTGTTGTGCAATTTGTCCTGAGTATGCTGATACCCCATATGTGGGGGTAAACCATTGTTTGGATGCATGGCAGAGCTCGGAAGGGAAGGAGCACCAGATTTTACTGTTATGGTTTGAAGGTGCCATGACCCACTGGGAGAGCCCATGAGGTGCCAAAATAGCATAACCCCCATAAGTGATCCCATTTTACGAACTACACCTCTCAATGAATTCATCTAGGGGTTCAGTGATCATATTGACACCATGGGTGTGTCACAGAATGTTATACTATTGGGCAATGAGGACAAAACAACTACATTTTTACCACCAAAATTTTGTTTTAGTTAAAGATTTTACATTTTCACATAAGAAGTGGGAATAAATTGCAACAAAATTTGTCCTACAATTTCTACTGAACGTGGCAATACCCGATATATGGCTGTACAGTACTACTTAGCCATGTGGAGAAACTTGGGAGGAACGGAGCACTATTTGCCTATTCAAGTGAATGGGTCTGTGTACATGTTAGTGTGTTTCCACGGACCGTGTGTCCGTGGGCAAAACACGCTGACATGTCTGTTTTTTAATGTCAGCACGGGCAACAAAACATCCAGCACACGTGCATACGCATAACACACATGGCTATCATCCATGTGACACGCACCGATGCCTTGGAACAGCGCTTAGGGTATGTTTCCACGGTTAGTATTTGCTGCGAATTGGACGTTGCGTACAGCCGCAGCATCCAATCCGCAGCGGCCAGATGTTACAGCATAGTGGATGGGATTTTATCCCATCTCCACTGTGCATGCAGGGACGCTCAGGCATCCCTGCATATACGCACATGCGGCGCATCTTTATAGACCGCAGCATGTCTATTTATCTTGCGGAGACGCTCAGTCTCCACAAGATAAATAGCACCATCCTATGCATAAGATGCGATGATTACGCATGCGTTCAATGAACACATGCGGAATCACCGCGCGTACAAAAGCCGGTAGCGCTTTGGATGGAGCGGGTATCTGCTGCATTCAAAGCGCTGCCAATACTGTAAGTGGAAACATACCATTACTGTAGCGCTTCTTCCATGGTGCCTGTCGTTGTGGTACTGATTCAGCACACGCATGCCACATGTGTGCCGCAAGTATTACACACATGGACACTGACATCTCTGGTACTGGAAATATCACGACGTGTGAAAGAGGTGTTTTTATTGCAAAAAATAGTTTTTGCATCACCATATTTTGAGAGCTATAATTTTTACATATTTTGGCCCACAGAGTCGGGCACATGACATTTTTTGATAGCTTTTTATTCAGATTTTTGGGAGGCAGAATGATCATAAACCAGCAATTCATGAATTTCTTTTATCGTTCCGTGTGTAGTAAAATTGATAAATCAGTTTTATTCTTCGGGTTAGTACAATTACAGCAATGCCTCATTTATATCATTTTTTATGTTTTGGCGCATTTATACAATAAAAACTTTTTTATACAAAAAATCATTATCTTTGCATCTCTTTATTCTGCGAGCTATAACTTTTTTATTTTTTCGCTGATGATGCTGTATAGCAGCTTGTTTTTTGCGGGACAAGATGACGTTTTGAGCAGTACCATGTTTATTTATATCCGTCTTTTTGATTGCGTGTTATTCCACTTTTTGTTCAGCGGTATGATGATAAAGCATTGTTTTTTGCCTTGTCTTTTTTTATGGTGTTCACTAAAGGGGTTAACTAGTGGGACAGTTTTATAGGTCGGGTCATTACAGACGCTGCGATACCAAATATGTGTACTTTTATTGTTTAGATTTTTTTTAATTCAAATATTTATTTAGTGATATAATATATATCTTGATTTTTTTATTGCCGTGCTAGCTGAAGAGCCCGGCGCTGCCCGGGCATAGTAACTAACTACGGTTAGTTATAACAAATTATGAAGATTATATCTCTATATGTCCTCTGTTGCCTATAGTAACCAAAGAGCTCATATTAATGACCTATGGCAAAATAGAAGCTGAGCTGTGATTGTTGCTATAGGCAGCCTGATAAATCCCCGGGCCAACAGCAAACATTCCCCTACTGGCAGTATTATTTTATAGCTGATAACCTTCACCACAATACAAATAATATACAGCTCATGTGACTGACATCTGTCTTATTTCCCTATATGGTCATATTAATGTCCTGTCGCAAAATAGAAGCTGAGCTGTGATTGGTTGCTATAGGCAGCCTGATAAATCTCCAGTCAACAGAAAACATTCCCCTCTGGCAGTATATATTACCTCACACATACAAATAATATACAGCTCATGTGACTGACATGTGGCTTATTTCCCTATATGGTCATATTAATGTCCTGTCGCAAAATAGAAGCTGAGCTGTGATTGGTTGCTATAGGCAGC
Organism: Oophaga sylvatica; assembly: GCA_033576555.1. NCBI lineage: Eukaryota > Metazoa > Chordata > Amphibia > Anura > Dendrobatidae > Oophaga > Oophaga sylvatica. The sequence continues at coordinate 306,219,922 of JARQOD010000002.1, read as the reverse complement.
CTGATAATTCTCCAGCCAACAGAAAACATTCCCCTCTGGCAGTATATATTACCTCACACATACAAATAATATACAGCTCATGTGACTGACATGTGGCTTATTTCCCTATATGGTCATATTAATGACCTATGGCAAAATAGAAGCTGAGCTGTGATTGGTTGCTATAGGCAGCCTGATAATTCTCCAGCCAACAGAAAACATTCCCCTCTGGCAGTATATGTTTACCTCACACATACAAATAATATACAGCTCATGTGACTGACATCTGTCTTATTTCCCTATATGGCAAATTTATAACAAATTGGTCTTGTAGTTTGGCTGGTTATTAATCAGATATTTATTTTTAAAAGATAAAAATACCAGACGTGTGTGTGTTTTAATGCGCGCAATTTTGAACACGTGGGGTTAAAATGTCGACTCAAAATACAGCCTATGATGCTCCCGGGGTCGAAACGTGCGGGTGTACAAAATTTCATGCCCGTAAATGCAGATTCCTATGCCGGACATACACACAAGCATTCAGCTTTCTCCCCATTATGTAGATAGGGCCAAAATTGTTTGGCGATTTGGAACGTGCGGGGGTTAAAATTTCCATTCAACACATAGCCTATGATGCTCCTGGGGTTGAGATGTGCGGGCATGCAAAATTTCATGCCCTTAAGTACAACGGTGCAGATTCCTATCCCGGGCCAAAATTATTTGCCGATTTGGAACGCGCAGGGTTAAAATTTCGATTCAAAACATAGCCTAGGACTCTTTCGGGGTCGAGACATGCGGGCGTGCAAAATTTCATGCCCATAAGTGCGACGGTGCGGATTCCAATCCCAGACAAACATACCCACATACATACATTCAGCTTTATATATTAGATTATTATTTTTTTAAAAATGTTTTTACAGTTATTTGAATTTTTTTTTTGCTTTATTCTATCCTTTCAAACTGGATACTTTTGGGTGCCCGGGTGGGTTGATGAGATCTTTGTGGACTTTGGGGAGAGTATAGAGAGTGGTAATACTATGGAACCTAACTGTCAATCCCTCCAGGCTCATGACTTGCTACATAAAGCACTTACAAGCTGTGATTCTTTCAAAAGGGGGTGCTACTAGGCACTAACTATTCTGGGAGCCCAGGATTTTGCATTGACCCAGTTTCCTTTTTGTAACTTTTAAAATGTAAATATATATATATATATATATATATATATATATATATATATATATATATATATATATATATATATATAGCTGCTCAAAAAAATAAAGGGAACACTCAAATAACACATCCTAGATCTAAATGAATTAAATATTCTCATTGAATACCTTGTTGTGTACAAAGTTGAATGTGCTATCAACATAATCACACAAAAATCATCAATGGAAATAAAATTTTTGAACCAATGGAGTCCTGGATTTGGAGGAATGTGGAAACAAGTCGAAATGAAAATCAAAACAAGACAAGATTAAAGTGGAATCAAGTCAAAATGATGCTCAGTATTGTGTGTGGTCTCCACGTGCTTGTATGACCTCCCTACAACGCCTGGGCATGATCCTGATGAGGTTGCAGATGTTCTCCTGAGGGATCTCCTCCCAGACCTGTACTAAAGCATCCATCAACTCCTGGACAGTCTATGGTGCAACGTGACGTTGGAGGATGGAACGAGACATGCTGTCCCAGATGTGCTCAATCGGATTCATGTCTGGGGAATGGGCAGGCTAGTCCATATCTTCAATGCCTTCATCTTGCATGAACTGCTGACACACTCCAGCCACAAGAGGTCTGGCATTGTCCTGCATTAGGAGGAACCCAGGGCCTACCGCACTAGCATATGGTCTCACAAGGGGTCTGATGATCTCATCTTGGTACCTAATGGCACTCAGGCTACCTCTGGCGAGCACATGGAGGGCTGTGCGGCCCTCCAAAGAAATGCCACCCCACACCATTACTGACCCACTGCCAAACCGGTCATGCTGAAGGATGTTGCAGGCAGCAGGTTCACACTCAGCACATGTGACAGATGTGACAGAGTCTGGAGATGCCATGAAGAGAGATCTACTGCCTGCAACATCCTTCAGCATGACCAGTTTGGCAGTGGGTCAGTAATGGTGTGGGTTGGCATTTCTTTGGAGAGCCACACAGTCCTCCATGTGCTCGCCAGAGGTAGCCTGACTGCCATTAGGTACCAAGATGAAATCATCAGACCCCTTGTGAGACCATATGCTAGTGCGGTTGGCCCTGGGTTCCTCCTAATGCAGGACAATGCCAGACCTCATGTGACTGGAGTGTGTCAGCAGTTCCTGCAAGATGAAGGCATTGAAGCTATGGACTGGCCTGCCCGTTCCCCACACTTGAATCCAATTGATCACATCTGGGATAGCATGTCTCGCTCCATCCACCAACGTCACGTTGCACCACAGACTGTCCAGGAGTTGATGGATGCTTTAGTCCAGGTCTGGGAGGAGATCCCTCAGGAGAACATCCGCAACCTCATCAAGAGCATGCCCAGGCATTGTAGGGCGGTCATACAGGCATGTGGAGGCCACACACAATACTGAGCATCATTTTGACTTGTTTCCACTTTAATTTTGTCTTGTTTTAATTTTCATTTTGACTTGTTTCCACTTTTATTTTGGGGTCTCTCCAAATCCAGGCCTCCATTGGAAATTTGATTTCCATTGATGATTTTTGTGTGATTATGTTGACAGCACATTCAACTTTGTACAGAACAGAGTATTCAATGAGACTATTTCATTCATTTAGATCTAGGATGTGATATTTGAGTGTTCCCTTTACTTTTTTGAGCAGTGTATATATATATATATATATATATATATAATATATATATATATATATAACACAGTATATATTGTAAGCTTTTCCGGGGGGTTTAGCTCTAGGATCGCTGTCTGGGTAGACAGAATGGCACGGAAACAGTTCATTCAGACAGCAGTTTGGTGAAAACTGGCCGCAACCAGTTTTATTAAAGTCCACAGCACACAGATAAAAACAAATCATAAACAGAAAACCTGGGCTTGTCTAGCCACTAAATTACACTTAGATAGATGGCCCTCTCTATCCGGGACCCAGACTCTACCAGTCTGTGCCCAAAACAACACATATCACATATGTTACCAGTATGGAGTTTCACAGACACTCCTCTTTATGTCCGAAGGCAACTCCAATGTCCAGACTTGAGAGAGGTCACCTCCTATTCAGTCGCTATTCGCACGGATTCTCACTGCGACTACTCCTGTGTCCGGGGTACTTCCTGCACCCAGACTGAGATAGCTCACACTCTTAGAGACTGCTTCCTTGTGCCAGGACACCTCCCTGTGTCCGGGCTAAAGACAGCTCCCACACTCTTGGAGACACCTTCTGTGTCTGGACCCCTTGTCCAGACTGAATGAGCTCTCAGATTGTGTTTGCAGACACCTACTTCTGGCTTCCTAATCAATACCTGAGTGGCCACAGGTTTGAGCTGCAAACGTGTACTTGAATGGATGGTGTAATGACCTTTCTCCACCACTAGTTTTACAAAGGCACACATTTCCCTCATACAAGTCAGCAAAGTACCTGTGAAATGTACACCCCATTCAATACATACGCTCTCACTGTCTCACATATCCCCTCCCTCTTCTCCAGACCGGAGGGCTGGTCATCCAGACCGGAGGGCTGGTCAACAACCCAAAAGAGACAGTGAACTCCGAACACTGCCTCAGCACTATACTTCTATATAGGTCAGGGACACTTGGTTCCCGAGAACCACCATACTCGTCTCCCAACATCACCTGCAAAGGAATTTCATCTTTATCACGGTCATTACCATTATCAGTATCATCACTATTATGATTAGCATCATCATCATTATCATCATCATTATGATCATCATCATCATTATCATCATCACATAAGTTTAAGCTTGTGGTGTTGAACACATAATATATCCAATCACCTCAACCCACAGTTCACACAGAGACCATGTACTTGTCCCTTGCTCTGTTCAGCCCCGGAATATTAGTCAATGACATTCGCTCATTCCTTAGGGACCTACCGTCTGTCATTGTCACAGACTTCGTCCAGTCACATTTCTGGGACGTAACCTTGTCAGGTCTCCCCTTCGCTCCCAGTGGTCAATCGTAACCTTGTCAGGTCTTGCCTGGGTATCTAAGGTCCGGTTAGACTCCGTACTGTCCTGTACTCTATCGGGTCGTCTGTGTGGGCCTCTCAAACCTGAGTTACTGGAGGTCTCACTACCTCTAAACCCACGCCCACTACCCTCAGGACGTCTTGAAAGGTCCCTAACTTCAGCCTTAGCTGTTCTGTTATTTAGGGGGCCCTTTCTCTGTCGGGTCTCACTATTCTTAGACGGCTGCCATCTTCTGCTGCTCAGATGATGCTGTCTATCTACTCGCTGTCTAGCGAGATTCAATTGTTCTACCTCTCGCAGGTAGGTCACACGGTACGCCACCAGCATGCGCACATATTCCAGACTTTCTTCTGTTCCTATAGCGTAGAATGACACCATGCCGTCTTCATCTGGTATCCAGTCCCGACGATCACGTGGACTGCTTACTTTCACCACACCAGACTTCTTCACCATTATCTGCATGGCTCGGCCATTTCTCCCGATCAGCTTTCTCACCAGAACATGAGGCACCCGGATGACCTCTTCCTGTAGACTGTGAGCTTTTCTCATAAGCTTTAGTTGTCTAACGGTTTGTTCTGTCTTCAACCGGAGAAACCGCTTTGTGCGAATACATCGCCAGTGCATGTCACTTAGGATTGCCACCCTCTTCACTGTAACTTCAGTCGTGGACAAGACCACCAGCTGTTTAGCTCCTGAGGTCGAGTACACCTTACAGGCTCCCACGGCCTTCCTAAACGCTTCATGTACAGACTCACGGGTGCATTCTTCTCTCAAGTCCTCGGGTACATCTACGAGGCACTTGTACCGACACGTTTCTGTCTCACCAGTGGTTTCCAGACGATCAATCAACTCAGGGTTCAGGGACAACTGACTTTCAGCTTCTTCCCCCTTTACACTTCTTCTGAGCTGACTCACAGCTACAATTTCGTGAATTTCCGTCCGGACCACTTCCATTTCATATTTATCTTTCGTTACCACACTCTTAGCTCTCCTCAGGTCTATCTTCTGGCCAAAGGGAGCGAGTGCAACGTGTTTGCCCTTTTCTTTCTCCAAGGAGGCCTTGTTCACCGAGTGACACTGTATCAGGCGACTTTTAAGCGCGAGAACTTCTTCCTCTAGTTCCGCCATTCGCCTCTCAGCTGCCCGTCTCTGAAGCTTCTCTTGCGTCCAGTGGGCTTGTAACCACTCCTTGAGCTCCTTGATCTCGGCTCCGACATCCACCGAATCATCCGAACTCACAGCACTCGAGGAAGTATCTGCGTTACACCTCTCATTTCCAGTGGCCAACTCCTGGCCCTGGTCTGTAGCTTCTCTGAGGGACTCCTCCATCTTTTCCCGCTCAGCTTCCATCTGTCTGAGCTTTTCCTTAAGGCACATCTCCGCCTTCTGGAGAGTATCACAGGACATCTGTAGCTCCTTCACCTGAGCTTCTAGACCTAGGGTCTTTCTGCGCAGATCACCATTTTCATCACGGGTGTCCTGCAGAGTGGTCTCAACCACCTGGCGCATTTGCTCTGCATCCATCTTATCCTCTTCTAGTTTTTCTTTGACCCTGAGGAGATCCACATACTCTTTCTTCATCTGTTGCAGTTCCCTACTGCGTTCATCACACTCCTTCTTGGAGTCACACAGCTCCTGGTTGAGCTGTTCGCGCAGTCGTTCTAGGATTTGTTCACTTCCAGAAACTCCATCCTGCAGCGCCTCCTTCTCACGCTTCAACTGCAAAACCTCTTCCTTGATTTTGCGGCGGTCCTCTTTAATGGCAAAGAACATATTCTGCCACAGGATAACTTCCTCGTTGCCTCCTTTTAGATCTCGCTGGTCTGAGGACACGTCCTCCAGGTTTTCACATAATTGCAGCATGTCACTCTGATACTGCAGCCGAATAGTTTCCAGCTCTTGGCCCTGACTGGCCACCTCCTCTTCTACCTCTAAAGGAGAATCCACACTTGAAGCATAGGCAGACAGTACTACATTCTCTTCATTTCCATTTTCAGCGAGTACTACCGGAACAACCTTTTTGTGGCCCTTGCGCCGTCTACGACGAGAGGAGGACTCTCTTCCCTCGTCTAGCCTCTCCTGACTGAACTCACTTTTTACTTTCATAGTGTCCCAGTCAGCTACAGGGTCTGTGTCACTCCCCATGGTGTTGTGGACTAACAGGTCACCTCCCACTTTGACATCACCCCTTCTACTGGAGCTACCCCGTTATCAACGGTCACATTGTCATTTTTAGGAGGTCCCAGCCCACCACCAGTAACAATTTTCATTTTTCCACACTCTACACTCTTGTGAAAATCCGCCCCTTTTTTAGACTCCGCCCCCTTTTTAACAACCACACCGGCAGGGTAATTTTTACACAAAAAATCAGCAGCAGTCTTAGGACTCAGTTCACAACATCTCTTACCACCTCCCCGGGCACTCTGTGACAACACTGGCACCCCCGGAGAGTCCATAGAATGGTCCACTGCCGCCATTCCATACGGTGCCCATGGTTCCCGCACCATGTCCAGTTGCATGTCCAGTAGACATTTCTCAAATATGCGGTCCGACTTGTCAGACCCATTCGCTGCTCCGTTCACAGCCATCGCGGAGCACTGTTCACACCAGAACTTCACCGCTTTCCCTTGAAAAAATCTTTGTGGCCCCGCCGAGCCACAGCAAACTGGATTTGAGTGCGACGACAATCTTCACAACCCCGCCGAGTTGCAGCAAGATGCCTTCGTGACCCCACTGAGTCACAGCAAGATGCTTGTATCCACACTCGTCTTCCATGCTGTCAGACTTCTCTGTCTCAACAACGGCAGTCTTCACTCAAGACATACACACTACACAGCTTTTTTTCCACAGAAAATTCAGCCTTGCTGTGCAACCACTTTTTTTTTTTTTTTTTCCTTTGCAAAGTCTATTAGGGCTACTGTCTTTAAGACTGCTCCACAAACTTTTCTTTTGCTGCTGCACATTCCACAGTCATTTTCACAACAAGTTCAGCTTTGCTGTGCATACATTTCCTCTCTGCAGACCCTATCAGGGCCACTGTCTCTCCAAGACTGCTCCAAACAGACGTTTCTGCTGACACACACTTTTTTTTTTTCTGTTGCTATTTCAATAGACTTCACCTTTAATGCTGTCTCTCGCCACTGTGCTGCATGCACACTCCAGCACTAACTGTACCAGGCCCTGCGCTGCCCCAGCATTCTCCGCCAATTGTAGCCTTTTCCGGGGGGTTTAGCTCTAGGATCGCTGTCTGGGTAGACAGAATGGCACGGAAACAGTTCATTCAGACAGCAGTTTGGTGAAAACTGGCCGCAACCAGTTTTATTAAAGTCCACAGCACACAGATAAAAACAAATCATAAACAGAAAACCTGGGCTTGTCTAGCCACTAAATTACACTTAGATAGATGGCCCTCTCTATCCGGGACCCAGACTCTACCAGTCTGTGCCCAAAACAACACATATCACATATGTTACCAGTATGGAGTTTCACAGACACTCCTCTTTATGTCCGAAGGCAACTCCAATGTCCAGACTTGAGAGAGGTCACCTCCTATTCAGTCGCTATTCGCACGGATTCTCACTGCGACTACTCCTGTGTCCGGGGTACTTCCTGCACCCAGACTGAGATAGCTCACACTCTTAGAGACTGCTTCCTTGTGCCAGGACACCTCCCTGTGTCCGGGCTAAAGACAGCTCCCACACTCTTGGAGACACCTTCTGTGTCTGGACCCCTTGTCCAGACTGAATGAGCTCTCAGATTGTGTTTGCAGACACCTACTTCTGGCTTCCTAATCAATACCTGAGTGGCCACAGGTTTGAGCTGCAAACGTGTACTTGAATGGATGGTGTAATGACCTTTCTCCACCACTAGTTTTACAAAGGCACACATTTCCCTCATACAAGTCAGCAAAGTACCTGTGAAATGTACACCCCATTCAATACATACGCTCTCACTGTCTCACAATATATATACCTAAAATATAAAGGAAATGTGTCATCTTTAACATTAAGCCTTTTAGAGATCATTTCATTTTCAACTTGCTTAACTGTTCACAATGACAGTAATTTTAACCAGGGGTGGACACAGGTAGAAAAGGACCCCTATGTAAAAACTGTATATCGGCCCTATAGGAACCAATCATAATGCACATAATGGATCATCATAATGCACAAATTCACCTGCTGCTTTAGAAGTAGAGATCAGCCCCCTCACATCTTGGGCCCCTGTGCGTCTTCACAGGTTGTACCAATTATATGTCTACCCCTTCCACCAGGGATGCATTCAGCATCTTTTTCTCTGAGCTAGAATGCCAGGGATTACAATAACAATCAGCAATGTTACTTAACCCCTCTCTGACATCAGACGTACTATCCCGTCCATGAAACCCGTGCCATTCTGACCATGGACGGGATAGTACGTCATGCCCTTTAATGCGACATCGCGACTTAAGTAGCGGTGATCGCATTAAAATTCCGACGCCAGCTTACCTCTTGGAAGTTGGCGTCGGCATCCCGGGCTGCGTCCTCCCCCCTCAGGCCTCCCGATCGCTGTGATTGGCTGTTGAATTCTGAACAGCCAATCACAGCCTTTCTCACTGTTTCAGCCAATCAGAGCGGCTGAAACAGTGAGATCGCAGGCTAGGATCGAGTACCGATGTACTCGATCCTAGGCCTGGGCCTAGGAAGGTCCAGACCCCCCCCGGATTGGCGCGATCGCCGATCACATCGATCGCGCCAATCGCAGGGCACAGCCGCGGTATATCCGCGCTGTGCCCTGCCTGTACCTGCCTGGATCGGTGCAGTAATAGCACCGATCCTAGGCCAGGGCCTGTAGGGCATGAAGGAGCTGATTGGCGCGATCGATGTCATCGACGATCGCGCCAATCACAGAACACAGCAGCTGTGTGACCGCTCTGTGCCCTGCTAGGTGACCTGCCGGTGACCTGCCTAGGAATCGGAGCTGTGAGCTCCGATTACTAGGCCGGTGCCTAGCAACCGGCAATGCAGGGGTCTCCTTTGATTGATGGGATTGATGTGATCATCGATCCCACCAATGACAGGTCACAGCAGCGATGTGACCGCTCTGTGACCTGTCTGCAAACTGGCTCTGACCTGTCTGACCGCACTGCAGGGGTCCTCACACTTGCTGAGGATTCCTGCTGTGCGGTCACACTGCCAGATCTCCTCCTGTGCTGGGCCTTGTGGTGCCACAGTAGCCTGTGACACCACAACTCCTGCTGAAGAAAGAAGAAAGAAGAGAGAAGAAAGAAGAGAAAAGAAAGAAAAGACTACAAACGTGAGTTTTTGAGCCCCGATCCCTGCCCGATCCACCCCAATCCCCCCATTCCCCCATCCCCCCTTCCCTTTCCCCCTCTTTTTACCCCCCCTTTGCGCCGCCGAGCGTTGATTGGTGACGCAGTTCACCGATCAACACTTTCGCACCCCCCTCCGTGCGCACATCCAGCAGCCGCAAACTTTGATAAGTGACAGCGGTCACTTATCAGAGCTCGTGCCTGCCGTTTTTTTTTTCACCCCCCCTTTCCGCCACTCCCGTGCGCACATCCAGCAGCCACGGAACTTTGATAAGTGACACCAGTCACTTATCAGAGCTCGTTCCTGCCGTTTTTTGTTTTTTTTCACCAACTTTTCCGCCACTCCCGTGCGCACATCGAGCAGCCACGGAACTTTGATAAGTGACACCAGTCACTTATCAGAGCTCGTTCCTGCTGTTTTTTTTTTTTTCCACCAACTTTTCCGCCACTCCCGTGCGCACATCCAGCAGCCGCGGAACTTTGATAAGTGACACCAGTCACTTATCAGAGCTCGTTCCTGCTGTTTTTTTTTTTTTTTTTCACCAACTTTTCCGGCACTCCCGTGCGCACATCCAGCAGCCGCGGAACTTTGATAAGTGACAGCGGTCACTTATCAGAGCTCGTGCCTGCCAGTTTTTTTTTTCACCCCACTTTCCGCCACTCCCGTGCGCACATCCAGCAGCCGCTGAACTTTGATAAGTGACAGCGGTCACTTATCGGAGCTCGTGCCTGCCAGTTTTTTTTTTTTTTCACCCCCCTTTCCGCCACTCCCGTGCGCACATCCAGCAGCCGCGGAACTTTTATAAGTGACAGCGGTCACTTATCAGAGCTCGTGCCTGCCAGTTTTTTTTTTTTTCACCCCCCTTTCCGCCACTCCTGTGCGCACATCCAGCAGCCGCGGAACTTTGATAAGTGACACCGGTCACTTATCAGAGCTCGTGCCTGCCAGTTTTTTTTTTCACCCCCCTTTCCGTCACTCCCGTGCGCACATTCAGCAGCCACGGAACTTTGGTAAGTGACACCGGTCACTTATCAGAGCTCGTGCCTGCTGGTTTAGACTTTTTTTCACAGGCCTTTTTTTTCCCTATTCGCTTGCTTTTCTTTTAGCTTTTTCTTTTCAGCTTAGTTTACACCAATCACTATCCCCCCCCACACACACACAGTTATAAATAAAGTTCACACAAAGCACCACATTCACAAAAAAAATGTCCCGCTCGTCACGCTCATCCCAACAGCGCTATTCAGTGGAGGAGGCATACGCTTTCCTTGCCTCCGACACTGATAGCGAGGGAGAGGATCCCACATTTCTTTATTTTTCAGATGAAGATTCTTCTTCCTCTTCATCTTCCTCCTCGGGTCCTGCGGAACCGCCACGCAGACGCCCCAGGACAGAACATGAGGCAGCGCCCGCCCCTGAAAATGAACCAGCGCACCCCTCTTCGGACCCCGTATGGACCCCGGCCCCCGAAAATTACGAGCCACTGATTCCTGATTTTGTGGCAGAATCAGGAATCAGGTTTGACTCCACCGGCTTCACAGAAATAGACTTTTTCAAAGTCTTTTTCTCTGAGGATTTAATTAACCTCATGGTGGAGCAAACAAATTTGTACGCTCGGCAATTTTTGGCGCAAAACCCCCGTTCATCATTTTCCAACTGGTCTCCTGTAGACGCAGTTGAAATGATGCAGTTTTGGGGCCTGGTCCTCCATATGGGGATCCTGAAGAAGCCAGAAATTCGGCAATATTGGAGTGTTGATATTTTATACAACACTCCACTGTTCCGAATGGTCATGGCTCGGACGCGTTTTGAGGCCATCCACAAATTCCTGCATTATAATGATAATGCACAGTGTCCCCCATGAGATGACCCCAACTTTGACCGCCTGTTCAAAGTTCGGCCGGTCATCGAACACTTCAACAAAAAGTTTGCTGAAGTGTACGTGCCCCAAAGGGACATCTGCGTGGATGAGTCCTTGGTTCATTTTAAGGGACGGCTCGCATTCCGCCAGTACCTGCCCAGCAAGAGGGCAAGGTACGGAATAAAACTCTACAAGCTGTGTGAGAGTACCTCAGGGTACACACACAGCTTTAGAGTTTACGAAGGAAAGGACACCAGGATTGTACCCCCTGAGTGTCCCCCCGTCCTGGGAGTGAGTGGGAAAATTGTGTGGGATTTGGTGCACCCACTGCTGGATAAAGGTTATCACCTTTACACTGATAACTTTTATTCCAGCATCTCACTCTACAAATCCCTCTCTGCGCGAGGTACCGCAGCCTGCGGTACCGTCCGCAAAAATCAGAGAGGCCTCCCAAAGTCGCTACTTGGGCTGATGCTCAGAAAGGGTGAGAGCAGAGCCCAATGTAGCGACCACCTGTTGGTGGTCAAGTACAAGGACAAGAGGGATGTCCTTCTCTTGACCACCATACATGGTGATGGCAGCGCCCTCAGCACTGTACGGGATACCTCTACACAGGTCCGCAAACCGGACTGTGTACTGGGGTACAATAAATACATGGGGGGTGTTGATCTTTCTGATCAACTCCTCCAACCGTACAGTGCTTTGAGAAAGGCCAAGGTGTGGTACAAGAAGCTTTCCGTGCACATCATCCAAATGGCAATGCTCAATGCTTTCCTGCTGTCACGATGTGCACGCAACAGCGATACGACGTACCTTGAGTTTCAGGAGGTAGTGGTTAAGGCCCTGATGTTTGGCGCTCAGGAAACAGCGGGCCCCAGTACTTCCGGAACTGAAGGTGCTCGTATCATACCAGGTCAGCATTTCCCGGGGGTGGTCCCGCCAACTGGAAGAAAAGGTAAGCCGCAAAAAAGGTGCCGAGTGTGTTACAAAAGGGGAATACGCAAGGACACCACTTACCAATGCGACACCTGCCCCAAAAAACCTGGCCTGTGTATGAAGGATTGTTTCAAATTGTACCACACCTCCATGCACTACTAATTTACTTTACAGGAAAGATTAGTTCCAGAAGGGGGGCACATTTAGAAAAGTTCCTTGGGAGTCTACTTTCCAAAATTATGTCACTTGTGTTTTTTTTTTTACTGTTTAGGCACATCAGGGGCTCTGCAAACGGAACATGACGCCCGCAGACCATTCCATCAAAGTCTGCTTCCAAAACGTCACAATTTCCCTTCTGAGCCTCGAATTGTGCCCAAACAGTTTTTACCCACATATGGGGTACCAGTGTACTCAGGACAAATTGAACAACAACTTTTGGTGTCCAATTTCTCCTCTTAACCTTGGGAAAATAAAAAATTGGGGACTAAAACATCATTTGTGTGAGGTAAAAAGTTGGATTTTTTTTTTCACACCTGGGCATTATAAACTTTAGTGAAACACTTGGGGGTTCAAAGTGCTTATCACACACCTAGATAAGTTCCTTAGGGGGTCTAGTTTCCAAAATGGGGTCACATGTGGGAGGTTTCCACTGTTTAGGCACATCAGGGGCTCTGCTAACGGAACATGACGCCCGCAGACCATTCCATCAAAGTCTGCATTCCAAAACGTCACTGCTTCCCTTCCGAGCCCTGCCGTATGCCCAAACAGTGGATCCCCCCAACATATGGGGTATCAGCGTACTCAGGACAAATTGGACAACCACTTTTGGGGTCCAATTTCTCCTCTTACCCTTGGGAAAATAAAAAATTGGGGACTAAAACATCACTTTTGTGGAAAAAAAAAATATTTTTTTTTTCACGCCAGGGCATTATAAACGTTAGTGAAACACTTGGGGGTTCAAAGTGCTCACCACACCCCTATATAAGTTCCTTAGGGGTCTAGTTTCCAAAATGGGGTCACATGTGGGGGGTTTCCACTGTTTAGGCACATCAGGGGCTCTGCTAACGGAACATGACGCCCGCAGACCATTCCATCAAAGTCTGCATTCCAAAACGTCACTGCTTCCCTTCCGAGCCCTGCCGTATGCCCAAACAGTGGATCCCCCCAACATATGGGGTATCAGCGTACTCAGGACAAATTGGACAACCACTTTTGGGGTCCAATTTCTCCTCTTACCCTTGGGAAAATAAAAAATTGGGGACTAAAACATCACTTTTGTGGAAAAAAAAAAATATTTTTTTTTTCACGCCAGGGCATTATAAACGTTAGTGAAACACTTGGGGGTTCAAAGTGCTCACCACACCCCTATATAAGTTCCTTAGGGGGTCTAGTTTGCAAAATGGGGTCACATGTGGGGGGTTTCCACTGTTTAGGCACATCAGGGGCTCTGCTAACGGAACATGACGCCCGCAGACCATTCCATCAAAGTCTGCATTCCAAAACGTCACTGCTTCCCTTCCGAGCCCTGCCGTATGCCCAAACAGTGGATCCCCCCAACATATGGGGTATCAGCGTACTCAGGACAAATTGGACAACCACTTTTGGGGTCCAATTTCTCCTCTTACCCTTGGGAAAATAAAAAATTGGGGACTAAAACATCACTTTTGTGAAAAAAAAATATATATTTTTTTCACGCCAGAGCATTATAAACGTTAGTGAAACACTTGGGGGTTCAAAGTGCTTACCACACCCTAGATAAGTTCCTTAGGGGGTCTAGTTTCCAAAATGGGGTCACATGTGGGGGGTTTCCACTGTTTAGGCACATCAGGGGCTCTGCTAATGGAACATGACGCCCGCAGACCATTCCATCAAAGTCTGCATTCCAAAACGTTACTGCTTCCCTTCCGAGCCCTGCCGTGTGCCCAAACAGTGGATTCCCCCAACATATGGGGTATCAGCGTACTCAGGACAAATTGGACAATCACTTTTGGGGTCTAATTTCTCCTCTTACCCTTGGGAAAATAAAAAATTGGGGACTAAAACATCACTTTTGTGGAAAAAAAAATATTATTTATAATGCCAGGGCATTATAAACGTTAGTGAAACACTTGGGGTTCAAAGTGCTCACCACACACCTAGATAAGTTCCTTAGGGGGTCTAGTTTCCAAAATGGGGTCACATGTGGGGGGTTTCCACTGTTTAGGCACATCAGGGGCCCTCCAAACGCGACATGGCGTCCGTTCGCAATTCCAGCCAATTTTGGTTTGGAAAAGTCAAACGGCGCTCCTTCCCTTTCAAGCCCTGCCGTGCGCCCAAACAGTGGTTCCCCCCCACATATTGGGTATCAGCGTACTCAGGACATGTTGGACAACAACTTTTGTGGTCCAATTTCTCCTCTTACCCTTGGGAAAATAAAAAATTTGGGACTAAAACATCATGCTTGTGGAAAAAATATGATTTTTTTTCTTCACGGCTCTACATTACAAACTTGCGTGAATCACTTGAGGGTTCAAAGTGCTCACCACACATCTAGATAAGTTCCTTAGGGAGTCTAGTTTCCAAAATGTGGTGACATGTGGGGGGTTTCCACTGTTTAGGCACATCAGGGGCCCTCCAAACGCGACATGGCGTCCGTTCGCAATTCCAGCCAATTTTGGTTTGGAAAAGTCAAACGGCGCTCCTTCCCTTTCAAGCCCTGCCGTGCGCCCAAACAGTGGTTCCCCCCACATATTGGGTATCAGCGTACTCAGGACATGTTGGACAACAACTTTTGTGGTCCAATTTCTCCTCTTACCCTTGGGAAAATAAAAATTTGGGGACTAAAATATCATGTTTGTGGAAAAAATATGATTTTTTTTCTTCACGGCTCTACATTACAAACTTGCGTGAAGCACTTGAGGGTTCAAAGTGCTCACCACACATCTAGATAAGTTCCTTAGGGGGTCTAGTTTCCAAAATGGGGTCACATTTGGGGGGTTTCCACTGTTTAGGCACATCAGGGGCCCTCCAAACGCGACATGGCGTCCGTTCGCAATTCCAGCCAATTTTGGTTTGGAAAAGTCAAACGGCGCTCCTTCCCTTTCAAGCCCTGCCGTGCGCCCAAACAGTGGTTCCCCCCCACATATGGGGTATCAGCGTACTCAGGACATGTTGGACAACAACTTTTGTGGTCCAATTTCTCCTCTTACCCTTGGGAAAATAAAAATTTGGGGACTAAAACATCATGTTTGTGGAAAAAATATGATTTTTTTCTTCACGGCTCTACATTACAAACTTGCGTGAAGCACTTGAGGGTTCAAAGTGCTCACCACACATCTAGATAAGTTCCTTAGGGGGTCTAGTTTCCAAAATGGGGTCACATGTGGGGGGTTTCCACTGTTTAGGCACATCAGGGGCCCTCCAAACGCGACATGGCGTCCGTTCGCAATTCCAGCCAATTTTGGTTTGGAAAAGTCAATTGGCGCTCCTTCCCTTTCAAGCCCTGCCATGCGCCCAGTGGTTCCCCCCCACATATGGGGTATCAGCGTACTCAGGACATGTTGGACAACAACTTTTGTGGTCCAATTTCTCCTCTTACCCTTGGGAAAATAAAAAATTTGGGACTAAAACATCATGCTTGTGGAAAAAATATGATTTTTTTTCTTCACGGCTCTACATTACAAACTTGCGTGAATCACTTGAGGGTTCAAAGTGCTCACCACACATCTAGATAAGTTCCTTAGGGAGTCTAGTTTCCAAAATGTGGTGACATGTGGGGGGTTTCCACTGTTTAGGCACATCAGGGGCCCTCCAAACGCGACATGGCGTCCGTTCGCAATTCCAGCCAATTTTGGTTTGGAAAAGTCAAACGGCGCTCCTTCCCTTTCAAGCCCTGCCGTGCGCCCAAACAGTGGTTCCCCCCCACATATTGGGTATCAGCGTACTCAGGACATGTTGGACAACAACTTTTGTGGTCCAATTTCTCTCTTACCCTTGGGAAAATAAAAATTTGGGGACTAAAATATCATGTTTGTGGAAAAAATATGATTTTTTTTCTTCACGGCTCTACATTACAAACTTGCGTGAAGCACTTGAGGGTTCAAAGTGCTCACCACACATCTAGATAAGTTCCTTAGGGGGTCTAGTTTCCAAAATGGGGTCACATTTGGGGGGTTTCCACTGTTTAGGCACATCAGGGGCCCTCCAAACGCGACATGGCGTCCGTTCGCAATTCCAGCCAATTTTGGTTTGGAAAAGTCAAACGGCGCTCCTTCCCTTTCAAGCCCTGCCGTGCGCCCAAACAGTGGTTCCCCCCCACATATGGGGTATCAGCGTACTCAGGACATGTTGGACAACAACTTTTGTGGTCCAATTTCTCCTCTTACCCTTGGGAAAATAAAAATTTGGGGACTAAAACATCATGTTTGTGGAAAAAATATGATTTTTTTCTTCACGGCTCTACATTACAAACTTGCGTGAAGCACTTGAGGGTTCAAAGTGCTCACCACACATCTAGATAAGTTCCTTAGGGGGTCTAGTTTCCAAAATGGGGTCACATGTGGGGGGTTTCCACTGTTTAGGCACATCAGGGGCCCTCCAAACGCGACATGGCGTCCGTTCGCAATTCCAGCCAATTTTGGTTTGGAAAAGTCAATTGGCGCTCCTTCCCTTTCAAGCCCTGCCATGCGCCCAGTGGTTCCCCCCCACATATGGGGTATCAGCGTACTCAGGACAAGTTGGACAACAACTTTTGTGGTTCAATTTCTCCTCTTACCCTTGGGGAAAAAAAATTTGGGGACTAAAACATCATGCTTGTGGAAAAAATATGATTTTTTTTCTTCACGGCTCTACATTACAAACTTGCGTGAAGCACTTGAGGGTTCAAACTACTCACCACACATCTAGATAAGTTCCTTAGGGGGTCTAGTTTCTAAAATGGGGTCACATGTGGGGGGTTTCCACTGTTTAGGCACATCAGGGCCTCTCCAAACGTGACATGGCGTCCGTTCTCAATTCCAGCCAATTTTGGTTTGGAAAAGTCAAACTGCGCTCCTTCCATTCCGAGCCCTGCCGTGTGCCCAAACAGTGGTTTTCCCTCACATATGGGGTATCGGCGTACTCAGGAGAAATTGCACAACAACTTTATCGGTCCTTTTTCTCCTTTTTCCCTTGTGAAAATAAAAAAAATGTTTGTAAAAGATCATTTTTGTGACTAAAAAGTAAAATGTTCATTTTTTCCTTCCACGTTGCTTCAGCTCCTCTGAAGCACCTGAAGGGTTAATAAACTTCTTGAATATGGTTTTCAGTACCTTGAGGGGTGTAGTTTTTAGAATGGTGTCACTTTTGGGTATTTTCTGCTATATAGACCCCTCAAAGTGACTTCAAATATGAGGTGGTCCCTAAAAAAAATGGCTTTGTAAATTTTGTTGTAAAAATGAGAAATCGCTGGTCAACTTTTAACCCTTATAATTTCCTAACAAAAAAAAATTTTGTTTCCAAAATTGTGCTGATGTAAAGTAGACATGTGGGAAATGTTATTTCTTAACTATTTTGTGTGACATATTTCTCTGTTTTAAGGGAATAAAAATTCAAAGTTTGAAAATTGCAAAATTTTCAAAATTTTTGCCATATTTGCGTTTTTTCATAAATAAACGCAAGTTATATGGAAGAAATTTTACCACTATCATGAAGTACAATATGTCACGAGAAAACAATCTCAGAATCGCGAAGATCCGTTGAAGCGTTCCAGAGTTATAACCTCATAAAGAGACAGTGGTCAGAATTGTAAAAATTGGCCCGGTCATTAACGTGCAAACCACCCTTGGGGTGAAGGGGTTAAAAACCTTTTTTGACCTTAGACTGCTAATAATACTGGCAATGACCCATTTAGTGACGTAGGCTACTAGGAATGTTAACATATACACTAGAAAACTATTATACATTAATACATTATTTTTAAAACAAAGCGGTCATAATTTAATTACAGTTTTAACTTTACCATCTGCAAAAAATAACCAAAAAGATCTTAAAACTATCATTAGTAATACTGTATGAACTAATGTAATAGTTCTGTGGTGATGATGTTTGTACCCATTTTGCAGATGTCTCTTTTAATAAGTTCTTAGTTTCCAAGGAACCACTTGGCTGTTGACAATTATTTGTACCTTCACTCTGTTCTTACATTGCAATGAAATGATTCCATAGTCTGCTCATAAATGTTTGAAGCTCTATGACAAATTTCTGAATCATATCCATTACCTGCTATGTTCTATGCTTTTTAATTATGAAAATTGTTCATTTCTTACCCACTTTCATATTAAAACTGCTGAAACATTAGAACACTGCTGTCGTTATTGTGAAAATCTTCCTGAAGAGTTTATGTTTCTTAATTAAAATGTTGAAGAACATCACAAAGATTAAAATTGTGCTATGATCTTGTTTGCTGGAGAAACATCTTGATATGTTTCATTCATTACTATCTTTTCAGAAAGTATCTCCACTTTCTTGACAATTGGTTAAGTTAATTGTATTTAGCTTAAATGGGTACTGTATTTTCAACTAAAGCCATGAATTAGAAATACAGGCAAAATTAAGAAATATGCTGTATAATTGGACAGAGGGATGGCCACCAATGTGAAGTAGTGGAAAGTCTTAGTGTCTACAAGTTTAAATGGCAACATTTCCAGAGCAAGCAATCTAGAAATGTGCCTATAAGGTCTTTGGTCCAATGGGTGGGTGGCTGTGTATTTCTGTTTGCATTTCAAGGCCAGTGGTAGGGACAGCTGAATGCTGTGCTGGGACAAACAATTAGTCGCGGTTGATGATGGTGCTTGCAAATGAGTAATGACATGTGCAGGGTGGGAGGCATCTGTGCCTGAGACTTGGACAGGGGATTGGCAAGCACGTAGCACAGGGGAAGAGGCAGTAGTGTCACCCACAAACAATAACTGTAGACCATGGCGTTTGGCCCACTTGTTGGGTATTTTTATGACATGTGCCTGAGCATGCTGGTTGTGGTCAGACTGTGAGTGGTCAGGCCCCTGCTGATCTTGGTATGGCACAGGTTGCAAATTACCTTTTATCGTCCACAGAGTGAGGAACACCTTACATTTGGCTGGGTAACTTGCACAGGTGTGGGTGCTCTGTAAAACAGTTGCCTGCCTCTCCCTTTGGCCACCACACAGCCTCTTCCTGCCTGTTACGGTGCTGCAACATCCCTCCCCCTTTGCATTGTTGGCCTCGCTCTGCATGGCACCCCATCTTCCACTTTTGCACTCTGATCCTCCTCCTGACTTGTTGACTTTACAACATCACTTTTTGGTTTCTGTGTCTCATCATAATATACAGTACAGACCAAAAGTTTGGACACACCTTCTCATTCAAAGATTTTTATGTATATTCATGACTATGAAAATTGTAGAATCACACTGAAGGCATCAAAACTATGAATTAACACATGTGGAATTATACATTACACTTTACAAAAAAGTGTGAAACAACTGAAAATATGTCTTATATTCTATGTTCTTCAAAGTAGCCACCTTTTGCTTTGATTACTGCTTTGCATGCAGAAAAGGTGAACGGCTGGACTCTACATGCCTAGTTCCCACCGTGAGGCATGGAGGAGGTGGTGTGATGGTGTGGGGGTGCTTTGCTGGTGACACTGTTGGGGATTTATTCAAAATTGAAGCGGTGAGCGGTCCAGTTCACCCCAAACCATCTCGATTGGGTTCAGGTCTGGTGACTGTGGAGGCCAGGTCATCTGGCGTAGCACCCCAACACTCTCCTTCTTGGTCAAATAGCCCTTACACAGCCTGGAGGTGTGTTTGTGGTCATTGTCCTGTTGAAAAATAAATGATGGTCCAACTAAACGCAAACCGGATGGAATAGCATGCCGCTGCAAGATGCTGTAGTAGCCATTCTGGTTCACTATGCCTGCAATTTTCAATAAATTCCCATCAGTATCACCAGCAAAGCACCCCCACACCATCACACCACCTCCTCCATGCTTCACGGTGGGAACCAGGCATGTAGAATCCATCCGTTCACCTTTTCTGCGTGCAAAGCAGTAATCAAAGCAAAAGGTGGCTACTTTGAAGAACCTAGAATATAAGACATATTTTCAGTTGTTTCACACTTTTTTGTAAAGTGTAATGTATAATTCCACATGTGTTAATTCATAGTTTTGATGCCTTCAGTGTGATTCTACAATTTTCATAGTCATGAATATACATAAAAATCTTTGAATGAGAAGGTGTGTCCAAACTTTTGGTCTGTACTGTACCTCTTGAGACACTAATTGCCATTCCCCATAATTGTCTTCTGACCGTGGCTGTTCAAATATTTGGGCATCACTACACAGGATCTCCTCATGTCCCTCTCGAGATGTGCAGGGCGAGAGTTCAGAATCAATAAATGGAATTGTAAAGAGCTCCTTGGACTGTCCGAGTGTGGGATCACTTGGCTCCTGCGACTCACCATGGTGATAGGAAGGAGGATCAGGGTAATTATTATAAGGTCCAGACTATTGGCTAGTGAGCCTGAACCATGTGAAAGACAAGGTGGTGCTGTGAAACATACTGCCATCCAACCGACCACATGTTTGTACTGTTCTGGCTTCAAGAGTGTTGTCCTGCACCCCCCTGCAGAGTGGGACAGTAGTCTAGGTCTCGTGGATGAGCATGTTTGTTGTACTTCCAGAACAAGCACAGTTTCGCCTGGCCCAAGGCCTCTGCCTCTGCGTGCACCATCAGCAGCATGCCCACTTTCCCATCCCTTCACATTTCAAATTAGGTACACATGTGGTCAAAATTGTTGGCACCACTCATTTAATGACAGAAAAACCCACAATGGTCACAGAAATAACTTGAATCTGACAAAAGTAATAATAAATCAAAAATCTATGAAAATGAACAAATGAAAGTCAGACATTGCTTTTCAACCATGCTTCCACAGAATTATTAACAAAATAAAACTCATGAAATAGGCCTGGACAGAGATGATGGTACCCTTTGTGAAGGAAACCCGGTTCCTAGCACGTCACCAATGTGACGTAACTACACAGGCACAGCTCTCCAGTGCCCCCTTTGTCTCTCAGGTCAGTAAGGGAACTGCACCTAGAGCAAATGGCCGCCAGGGAAGATGTTCTGTTACCCACTGGGTATTCTAAGATTTGTAATCAGAGTAAAAGCATCAGCCAAAAATTAATTTTATAGTTTAATTGCCTTAAGGGCGCACTAGATAATTACAGAGATATACAGTAAGCTATACAACGGAATTACAGTGGATTTGCAGTCAGAGTAAAATATAACCATAATGGTACGAGGCTTAGAGATATTAAACTGTAGGTCTATTTTACCAGGTTGTAGGTTCATGTGGATGCCGGGAGCTCTGCAGTCCACAGGTATAAGAATCTTAGTTGCCGGACAGTCCCCAAAGCTCCCTTGGCAGATCTGTCCCCTGTTCCTTCTTAGATCATCGTCTTGTTCTTCCGTGAGAGTGAATGTCTCTACCATGTGCTCTCAGTTCTTAAACATGCTGGGTTCCTCCCCCAGTGTCAGAGGGTGGGCTAATAATCTCCACCCTTCAGCTCCCTGCAGAATTTATTCCCAATATCTAAGAAAGGGGGTAACATTCTCAAGGATGATCGGATCAGGACATGAGAGGTACCAGTGAATGCGGTTTGTTTTGCCTGTCGTGTGGAGAGCAGACATTGCCCCATTGGGATCTGTGGAGGGCCAATCTCTATATCTCAGGTCCCCGAGCCCTCACTGATTCGGGAGTCGCACTGATAGATGCGCGATTTCCACAGGATCAAGCAGATATTTTATATGAGTCTGTACCTCTAAAGGTGTGCTCATAATCCATGATCCTAGGATGGAGTCGGAGTGGCTGAGAGAGACAATGGATGTGTATTTCTGTGTCTAGCTGACAGGTATAATCTAATTGAAGCCCCCAGGCAACTCCAGGCCCCATGCTGGTGTGGCTCCGTACTAAAGCGTTGAAGCCCTGTTTTGGCCTTATCTCCTTAGCATACTAAAAGACCTTGCTATTCAAACATTGGAGCACTAAATCCTGTTTTCTTCAATATGCGTACAGGGATGGGGGTAGGAGCAGTTAGCTGCCTGTGACTCTGTGAACTCAGACAAAATGGCACGTGGGACAGGCCAGGCTCAGACCTGAGGCAAGCATTATGCCCCATATCCAAGATGGCGGCTGTTCCTTCATCACACCCTTAACTTAATATTTTGTTGCACAACCATTTGAGGCAATCACTGCAATCAAACGATTCCTGTAACTGTCAATGAGACTTCTGCACCTCTCGACATGTATTTTGGTCCAATACTCAAGAGCAAACTGCT
This sequence comes from Oophaga sylvatica, assembly GCA_033576555.1. Lineage (NCBI taxonomy): Eukaryota > Metazoa > Chordata > Amphibia > Anura > Dendrobatidae > Oophaga > Oophaga sylvatica. The sequence continues at coordinate 306,197,332 of JARQOD010000002.1, read as the reverse complement.
CCAGTTGTCTCGTGTTTGTAGGTTGCATTTTCCAGATGGCATGTTTCAGCTCTTTCCAATGATGCTCAATAGGATTTAGGTCAGGGCTCATAGAAGGCCACTTCAGAATAGTCCAATGTTTTCCTCTTAGCCATTCTTGTGTGTTTGTAGCTGTGTGTTTTGGGTTATTATCCTGTTGCAAAACCCATGACCTGTGACTGAGACCAAGCTTTCTGATACTGGGCAGCACATTTTTCTCTAGAATCCCTTGATGTTCTTGAGATTTCATTGTATCCTGCACAGATTCTAGACACCTTGCTTGATGCCTCCATGTTTCATAGTAGCTTTATGACTTGTCAACATGTAGCTTGGCTATTTCCAGTCTGGCTTTTTTATGATTTTTTTCAACAATGGTGTCCTCCTTGGTCGTCTCCCATGAAGTCCACTTTGGCTCATACAACGACGGATGTTCCTTGAGCTTGAAGTTCACCTTTAATCTGTTTAGAAGTTTTTCTGGGCTCTTTTGTTACCATTCGTATTATCCGTCTCTTTGAGTTGTCATCAATTTTCCTCCTGCGTCCACGTCTAGGGAGGTTGGCTACAGTCCCATGGATCTTAAATTTCTGAATAATATGTGCAACTGTAGTCACAGGAACATCAAATTGCTTTGAGATGGTCTTATCACTTTTACCTTTAACATGTTTGTCTATAATTTTCTTTCTAATCTCTTGAAACAACTATTTCCTTCTCTTCCTCTGGTCCATGTTGAGTGTGATATATACCATGTCACCAAACGGCACAGTGAATTTCTGTAGCCCTCTATACAGGCCCACTCATTGATTCCAAGATGGTAGACATCTATGATGCTAATTACTGGACATAATTTGATTTAATATGTCCCTTTTGTCACATTATTTTCAGGGTTACCATCATTTCTGTCCAGGCCTATCTCATAAGTTTTATTTTTTTTTAATTCTGTGGAAACATGGTTGAAAAGGAATGTCTGACTTTCATTTGTTCATTTTCATAGAGTTTTGATTTATTATTTTTGTCAGATTCAAGTTATTTCTGTGACCATTGTATGTTTTTTCTGTCATTAAACAAGGGGTGCCAACAATTTTCACCACGTGTGTATGTAGTTAGTCTACAGGTTAACACATTATTATGCTGCCCAGTGCCTGCACAATGCAGAGGGGAGAAAATTATCTTTATTCTCCAAACCAGCATTTGGCTTCAATCATGGGGTCAGGGGCACCACGGGTTCAGTCATTGCTCTGAGAATACAGAATTGCAGCTGTCACCACACCCGATCCTAATTTAGAGGGAGTGTCAGTCTGGACAGGAGGCGCGGCTACAGCGGCCGCTCTGTATACACAGAGCAATGACTCAACCCCCGGCGCCCCGCCGGTTCCATGACTGAAACTCAATACTGGAGGAAGAATAAAGAACATTTTCTCCCCGCTACATTTGGCTGCATGCAGGCATCGGGCAGCATAATAATTGGGTTGTAAATCTGCAGATTAACTGCATATCTGCATTTTAATAGCGTTAACCCGTAATTTTGTAGTACAATACTTCAATAAAATGGTGCCTTAAAAAATGGCAGCACGTGCGCATACTGCAATCTCCAGCTACATTTTATTGAATACACTGTATCTGTGAATTTGCAGACACAGTGTCTTAAAAAAAATGGTGCCGGAAATGTACAACTAAAAATGCTCGCCACCAGGTGTAGAATGGGTTCAATAGCTAGTATAATATCTGCTTACAAACTTTTCAATATTAATAGGGAAAAGAATATATGTAGCCCTGAAGAGGACTTGTCTTTTTTTGATTGCAGCAGCAGTATACTATATTTTTCGAACTATAAGATGCACCGGAACATAAGACGCACCTAGGTTTTAGAGGAAGAAATTAGGGAAAAAAAATTAAGCAAAAATGTGGTCAATTCTGTACTTAATATCCCCTATCCTGGTATATATGGTCCCTCATCCTCATCCTGATACAATGGCCCCCTCATCCCTACCCTGGTATTCATGGCCCCCTCATCCCTACCCTGGTATTCATGCCCCCCTCATCCCTATCCTGTTATGCATGGATCCCTCATCCCTATTCTGGTATGCGTGAATCCCTCATCCTTATCCTGGCAGGAATGATCACAATCATCCCTATCTTAGTATGCATGGCCCCATCCCTATCCTGGTATGCATAGCCACATCCCCATCCTGGTATGCAGGGCCCCCAATTTTGTCCTAGTGTACATGGACCTATACTGGTATGCATGGCCCCATCCCTATCCTGGTATGCAGGGCCCCCATCTCGTCCTAATATGCATGGCACTGCCCTCATCCTGGTAGTATTGTGCAGTGGCAAGCACACTCGCTCATCACTAGTAAAGATATGTCATGGGAGCACATAATAACAAAGTGCACTGTACAGCGTATATGTGCATTTGCAGTCCTTAGATCCTCTATGCTTCCTTCAGCCAGCACTGCCTTAAGCTTTTTGACTGACAATGGAGAGGTTAGGGTATGTTATTCAGCAAAGCCTCTGTCCCTGCTGGTAATCATTAAGCAGGGACGACACCAGTGAGGAGATGTAAAGAAGCACCAAAGTCTGCAAGTCCACTGTTAAGCCCAACAGTGCACTTGCAAACTTAATTTGCATATGAATAAAAGACGCATTTTAGAGCAAGACAGCACTAGATAGTGAAGAAATAGGTATTCTTTAGATGGCTTTACACTGCCTTAACTGCCATAATTGGTTGCCTATGACAAAGCTAGTGACAGATTCCACTATAAAAAAGAAAAATGTCTGTTGTGTAGTACTGCATCCATCAAGTTTTCTGGGAATATAAAAATTGTTCACATGTTGTTCGAAATACATTTCCCTGCGCCTTTGTCATGATTCTGTTGTCAGGTGACCCAGGACCAGAGGCTCCTTTCCTGTCAATAATGCTAGGGGACGCCCTAGGTCACGCCCTGTTTACCGGGTTACTTCCGAAGGTGAAGATGCCGTGCCACGCACCTTGCCTTATCTCCTGAACCCACCCTCTGTCTGTACTCTTCAACCACGCAGGGAAGAGGAGAGTAGTAGTGAACCGTAGTACACCAACAAGACATACAATGTAACATGAACAGGGGAAGCGGAAAATGCCAGGCATACACATATTCACTCACATGTATCAGAGGAATGCATCAGGGAGTGGAGGATGGGGTAAAACCAAAGTAGGGGAAGAGAAGGGAGTTATCACACTCACTGAACCAAACAACAGTCACAGATAAACCTACCAAACTCCTACACATATAACCACCAACTACTATCCTCCCAGCCATGCAGCAAAAGCTATCTCTGACTATGTGTTACAGTCAGGACCTAAATTATATAGGGGATAGAAGTGGCTAACTGTGCTCAGCTGAGAGCCCTAGCTCCCAGATCTCGCAACATGGCCTATTAAACCCTGTACTGTTGTGAACGTGTTGGAGACAATTTCTGAGCTGAGGCTCCCTCTGGTGGTTGCTAATGGTACTGAGGCTGTATCGAATGACAGGGCCTCCTCACCTGCCAGCGTCAACTGGCAATCAGGAATCACTGACTGGACCGATATAAGGGAGCTGCCTTCCAATGATCCTCGCTGGTGATCAATTGTTGTTTCCTGGTTCATTTGGAAGTCTGCTGGTGTCTTGCATTCGTCTGCTACCTTCAGATAAGATATTTTCTGCTTGTTTCTATTGTGTTTGCTATTTCCATTTTTGTCTGCTCCTTTGTGGATGTTAGCCGGGTCCCCTCCTGGGGCCTGTGCTACTCTCTGTTTTTCAGTAGCCACTGTTATTTGTTCAATTGCTCTTTCCCTGCTTTTTGAGTGGCTGCGGGTTAGCCTTGTTCACACTGAGATCTGATTTAGTGGGTGGCGAGATCGTGTGATCTCAGCATTTTTGAAATCAGAAGTGTTGGAAGTTTTGCTAGGGTTTTGCTGGGTTGCAGATAGTATTCTGTCCTGTCCTGTCCTATTTAGGCAGTGTTTGGCCCCAGCGTTTGCTCACTCTATTTTCTGCCTGTGTTTGTGTTTTGTCTTGTCTAACTGCCATTATACGTGTGGGGGCTGCCTATTCCTTTGGGGCTCTTCTCCAGGGCAGTTAGCTTTCCTGCTTCTATCTTTAGGTGTAGCTAGCTCTCCGGTTGTGCCGAGGCGTCTAGGACCACCGTAGGTACACTCCACGGCTGCTTCTAGTTGTGCGGTTAGTTTAGGGATCTGCAACCCATTAGTTTTCAACCTCTCAGGTGTTTGGCTGTCTTGCTGTTTTGCTCCTGTTCTCCTCAGTTATCAAATCATAACACTGTACTGTCAAAAGAAATTAACACCGTTTAAAAAAAAGATGAATTGCTTCTTTTCAGTGCAGGATTAGGTGCAATCAGATATTGTGGTATTCTGGCTCCTCTCTGTCACAGTAACCCCGTGACAGTACAAAAGACCTCTGGAACCGCAGAACTGAGTTTATCAGGGTGTGCCATGTGAAAAGACCAGATCAGTATGGCTACATGGACATCAGATGCTGGTACCCACATCTCTTCAGGACCGTAACCCTTCCAATGTTGTACTAGATACTGAGGTGACTGACGAACTAAGAGAAAATCCATGATTTTTGCTATCTGAAATTCTAAGTATCCATCCACAATGACTAGAGATGGGCGGTAGCGGTGATTGTACAGAAGATGCAAAGTATTTTTTGAGAAGTGATCGATGAAACACATTATGGATACTAAAGATGTATGACAAAGCAACCTTTAACTTAATGTTCCTAGAGGACAACCACACCAAGTCACCAACACACAGGTCTGTACCCACCAAACATCTCCCATCAGCCACATTCTTATGTTTGGACCCCATCTTCCTCAAATTAACAGTAACCCCCTGCCACACAGATGTATTGGAGGATGAAAATTGTTCTTCTTCAGGAAATCTTAAAAAACAATTCTTATTAAATGAGCTGAACTGAGGAAGAAACGAGAACTTACCAGTAGACTCATGACAATGATTATTTACCGCAAATTCAGCTACAGGTAAGTAGGTAACCCAATCCTCCCGATTCTCAGACACAAAACACCTAAGATAAGTCTCCAGATTCCGGTTAACTCATTCAGTCTGCCCACTAGACTGCGGGTGAAATGCAAAAGAGAATGACAGATGGATCCACAAATGGGTGCAAAATGCCCTCCAAAACTTAGAAATAAATTGCACCCCCCCAGTCAGAAACAATCCCATGTCATTTTACAATTTGCCTGATGAAAATTTGCACCAAGATCTTGGCGTTAAAGCGGGTAATGCAATAAAATGAGACATCTTACTGTCATGTATAGTGTACAGTTCCTATAGCGTCTTGTGCTTGGGTGCGAGGAAAACACAGAAGACATAGGTTGAAATGAAATGACTTGTATTACTTCATACAAGCATGCTGAAAAGTTCACACAGTTTGCAGGAACAGCGACAGGAGACACAGCAGGCCAGAGTAACTTCAAGCACTACAATAAATCTCCAAAGCAGGTTCAGGATCTCTTCTCTGTACCGTAATTCCTCTGCAAACATGGATTCACCAAACAGCAGGTTTCCAGAGTCCAAAAGTGTTCCAAGGTTCCTCAGTAGGGAATAGCTGGAGTACAAGTCCAAGGCTTCCAGGAGTCAGGTCACAGACTGACTGAGGCTTGATTCAGGAGCACTGATTGTTCAGCTGAGGCTGCTTAAGAAGCAAGAGGGAAGAATCAGGGCGGGAACATGAAAACTGGAAACTCCATATTAACTGAGGGCAAGAGCTGCAGAAAGACAGAAAGCAAAATGGCCGACGGAAAACTGAGTTTCAAGGAACATGTCAACAGAGACAAAGAACCTTACATTACTCCCCCCTTAGGGACAACCTCCGGATGACCTCAGACCAGGCTTGTCAGGGTACCTCTGATGAAACTGGCGGAGCAGGCGAGGAGCATTTACATTATTGACTGGTTCCCATGAGTTGTCCTCCACTGGGTAGCCCTGCCATTTAATCAAATATTGCAACTGATTTCTGTACAACCTGGAATCTAGAATCCTTTCCACCATAAATTCTTCCTGACCATCGACCAGCACTGGGTCAGGGCAAGGAGAAGAACGTCCAGGAAACGTATTGGGTGTTGCAGCCTTTAGTAGGGATACATGAAAGACAGGGTGGATTCTCATAGTTCTGGGTAGTTGAAGACGACAAGCAACAGCACTTATAATCTTATTGATCTTATAAGGTCCAATGTACTTATGTCCCAATTTAGACGATGGAATCTTTAATTTAAGATTTCTGGTTGACAGCCAGACCAAATCTCCTACCTTGAAAGCTGGTGCAGGTTTACGAAATTTATCTGCTGCTTTCTTGTACCTTTCCTGAGCCAATTCTAGATTTTCCTTTAGAAGATCCATATTCTTTTGTAAAGAAGTGATTCTTTCAGCCACTGCCGGCAAGGGCGTATCTATGGGAAATCGAGGAAGAATGTTAGGATGATAACCTAGATTGGAGTAAAAAGGAGACTGCTTAGTGGAGGCGCTCTGAGAGTTGTTATAAGAGAACTCAGCCAGTGGAAGTAGATCCACCCAATCATCCTGTAGGTGGCAGATAAAACAGCGGAGATACTGCTCCAGGGTCTGATTGGTTCGTTCTGTCTGTCCATTAGTCTGGGGATGAAAAGCAGAAGAAAGGTTTACTTTAATGTCCAATGCTGCACAGAAATTTTGCCAAAACCTTGAAGTGAATTGCACCCCTCGATCCGAAATACCTCATCCGGTACTCCATGTAAGCGAAACACATTCTTAATCATCAAGTCTGATGTCTGTTTTGCAGTGGGTAAGCCGACACAAGGGATAAAATGAGCTGCCTTTGTTAGACAGTCAACCACCACTAGAATGGTGTTCTTCCCTTGAGAGGTTGGTAACTCCACAATGAAGTCCATAGAAATGGATCCCCACGGGCGGGACGGGGTGGGAAGAGGTTGCAACAGACCAGTTGGTGAGGAGCGAGGTGTTTTGCATCTTGCACAGACTTCACATGAAGTGACATAGTTTAAGACATCTTTCCTGTAAGTGGGCCACCAAAAGAAACGAGAAAGAAATTCTTGTGTCTTTAGAATTCCCCTATGCCCGGCTATCTTGGAATCGTGGATGAGTTGCAATACTCTCAATCTGACTGTTTCAGGTATATACAGACGTTGTCCCTGAATCCACACACCATTCTTAAAGACAAGACTTACGTCCCTTGGGGGTTGAGCCAACAAAGAATCCGCATGGTATGCTTCCTTGATGTCCTTAAGTAGGTCTTGATTATGAATCACTCCCAGGAATCTAGAGTCAGGAAGAATAGTCTTAGGAGGAGTAAGTGGACATGTCTCTGCTGAATGAATCCTAGAGAGTGCATCAGCCTTTCCATTGCGCGATCCTGGTCTATAAGAAATGACAAAATTAAATTGGTTTAGGAAAAGATTCCAGCGAGCCTGGCGAGGAGTCAGGCACTTAGCCGACCTGATAAATTCAAGGTTACGATGGTCTGTCAGGACGACTATTTGCTGTGCAGCTCCCTGAAGAAGGTGTCTCCATTCCTTGAAGGCGGCAATAATGGCCAACAATTCTCTATTGCCCACATCGTAGTTCCTCTCAGCCGAAGACAACTGCTGGGAAAAGAAGGCACAGGGATGCAAGACATTCTTCTCACCTGTTCTCTGAGAGAGTATAGCTCCAACGGCACAGTCTGAAGCATCCACCTCTATTATGAAGGCAAGCTCGGGGTTGGGATGTACTAAGATAAGTGCGGTGGTAAATTTATCCTTTAAACAGGAAAATGCTTCCTGAGCTTGCGGGGTCCAGGAGAACCTAGACTGTTTCCGGGTAAGTTGGGTGATAGGTGACACTACCTCAGAAAAATTCTTAATGAAACGTCTATAGAAGTTGGCAAACCCGATGAAATGCTGCACCTCCTTCACATTTCTAGGAATTGGCCAATCCTTGATGGCTTGGGTCTTGCTTCCATCCATACTAATCCCTTGCGTAGATAGTACATACCCCAGAAATTGAATTTCGGTCCTATGGAATTCACATTTTTCAAGTTTGATGTAGAGATGGTTTTGTCTTAGGCGTTCTAAGACCATTCTCACATGTCCATGATGTTCCTCTGTGGAGTTAGAAAAAATTAGAATATCATCCAGATAAATCACCACAAATGTATCTAGGAGATCCCTGAAGATATCATTCACGAAGTGTTGGAAAGTGGCTGGGGCGGTACTCAGACCAAAAGGCATAACTAGATATTCAAAGTGTCCATAGCGTGACCTGAAAGCAGTCTTCCATTCATCCCCAGGTCTGATACGGACCAAGTTATAGGCCCCACGGAGATCCAGTTTAGAGAAAATTTTGGCATGCCGCACTCTCTCCAACAACTCAGGGATTAAAGGCAATGGATAACGGTTTCTAATAGTAACCTTATTGAGTTCCCTATAGTCTATGCAGGGTCTCAGAGATCCATCTTTCTTCTTCACAAAGAAGATGGGTGCACCTGCGGGAGATGAAGAGGGGCGTATGAAGCCCTTGGCTAAATTTTCGTCTATATAATCCTTCAAAGCTTTTAGCTGCCAGGGTAGATCTTACCAAAAGGTATCTCGGCTCCAGGCAATAATTCAATTGGACAATCATATGGACGGTGAGGAGGAAGCTGATCAGCGTTCTTCTTGTCACATAAATCGTCATAGTCCTGGTATACAGCTGGTAGTTCAGGGACTGACATGGTTCCTTTAGGAACAGAGCAAGCTGAAACTCCTTGACTCATCTGTTTCTCCGGAAAGTGTAATTCCTTGGTCTCCCAGTTAATCGTAGGATTCTGCGCCTGCAGCCATGGTAGCCCTAGAATGATGGGAAAGTGGGGAGAAGAGATAAGCAAAAAAGACATTTTCTCTTGATGATCTTTACCCATAAGGACCCTCAAAGGCTCTGTTTCTTGATCCACTGGTCCAGAAGTCAGTAGAGAGCCATCCACAGTCTCCATCTGTACTGGAGTAGCCTTCTTCACTGAACGTATCCCCTGTTTCAGAGCAAAGGAGATATCCATAAAATTTCCACTTGCTCCTGAGTCGATCATAGCAGAGCTAGACACCCAGACTGAGTCAACCCAGAGTTTGATGGAAAGGAAGCAATGAGAATTGTTTCTATTACAACTCAGCTGGGACAACGCTGAGGAAACTTGAAAAATTGCAGCGTTTATACCGTCATCGTCCCCAGAACTAACAGAGTTTAAGTCCGAGAAATCAAGATCTCTTGCAGCAGATCTCTCTGGAGCCTGAGGCTCGGACATGACAGAGCTCCTCTCGCAACACTCACAGTGAATGACTGCTGCAGTAGTCTTACGAGAACGGCTGGGGCAGTTTATAATGAAGTGCCCTGACTTACCACAGTAGAAACATAGATTTTCCTTTATACGATGTTCTTTGCGTGCATCACTAACCCGTCTTTGTAAAGAGTCCACCTGCATGGGTTCAGGTTCTGGTTCCCTTGTGATCCTACTCAAAGGTTCCTTAGCTGAGGAGGGAGGTAGTAAAAGGTTAGTGCGATTATTTTCGAACCATCTCTCTTGTCTGCGTTCAGTCAGACGAGCATCAATACGGATACAATAGTTAATAAAGTCACCTAACGCAGTGGGAGGGTCGGCACGAGCAAGTTCATCCTTAATCAGTGGAGACAACCCTTTCCGAAAAATAGATTTTTTAGCGGAAGTGTCCCAAGTAGTGTTGAGCGATACTGCTCGATATCAAAAAATATCGGATCGGAATGGTATCACCGATATCACTAAATATCGTCGATATCCGATTCCGATACCGGAAGTCCAATGTAAGTCTATGGGAACCAAATATCGACATTAAAAAAAAACATTCTTGCCTTGTTGGTTAATTGTACATGAAGGAAAACAACAAAGACTAATGTAGAATGTATTGGGGGAGGTTGAGGAGACAATAAAGGCATACATGTTTAACCCAATGCATTGGAATAGCATTAATATATTTTTTTTTGGAAATACGTTTGGATTGACTAACAAATTGACAATGTTTTAACCTTTTTTCTATTTTGGCAAATATGTATGTTTCACAACTTCCATGCTCTTCACCTTTTTAACTTTTGCCAGTGCCACACTTTCTCCTTCATAATCTTCAGCAGCACCATCATCTTTCTCATCAAATTATTCTTCATCTTCACCTTCTTAATCTTCTTCTTAAACTTCTTGCTATTCATGTTTTTGTTTACATTACTCATATTGTTATTATTAAACTAATTAATCTTCTTCATATTCAAATTCTTCATCTTCTTCCTCTTCATCTTTTTCATCATATTCTTATTTGTGACAGTGATTCCTGTACTTGTAATCTGTAAAAGTATGAATTGTTCATCCTTCCGTTCTTGCTGTCACAAAAGATTTAAATTACAACAGTATTTGTCCGTGTTCAGTTTAGCCTGCAGCAGCAGGCATTTTCCAGGGCACCACGAGGAGGAACGGACTCACCCCCATACACTGCTTAGTCTTCTTCTGCTTAGAATTTAGAGCATATATTTTGCTCTTCATTTTGGTCTTATACTTCATGTTCTTCTGCTTTTTGATCTTCTGCTTATTGTTCTTCTGTCTCTTGTTCTGTATCTTGTAGTTTGTCTTAACCTTCTTTGTCCTGTTGGTGATCTTCTTCTGGTAATCTTTTATTTTTTCTTTGTGATGGTGTTCAGGCTGGTTGGCTTCATGCTCGTCGTCCTTGTTGTCGTCATCTTCTTCGGGGTGGTCTTTAAGGTCATCTAATTTCCGAGAAACAGCTGACGTTACTGGAACCCTGACGGGTATCAGATGGAGCAAGAGACAATGGAAGTAACGAGGACCAGCTGACTGTGCTGGAACCCGGACGGGTAGCAGAAGGAGAAGAGGCAATGTCACAACCGAGTACCAGCTGACATTACTGTGACACGGTTACTAAGCAGGAGGTACCTGTGCTCCAAAGCACTACCAAGGACCAGCAGACGTTGTGGAACTCGGATACGGAGATGGAGGCACCTAGGCCAAAGGCACTGGGAGAACCAGTTGATGGTACTGGACTCCGGACGGGTAGCAGAAGGAAAAGAGGCAATGTCACAACCGAGTACCAGCTGACGTTACTGTGACACGGTTACTAAGCAGGAGGTACCTGTGCTCCAAAGCACTACCAAGGACCAGCAGACGTTGGTGGAACTCGGATACGGAGATGGAGGCACCTAGGCCAAAGGCACTGGGGAGAACCAGTTGATGGTACTGGACCCCGGACGGGTAGCAGAAGGAAAAGAGGCAATGTCACAACCAAGTACCAGCTGACGTTACTGTGACACGGTTACTAAGCAGGAGGTACCTGTGCTCCAAAGCACTACCAAGGACCAGCAGACGTTGTGGAACTCGGATACGGAGATGGAGGCACCTAGGCCAAAGGCACTGGGGAGAACCATTGACGGTACTGGACCCCGGATGGGTAGAGAAGAGAAAAGAAGGCACATGCACAACCGTCCAGCTTACGATCACATCTACAGGTTTCCTAGACAAGGAGTGTATTTACTCCCAAGCACACAAGGACATCAACTAAACTCAGGACCGAGAGTCGGCAACCTAAGCAACACGAGCACATGGGGATACATTGACGGTAACTGGACCTGACGGTAGAAGAACGCACCCATGAAAATGTAAGTTGACAGGACGCAAGCCGTCCGCAGTTACCGAATCACACAGTCCTACAGTGGGTGCTTGTCCTATTGTCACAATGGAAACCGCCTTTATTTACATATCCCACAGCACACATAGGAATCACCTAAACTGCAGGCACCATAGAGTCGGCTAACCCGAATGCAACACGACAGCACAACTTATTGGAGGATAATTGACGTTCACACTGCCAGGAAACAGCTGTCGTGCTGTAACCAGGCTGGCCATGAGTCAGTACCCCTGCCAATTACTTACGAGCAACAAATGGCGGTGTTGTAGCCCAGGGAGTAGAGTTCAGGTGGTAGAAAGATGAACATAACAGGAGACATGGAAAACATTGCCAAACAGTTATTTAATCTGAAAACGGACAGGCAAATTCAGGTGAGATCCATGCCTTGTTCATTTTCAGAAAAGTAAGCCGGTCTACATTCTCTGAGGATAGTCGCATGCGACGGTCTGTTACTACACCACCTGCAGCACTAAAGACGCGCTCAGATAATACACTGGCAGCAGGCAAGCCAGCACCTCCAATGCATACTGGCTAAGCTCTGGCCATGTATCCAACTTAGAGACCCAAAATTTGAAAGGGGAAGAGGCATCTGGGAGTACACTTAGAGGGAAAGCCAAGTAGTCTGTCACCATCTTACGGAAACGTTTCTTCCTGGTGACTGGAGCCGTCTCGGATGGTGTAGACCTTGCTGGCGCTGTCACAAAACTTTTCCACATTTGTAACATACAGCTCTTGCCCTGTGCAGAGGCGCTGCTTCTGCTCCCTCTAGTTGTAGAGGTGTCTACACTGCCTCGACGCACAGAGCTGCTTTGTAAAGCAGTAGCAGCAGCAGCAGCTCTCTCGCTGGAATGTACAACAGTATGGATTGCACCAGTGTGTCTTGGTACTCCTGCATTTTACGGTCCCGGTTCACCAGTGTGATGAGGGTTTGTAAGTTGTCCCGGTAGCGAGGGTCTAGGAGGGTGTACACCCAATAATCTGACGTGGTGAGAATGTGGGCGATGCGGCGGTCGTTTCTCAGGCACTGAAGCATGAAATCAATCATGTGCTGCAGACTCCCAACTGGCCAACAAAGGCTGTCCTCTGGAAGAGGCGTCATCTCTGCCTCCTCTGCATCACCCCACCCTCGCTCTACATACTGACTAGAGCATTGTGTACCTCCCTCTGTAGGGATTTCTTCCTCCTCCATTGACTCCTCCTCCTCACAAAGTGAGCCCTGCCCAGCCCTTGTGAGGAACCACGTTGCGCTGACTGTCCTGAAGGTAATTGAATTTGTGACTCCTCATCCTCCACCTCTTCCAAAACCTCTTCCTTTAGTGCTTTCAGTGATTTCTGAAGCAGGCAGATAAGGGGGACAGTCATGCTGACTAGTGCATCATCTGCACTCGCCATCCGCGTTGAGACATCAAACGCACGCAAAACGTCGCAGATGTCCTTCATAGAGGCCCACTCAGTAGTGGTGAAGTGTGAACGGCGCAAATTGCGAGTTGATTGCGCCTGTTGCAGCTGATACTCCATTACTGCTGGCTGCTGCTCACACAACCGCTCCAACATATGTAACGTGGAATTCCACCTGGTGGGTACGTCACATATGATGCGATGTTCAGGAAGGCAAAATCTGACTTGCAGAGCTGCAATGCGCGATCTGGCCATGCTGGAACGTCGCAAGTGAGCGCACTCTAGGCGGACCTTGTGCAGCAGTGCATCAAGATCCGGATAGTCCCTCAAAAAACTCTTCACGACCAAGTTGAGCACATGTGCCAGACATGGTATGTGAGTGAGGTTGCCAAGGCCCAGAGCTGCCACCAGATTTCGGCCATTGTCACACACTACCAAGCCTGGCTGGAGATTAGCTGACTTTAACCACACGTCGCTCTCCTGCTTGATGGCATCCCAGAGCTCCTGCGCTGTGTGGCTTCGATTCCCCATGGAAATCATTTTCAGGACGGCCTGTTGACGTTTGGCCACGGCTGTGCTCATATCGGTCGCAACAGGTAAGCGTTCACAGGTCCATGTGGAGGTATACCGTGACGGCTCGTGCAGCGATGATTCTGAGGAACTGGAGTAGGAGGAGGAATCAATGTGTACAGACTGGATTCCTGCAATCCTTGGAGTTGGCAGAACACGTACAGCGCCACTGGCAAGATCTGTACCCGGCTCCACAACATTGACCCAGTGGGCAGTGAGGGAAAGGTATCGTCCCTGGCCATGGGTACTGGTCCACGCATCGGTGGTCAGGTGGACCCTGCTACTGACGGCGTTTAGTAGAGCATGTTTAATGTTTCCCTCGACATGTTTCTGCAGAGCAGGGACAGCTTGCCTGCTGAAATAAAATCGGCTTGGCACATTGTATTGTGGGACTGCCAATGCCATAAAGTTCCTGAAACTGTCAGTCTCCACCAGCCTGAATGACAGCATTTCAAGGACAGGAGTTTTGCAATGCCAGCATTCAGAGCCTGTGCTCGTGGATGGTTTGCCGAGTATGGCCGTCTTTTATCCCATGCCTGTGGTACCGATGGCTGTTTTTTTGTTCTGGGAGTGTGACGATGACTGTGAACTTGCTGCTGTGGGTGGAATAACAGTTTGTCTATGGACAACAGTGACCGAGGTTCTTCCATGGAGATCCTGTGAGGAAGCCGAACCAGGTGTGTGTGAGCTGAAGGTAGAGGCTCGAACACGACATGAAGATGTAGGTGCTGCTGTAGGTTGGCCTACATCTACAGTGTGTCTTTGTACCTCAGCTACGTGCTTTGTCCGTACATGTTTCCACATATTTGTGGTATTCAGGTTACTGATATTTTTACCTCTTTTAACTTTTTGCTTACACAGCTTGCATTGAACATAGCAAATATCATCTACAAGTCTGTCAAAAAAGGACCACGCAGTGCAAGTCATGGGAGCGCCAATTTTGACATTTCTAAGAGAACTGCTCCCAACAGGTGCCAAACTGGAGGCTACAGGCAAGCGAGTCTGCAGCCTACCTCTCCCTGCTCTTTGTACCGTTGGGACAATCTCTTCCTCAGAGCTGCTCCCACCACCTTCCTGTTGCTCACGCCATGTTGGGTCTCGGACTTCATCATCTCCACTACCCTCTTCCAACACCTGCTGCTGTTGGATGGTCTGGGCAGCACCATGCTCCACAAAACCTGGCACCTGAGTCTCATCATCATCATAAGATGCGTTCTGCGGTGTGCTGTCCATCGGGACTGGCTCACCCGCCTCTTCAGATTGAGAGAGACACAGCTGTTGCGCATCACTGCATACTCCCTCTTCTTCAAATTGCAGAATGCTGCTTGCCTGTGCCCGTGTTTGCGAGCCAACAGATTCTGAGAACAGAAGCAGAGACTCAGCTGGCTCCTGTACAGAACTCTCTGACTGCCTGGGCAATTTGACAGGCGGTGAACAGACAGATGGTTGCTCAACAGTGTTGTGTTCCTGAGAGGAGGTGGAAGGAATTGAAGTCGATGCATTGGCTGCCATCCAACCAACAACGGCTTCAATTTGTTCTTCCCGCAGCAGGGGGCACGCCGAGTTCCTACCAAAGTGCGCATAAAGGAACGCTCATGGGTAAAACTGGTGGATGCTGTGTCACTGAGGGCGGCAGCAGCCACAGAATCACCACGTCCTCTCCCTGCTGAAACTCCACGGCCACTACCACGTGCCTTACTCACTGACTTCTTCATCTTGGTAGATTGATAAAGAAAGTCAGAAAAGTTATAAGGCCTAAGTGTGGTTATTACGCAGAGACTGAAGTGAACACTGAAACACAACTGTTCACAATCTGTGAAAGGCTACTCCTTTGTCTACTTCTATAGTGTTTGCAACCAATGTATTGGATACGGATGGAAGCGCGTCACACTAATAGATTATATTTTAAATGGAATGGAGCAGAACCAATTGGAGATAAATGAAAAGGATGAGGCACTGAGACATGCTCAGCAGAGTACAAGCAGCAGTGCTTGAACAAGTAACTGGAGCGTGATGTGCACTCAAAAAATAAAAAACACAGACTGAAGTGAACACTGAAACACAACTGTTCACAATCTGTGAAAGGCTACTCCTTTGTCTACTTCTATAGTGTTTGCAACCAATGTATTGGATACGGATGGAAGCGCGTCACACTAATAGATTATATTTTAAATGGAATGGAGCAGAACCAATTGGAGATAAATGAAAAGGATGAGGCACTGAGACACGCTCAGCAGAGTACAAGCAGCAGTGCTTGAACAAGTAACTGGAGCGTGATGTGCACTCAAAAAATAAAAAACACAGACTGAAGTGAACACTGAAACACAACTGTTCACAATCTGTGAAAGGCTACTCCTTTGTCTACTTCTATAGTGTTTGCAACCAATGTATTGGATACGGATGGAAGCGCGTCACACTAATAGATTATATTTTAAATGGAATGGAGCAGAACCAATTGGAGATAAATGAAAAGGATGAGGCACTGAGACACGCTCAGCAGAGTACAAGCAGCAGTGCTTGAACAAGTAACTGAAGCGTGATGTGCACTCAAAAAATAAAAAAAAAACACTGAAGTGAACACTGAAACACAACTGTTCACAATCTGTGAAAGGCTACTCCTTTGTCTACTTCTATAGTGTTTGCAACCAATGTATTGGATACGGATGGAAGCGCGTCACACTAATAGTTAAATTGCATGGAGCTGCAAGAATTACACTGAAGAAAAAAAAAAGAGTCTGTGAGTGACACGTGCAGATGCCTACAGACAGCGTTGCATGCAGAGCAAACTGCAGCGTCACCTGCACTCACACACACCTTGCAGAGCTGTTAAAACAACACTGCAGGCAAAAGGAAGCTTTACACAGCGGTTGGTGCTAGCCTGCCTACAGCACAGTACACTAAATCGCAATCTCTAACTGTCCCTCAGAGTCAGCACAGCAGCGTTCTGTCCCTTACTGAATTCACAGCACAGTGACGCTAAAATGGCAATGGCGCCTTTTATAGTGCATTCTGACATCATTTCAGCATCCAATCACAGCCATGCCATTAGTTAACATGACCGCAGCAGTACAGGATGTGCCCACACTTCTTAGGATTCCTCATTGGCTGACTAAAATCACATTGCCTCTCAAAGAATTATGGGAACTTTCGATTCCGGCATACGATATATGGAAAATATCGAAACTAAGTATCGAAAGGCCGATAGAGCTAATATCGGCCGATACCCGATACTTGCGGTATCGTATCGCTCAACACTAGTCCCAAGTGGTATCAAGAGCCCATCTCCTGCAATCCAGGGCATATTCGGCTACTGAACGCTTACCTTGGCGCAAAGTTAACATGGCTGCTTCAGCTGTTGCACCTCGATTGGGTCATCAAACACCTGCCCCATGGCTGAAATAAAAGCATCAAGGTGATTCAAACAATCATCCTCAGTCTCAATCAGAGGGTTTGCCCACATCAAAGCCTTATTGGTAAGCAACATGATTATAGTAAGCACTTTGGATCGTTCAGTGGGAAATTGTGAAGCATGTGCAGAGAAAAATAAATTGCATTGATTAATAAATCCCCTGAATTTCTCACGTTCACCGCCAAAACGAAAAGGAGGTAATTTGGGGATCCCAGAACTTGGGGTTATGGCAGGAGCCTGGGCTCGTTCCTCTAGAGCCTCAATCCTGGCTCGCAATTCCTGGGTAGTCTGTCCAAACACTTCAAATTATGATTAGTGAGGTCCTGTAGGCTTGCAAAACGGGTTTTTAAAGTCTGTACATCTGAAAGGATTGTATCAGTCACTCCGCAAAGTTCCTTTATGCGGGCCTCCATCTTCCAGATCTTTTAAGGCAGAGGTGCTGGAAGGAGAAGAGGAAAGGAAAAAAAAAAAAACAATAGTGTTTACCTGTGGTAACACTCCAGAGTAAAATTTTAAGGGAATGCGCTCACCTGGAATGGTTGTGAGAAGTCACAACCACTGTCATCACATAAGGTATTAAACGGACATCTGATATCCACAGTCACAGCAGACACGGCTTTCCCAGACCCAGCAGACACTAAACATTGGCTCCTGAATCTTGTCATGTATAGTGTACAGTTCCTATAGCGTCTTGTGCTTGGGTGCGAGGAAAACACAGGAGACATAGGTTGAAATGAAATGACTTGTATTACTTCACACAAGCATGCTGAAAAGTTCACACAGTTTGCAGAACAGCGACAGGAGACACAGCAGGCCAGAGTAACTTCAAGCACTACAATAAATCTCCAAAGCAGGTTCAGGATCTCTTCTCTGTACCGTAATTCCTCTGCAAACATGGATTCACCAAACAGCAGGTTTCCAGAGTCCAAAAGTGTTCCAAGGTTCCTCAGTAGGGAATAGCTGGAGTACAAGTCCAAGGCTTCCAGGAGTCAGGTCACAGACTGACTGAGGCTTGATTCAGGAGCACTGATTGTTCAGCTGAGGCTGCTTAAGAAGCAAGAGGGAAGAATCAGGGCGGGAACATGAAAACTGGAAACTCCATATTAACTGAGGGCAAGAGCTGCAGAAAGACAGAAAGCAAAATGGCCGACGGAAAACTGAGTTTCAAGGAACATGTCAACAGAGACAAAGAACCTTACACTTACTGAATCTGTCCACTACCACCAAAATTACAGTATTCCCAACATGGATAGATCCATGATAAAATCGACCGACAAGTAAATCCAAGGTCTTGTAGGAATCTCCAATGGTTGGAGAGACCCCGATGGACAAGTATGAAAGGTCTTAGAAAGCGCACATAAACTGCAGGAGGCTACATAGTCCTGGACATCCTGATGAACCCCTGGCCACCAAAAACACCAAGCTAGAAGATCAGTGGTAGCTTTATTACCAGGATGTCCAGCCAAGACCGAATTGTTATCTTCACTAAGGACTCTCAGATGAAGATTCACAGGCACAAACAGTTTACCTAACGGACAGGCAGCATCAACAACCTCCTTTTCAAGATTGGAGCATATAGACACCATTACTACCCCTTTTTGTAGAATAGGCACCCAGGAAAACAACGAGATAAGGTATCTGCCTTAATGTTTTTGTTCACCCGCCATTATGTTACAAAAAAGTTAAACCTTGTGAAGAACAATGCACATCTTGCCTGTTGAGGTGTCAAATGTTTTGCAGATTCTAAATATACAAGATTCTAATGATCCGTGATTACTATAACTGGATGAACTGCCCCCTTCTGAAAATGATGCCACTCTTCAATGGCCCACTTGATTGTCAAGAGCTCCCTGTTACCTATGTCATAATTTTTCTCTGCACATGACAGGTTTTTTTACTCACCCTGCAACAATACAGCCTCCAATCCCACTTTAGACGCGTCAACCTCGATAGTAAAAGGCTGAGTGACATCAGGCTGTATGAGGATCTGCGCAGATGCAAAACACTTCTTCAAGGTATCAAATGCCTCCTTAGCTTGGAAAAGTCTGTGCCCTTCCTAGTCATATCCGTCAGAGGTTTGGCTAGTACCAAAAAGCTCCTGATGAAGTTACGATAGTAGTTGGCGAAACCTAAAACCTAAAAACCTTTGTAATGACTTTAAATCCTCAGGACGATCCCAATCTAGTACCGCCCGGACTTTCACCGAATCCATGTGAAAACCAGTGGACAATAACACATATCCTAGAAAAGGGATCTCCTCAACTGAGAACATACATTTCTCCGGTTTGACAAATAACTTTTTGTCGCTGAGTATTTGTAAGAACTGCTTGACATGTACCTGATGTGACTCAAGGTAAGGTGAATAAATTAATAAATCATCAAAATAGACGACTACAAATCTCCCTGCCAGGTGACTAAAGATGTCATTCACAAAGTGCTGATTATATAGGGGATAGGATATGATGTGCTTACTCTTTTGACCTGCTGCATGGAAATATTCTCAACACGTATTTCAATTGCCCTTCTTTGAGTCCCATGTTTGTCTTCAGTTGATCTTCACAGGTGGTTCTTGGCTCTTGGACAACTCTTCTGATAATTCTTTTTACTCCCTCTGAAATCTTCTGAGGAGCATCTGGTCATGGCCAGTTTATGGTGAAATTATGTTCTTTTTACTTCCGTATAATATGGCCTCAACAGTGCTCATTGGAACCTTCTGTATTTTAGAAATTCTTCTGTAACCAATAGTGTTGAGCGATAGTGCTCGATATCTAAAAATATTGTATCGAAATTGTATCGCCGATAGCACTAAATATCGTCGATATCCGATTTCGATACCGGAAGTCCAATGTAAGTCTATGGGAACAAAATATCGCAACTAAAAAAAACCTTTATTTCCTTGTAAACACTAAATATACACACATAGAATACATATATATATATATATATATATATATATATACATGTCATTGTGACATATATATATACATATATTTATAGTTTATACACTTCTACATAGTAAAATAGACTCTGATTCAATTGCCGGGTAAAGCCGTGACATACCCCATAGAAGTCGACGGGCTCGGTGCCGAGTACCCCAAAAACCTCTGGCTCTGTGCGACTAAACTTGGGCGTCACTAACAGGATTCTGTAGCTCGCTATAAGCGAGTCCTGTGTGCCTGAATTGAACTGGTTTTGTGCTTGAGAATTGCTAAAATCATCAGAGAATGTATTTGCCATTTTTCCGCCATAATCTGCGTCACGACGAGGCACTGGTGAAGAAGAAGGGCGTGCTCTTCATGGGTGTACACACTCACTCAGTGACGCGAAAACGATGGCTCTAAATGGTACTGCAATGTAAGATCGTGCCCCACAGCTCTTGAGTTCCGCCTCCTCATCCTCCTCAGTGTGCGGAAACTAACACGAAGGTCCCGCCTCACTACAAAAGAGGGGCCCTCTCCAGATGCTAATGACACATGTGACTTGGCAGAGATGGCTAATGGACACGAGCAGAAGTGTGAAGGGATGGAGCAGTCAGAGCTCTCCCCCCATGGAAGCGACCCGATCGCCACGGAACCACCGTTGGGCACCCGGCCTGGAAACCCTCCTACGCTGCAAGAAGCGGAGGATACCCTAAGAGGCCTGGCCCGGCACCGGGAGGAGGTCGCCAGGATGGAAGCCAGCTGGCGTGCCCTAAAACTAAACTTGGAGCGGCGCCAATCCTCTTACCTGAAGTGTCTGTACCGGAAGGTGAGGCACCCGTTCTAGTAGAGGAGTCCGTGCGAGCATCCCAGCCCTTGCAATGTGATCCGGTTGACGTTGTCGCAGTGGAGGCACCCGTTCGTGCAAAAAACGCTGCACCGGCAGCACCCCAGATCCCGCTGTCTGCCCCCGTCGCTGAGACAGAAGAAGCGACACCCGTCCTCATGGAGGAGGCCGCGCAGGCACCAGAGGTCTACCTGCCTGTACCGGAGCCCCGACTGTCATCTGTTCCAGAGCCGGCTGCTTCCTCCGCAGGTGAGCGCCGCCAGGACTGTAGGGCGCCAGGAGAGCTGCCGCAAACCGGACACTGTAAGCTGCAGTTTGATGGTGGAGACATGGAGATGCTTTGGGGGAGAATTTCAACCGGCGTCAGGAGGAAGAGTGGAGACGTTGGGAGAAGGAAGCAGAGCGACAAAGGGAGCAGCAAGAATCCCAAAAACTTCGCCAACGTCAGCTGGAGAAGGACCGGGCAGATAAGGACCGGATGAGAAAAGATAAAGGAACCCTGAGGGAGCCGCGGCGTAAGGGTGCAGTACGGAGCTTTAAATTGAAAGGTGGTTGGGGCTTCATCCAGGAGCCTGGACTTTATTTAGAAGTTTTTGTGAACCGGCGGGACGTGGAGGCTCACCTCCCAGAAGGACACCCGGGGAGGGACCTGTTGCCAGGAGACTTGGTGACTTACACCCGACACTGGGGTTACAATGGATGGTACGCCCTAAATGTTACCAGGTGCGACCCCTACTCCCCAGAGTGTCAGGAACCTGTGAGACCCTCGGAGCCTTCAGCCTCCCACATCCAGGCCTCTGCAAAAGTGCCCACCCCACGCCGTAAATCTCCCCAGCCTCCCTCAGTGGTCTCCTCAGCAGCCCCAGCTATGGACATGATAAGTATAGCTGGCCCGTACCCGGCGCCTGTTAGGCCCCCTGGGGTTCGTACAGTCCGTGACATAGGGCTCCAGACCCGGAGGGAGATGAAAGAGGTGGCCACACAGACCCAGATAGCGGGTCACGACTTGACTGTACAGGCCACACGACGTCATCAGGTCCTGGTGGTCCTTGGTGCCTCGGATGTTTGGCAAGCATCAGAAGAGTACCAGGTGGTACCTGGAACACCCCTGCCAAAGAATTATAAATAACCCGGACAGGGTCACTGTATGTAAATAGTTAAATTGTTTATGTACCCGGACGGGTGAATGTTCATAAAAAAGTTTTTTAATTTAATAAAAAAAAAAAAAACACAGTTTTCATTACTTTTATTACAGTGTCATCCTGCGACGCCATCGATCTCCTGTAAAAAAAGAAAAAAAACAAACAACAGTATACCACCTGTCCGACGCAGTCCATAACGATAGTCCCACGACGATCCAGCTCTGCTACATCGCAATGACAGGCAGAGCCTGTCATCCCGGCGCAGCACAGCTGATTACCTGCTTCCCCGGCGGTGACGTCATCGGACTGACTGCTTTACGGCCGGGATTACCCAGCAGTCACTGCAGTTATCGCGAGAAACTGCATGTGACCGCCGGGGAAAGATGATGGCGGCCATGAAGCAGTCCAGGCCGTGACCGCCGGAGATCTTCTGCCAGGTAAGTGCCGCTGACTCCTGACAGACCCGACCGACGGACACTCACAGTGACAGTGACAAATCCGATTCCGGTATTCGATAAGACGAAAATATCGAAATGAATTATCGAAAGGCCGATAGAGCTAATATCGGCCGATAGCCGATATTTACATTATCGTATCGCTCAACACTAGTAACCAATGCCATCAGTATATTTTGAAACTTTGCAATAATAAGGTTGGGAAGGTTTTGACTTCTCACTGGTTTTATCCATCATGAGATGTTTCTTGTGTGGCACCTTGGTAATGAGACTCCTTTTTATAGGCCATCAGTTGAACCAGCTGATATTATTTACACCAGGATGGCAGGATTGCTTTCTAAATACTGATACATTTCTTCCTAGTGTCATGACTTTCCATGACTTTTTTCACCTGTCTTTCTTCATGTATTCTATACTTTTTACCTTTGTCATTTCTCATTACACATAACTTAATTTAAGGACATCTATGATTTGATTGATGCCTGTGTGGATTGGATGGGTTTGGATGGGTTGTTACTGACATCTGGTGAGAAACTCATGTTACTAGCACCTTTAGAAATATATTTATTTTGAAAATTGGTAACGTGTTCAATACTTATTTCACGAACTGTATGTTTTCTGAAGAATGTAGAAAAGAGCACAGGCAGAGACAGGCAGCAAGTGACCTAAAATATGATGCCCACAGATCAGATTTCATGTTTAAAGGTCCCTTATGAGACTCCTATGCAACATTATAGGTTGCATAGACTGTGTGGAACGTCTATCCCTGGAATTTAATTAGAAATACTATTATATATACTCATTTGATTAATATTTACTTGGACTATACTTTCTGTGTGTTTTTACCACGTATCTGCTGCCACCGCCATTGCTTGGATTAGAGGGCCTGTGTTCTTGCCGTAGATTAGGTGTCCCAGATGTTATGTCTTATTTATATGGCCAGGGCCGGCGTCAGCACCCGGCACACCGGGCAAGTGCCGGGGCCCTGAGCAGGCGGGGGGGCCCACTCGCCGTTTGGCACCCCCGCGCCTGTTAGCGGAGGAGAGCGGTGTCAGCGCCGCCACTGGGCCCCCCCGCTTGCTCAGGGTCCCGGCATCAGCTGGCACAATACTTACCTCTCCCGTGCCTCCGTTGCCGCAGCTCCGGGCTCCAGGGGGCGCCGGCGCTTCCTCTCACAGCAGCGCCGCTGAATGACGTCATCATTCAGCGGCCGGCTGTGGCAGAGAGCACGGACGCTGGACAGGTGAGACGTGTGTGTGTCTCTGTGTGTGTCTGTGTGTATGTAGTGCAGTGCTTTGTGTGTGTGTGTATGTATGTGAGAGAGTGCTTGTGTGCTGTGGTGCTGTCTGTGTGTGATGATGGGCAGGCATTGCTGTTAATGGGGAGGCATTGATGATGATGGGGAGAAGATGATGATAATGGGCAGGCATTGATGATAATGGGCAGGCATTGATGATGGGGAGAAGATGATGATGGGCAGGCATTGATGATGATGGGGAGGCGATAATGATGATGGGGAGGCGATGATGATGATGGGCAGGCATTGATGATGATGGGGAGGCGATAATGATGATGGGGAGGCGATGATGATGATGGGCAGGCATTGGTGATAATGGGGAGGCCATGGTGATGATGGGGAGGCCATGATGATAATGGGCAGGCATTGATGATGGGGAGGAGATGATGATGGGCAGGCATTGATGATGATGGGGAGGAGATGATGATGATGGGCAGGCATTGATGATAATGGGGAGGCCATGATGATGATGGGAGGCAATGATGATGATAAGGAGGCAATGATGATGATGGGGAGGCAATCATGACATAACAGTAACAGTGCAGAATGCAGTACAGCGCAGAGGAGAGCTCGATATTTTGTATGGAGCATTATATGGGGACCAGTATCCTGTATGGAGCATTATATTGGGTCCAGTATTCTGTATGGAGCATTATTTTGGGTCCAGTATTCTGTATGGAGCATTATATGGGGGATGGGGGGTGACATCCTGCATGGGGTATTATATGGGTGATGAGGGGGAGACTGTGGTGCCCATAATATTGTATGGAGGACTGTACTGTCCAGTCTGTTCTGTGCGCTGTGAGGATTTGGCGGTTTTTGAGCTATTGTACAATTTACAATAGATATCACTCATGTAATGGAAGAAGTGAAGTATTTGGCATTGTACTGTACCCATATTTCTCTGCTGTATCTGTGCATCATGAATCGTGGTCTGTGTTAAAGGGGCCCACTGAGGCTCTTTCGCCCGGGGCCCATAACAACCTGGAGCCGGCCCTGTATATGGCCTTAATCTTTAAAATCGGAATCAATTGTTCATGTATTTATTTTCGATAATTCCAAAGATCAGCAGCACAACCAAAATCTGAACACATTGAATAATAATTTATTCATAATAGTTTATTTTGCTGTCTTATGGCTGTTATGACTCACCCTGGAAATGGATTTCCTAAGCTGTAAGTGAAAGTGAGCAAAGCTGAATTGAGGTGTTGAAGTACCTTGAAGCAGTAGAGCTGTATGTATAGTTAGGCACCTTGGAAGAAGTAAAGTTGAATGTGAGGAGAGCACTTTAGAAGAGCAAAAGGATATTCAGACAGGTATCTTGTTGCAGCAGAGTTAAGTGTGCGGACAATGGCTTGCGTTGAGTGAATAGGCAGACATTTTTGTATAAAAGACACAAGTGTATGGTCTGCATATTGGAACAGCAGAGCCAAGTTGTTAGGCAGGCACCAAGTGTATTAGCAGCACACTGGAACAGCAGAGCTGAATTTGACAGCTGCCTTGGTATAGCAGCCATCTTGGTATAGCTGAGCCAAATGTGTGGACAGTACCTTGGAACAGCAGAGCTGAATTTGGCAGATGAGCACCTTGATATAGAAGAATCAAGCAGTAGCACAGCTGGGTTTGTTTTGTGACTAGACTAAACGCAGGCACGTGGTAACAGCATTTGGTAACTACCTGATTAGTCACGTGATGTGCAGCCACCAGAGCCTACCTTATAAGGCTTATGATAGTGATGTCAGAGGCGCATGCTGGGTTACCACGGCAACCCAAAGTACATGACAATAGCTAAATAGGGAAGCTGACGTGCGGGCCAACACAAGAGCAGGTGAGTAACAACAATTTTCACATTTATTGCATTATTGACCACCGGTCTAGACAAATATTGCTGTACTTCTATTTTAATGAATGGTAAATAACTCCACTTTGTAATTAAAGTTCAGAAGGAAAAATAGAATATCTCCAGCTAGTTAAAAAGATAAATACAGGTTTTTTTGTGTCACATAGGATGAGACTCTTCATATTTGATACAATTGAAAAAAAAACCTAATAAATTAAAACCACTGTCAACACTGTTTTTTTATTGGATGAAATTTGAACAAGTAGCTAATCACTAGGCACAAATTACTGCAATTGATCAGTGCTCCTGTTGGTTCCAGGATTTTGGTCTGGAAACAGCACTGGATACAGAAGAATGGTATCAGTTCTGGGTGCTGGGTGCTGGGTATGGTATCAGTTTAGATGATATTTTATTTTTCTTTCATTTCCCTGGGAAGAATATAACATATTCCCATTGTTGCATGGGAGAATGCCAATTAACTAAAGTTAAACCAGACTATAACTTGCTAAATTACATAGGAAAGAAAATGATGTAGCTGTAACTATAGATCACTTTTTATCATAGTATGAGCTATATGCAGTTGAGACCAGAAGTTTAAATACACTATAGGAAAAAAAAACACATATGCATGTTTTTCTCAATATCTGACATGAAATCAGAATAAACCTTTCCCGTTTTAGGTCGATTATGATTACTATAATTATTAATATTTATCTAATGCCAGAATAATCAGAGAGAGAGAGCATGTGTTAAGGCATTTTTATTACTTACAACAAAGTCAAAAGTCTACATACATTTCATTAGTATTTGGTACCATTGCCCTTGACCTGAATTACTTGGGTCAAACGTTTGGGATATCCTTCCACAAGCTTCTCACAATAGTTAGTCGGAATTTGGGCCCATTCCTCCTGACAAAACTGATGTAACTGATCCAGGATTGTAGGTCGCCTTGCTTGTACCTGCCTTTTCAGCTTTGCCCATAAATTTTCAATAGGATTGAGATCAGGGCTTTGTGATGGAAACTTTAAAACATTGATTTTCTTATCCTTAAGCCACTTTGTTACCATTTTGGCAGTATGCTTCGGGTCATTGTGCATTTGGAAGACCCATTTCTGCCCAAGCTTTAACTTCCTGGCTGATGTCTTGAGATGTTACTTCAGTATTGCCACATAATCTTCTTCTTTCATGATGCCATCTATTTTGTGTAGTGCGCAAGTCCCTCCAGCAGCAAAACCACCCTACAACATGATGCTGCCACCCCTGTGTTTCACAGTTGGGATGGTCTTCTTAGGCTTCCAAGCTTCTCCCTTTTTCCTCTAAATGCAACGATGTTCATTACGCCCAAAAAGTTCAATTTTAGTTTCATCAGACCACAGGACATGTTTCAAAAAATTAAGGTCTTTGTTCCTGTTTACATTTACAAACCTTAGTCTTGTTCTTTTATGTTTCTTTTGGAGTAATGGCTTCTTCCTGGCAGAGTGGCCTTTCAGCCCATGTTGATACAGTACTCATTTCACTGTGGATATTGACACAATCTTACCAGCTTCCGCCATCATCTTCACAAGGTCTTTTTCTTTTGTCCTTGGGTTGATATGCACATGTCAGACCAAAGCATGTTCATCTCTGGGACACAGAATCTGTCTCCTTCCTGAGCGGTATGATGGTTGGACATTCTCACCTTGATTGTACTTTTGTATAATTGTTTGTACAGATGAACGAGTCACCTCCAGGTATCTTGAAACTGTACCCAAGGATGAGCCTGATTTGTAAAAGTCCACAATTCTCTTCCTGATATCTTGGCTGATTTCTCTAGATTTTCCCATGATGCTACACAAAGAAGCAGTGTTTTTCAGGTGTACATTAAGATACATCCACAGTTGTGTGTCTAATTAGCTCAGATGTTGCCAAAAAACCTATCAGAAACTTCCAAAGACTTGACATCATCATATTGGCAGTCCAGAATTGTTAAAAGGCATAATAATCTTGGTGTATGTAAACTTTTGACTATGCAGTAAGTAATAAAAATGCCTTAAAACATTATCTCGCTCTCATTATTCTGACATTTGATAAATATTAATAATTATGGTAATCCTAATTGATGTAAAATGGGAAAGGATTATTCTGATTTCATGTTAGATATTGAGAAAAACATGTATATGTGCTTTTTTATATAGTGTATGTAAACTATAGTGTATGTAAAGCAAGAATGCCTTCAAAACTATACAGTGCCTTGCAAAAGTATTTGGCTCCCTGGAACTTTTCAACCTTTTCCCACATATCATGCTTCAAACATAAATATACCAAATGTAAATTTTTTGGTGAAGAATCAACAACAAGTGGGATACAATTGTGAAGCTGAATGAAATTTATTGGTTATTTTAAATGTTTGTGGAAATTCAAAAACTGAAAAGTGTGGCGTGCAATATTATCCGTTCGCTTTACGTTCAGTGCAGCAAACTCATTTCAGAAGTTCATTGTGGAGCTCTGAATGATCCAATGTTGTCCTAAATGACTAATGAAAATAAATATAATCCACCTGTGTGTAATCAAGTCTCTGTATAAATGCACCTGCTCTGTGATAGTCTCAAGATTCTGTTTGAAGCACAGAGAGCCTCATGAAGACCAAGGGACACAATAGGCAGGTCCGTGATAATGTTGTGGAGAGTTTAAAGCCGGATTTGGATACAAAATGATTTCCAAAACTTTAAACATCCCAAAGAGCACTGTGCAAGCGATCAAATTGAAATGGAAGAAGTATTATACCACTACAAATCTACCAAGACCCGGCTGTCCCTCTAAACTTTCATCTCAAACAAAGAGAAGAATGATCAGAGATGCAGCCAAGAGGCCAATGATCACTCTGGATGAACTGCAGAGATCTACAGCTGAGGTGGGACAGTCTGTCCATATGACAACAATCAGTCGTATACTGCACAAATCTGGCCTTTATGGAAGAGTGGCAAGAAGAAAGCCATTTCTCAAAGATATCCATAAAAAGTGTCATTTAAAGTTTGCAACAAGCCCCCTGGGAGACACACCAAACATGTGGAAGAAGGTGCTCTGGTCAGATAAAACCAAAATCGAACTTTTTGGCAACAATGACAAATGATATGTTTGGCGTAAAGGCAACACAGCTCATCATCCTGAAAACACCATCCCCACTGTCAAACATGGTGGTGGCAGCATCATGGTTTGGGCCTGCTTTTCTTCCGCAGGGACAGGGAAGATGGTTAAAATTGATGGGAAGATGGATGGAGCCAAATACCGGACCATTCTTGAAGAAAACCTGTTGGAATCTGCAAAAGACCTGAGACTGGGACGGAGATTTGTCTTCCAACAAAACAATGATCCCAAATATAAAGAAAAATCTACAATGGAATTGTTCACAAATAAACGTATCCAGGTGTTTGAATGGCCAAGTCAAAGTCCAGACCTGAATCCAATCGGGAATCTTTGGAAAGAGCTGAAAACTGCTGTTTACAAAGAATCTCCATCCAACCTCACTGAGCTTGAGCTGTTTGCCAAGAAAGAATGGGCAAGAATTTCAGTTTCTCGATGTACAAAACTGATAGAGACATATCCCAAGCGACTTGCAGCTGTAATTGCAGCAAAAGGTGGCGCAACAAAGTATTAAGTTAAAGGGGCCGAACAATATTGCACGCCCCACTTTTCAGTTTTTGTTTTTCCACAAAAATTTAAAATAACCAATAAATTTCGTTCAACTTCAAAATTGTGTCCCACTTGTTGTTGATTCTCCATCAAAAATTTAAATTTGGTATCTTTATGTTTGAAGCATGATATGTGGGAAAAGGTTGAAAAGTTCCAGGGAGCCGAATACTTTCGCAAGGCACTGTATGTGAATTAAAATGCAAAGTGGATGAGTCTAAGGCTGGGTTCACATTGCGTTAATGGCAATGCGCTGACTGCATCCATTACATAGCGGCACTAACGCG
>JARQOD010000002.1:306118439-306167658 GCA_033576555.1 Oophaga sylvatica | reverse complement strand
CCGGTGGTATAATTTTAAAATGTTCAGCCATGATCATGTTGCCTCTTCTCTCAGTAACATTATATTTTGTCTGACCATATACAGCTGAGGTTTTGTTGGTTGATCTTTGATGCACAAAAACAATATCACCTCGTTTGATGGCACTTGGTTGTGCCCTTCTCCTTCTATCAGCATAATGTTTCATGGCTTGCTTGTTAGAGAAATCTGTTGATTGCACTGAAGAGTCACTTGGTGGGGGATGACTGGTCACATCAGGGATCCGTATGCGATGAGTTCTGCTGAACATTAGATGAGATGGAGCAGCATTAGTGATGGAATGTGGCGTATTGGGGTAATTGCGCAAGAATTTGTATAGTGAATGTTTCAATGGGGTGTGCTCCAGACTAGCTGCCTTGATTCATTTCCCCATAGTGAACATGAAACGTTCTTCAATTCCATTGGCTTGCGGCCAACAATGTGTGATTTTCCTGTGGCTGAACCCTAAGTATTCAGAAAACTGTGTAAACATATGTCCATTGAATGGATGTCTATTGTCTGCTTTAACCACTCTTGGAATGCCAAATGCAGAGAATAGGTCATTCAGTTCTGGTATGACACTATTAGCAGATGTTGAAGAGATGAATGAAACAACAGGGTATCTAGAATATTCATCAATTGTTACTAGAATGTGTTGGCCATTTGGTAGTGGTCCATATATGTCCACTGCCACTTCCTCCTAGACAGCATTGGGTAACGGAGACATTTGTAGTGGCACTACACTTGATGATGGAGTAATTAATTGACAAGTGGAGCAGTGTCTAATCTTCTCTTCCACCAATTGATCCATATTCGGGAACCACACATTTTCTCTGAGTAACTTTTTTGTACCAACAATCCCTAGATTAATTTCATGTGCTATCTGTATGACTAAGTTGCGCAAAGCCTTAGGTACAATCTGTTTGGTACCTCGAAGGATGAAGTGCTCTTCAGTGACTGACAATTCCTCACGTATATTTGAAAATAGTTTTTAATTCCTTCAGATGAATCCCAGAATCAGGAAATTTTTCCTTTTGGATTTCATGCCACCTTCGATTTTGGATGATTTGTATTAAGGCATATAGTGTTTTGTCACTTGTTGTATTCACAAATTGATCAAAAGAAACTGCTTTTGGCACGGCGTGAGCTGCAACAAATCGTATGTATTCTTCCATGGAGGAGTACCCTGATATATCACCATTAGAGTTGAGCGATACTTTCCGATATCCAAAAATATTGGATCGGAATGGTATCGCCGATATCACTAAATATCGGCGATATCCGATTCCGATACCGGAAGTCCCATGTAAGTCTATGGGAACAAAATATCGCAACTAAAAAAACCCTTTCTTTCGTTGTAAACACAAAATATACACACATAGAATACATATATATATATACATGTCATTGTGACATATATATACATATATGTATAGTTTATACACTTTTACATAGTAAAATAGCCTCTGATTCAATTGCCGGGTAAAGCCGGCTTCTGTGAAAAGACAGAAGCACCCGCCATGAAATGACACTTGGTGTACATAGGGTTAACCATGTCTTTTCATGTCGTTTGCTATCTGATTTGCACAAACAATTACATCAGTCTATGTGTGCAAAATTTCACACCTGTAGGGGTTAATTAAAGTTGTAAATTCGTTGTAAAAAAAACTGACTTTTTTGCTACGAATTTACACCTTTAATTAACCCTACAGGTGTGAAATTTTGTACACATAGACTGATGTAATTGTTTGTGCAAATCAGATAGCAAAGGAGATGGTTAACCCTATGTACACCAAGTGTCATTTCATGTCGGGTTCTGCATTTTCACAAAAGCCGGCAATTGAATTAGCGGCTATTATACTATGTAGAAGTGTATGAACTATAAATATATATATATATATATGTGTCACAAATTCAATGACATGTATATATATATATATATATATGAGGTGTAAAATTGTTTAAAAAAAATGCGTGGGCTCCCGCCCTATTTTCGCAACCAGACAGACAAAGCCAGCGAATGGGGGCAGATAATAATAGCCCAGAGAGGGACCATTATTTTTGCCCCCCCCCTGGCTACTAACATCTGCCCCCAGACACCCCAGAAAAGACAAATCTATAATTAGATTCGCCCTTTCTGGCACTTTGCTCGTCTATTCCCATTGCCCTGTAGAGGTGGCGAATGGGTTAATATGGGGTTAAAGCCACCTTGCAATTGAAAGGTGACCTTAAGCCAGGTTAATAATTGAGAGCTGTCAATTAGACAACTATCAATTATTAATCCTATTGCATGAAATAAAAATAAAACACACACACTTTAATTAAAAATCATTTTAATGAAATAAAGACACATGTTTTTGACCATCTTTTATTTGACTGCAAAAACCATTTCCTGTAATAAAAATAAAATAAAAAAGCAAAATTATTCTTACCTATCCCATGCACAGTCAGGTCCCACGGTGTAATCCTTCAGAAAGGGTTAATGTTTACTGCAGGGACCGCAGTTAATGCTGCAGCCTCACAGTAAACCCCCAAATGAATGAGTTCCTCTCCTGGCTGACAGGAGAGGAAGTGGAAAGCTTAATTGATTGCTTTCCACTTTCACTTCAGGTCAGCCAGGGACACAATAAGTGACGTCAGAGGGAACTGATTAACAAAAATAGGGGTTCCCTTCGAAAAAAAAATGGCGTCGGGTCCCCCCTATTTTTGTTAACCAGCCTGATGAAGTAGACTGCTGAGCAGTGGCGTACCGTGAATGAAGCAGACCAAGCAGCTGCTATGGGGCCCAGACAGGTGAGGGGGCCTTCGACGGTCGGGTAGCTGTGCTGACACAGTACTACCAGGGGGTCGGCGGGGGAGGGGGAGCGCAGCTCTTCTATATACTCACCCCTCCTGGTGCGGTCTCTGCAGCCCCTGCTCTTCTCCCACGGTCTCTGACGCCTGTGTTCAGCAGTCAGGTGGTACCGCTCATTACAGTCATGAATACGCACATATTCATGACTTTAATGAGCTGTCCCGCGTGACCGCTGAACACTGGCGGCGGAGACCGTGGGAGAAGAGCAGGGGCTGCACAGACCGCGCCGGAGGAAGGGTGAGTATAAGGGATATTTACCTGTCCCGTTCCACCGTTGCTCGCGTCCTCTTGCTGCAATGTTCAGGTCAGAGGGCGCGATGACATCGTTAGTGCGCGCCGCGCCCTCTGCCTGATCATTCACTGCTGGAGGACCCCGAAGACAGCGGCACTCAGCAGTGGAGAGAGGACAGGTAAATATCTCAGGTGCCGGGGCCCTGAGCGAGCGGTGACATAGGCACCTGGTGTCACCCCCTGCTCAGGACACCGGCACCTGGCCCCCAGCGACGAAAGGTGAGTATGTCTTTTTTTTTTTGGTTGCAGCAGCTGCGGCAGCATAAGGGCCTATACTATGGAGCATCTATGGGGGCACAATCTATGGGGGCATAATACATTTTTTTGTTTAATGTGTCCCCTCACTGTGCTGGCACTTTACATTTACAATGGCTCTGGGTTTTTTTTTTGGGGGGGGGCCCATTCAGACTTTTGCTATGGGGCCCCATGATTTCTATGTACGCCCCTGCTGCTGAGGCATGGTATTTAAGGCTGTTAAGGAGCCAATATCCATGGACCTTGCCAGCAGCGTCGGACTGGAGTACCTTGGGCCCACCAGAGAAAAAATATTCTTGGGGCCCATCATCATACTTCCCAACCTTTGAAGAAGGGAAAGAGGGACAAAGGCTGTGGCACGCTGTGCCTGCTGCAGCAAATTTTAGGCCATGCCACGTTGCACCACAGACTGTCCAGGAGTTGGTGGATGCTTTAGTTCAGGTGTGGGAGGAGATCCCTCAGGAGACCATCCGTCGCGCTCATCAGGAGCATGGCCAGAAGTTGTAGTGAGGTCATACAGCATACTTCCCAAATTTTGAAGACAGGAAAGAGGGTTAAAGGCTGCGGCGCGCGTAGGGCGTCGCTGCAAATTTTAGGCCACGCCCCGACCACACCCATTTAACAGCTAATCACACCCATATCCTGGCCCCAAGCGTACCCATTTAGCACTGCTGATCACACTGACTGGTAATGTGTAATGAGGGCACAGTGGCTGGTACTGAGGAAAAGAAAGAAAGAGCAGCGAGAGAGAAAGAACAAACAGAGAAAGAAAGAGAGGAAAGAAAGAAAAGAGAGAGAGAAAGAAAGAACAGAGAGAAAAAAGAACAGAGAGCGAGAAAGAAAGAACAGAGAGCGAGAAAGACTAGAGAGAGAAAGAAAGACTAGAGAGAGAGCCAGAGGCGTAGCTAGGGTTTTGGTTTAGTGGGGGCAAAACTTCTGAGTGGGCCCCTAATCAGAGAACCTCAGCAAATGACCGCGCTGTTGCCAAAAATAATCTATATATAAAAAGACCAATATTGATATTACCGCCATATGGTGTGTGGTAAATAATACCAGTCCTACAGAACATATAATAGATTACAGCACAGGTACAGATAATGACTTACCGCTGATGTTCTTTCTAATGGAATTGTTCACTTTTCATTTCTTTTCCATCTGGCTCAGACCGACATGACGACTTCTAGGAGGGGTAGCTAATACTAGAGAAGAGAGAGAGAGGATTCAAAAAGATATACATAAACTGGAGCAGTGGGCAGCAACTAACAGAATGGATTTTAACAGGGAAAAATGCAAAGTACTACATCTGGGCAATAAAAATGAAAAAAGCATATACAAAATGGGAGGAATAGGGCTAAGTAACAGCACATGTGAAAAAGACTTGGGTATACTAATTGATCACAGACTTAACATGAGTCAACAGTGTGATGCAGCAGCAAAAAAGGCAAATGCAATTCTAGGATGTATCAACAGAAGCATACAGTCTAGATCACGTGAGGTCATTATTGCCCTCTACTCCTCTTTGGTCAGACCTCATGTGGAATACTGTGTCCAGTTTTGGGCACCACATTTTAAAAAAGACATCAACAAACTGGAGCAAGTTCAGAGAAGAGCCACCAGAATGGTGACCGGTCTGCAAACCATGTCCTATGAGGAACGGTTGCAGGATTTGGGAATGTTTAGCTTGCAAAAAAGAAGACTGAGAGGAGACTTAATAGCTGTCTACAAATATCTCAAGGGCTGTCACATTGTAGAAGGATCATCTTTATTCTCATTTGCACAAGGAAAGACTAGAAGCAATGGGATGAAACTGAATGGGAGGAGACACAGATTAGATATTAGAAAAAACTTTTTGACAGTTAGGGTGATCAATGAGTGGAACAGGCTGCCACAAGAGGTGGTGAGTTCTCCTTCAATGGAAGTCTTCAAACAGAGGCTGGATAGACATCTGTCTGGGATGATTTAGAGAATCCTGCTTTGAGCAGGGGGTTGGACCAGAAGGCCCAGGAGGTCCCTTCCAACTCTACCATTCTATGATTCTATGATTCTATGATTCTATGATTCTCCAGCCAGGACTCGACTGCAGAGATTACAACAAAGACACATTTCACTTCTCATATTTTTAGCACTGTCTTGGTCACCAATTGGACTATTCTCAACCTGCACAAACTCCTCATCCTGCTGATACCCCAATACTGAGCCGCTGCTGCCATATGTGTCCCTATTTCTGCACCTGATACCCCAATACTGAGCCGCTGCTGCCATATGTGTCCCTATTACTGCACGTGATACCCCAATACTGAGCTGCTGCTGCTGCCGTATGTGTCCCTATTACTGCACCTGCTGTGTGGTTCTGTGTGACCTCTAAATTTTAAAGCACCCCTCTAGAATATAGTAATGCCGAGTGCAAGTGCCCTAGAAAACAGTGACCACATTTTGTCCCCTAGACTGTAATAATGCCCTGTGTGCCCCTTTGACAGTCACAGTAACCGAGTTCCCCTATAACAATAAGTGTCCACTTTACATTTAATAATGTCCCAAGTCTCCCCTGTACATCTCCCCTATACACAGAATAATGCCCCTCACTGGATATATACTGACCCCTTAATGTCCCCAAACTATTTAATGGGTCCAACACTGTATGATGGCCCCTAGATAGCATCCATACAGCATAATACACCAGATAGTCCTCAATATAGTATAATGCACCCCCATAGGCAGCCTCTATATTATAATAAACCCCCATAGGCAGAGTCTATAATATAATGCACCACCATAGGCAGCCGCTATATTATAATGCACCCCCATAGGCAGCCTCTGTAGTATAATGCATCCCCATAGGGAGTCTCTGTAGTATAATGCACCCCAATATGGAGCCTCTGTAGTATAATGCAGCCCCCATATACAGTCTCTGTAGTATAATGCACCCCCCATATACAGCCTCTGTAGTATAATGCACCCCCATTAAAAAAAAAAAAACAATACTCACCTCCCGGCTCCTGTGCTGCTCACTGTTCTCCCTCTCAGCGTCTGACAGCGGGCGCCGGCAGGTGATGTCATCGCGCCCGCTGTCAGACGCTGAGAGGGGGATTATGGGAGAGAAGGAGCGCTCGCTCCTTCTCTCTCTATGCGGTCAGCTGTATCGGCTGGATGCCGATACAGCTGACCCTCCGATGACGGGTGGGGGGCCCACTGCTGGCACCGGGCCCCCCAACGCCTGTTCAGGCCCCATAGCTTCTGGGCGGCAGAGCAGGAAGATCGATTCTCCCTGCTCTGCCGCAGAATGTAACTGTATCGGTGTGCTGTGCACGCCGATACAGTTACTGTAGCGTAGCTCCGGGTGGGCCCCCTCAGAGCGCGGGGCCCGGGGCCACCACCCCCTCTGCCCCGCGACCTATCCTTTCAAATCAGGGCCCACCACGCACGAGGTTTCTCCGGTGGCTCAGTCCGACCCTGCTTGCCAGCCTGATAATACCAGGCCACAGCAGTCTGCTTATCTTTGCTGGTTAACAAAAATAGGGGATCCCGTAGAAAAAATTTGGCGTGGGGTCCCCCCTATTTTTGTTAACCAGCCAGATGAAGCAGACTGCTGAGGCCTGGTTTTTCAGGCTGGTAAGGAGCCAAGATCCATGGACCTTGCCAGCCTGATAATACCAGGCCACAGCAGTCTGCATATCTTGGCTGGTTAACAAAAATAGGGGATCCCCTCGCAAAAAATGTGGCGTGGGGTCCCCCCTATTTTTGTTAACCAGCCAGATGAAGCAGACTGCTGAGGCCTGGTTTTTCAGGCTGTTAAGGAGCCAAGATCCATGGACCTTGCCAGCCTGATAATACCAGGCCACAGCAGTCTGCATATCTTGGCTGGTTAACAAAAATAGGGGATCCCCTCGAAAAAAAATTGGCGTGGGGTCCCCCCTATTTTTGTTAACCAGCCAGATGAAGCAGACTGCTGAGGCCTGGTTTTTCAGGCTGGTAAAGATCCAATATCCATGGACCTTGCCAGCCTGATAATACCAGGCCACAGCAGTCTGCTTAGCTTGGCTGGTTAACAAAAATAGGGGATCCCCATGAAAAAAAAACGGCGTAGGGGTCCCCCTATTTTTGTTAACCAGCCAAGTAAAATGCAGACTGCTGCGGCCTGGTATTAAAAGACTGTCAAGGCCCATGGATTTTGGCCCTCAACAGCCTGATAATACCAGGCTACAGCAGCCCCACATTTGGCGCATCAAAAGATGTGCCAATTGTGGCACTTTACCCGGCTCTTCCCACTGCCCTGTAGCGGTGGCAAGTGGGGTAATAAGGGGTTAATGTCACCGTTGATTGCACGGTGACAATAAGCCCGGTTAATAATGGAGAGATGTCAATAAGACACCGATCCATTATTAATCCCAAAGTTTTTAAATGTTAAAAAAAAGACAAAGCAAGAAAAAAGTCTTTTAATGAAATAAAAGAGACAACACAGTTTTCATTTCTTTTATTATACTCTCATTCCTGCGACTCCATCGATCTCCTGTAAAAAAAGAAAAAAAACAAACCAACAGTATACCACCTGTCCGACGCAGTCCATAGTAACGACTGTCCCACGACGATCCAGCTCTGCTACATCGCAATGACAGGCAGAGCCTGTCATCCCGGCGCAGCACAGCTGATTACCTGCTTCCCCGGCGGTGACGTCATCGGACTGCTTTACGGCCGCGATTACCCAGCAGTCACTGCAGTTATCGCGAGAAACTGCATGTGACCGCCGGGGAAAGATGATGGCGGCCATCAAGCAGTCCAGGCCGTGACCGCCGGAGATCTTCTGCCAGGTAAGTGCCGCTGACTCCTGACAGACCCGACCGACGGACACTGACAGTGACAGTGACAATTCCGATTCCGGTATCCGATAAGACGACAATATCGGAACTCGGAATCGAAAGCCCGATACAGCTAATATCGGCCGATACCCGATATTTGCAGATCGTATCGCTCAACACTAATCACCATTCACAGGATGTCTTTAGAAATAATCAGCCGGATTGCTATATTTTCCAGGTTTGTGAACAATTTTGTAATTGTAGTCCTATAGACGTAGACCCCATCGTTCGATCCGTACAGGCATTTTAGCTCGGGGATTTCCAAAAATTGTAAGGAGAGCTTGATGATCTGTGACAATGGTAAAGGGAGCTCCATAGAGAAATAAATGAAAGTGTTCACATCCCCAGATAACTGCAAAGCTTTCTTTTTCAGGTTGTGAATATTTTCTTTCAGCGTTTAAGCTTTTGCTTGCATAAGAAATGATGTGGGGACTTTGATTATCATCCTTGTATTGCGCTAAAATAGCACCCAGTCCCACAGGACTGGCGTCCACAATCAGTTCAGTTCATAGAGCTGGATCAAAATAGGCCATGGTAGTTGTTGAGCAGAGTTCGTTTTTAATTGTTTCAAAAGAGGCCTACAGACACAACATTGTTTTGTAAGTTCCCTTAATGGAGTGCTAATTTTTTGAAAAATGTGGAATATATCTAGCACAGTAGCTAGCCATTCCAAGAAAAGAGCGCACTTCACTGGCATTCTGTGGAATTAAGGCTGCTCTGATGGATTCCACTTTCTTGGGATCAGGTTGTACTGCTTCCGCCGAGAAGATGTGACCATAGAACTCCAATGAACTTTTATCAAATTCACATTTCTCTTTGTTTAAAGTAAGTCCAGCAAAGAGCAGTCATTCAAAGATAGCATATAGGGAACGATTGTGTTCAGCTTGAGTTTTCCCAAAAACCAGTATGTCATCACTATAATTAAAGGCATTTGGAATGAGTTGAATAACGTTCCTTATTGTGTCTTGAAAAATTTCCGCTGCTAAGCAGACCCCAAAAGTCAATCTTTTGTATCTTCTGAGACCCACATGAGTGGAGAAGGTTGTCATGTATCTGGATTCAGGACTCAATTCTAATTGATGATAGCCCTTATTGAGGTCAAGCTTTGAAAAATGGTTGCTCCTTTTAATAAATGAATAATATCATCAATTGTAGGTGAGATATGTCTTTCTCTCTAAATAGCGGTGTTGGGTAGGTGCATGTCAACACACAGTCTCACCTGCTCTGGAGTCTTGGGTTTTGGAACTACCACAAGTGGAGAGACCCACGGAGTGGGACCAGTAACAGTTTTAATAACGTCCCCATCCATGAGCAATTGGAGTTCCTTTTCTACCTTCTTTCTCAGGAGAAATGGAATACGGCTGTGAGCCTGGGCTACTGGACGAACACTGTCATCTACATGAAGATGTACTTGAGAGCTTTTTAATTTTCCAAAACCACTAAATAAGGATGGAAAGCTGTTCACCATGGCTCGTACATCCAGATCCGCTGGGTCAGTTATAGTATGAATGATCTGGATGAGACCCAGCATCAAGGCAGTGTGATAGCTGAGAAGACAGCCTCCCGATCCTTGTAATGTGTGAAAAGTGGTTTTCTGCCTATTTTCTTTATAGCTAAGGTCAGCATCAAATTGTCCCATTGTAATTAGAGGTGTTTTAGATCCATAAGGAAAGATTTTAGTATGCACTTGCTGTAAGACTGGCTTTGTTTTCAATTGTTCATATGCATTGCTGTCTATGATATAGACTGAAGCTCCCGTATCTATTGTAAAGGTGATATCCGAGTTGCAGATAATAAATGTGATACAGGGAAACCGCACTGAGTCAGAGACAGAGGTAGTAAACACATAGTTCTCAGCCACAAACATTTCTTCGAATCCTGTTTTACAATTTTTATGTTTGCGGGCTTTGTCATGGACAGAGGAGACATGTTGGGCGCTGATTTGCAGACAGCTGCAAAATGGTTCCCTTTTCCACATTTACTGCATGTTTGTCCTATAGCTGGACATTTGTTTAGGTGATGAGGAAAATTTTGTCCACATCTATAGCATTTCTTCTGTTTCTTGGCTTGCTTGTCTTGTGCACTTTTATGTTTGAGATAATGCACATGCAAATTATCCCCATTCTCCATTGCGGTGGCCTGATGATCTGCTATCTCTCTAGCACGGGCCATCTTGAGTAAATCATGCAGAGAGAGATCCTGCTGCAGAGCTTTACACCTTATGTTATTAGACGAGCAGGTGACAATTACTTGAGTTAGGATTTCATCATCTACATCTGTAAAAGCACATCCATGTGCTAGCTCTTTTAGCCTTGTGACATAGGTGTCTATGGATTCTTCTGGAAGCTTCTTAGCAATCCTAAACTTGTATCTTTCATATTTGATGTTCTGTTTGGGGTTGAAGTAGTCAGTGAGAGCTTAGGTGCAGTTACTGTACGTGTCGGTCTCTGCTGTAGGTAACGTGCTGTATATGTCATAGACTCCTGTACCCGCGCAGTGCAGGAACACGGCTCTTTTTTTCTCCTCTTTTATGTCCATAGCTTCCAGGAAGTTCGCAAACTGGTTTAGCCATTTTCTCCAGTTATGAGAAAGATTAATGACATCAGTCATATCAAACTGTGGGAACGTGCGCAAGTAATCAGCCATGATGGAGTCTCTCTGTGGCGCTGGCATGTGAAGCGGTAAAGCAGGGGTTAGTATTCACAGCAGCAGGTGACCGCATCCCATCCTCGTCGCCAGTTGTAGTGTCCACACAGTATAAGGAATTAGAGAGAGCGCTTTAACTGTATTTTATTCTTCTCCTTCTTCCTCCAGCACACAGCATAACATTTATACTCATCTGTCTGAACTAAAACTGAAACTCCCCTAACCCACTTCCTGTCTATCCCTTTTCAAGTCACAAGACTTAAAGAGACAGGTCAAAACATTATACATTACATCGGGGTTCTTGTTTACCTCTCTCACCAAGGCTCTTCTCCCATGATAGCTCAGTTTGGCTGGATGGCCAGGTCTAGGAAGATTTCTGGTGGTCCCAAACTTCTTCTATTTAAGGATTATGGAGGCCACTGTGCTCTCAGCAACCTTGAGTACTGCAGAAATTCTTTTGTAACCTTGGCCAGATCTGTGCCTTGCCATATTTCTGTCTCTGAGCTCTTTGGCCAGTTCCTTTGACCTCATGAATCTCATCTGCTCTGACATGCACTGCGAGCTGAGAGGCCTTATATAGACAGGTGTGTGCCTTTACAAATCAAGTCCTATCAGTTTAATTAAACACAGCTGGACTCCAATGAAGAAGTAGAACCATCTCAAGGAGGATCACAAGGAAATGGACAGCATGTGACTTAAATATGAGTGTCTGAGCAAAGGGTCTGAATAGTTATGACATATGATATTTCAGTTTTACTTTTATAATAAATGTAAAAAAATGTCTACATTAGTGGTTTTTATCAGTCAAGATTGGGTGCAGTGTACATTAATGAGAAAAAAAAATTACTTTTTTGCATTTATCAAATGGCTGTAATTAAACAAAGAGTGAAAAATTTAAAGGGGTCTGAATACTTTCCGAATCCACTGTACATGCATGAACCATCACATGCCTTAGTCTGGGAATCTCACTGCGCTAAAATGCTGACTAGAGGGCCTCGTCAACCTCCCGCCGTCCTATCAACCACATCTGCTGCTGCTTTCTCCTCAATCAGTGTGCAAAGTTTTCTTGTACTGGTCTCCAGCAGCAGAAACTCCACTTGTTTACCGCCTATATTCGGGGCTTCTCTAAGAAAGCTGTGCCTGCGCTACACCAGCATGTCGCAGAAAACATCACCTGTTCACTGAAAAAAATCTGAATGCCATAGTGTATTTCACCACTGACACCTGGGTGAGCAAACATGGGAAGGGGCGTTATATCTCGCTGACTGGGCACTGGGTGACTCTGGTGGCTGTGGGGGCAGGCAGTCAAGGAGCTTCTCCACAAGTCTTTCAATCTCCAACCCCTGTGTCTAACACTTTCTCCATTGATTCTGGCTACTCCATCTCCTCTAGGGCCTCCACCTGCAACCTCCACATTTTTCTTAATAAGACACATGTACCAACAGTGCAGAGAGAATCTCCCCACCTCCTAACAGCACAGCCAGTCACTGCAATCAGGCAGTGTTAAAATTAATTGAATATTGCAGTCACACAGCTCAAAAGTTGTAAACAGATATGCAGTCCGAGTTAGAGCAATGGCTGCCTACACTGAACCTGGAGCAAGGGAAGGCCGTGTGCAATAAAGGTACAAACCTGGTATCGTTCCTATGCTGGGACAACCTCACACATGTGCCTTGCATCGCTCGAGTCCTCAACTTGGTGGTACAGCAATTTCTCCACCACTATCAAGGCCTGGATGCGTTGCTGCAGAAAGCACGGTCGCTGTGTGCTCACTACCAACGATCGCACCCCGCAGGTCATCGACTTGCATCGCTACAGAGGTCTTTCAGCCTACCGGTTAACCATTAGATTTGCCATGCAAAAATATTAGCAGCAGCAGATGTAAAAGTGGCATAAGCAATTTCCGTGAGTCATTTCACACATTTTTTAGACCAGCACAACAGAGTACAAGTCTGATACATTGTGATTGACTGGAGAGGATGGTGCAGAAGTATCTGGAGCTCAATATCAATGGCATGAGGGGGAATTTGGACCCTTTTACATTTTGGTCTTCAAAAATGAAAGAGTGACCTGAGCACACCTGTCATGCCTTGGAGGTTTTATCATGCCTGGCAGCCAGCATTCTCTCAGAAAGTGTCTTTAACATTGCTGGTGGTGTTCTGACAGATAAGCTAAGTGCATTTGGCTGTTTTATGAAAGTGTAGACTATGGATTGCCAATGACTTTTGCACCCCATTCGCAGACTGGACAGACTAGGAGATGGTGTTGATTTTTGTGTGCTGCTTTGATGTCGCTTTATTGCAGTCTGTGCCACCTTTGTCATGTTTCCTATGTCTGCTGTTGCTACTGCAGCTGATGTTACAAGCAATTTTTTAAATGTGGAGACTCCAAGTTGAGTCTCCATCAGGTGGCTTGCCTGTATTGGAAGGTGTATCAGAGGTCTATTATAATGTTTCTACTCTGTGGAAATTGATGCCACTTTAGTGGTGTGTGACAATAATTTTTTGAAATGTGGAGAATCCAAGCTGGGTCTCTTTCATGTGTGTTTCCTGTAGAGCTCCCAGAAAGGCCAGCCTGAACTTACTTTCATTCAACTACTTGTGTTACAATCCTCATATTTTCTATCAATAGTACTCCATGAAACTGATGTTTGTGCCATCTGAGTGTGGCTGGGAAGAAAAGCTGTTGCATGAGGTATCAGGGCTCACACAAAAGAAGGCTTACATGGCTCCCTTAACCACCAGGTCTTCATTGAAACTTCAATTCAAAGCTGTAAATGCTGGCTCAGTCCCTGACACCTCATGCATGGCCCATGGCTGGCTGCTTCTGTGCCATTACAAAATGTTCTACTGTGGGTGAATTGATCACTCAATTACCTGTGTTACTTTCCTTACTTTATTCTAACTTTAGTACTCTATGAAACTTATGTTTGTGCCATCTG
Source organism: Oophaga sylvatica (assembly GCA_033576555.1). Classification (NCBI taxonomy): domain Eukaryota; kingdom Metazoa; phylum Chordata; class Amphibia; order Anura; family Dendrobatidae; genus Oophaga; species Oophaga sylvatica. Next base: position 306,153,803 of record JARQOD010000002.1, on the reverse strand, counting down.
AGTGTGTACTGTATGGGAAAAATGCTGCTGCATGGCGTATCAGGGCTCACAGCAAAGAAGGCTTTAACCACTTCCTTAACCAACAGGTCTTCATTAAAACTTCAATTCAAAGCTGTAAATGCTGGCCCAGACCCTGATACCTCATGCATAGCCCATGACTGACTGCTGCTTTGCCATTAGCAAGTTTTTACTGTGAACAAATTAAGCCCTTTTTCATGGTGTCTGCCCCTAATTTTAGCTGTTTGGGAAGCTTTTTGTCACCCCTTAAGCTCTTGTTTATATATACAGTTTAGCCTCTCATTGAATTTAATGGGGGTCTGGTCAAACTGTTCGACGAACATCGGGACGTTCGGCAAGCCGAATAGAACCAAACCTTGTAAGGTTCGCTCACCTCTAATATTTACATGATAATATTTGTTTGCAATTGTTATGCATTATATTATTGAATATTCCATTCATATACTTTGATGGCTGTTTTATGCTTGTTTTTTTTAACTTGTATTATATCTATGTAGTGTCACCATGGTTACGGAGATTAAACCAGTAGGAGGAACTAGAAGGAGTGGTCCACAACTGATTGACTATAAATATTATTTGTTTTGTGCCATCTCTATATGTACACCTTGTTTTTGGTTTGAAAAAGGCAGTGTGGCCAAAACTTTGCATGTCCTTTATTATGTGTACACTGGTGCCAATAAAACTCTTTTGAATGATACTACCAAGTGTCTTGGATTAAAAAGACAGAGAAAACTGGAGTAATAGTCCAAAAAATGTCACAATTTATTAATACAAAAAATACATAGGTCAAGAAAAACATTTCAATGTACGAGTATTAACTAGATAACAAGGGGGGCAAAGTAAGACAAAAAAACAGCTCTTCTATTAAAATATATAGTGGATATGGTAAGAAAATTACTAGAAAGTGTCTTAATCTAGTATTACAAAGACATTGTCTTTAATAAAGTGCATATACAACCAGCAATTCCAAGCAAATATGGCAAACTGTTATTAGGGAGTATGTAGTAAGGTTAACCAGCATAAATTAAATAGACATGTCTCCCAAAATATATAGCATATATACTGCTACCTCTATTGACATATATGCACTGCCATAAAATTTTGCATAACCTAATCTAGGTTCTTACCCATAATGGTGCCACTCAAATGATCCGATGTACATTTGATTGGAATTATTAGGCCTAATATAGTGTTGCAGTCACAAGGCCCAATTAGCTACTCCAAATAGTTTTTGCTAAAACTGTGTTTCAGTGTCAAATCAGTTAACAAGACTTCTACTTAAAAATCGTTAGCCTGGTGTCCGGGATGCTGTGCTGAGAAGATGTGCAACAGGGGAGCTCTCTCCAGATGCTGTACATTACAAGACTCCACAGCCTCATTTATGGTCAGATTACCTTCAGCTATGGGCCTAGGAGAGCCAGGACCCTGGCACATGCTGGGACAGCATTGGCTGCTCATGCAACAGCCCTGGATACATTCCTCTTCAGAGAGCCAGTTGATGTGGTTGCTTCACAGACGGAGGAAGGTGAGGCTGGAGGCTCAGACACAGGGGAGCTGCTGATCAGGACAGGAGACAGTGAGCCAGCAGGGTGTGAGGTAGACTCATGGAGGAAGTTTCCCAGTTGCAGGGATTACAGGAGGGTCTGAAGGAGCAGAGTCTTCTTACAGTGTCCATCTCACAAAATGGCTGCTTGGCTTCAGGAAACTCTGTTCTAAAACCTCCCTCCGGGCTGCATCAAATTCCTAAGCCCACATCACAGACAGGAAGGAAACACATCTCCATACAAAGTGCCAGGGGAGACTGGGATATAAGAACCACAGATTCTGCAAAGAATCATTCAGAGGCACTTTATTCTACTAATAGAGAAGGGGACTGGACTGACACACATGATAATTCCTCTGGGAGTGAGGATGAGGGGCTAGCATATGACCCTCCCTCTTCAGCTGCTTAGAAGAGACTTGTTACATTTCCCTCTAAAGATGATTTTAAGGCTTTAATTAAAGAGTTAAATATACTTGCAGAACTGAGATAGCATGTGTAAGACAAGATTTGCAGCAACTGACAGGTTGCATAGACACTCTGGAAGGGGATCATGGTGTTACTAGATCCCATGTGTCAGAATTGCATCAACTCTCTTTGAGCAAAAGACTGTAAAAGATCTTCAGGTTCAATTAGAGGATCTAGATAACAAGAGCAGACGATGTAATATTAGTGTATGTGGTGTTCCAGAGTCAAATGAACAGGTGAATCCTAAACTAATAGTTCAAACTATCTTTAACTCTATTCTTGGAGATCCACCTGCAACATAAATCAAAATGGACAGAGCACACCTAGGCTTACAGTCGAAATGGTCTACGCCATTTCCTCGCGACATCATCAGCTGCCTCCATGACTATGAGGTTAAAGAAAAGATTATGACAAAGGCCAGGTCTCAGAGGGAACTATCCCACATGGACTCCGTAATCCAGATATTTCTGGATCTGTCTCGTATTACCCTGCAAAAGAGAAGAATTCTTAAACCTTTATTAATCATGAAGGACCTCCGGAACCCCTACAGGTGGTGTTTCCCTTTTGCTATTTGTAAAGTCCTTAATCTAAAACCTCCTAAATTAGTAGACTGGAACACCCCTCTGCTTTTGGGGGCACCACATCCAATTTGGAGCCAAAAACAAGGAAAAGATATTAGAGGACCAAGCGTGAGGGGCGTGAGGGGAGGAAGAGGTTCCCATGATAGACCTCGCTGAGCTGACTTTTTCTGTAGTAGCGCATTGTTGTAGGGGCTTTTCTCCTGTTGCCTCTGGTTGAGATTATATGCCTGTTTCTTTTTTTAGGTACTGGCCAGTACTTGTTTGCTCTTATGCTGATTATCATTTGTCGAGCTATCAATTGTGACATCCAGTTTCCGTGTGTTATAAACAATGTAGATTTTGTTGGGCTATTGCCTGATGCACTGTAAAGGGGTCTGTTATTTGTTATCCACCTGTTTGGGTTAAATTTCGGGCCCTACACCCACAGTATTTTATATTGGAATTACCTTATTTACATCAAATTCCTGTTGGGCTCATTTTGTTCCACAGAAGTAACCTCTTGCCAGGAGTTTTCCCTGGGAAATACAGTTTTTGTTCACTAAAATTTGTACTTTTTCTTCAAAATTGTGTCTTTGTGTTTTCATATTTACCGTCCCTTTTCATTACAGCTCAGATTATTCAGATGGAGCGGAAAAAGTAGTGTGAAAGTAAGGTAATCTGGCATATATTAGGAGGTCCTGGATGGGAGATAGGCCCAGGGTCTTCCACATATGTGATAAGTGCACACAAAACTTTCAGACACTGGTCCTTAGGCTTACACGATGACTCATATAATTTCTTATAATGTAAGGGTTCTTAACTCCCCTAGGAAGAGAAGACTTGCCTTGCAGAGGTAGTGTTTCAACAGGAGAGGCATTATGACCATACAGGCACATTTAAGTTTGCACTAAATTATTTTTCCCAAGCCTACTCAGCTTACAATGACAGTAAGAAGAGTTGAGTAGCGATTTTGTTGTCTTCAACTTGTCCACTACAGGTGACTAAAGCTCATAGTGATCCAGGGAGCAGATTTGTTGTCTTGGAAGCACTTCTGAAGGGTAAGCCCACCATTTTATGCAATATCTACCGTATTTTTCGGGCTATAAGACGCACTTTTTCCCCCAAAAAATTGTGAGGAAAATGGGGGGTGCGTCTTATAGCCCGACCGCAGCTTACCGGGGGGTTGCGGCAGCGGTGTGGCGGTGGCTGTGGCAGAGATGCGGCGTGGCAGAGGCGCGGTGGGCGGCGTGCACCTGAGAGGGTCCCTTCCTCAGGTGGTGAGGTAATTCCGCGGCACCGAGAGCAGACAGGACAGCAGAGCCGGGTTTGTCGGTGGTGGCGGCCATCTTCCTGAGGCGGCGCGTGCGCAGATACAGTACTCTGCTTCCTGTGGCTTCAGGAAAATGGCCGCGGTAGGCCGCGCATGCGCAGATAGAGATCACGGTGGCCATTTTCCTGAAGCCCCAGGAAGCAGAGTACTCTGCGCACACGCCGCCTCAGGAAGATGGCCGCCACCACCGACAAACCCGGCTCTGCTGTCCTGTCTGCTCTCGGTGCCGCGGCATTACCTCACCACCTGAGGAACCACGCATATCAGGACAGAACAGGGGTAGCCAGCCACGCACACCAGGACAGCGACAGGGGGAGATACGCATAACAGGACAGGATGAGGTGAGCCAGCCACGCATACCAGGACAAGATGGGGGAGCCAGCCACGCATACCAGGACAAGATGGGGGGAGCCAGCCACGCATACCAGGACAGCGACAGGGGGAGCCAAGTATAGTAGGACAGGATGGGAGAGCCAGCCATGCATACCAGGATAGCAACAGGGGGAGCCATGCATACCAGGACAGGACGATGGCCGCCACCACCGACAAACCCGGCTCTGCTGTCCTGTCTGCTCTCCTTGCCGCGGCGTCACCTCACCACCTGAGGAAGGGACCCTGCTCAGGTGCACGCCACCCATCGCGCCTCTGCCACCGCCGCATCTCTGCCACCGCCACACCACTGCCACAAACCCGGCTCTGCTCTCCGTGCCGCAACGTCACCTCACCTGAGGAAGGTGAGTACAGTATCAGCATCACCGCACCTCTGCCACACCACTGCCGCAACCCCTGCTGTACCACCGCCGGCCCACAGGTACCTTAAAATTCGGACAATAAGACGGACCCCCATATTGTAAAAATCTTTTTTTCTGCTATTTCCACCCCAAAATTTGGGGTGCGTCTTATGGTCCGGTGCGTCTTATAGTCCGAAAAATACGGTATGTACCAAACACAAGTCAGATCCATTTTCTAAAAAAGGTTTTCGCAATACTTCAGAAATTGCTTCTGTTGGCTCTAATAGTGGGTGGAGACTTTAACGTCCCATTTTCAGAGGTTTTTGATAAACACTCATTGGGGGTGAGTTTGCCTTCTCAAAACCTAGTCAGGATAGTGTTGGAATTTAGGAAATTTATTAGTGCCAACTCTTTGTTTGATTTATGGGGAATAAATCATCCGAAGGAGAGGGCCTATTCCTTTTTTTCCCCACCTCACCGTACATATACAAGAATAGATTTTTTTGGAAATATTTTATCTCTTAGAATGTTGAGAAGGGTGTAAATGGGACAAATTATTTGGTCCATTCATGACCCAATTCTGTTGGATCTGAAGTCTTCTCTGCCATTAACACGGGCCTGCCAATAGGGCCTGAATGAGATTTTTGTCAAGGACCTTAACTTTAGGAAAACTCTACTTGAGCATCTGTCTGACTTTTTCCACCTAAATGAGAGCTCAGTTTCTTATCCTTCAGTGCTGTTGGAGGCTCATAAGGCAGTAATGAGGGGTCATTGAATTAAAGAGGGTTCCAAATTGAAAAAAAATGCCAAACTTGAATATAATAATCTTTCTTTGTAACTCGGAAGAGAAGAGCATAAAATGACTGCATCTCCTTCTCTGCAGGTTTTGAGGATGGTGGTAGATATTAGAAATAAGTTGAAGGACCTATCTATGTGAAAGCTAAAGAAGCTACTTTTATACACAAAGTAAAAATATTATGAAAAGGGTAATAAAGCGCATACATTTTTGGCAATGCAATTGAAGGTGAGGGCTTTGTCCTCGAATCCCCAAGCAATAAGAAGTGAAGATGGCACTATATACTGCAATCCTTCTGAGATTTCTAATTTATTTTATAATTTCTATAGTAAATTATATAATCTCCAGGATACGCTTCCTTTGGATGATAATAGTAGGGCCTCCCTATTGAAAAAATAATTTATTCAATTTAAATTTACCAGTCCTGGCCCGTGAAGCAATAAACTTTCTTAATATTCCGGTTACCAAAGAGGAAATAGCTTAAATCTTGAAAGACTTGCCTTTTGCAAAGTCTCTTGGCCCAGACGGGCTGACATATCTTTGCTATAAAACTTTTGCAGAAGAGCTTATTCCCCACATTACTAAATGTTTAACTCATTCATGGAGGGCTCTCCCATACTAGAAGCCCTGTCACATTCAGACTGCCCATACCTTACCTAATTATTTGCCCCCTTTTTTCCCCCGCGCAAAGAAAATACCGAAAACCAATAACAAGAACACTTTTTTATTGCATATCCAGAAATCCAAAACTCTTTTAACACACCCACTCTTGGAGGGGTAAGGTCGCAGCTCTCCATATTATCTTCAGAACTTGTGGTGATATGCCACCGGACTCCCGGCACATGTAACCCAGTCTTTCTCTTCCGCCAATGCTGCGACTTTCTTCATCATTAACTCCAAACAAATTATAACCTTTTACCAAACCAAACGGGCGGGCGGGTGGGCCGCTCTGCTGACAGCATTCAAAGAGACTGGAAATCCTCCTACACTCCCTTTTATACCCATAGGGAGGGACAAACACCCGGAAACCATCTCCAATAGCCGAACCAGCTATGTACAAAAACTTAACCCTTTCCTTTTGCGCCACAGGAAGCGAAAAAATTGCAAATTCTCCTTAAACCAACCAGGCTGGCCAGTCAGGGACCCCCAACTAATAAAGCTGGGCTCCCACATACTTGATACTTGTTCGAAAGGCAGGAAAAGACCCTCTGGATTGCTCATCACATAGCGCTATTAAACTCGGACTTGAAAATATTTACCCGTATGTTGGCTAAAAGACTTAATCGGTGGCTACCGTGGCCTATTAGTAAGGATCAGGTAGGCTTTGTCCCTTTTCGCCAGGGATAGGACAACACTAGAAATGAGCGAATGTGCTCGCCACTACTCTTTACTCGCCCGAGTATCACGGTACTCGGTGTACTCGGCGAGCACCGAACATTTCCCGGATTACTGGGCGGGAAATCGGGTCTCCACCCAGCTTTTTTGGCGGACTTTACAGACCCAATCACAATGCAGGGATTGTCTGCCAGGCAATGAAACACCGCAGCCATCTTTGTTGGGGTGGTGCAGTGATTGGCTGGCTACACAGCATCATCAGGTGTATAAGAGTCAGGACCCCGCCCTGCTCGGTGCATTCAGTTCCGATAGAGATAGTGTATGAGGATTTCTTAGTCAGTGTGGAGTCTACCATTCTAAACTACTCAAATCCAGCTAAACTAACAGTCCTTCTAAGGACTAATTCCGGAGTATATAGGCTCCAGTGTTAGGTAGGCAGGGTAGTGTACGTCGCTCTATACACATCAGGGCAAAGCCTGCAGGCACTGTATGTGTGTATATAGATAATTGCATGCATCAAGATGGTCCATTCCCTTCCTGTGTTCTGGTGCTGCTGCTTCTACCTGTATGATATATTGGCAATATATAGCTAGCCCCAGGTGTACTTGGAATACAGGCCACATATTTTTTGTTGTGGTATCTCCGTGCCAGATCATATCTGTGCGTGCTCAAAGTTTGCCCAGTTTACAGCGGTTTCTTCTTTTTTTTTTGGGTGTCACTGTACTTATATACTATTAGGGTCTGCGGAACGCACCTAATAGATATAGTAGAGAGGTGCGTTCGCAGCCCGGGGTCCACCGTGCAGGCGAAGCCCGCTGCTAGTAAGATGGCGAAAGAAGCAAACTCTGTTATCCTGCAGAGTCGCTAAAATAAACGCCGTAGCGCGCTGTGGCAGTTAGTGCAAACTCTGTTAATCCCCAGAGCCGCTAACAGGAATGCCACAGAACTATATGGCGATAAGTACGAACTCACTTTGCTTCAGTGAGCCGCAAAGTAAAACGCTAGTGCGCTGAACCAGCATTATGAAGCGAACCCTGTTGCATCACAGAGCTGCTGAGAAAAAGATTGTGTCCTGTTAGACTCACAGGGATACACAGATAACTGCTGTACGGATAGCAGTCCGTGATCATGCAGACAGCAACGCAATCAAGCAATCTCCTCACCGGAGAAGCCGGTATTCTAGGGGCTTATTTCAGCCAAGCTCTAACCACGTGCATCCAAATCTCCTCACCAGAGGTGCCGGTATTCTAGGGTCTTATTTCAGCCGAGCCCTAACCACATGCGTACATGATCACACTGGCGCAAAGCACATAATGCAATTGATACTAGCACATGGTGGCCCAGCCATGCCACCCTTTTATAGTAACAGCTACAGGACCTGCCAGAAAAAGGACCAATGAGAAACTGTTCCAAAACACATGTAGTTTCAGGACCTTCCTGGCAGACCAATAGGAGCTGCTGCAGTACCTGAACATGTGACCCCTGATCTCCAATGAGAGATCTTACCCTGGGCATGCTCAGATGGAGAAAGCAGGGACTTAGTTCCTGAACTGCCTGCTGCAGCGCTGGTTATAATAGAGGAACCAGGAAAGACCGCAACAAGCCTCTGCACAGTGTTAACCTGGGCGAGACGCTGGGACCGACGTCTTTACTGAGCAGGCTCCACTGCGGCCGGAGATGGATGGGAGACCGCAGCGGGACTGGTTCTAGACTCCCCTTGTGCAGCAGCAGGAACTCAAACCCTAACATATACAGCAGTATTTACCCCCCCCCAACAAAAGACAAAAAAAACACACATTTGTTGTAGTGGTATCACCGTGCCAGCTGATATCTGTGCATGCTCACAGTTTGGCCAGTGTAGGTCAGTTTTCCTTTTTTGTCCTGGGTGTCACTGTACTTATAAAAATACAGGCCACACATTTGTCATACTGTTATCTCCGTGGCAGCTCATATCTGTGTGTGCTCAAAGTTTGGCCAGTTTACGGCGGTTTTCTTTTTGTATCTTGGGTGTCACTGTACTTACATACAGCAGTATTTCTCAAAAAAATAAAAAATATACAGGCCACACATTTGTCGTAGTGGTATCTCTGTGGCAGCTCATATCTGTGTGTGCTCAAAGTTTGGCTAGTTTATGGCAGTTTTCTTTTTTTTTTTGTCCTGAGTGTCACTGTACTTATATACAGCACTATTTAGCCAAAAAAACAAAAAAAATTGTTGTAGTGGTATCTCCTTGCCAGCTCATATATGTGCGTGCTCAAAGTTTGCCCACTTTATGGCAGTTTTCTTTTTTTTGTCCTGGATGTCACAGTACTTATATACAGCAATATTTTGCAAGAAAATAAAAAAATACACGCCACACATTGTTCGTGTGGTATCTCCGTGCCAGCTCATATCTGTACGTGCTCAAAGTTTGGCCAGTTTATGGCAGTTTTTTTGTCCTTGGTGTCACAGTACTTATATACAGCACTATGTTGCATTATTTTATAAAACAGGCAACATTTTACAGTGGGGTCTATCTGTGACACGCCTCATACATCCATGTGCCAAAAATTGAGGCATTTTAAGCCTAAATTCCCTTTTTTGGGCAGTCTGTCACTCTCTTTATATCCATCACTCTTTTGCATCCACAAAAAAAAAATGTTTACAGTAGTGTATGTCGGTAAAAATATTTGTGTTTCAAGTTGTTATGGCAGCTTCATGACTGTGTTAAATGCTCCAACTACTACCACCATCATCATCTTCAGCCTAGAGGCAGTCACTGTGCAGATAGAAAGTCTGAGTAGCAGAGGGTGAACACTTAGGAGGTGTTGTACCCTGTACCGTACTCTGTCTCTGTGTTACGAAGGCTAAATCTTCTTGATGAAATCATGCCTGGAAGAGCCATAGCAAGATAACGTTGAAGATCACGGGGACAGGACTCACAACTACTGAAGCCTGGTGTTCCTGTGCAGGATTCTGACAAGCCCTCACCTACTAATACAGAACTGGTTGGACACTGACATTTAAAATTAGCCCATGCATTTTCTATAACTGAAGCTAGAGATTTTGGCAATTCGGATGCATTTCCAGAGATGTCAATTGGAGAGCATGGTGGTCAGAGATGTGACTTCTACACCACTACACGAGCTGACGCCTCTCCACCACCTGAGGTGCCACACCCACCACCTTCTGTCTCTCCCATTCTCCCGCAGAATGAAAGTCGGCAAGGAAAAGGTCCTCTTCCCTTTGTAACAGTCTGTCATTGTAATTTTTTTGGGGTAAGCGATATCTATTACTATGTATGTAACCCCTTGTCATGTACAGCACAATGGAATTAATTACGCTATATAAATAACTAAATAATAATAATACTATATGGGTGTTTCCACTAGACCATCCATCAAACATGTTATTCAAGGATTTTTTTTTCTGACAACTCTGTTCAGCTGCGCACAAACTATGTCAACTTGGTAGCTATACCCCAGTGGGTGTTGGCATAGTGTCATGTTGACTACAGTCCCCAGATGTTATGTAGGTCCCTAATCTCACCTCTACTTCAGCAGCATGATGAATTTATAGGAAAAGCACGAGATATTGGTGTAGCTGTTGTTTTCTTGACAAAGAAACTCAATAACATCAATGAGGTGGTTAGCCGCACACGATATGGAAAAATAGTAAAGATGACAATTGACAAGTAGCTTCACATTTGAGGTAAAACGCACTTCATCAAGTTGCTTTAACTCTTACATTATATTCCAAAGTGTTGAAGAAAAATATGAATATATTGTGAACCAAATAGGTATGAATAATTAATCACACAAATGATGTAACATAATTCTAAACATACACAAGCTATCAGTGGGGAAATTATTTTCCACCAAAATTTTTAAGTATGAGACTAGTGTCATCTTGTGGAATGATATGAGCGACAAAGTCCTTCAAATTGAAACTGTTTTGGATGTTCTGTACAATTTTCTCTAGATTATTGGAAGTACATGCCTTCTATGCTGCTTGCATTGAAGAACTGATTTGCCAGATATGTACGTAGTCAGGATGACTGGACTGCGGGTACCTGTGCTGTGTTGTGTCCGGAACTGTCAAGGCTGCATCCCCTGTTTCCCGGCGGAAGGAATAGGGTAACGGACAGGCCACATTACACCATAAGAGGGGTCGTGTTTAGACAAGGAACCTGGCCAGAAGCTGAGGGAGAAAAAAGCAAAGCAGGAGTGAGTCCCCAGCTGTGACCGTGTGAGCATCAAGGGGGGCAGTGCACTATGCACCCGAAGCCGCCGACTCTGTGGCAAAATGCAGCAGACAGACCTAGTAACCTAGATGCATGGGGCCAGCTTAAGAGAAAGCGGGCAAGACATCAAAGATTTGTGGCATGGAGAAGCAGCGCATAGGAGGCTGAGCAGCGTGCTCATTCCTTAGAGCAGTGGCACTGCAGAGGACTTTTTCCGCTGGCTCCCACCACTAAAAGCGGTACTGCCAATTTGCAAGGCGCCGTGTGACCAGTGACCGCCAGAGAGCAAGGCACCGTGCGCTCCTTGACCGTGAGTACAGCGCACGAGCGCAGTACAGAGAGCCAGGTCATGCAACGTGTTCAGCGTGGATAACCAATAATTGTAAGGCACAGAGGATTGAGAGAGGACTTTGGTATGGTCAGCAAGTTACTCCCTCAGCATTTTCACAAACTTTTCACTCCTTGTGAAAGTCCACCGTGCCTCAAGACCAGGACGATGGGATGGTCTGAGAAAACTCTCCTCGAACCTTGCCAGTGTTCCATTGCCTCTGCTGGATTGGAGTTGTGTCTCTCTCACCTGCATTCCTTGCTTGGCCAGCAAACTGTGACCTCTGCTGCCAGTGTTTTCATATGGGAATTTTATTAATAATTCAGCAAGAAAGGCCCTCTGGTCCACCAACCTTTTAGTACACCTGTCTGCCTCTGGAATAAGAGATAGAAAGTTTTCCTGGTAGCGTGGGTCTAGAAGTGTCACCAATCAGTATTGCCCATCACCCAAAATTTTGAGAACATGAGGGTGACGGGAAAGGCAGTGGAAAATAAACTCAGCCATGCGTGTCCGTGTCCTCACAAAGAGGACGACTGACCATGCTCTCCTCCTCCAACTTGTCCTCAGGCCTAGTCAACTTTCGACTAACCTCTGTAATATAATTATAAATACACCCCTGAAGTTTTTATCTCCCCCACCTCATTGTAGATTGTATGTTGTCACGAGCAGGATTTTTTGGGGGTTTAATTATTGTTATCGTTGTGACTTAGAGTAGATTGTAAGCTGTCACAAGCAGGGTCGTTTTATTTCTGTATGATTATTGTATTATTGTTATCGTTATTACTAAGTATTGATGTAAGCTGTCATGAGCAGGGTCGTTTTATTTCTGTAGAATTATTGTATTATTGTTGTTACTTAGAACTGTTGTTTTTCAAAAGGTTAAACTGTAAATATGTTTGCGCTATATAAATAACTATAAATATTCAGATTAGAAAACAGAGAAGCAGGATGGAGACGTTAATGATGGCATCATTTAAGCTCACCATCTTTTTGGATTCCTCAAATTTTTGGAGGATGGTACATATGTCTGACATCCATGTCCACTCCTGTGATCTTATGTGTCAAGTCAAAACTGAATACCGACAACCTTGTTGATGCTGGTAGACTAGTCACCAAATGCCCTCATCTGCTCACAAATCCTTTCCTGCAGTGTAGAGTTCCAACGCATTGGGACATCACTCACCAGTCGGTGAGCCAGAAGCTGCAAGCGCTGCTGAAGCACGGCAAGGGCGGATGAAGCTGTAGTTGGCTTTCTAAAATGGGTCCGCAGTGTTGTACTTTTTCTAGCAGATCTGGCAGCTCCGTGTCGCTTTTCAGAAAACGTTGACCAATGAGGTTAAGTGCATTTGCCAGGCATGGCACTGTAAATATGTTTTCACTCTATAATAACTCTCAATCTTCAAATTAGAATACAGATAAGCAGGAAGGAGATGTTAATTCGTGGATTCGTCAAAGTTTTGGAGGATGTTACATATGTCAGAAATCCATGTCCACTCCTAAGATGTTATGTGTGAAGACAGAACTGAATGCCGACAACCTTGTTGATGCTGGTAGACTATTCACCAACTGCCCAACTGCTTCTGCTCACAAATCCTTTCAAACATCTGCAGTGTAGAGCTCCAAGGCATGGGGGCATCACACACCAGTCATTGAGCCAGAAGCTGCAAGCGCTGCTGAATCATGGCAAGGGCGGATGAAGCTGTAGCTGACTTTCTAAAATGGGTATTTAGAACGTTGCACTTTTCCGAACAGATCTGCCAGCTCTGTGTCACTTTTCATCAAAAAACGTTGATCAATTTGGTTAAGCGCATGAGCCTGGCATGACACGTGTGTGAGCTCGACTCGCCACAGAGCAGCCACCAGGTTCCAGCCATTGTCACACACAACCATGCCTGGCTGTGGGGTGAGCGGTGTCATCCACAGATCTGCCTGCTCTTTCTGAGCTCTCCACAACTCTTCATCATTGTGTGTTTTGTCACCTAAGCATATTAGCTTCAGCACAGCCATTTGCCGCTTTGATGAGGCAGTGCTGCAGTGCTTCCAGCGTTTGACTGATGTGCTACTTTTGGAGATGAAGGCTAAAGAGGAAGAGAAGGAGGAGGATGAGGAGGTGCAGGAGCTGTAGACTGTTGAGGCAACCCAGATTTACATAGGGCCCGCAATACTAGGGGTTGGGAGGATGTGCACCATACCAAGGTCGGAGTGGGTATCGGCTTCCACTATGTTAACCCAGTGTGACCTCAGTGACACGTAACATCCCTGACCACAATCACTTGTACACATGTGGTTAGGTTGAGTTTCCAAGTAAAAGCTTTGTGGAGGGCACGGGTAATGTCGGACACGTGCCTGTGTAATGCCGGGATGGTTCACCGTGAAAAATACTCCCGCTTGTTCGTGGTCTTGGGGTGATCCTCGACTGCCCTCTCTTTCAAGCTACATATCCAATCCCTTGCTTCCTCCGGCCCACAACAACTAAAAACATTTCCTGGATCCGTACATTCCAAGAAACTTCAAAAATATTTGTGCATGCCCTCATGATCTACCATCTCGACTAGTGCAACCTTATACTATCTGGCCTCCCCTCTAGCACTCTTGCACCACTCAAATCTATCCTAAAATCTGCTGCCAGAGTAATCCTTCACTGCCTTCCTATTGCCCATAGTCTACAGTTCAAAAGCCTAATTATGACATACAAAGCCTTCCAGAAACTGTCTCCTCCATACATCTGTGGCATTGTCTCCAAATGTCCGACTGGCTCATGACTTATTCAACACTAACCCAGTGTGCCGTCAGTGAGATGTACCGTCCCTGCCCATAAGCACTTGTCCACGTGTCCGTGGTTAGGTTCACTTTCCCTGTAACGGTATTGTTGAGGGCCCGGGTAATGTTGTGGGACACGTGCTTGCTTGTGTATTGTCGTTATGGCAGACTGGAAGAAAGAGTGGGGGGTGAGGACCGAGTACCTTGTTATGGTCACTGCCATCAGGTTGCAGAAAGCTTCCGTCTTCCACAAGCCTAAAATGCAACATTTCCATCGCAAACAGACGAGAAATGTGTGAATTAAGTACTGTGGCATTGGTTGCGTATTTCCACTTGCATTCCAAGGACTGGTGTATGGACAACTGAACGCTGCGTTGGGACAAGGACGTGGATGTGATTCTTAATGGTGCTAGTTGAGTTGGTGTGTAACTACACATGAAGGGCAGGAGGCATTTTTGCATGCACCATGGACAGGGATTGGCTTGCACGCACAACAGCGGAAGACGCAGTGGTAACACCGGCAGACAGTGTTCATGGAGCATGGTGTTCAACCAACAAAGTCGGGTGCATTGCTGCCATGTGCATGATCATGCTGGTGGTGGTAAGGCTGGTAGTTTTGCTACCCTTGCTGATGCGGGCATGGCCGGTGGTGCGAATGACCTTTTTTGGGTTATCGACAGAGTCTTTAAAAAAAGCAAGACTGTTAGGGGGACATTCATAGTCTTCCTCTCCCACACCACCTCCTCACCTCAACACCAGTCTTTCGGTGTTCCCCAAGGCTCTGTTCTAGGACCCCTACTCTTCTCCATCTACACCTTTGGCCTGGGACAGCTGATGTAATGGCATGGTTTGCAATATCATTACTACGCCGATGACACACAGATCTTCCTATCTGTTCCTGACATTACCTCCTTACTGACCCAGATCACACATCTTCCCGCTATATCATCCTACTTTTCTGCTTGCTTTCAAAAAGTGGACATGGACAAATCAGAATAAATTATCATTCAAGCTGTCCAGCAGCCATAAATCATGCAGCTGTGGCAACAGAAACTAAATCTCTGAGGAAACCCCGAGCAACAAATATACTCGCTCATCACTAGTACAGTCATGGCCAAAAGCTTTGAGCATGACACAAATATATTTTCACATGATCTGCTGTGCCCTCTGGTTTTTATGTGTGTTTGACAGATGTTTTTATCACAGACAGAAATATAATTGCAAACATATGAGTAACAAAAAAGCTTATATTGACAGTTAGAATGAGTTAATGCAGCAAGTCAATATTTGCACTGTTGACCCTTCTTCTTCAGGACCTCTTCAATTCTCCCTGGCATGCTCTCAATCAACTTCTGGACCAAATCCTGACTGATAGCAGTCCATTCTTGCACAATCAATGCTTTCATTTTGTCAGAATTTTTAGGTTTTTGTTTGTTGACCCGTCTCTTGATGATTGACCACAAGTTCTCAATGGGATTAAGATTTGGGGAGTTTCCAGGCCATGGACCCAAAATCTCTATGTTTTGTTCTCTGAGCCATTTAGTTATCACCTTTGCTTTATGGCAAGGTGCTCCATCATGCTGGAAAAGGCATTGTTGATCGCCAAACTGCTCTTGGAGGGTTGGGAGAAGTTGCTCTTGGAGGACATTCTGGTACCATTCTTTATTCATGGCTGTGTTTTTAGGCAAGACTGTGAGAGAGCCGATTCCCTTGGCTGTGAAGCAACCCCACACATGAATGGTTTCAGGATGCTTAACAGTTGGCATGAGACAAGACTGGTGGTAGCGCTCAACTTGTCTTCTCCGAATGAGGCGTTTTCCTGATGTCCCAAACAATCGAAAAGGGGATTCATCAGAGAAAATAACTTTACCCCAGTCCTCAGCAGTCCACTGCCTGTACCTTTTGCAGAATATCAGTCTGTCCATGATGTTTTTTCTGGAGAGAATTGGCTTCTTTGCTGCCCTCCTTGAGACCAGGCCTTGCTCCAAGAGTCTCCGCCTCACAGTGCGTGCAGATGCACTCACACCTGCCTGCTGCCATTCCTGAGCAAGCTCTGCACTGCTGGTAGCCCAATCCCACAGCTGAAACACTTTTAAGAGACGGTCCTGGCACTTGCTGGTCTTTCTTGGGCACCCTGGAGCCTTTTTGGCAACAATGGAACCTCTCTCCTTGAAGTTCTTGATGATACGATAGATTGCTGACTGAGGTGCAATCTTTCTAGCTGCGATACTCTTCCCTTTTAGGCCATTTGTGTGCATTGCAATGATGACTGCACGTGTTCCTTTAGAGATAACCAAGGTTAACAGAAGAGAAACAATGATGCCAAGCACCAGCCTCCTTTTAAAGTGTCCAGTGGTGTCATTCTTAATCATGACAGATTGATTTCCAGCCATGTCCTCATCAACACCCACACCTGTGTTAATGGAGCAATCACTGAAAAGAGGTTAGCTGGTCCTTTTAAGGCAAGACTGCAATGATGTTGAAATGTGTTTTGGGGGATAAAGTTCATTTTCTAGCCAAATATTGACTTTGCAAGTAATTGCTGTTAAGCTGATCACTCTTTATAACATTCTGGAGTATATGCAAATTGCCATTAGAAAAAGTGAAGCAGTAAACTTTGTAAAAATTAATATTTGTGTCATTCTCAAAACTTTTGTCCATGACTGTATTAACCAAATACCCTTGTTTTTCCACTTTTTTTTTACTGGCACTTGCCATTTACTGTTATATTATATACTCTTTGAACCAGTATTTTTGGTTTTACTGTGCTTTTTTGTGTTTTCAGTCTTCTGGTGGTGTGATCAGTGTCTTTACAGGCTTATTCACTGTGTGCAGGGCTCATGTGCTTCTGATTTAACCATTTGTTTTCTTGTTTCTACAGGAGTAGGGAGTTTTCCACCCCTCCCTTATGAGCCCTGCACATATAAGCTGTTCTATGCTGTGTCCATATTGGACATTACCTGCTCATACAGGTATTATACATATGACCAGGTTTTTAAATACATCAGAGAGGGACTACATACATTAGTCAGGGACTGCTTTGATATGGGTATACCTTGACGATTTGGTAGAGCAGCCTAACATACATTTTTGGCAACAAAAAGTATTAACCAAATACCCTTGTTTATCCACCTTTTTTTACTGGCACTTGCAGTTTACTGTTATATTATATTCTTTTTGCAACAGAGTATTTTTGGTTTTACTGTTTTTTTTGTGTTTTTCAGTCTTCTGGTGGTGTGAACAGTGTCTTTACAGGCTTGTTCACTGTGTGCAGGGCTCATGTGTTTCTGATTAAACTATGAGAGCTGTGTATGCATCATTCGGTACCACTTTAGTAAGAGGGTAACTTAGCCCTAGACAAAAAGATTTTCCAGACATTCAAGGCCTTTTTTACACATTTTTTGCAGATGTGATCTTTATCTTCTTGGTGTGGATGTGGTAAATTTCAAAGTCACCATCAATACTGTCATAGTCCATATCTTGTAAAGAGGAAATCTGGTGTACCCAAGTGTCATGGTTATGTACATTTAGTGCCTTTCCCTTAACAGTGCTCGTTGTACTATGACAAATAATTTTCAACTGGGACATTTGGATCTTATTGGTAATATGTATCCGTGAAGATGAAGAAGCTGGTGCCACGGGTGTGTTTATAGTTATGGACGGTGCACTCCTCTTTAAACTTAGATCATCATCGCTATTTTAGGTAGCGTTACATTAGTGATCGCTATTTTCATGAGCGTTACAATATAAAATATTATTTTCTCTGACGTTACGATATAGATCGCTACTCTTCGTAGCGTTATGACACTGATCGCTAGTTATTTTAGTGCTGTGATATGGATCGCTATTTTGGTAATTTTACCATTGCGACTCTTTTTTATTTTCTAGTTCTGCATTATACCGTTTCCACAGCCTGGTAAGATACCAGTTTTTTCTATGTTTCTTATTTCTGTACCATATGTATGCACTTATTCGGATACAGATTTACTGTAACTCTCTGCTACGGTCCTGTTCATATGACCTGTTTTTTGTTATAGTATCGCTATACTGAGATTTACTCATTTATTTACTTTTTTACGTACTTTGTCATACATTTTTGTATGTTATAGTGTCATTGTAAAATGTGTATTTATTTTGTCTCATTGAAGATCATTTATGTTCGAAGTTTTTTTGAAGTATATATTATTTCTGATTTTTGTATTGTTTACATCCTTTAGTCTGAAGAAGGTCAGAGTATTTGACCGAAACGTTATGTTGTGGATGGTACTACAAATAAATCACCCATAAATTTTCATCCAATTTTGAGTGCCGGATTTATTATCTTTGTCATTTTGGGTTTGGCATCCCTTATCCTGGCACCAATATAATCAATTAGGAGTGACGTGTTTTTTTTCATACAATCAGATTAATGTGGCCGTATGTACCACAGTATACTTCTATATATGCTCATATACCATTGTATCTTATATGGGGAGTCACCACTGGATATCCCAGTAAGTGTTGATGGGTTTACCTTCATGTGATATTTGTATTTCTACCTTCACCTGACTCTTGTCCTGTCTTGTTGTTATAATATTTTAGATATTTGTGATTTAATAAAATATTCCATTTTATATCTATTCAATTTGATTCTGTGACTGGTTGTTGTGGTGGTGGCATTTTTTGAAATAATTTGAAGTCAAATTATACTCTATTAGTCCTTGTATATTTGGAGCACTATTTACCAATATGATATGCTAATTGCTCCATGTATATCATGCTTGTCAATCAGGTGATCATAAAAAGGTCCTGTTTCACTATGTCTTTACATTCCCTTGAGAAAGCGGGTGGTTTTCCTGTAAATCGCGTGTCGGGACATGCACTTGGACCGGTTTCCATTGCCACCATTTAGGTACAGACTTAGGCATTGATTATCTTTATATGTTTGGCCCTTTTGGGCTTAGTGGACTAATATTCACATGAGGGATTGGTACCATGGTACAGCGCACTCAGGCACTTTTCTGCACATTGTCACTTTATTTGATGTATGTGTATTGGGTACTGGAATGGCAGATTTATTATGTACTGATGATTATTTTATACATGCCCAATGCTGCCATACCAAACAATTTGATCCATGATATCAATTAGGTGACGTGTGTTACGAAGTGTTGCGCCCTAATCTGGTGTCTGTACAGTCATGGCCAAAAGTTTTGAGAATGACACAAATATATATTTTCACATGAACTGCTGCCCTCTGGTTTTTATGTGTGTTTGACAGATGTTTTTATCACAGACAGAAATATAATTGCAAACATATGAGTAACAAAAGCTTATATTGACAGTTAGAATGAGTTAATGCAGCAAGTCAATATTTGCAGTGTTGACCCTTCTTCTTCAGGACCTCTGCAATTCTCCCTGGCATGCTCTCAATCAACTTCTGGACCAAATCCTGACTGATAGCAGTCCATTCTTGCACAATCAATGCTTTCATTTTGCCAGAATTTTTAGGTTTTTGTTTGTCCACCCGTCTCTTGATGATTGACCACAAGTTCTCAATGGGATTAAGATCTGGGGAGTTTCCAGGCCATGGACCCAAAATCTCTATGTTTTGTTCCCTGAGCCATTTAGTTATCACCTTTGCTTTATGGCAAGGTGCTCCATCTCCATTTTGCCATGGAATACCGGGTAAGCTTATTGACTCGAGTATAAGCCGGGTGTACATTCTCCCCTTATCCATGTCCTGCTCTGTGTGGCTCTCCCCCCGTATGCATGGCTCGGCCCCCCATCCCATCGTTTGTATGGCTCAGCTCCTTGTCCTCCCCATGCTCCCCATCCTCCTTCATGCTCCTCAGTGCACCCCCGTCCTCCTCTGTGCTCCCCTGGTTCTGCTACGTGCTCCCCATCCTGCTCCGTGCTCCCCCATCCTGCTCCGTGCTCCCCCATCCTGCTCCGTGCTCCCCCGGTCCTGCTCCATGCTCCCCCATCCTGCTCCGTGCTCACCCATCCTGCTCTGTGCTCCCCCATCCTGCTCTGTGCTCCTCCGGTCCTGCTCTGTGCTCCTCTGTGTTTCCCCCATCCTGCTCTGTGCTTCCCCCGTCCTACTCCGTGCTACCCCCATCCAGCTCCGTGCTTCCCCCATCCTCCTCAGTGCTTCCCCGTCCTCCTCCATGCTCCCCCATCCTGCTCCATCATACTCACCCTCCTGTGCAATTGCTGAATGTCCCCTGCATTCTCCATTGTCCCGGCTTCCTGCAGCTCTCCTGTGCTGAGCGGTCATGTGGTACCGCTTATTAAGGTCATGAATAATGAACGCAACGTCTATGGGAGTGGAGTTGCATCCATATTCAAGACCTTAATGAGCGGTACCATGTAACCACTCAACACAGGAAGAAGCTGCCAAACCCTGGGACAACGGAGAATACAGGGACTATCAGCGATTGCACAGGAGGATGAGTATGATGTCCCAGCTGCCGGCTTCTGCCACTGTACCTCCTACCCCACTGGTTTCTGCACAATGACTCGTGTATAAGCCGAGGGGGCATTTTCAGCAGAAAAAAATGTGCTGAAAATCTTGACTTATACACGAGTATATACGGTATTTAAGATTTCATTATTTGCTGATGACGTTTTACTGACCCTCACTAAACTTCATATAACACCAACCTCATAGTCACTTTGAAGGAGTATGGACAACTGTTGGGATATAAATTAAATACCTCTAAAACAGAGGCTTTACCGTTGGGCATTCCCTCTAATATCCTTGACTATTTAAAGACAATCTTTAACTTTAGATGGAATACCAAGGCTATTTAATACTTGGGGGTTATTCTGTCCTCTTCCTATAATAATTTACCTGATTGTAACTATCAAGGAACCGCTGTGTCAGACGTGAAACATTGCAAAAGGAAAAAAAAAATTTCCAGCTCAACGATGAAGTGAAGATAAAAAATTGTTTTTCTTTATTCACTTGTCATTCCAAATACAGAGGAGTATCAGCATAGATTAGCAGCAGATGAATGCGTTATCAACGCGTTTCAGGTGACGCAGCACCCTTAGTCATGGAAATTTTATTTATTTATTTTTTTCCTTTTGCTCCATTGGATGGCAAGCGCTGCATCAAGTGGCCTCGCCTCCTCTTCCTCCACCTTAACATCACGCACAGTACAATCCTCAGAGGCCTGCACCTTAACATCACACACATTACAATCCTCAGATGTGGTACCCTAATCACCCTTGTTTCCCCCGTGTCACAAATTTCCAAGCGCCAAACTTACTGTGGGGAACCTTAGATGGGCCATTCTGAAAAGCTGTTCACACATTGCATTCCATGGGCATTAGAGTTCTGCTCCGAAGAATCACAGAATCCAGAGGAGGAAAGCATCTGCACCGATGCCCCAAATTTTTTCATGTTGGATTTGGGGCTATACGAAATAGGGTCTGAATATCATCATATAATGAAAAAATGTACACTAGAATCAACTTTTACAAACATAAATTTTTATTGAATGCTGAAAATTTATTTTACATCTACAGACTAAGCATATGAAAAAGTGGAAAACCACAAGGTGGTGCAAAAATACTAAAAACCTCCATAAACAAAGTTTACAGAGTGATTGTTGAATTGTGAGTAAAAATAGGGCATTTAAACTCATAGCATTCTTGGTTATATGTATACAGATAAAGGAGTAGGTAGATATGGTTACATGTTAACCAAGAACCCTGCGTGGCCAAACATTACTTGCCACTCTGATAAGCCCACACTTAATGTGAAACAAAAGGACCCATTCCACTTTAACAGCAGTATACAAATGTATTACACATGAAGCAATACCTGTATTGTAGGATACAGCATACACCATAAGACCTGACTCACGTTTCAGCAGTTTGTCTTCATCTGGGATGTAGGGTCTGAGCAGAATCCAGACCCTCATCACCAGATGTGAACCACCAAGGATGGGGGTAATCCTGATGAAACTCAGATACCAGAGGCCCACATGGACTGTACTGTCATCTCAAGGCAGGAAGAGGAGGAGGGTGACTCTCAGGGTGAGGAGTGTGAGAACAGGCTGGATGACGAGGATGTTGTAGATCCCATTTGGTGTGAACCCAGAGGTACATAGGTGTGTAGCTCAGCAGAGGAGGTGGAGGAGAAGGAAGATAAGGAGGTTACATTGCAGCTTCCCACACAGACACAAAGTAATGCAACCACGACAAGCACTGCATCCTTAGCCCCAACTCTGGCCGTGGCCAGCATCGGTCGCAAGTGTGCAGTTTGCAGGGGCAGCAAGGGTTATCTAGCCTAGGAATTTTTTGAGACCCCAAAGGATGACCCAACACTTGGTTTGAACCCAGAGGTATACAGGAGTGTAGCTCAGCAGAGGAGGTGGTGGAGAAGGAAGATAGAGGTTACATTACAGCTTCCACACAGACATAAAGTAATGCAACCATGACAAGCTCTGCATCCTTAGCCCCAACTCTGGCTGCGGCCAGCACCGGTCGCAAGTGTGCACTTCGCAGGGGCAGAAGGGTTACCTAGCCTGGGCATTTTTTGAGACCCCAAAGGATGACCCAACACACGTTATCTGTAAAATTTGCAAAAAAAATCTCAATAGAGGCACAAATTGCAATAATTTGACAACATGCATGAACTGACACAAGCTCGATCAACATCCCTGCGTTAAAATGTCGATTAGCGGGCCTTGCCAACCACCGGCCATCCCATCAACCTCATCTGCTGCTTCTTCCTCCTCAGTCACCATTCCAAGTCTTCTCACACAGTCTCCGGCAGCAGAAACTACAATTGTTTCCCCACCACAGGTGGGGTGAGTGACAGATGGTCAGCTGTTACGGAAGTAGATATGACTGCTGCTTTTGTGTCACCTAGCACAACACATTTTTCTCAATCCACCATAACATCTCCGCCTGCACCTCACTCACAGTCCAGCAGCTTGTCTTGCTCTCCATACTCCACCCTCTCTCAGCACAGCAGCCCGCTCTCAGTCCCGCAGTTGTGGTCACATAAAAGAATGTTTCCTCCTACACATGGCAAAACTAGGAGCTTAAACACCTCTATCTCCAATCTGTTGGCTATGAAATGCTGCCTTTTTGCAAGGTGGATAGAGACAGTTTCTGAAAACTGATGGCTGTCACAGCCCCCAGTACCAGTTGCCCAGTCGCCAATACTTCTCCAAGAAAGCTGTGCTTGCAGTACACCAGCATGTCACCAACATCACCCGTTCCCTTAAAAAATCTGTGCCTGTCAATGTGCATTTTATCACTGACACCTGGATGAGCAAACATGGGCAGATGCATTATATCTCGCTGACTGGGCACTGGGTGACTATGGTGGCTGTTGGGGCAGGTTGTCAAAGGGATGCTCCACAAGTATTTAAATCCCAAAGCTTGTGGGACAAATCTCTCTAGCACTTCCTCCACTGCTTCTGCCTCCTCCACCTCCTCTAGGGCCTCAACCTGTGCCCTCAACCTCTCCCTTAATCAGACACGCATTCCAACAGTGCAGATAGAATATATCCCAGCTCTGTACTGCGCAGCCATGGCTCACCACAATCAGGCAGTGTTTCAATTAATATGCCTTGGAAATGGCAGTCACACAGCTCAAGAGTTGTGGACAGATAACCAGACCGAATTAGAGCAATGGCTGTCTCCACTAAACCTGGAGCCAGGGAAGGCTGTGAACGATAATGGTGCAGACCTGGTGGCAGCCCTATGTTCTTGCAACTTCACAGACATGCCTTGCATGGCTCCTCAACCTGGTGGCACAGCAATTTCTCCCCTATTATCCCGGCCTGGATCGCTACTGCAGAAAACATGGTCGCTGTGTGCTCATTTCCAACAATCGCACCCCACAGGTCATCGACTTGCATCGCTACAGAGGTCTTTTGGTCTACTGGTTAGCTGTTAGATTAGTGATATCAGATGAATGCCCCTGGCCACAAACATTCCTTATACAACCGGACCATGAATGTTAGTCATGCTCAATTTGCCACACCAAATGAGATTATATTATTCTGCCATTCCTACAGCCTATATCATTAATACATATAATGATTTATGAAGTGCCTGTTCTTGTGTTCTTTTTTCATGTTTTAAAATGTAAAAATTAAAATTGGCATTTAACATACCTTCTCACATACAGCCCAAAAATCTAGTTTGATACATGCAACTGAGTTGCACATATTATATATGTTGCAAGGACAATAGGGCTATAAACATGACACGAATCTCTGAGCAGGTTAAAAAATATATTTTCTAATACATTTTGGATTAATTGATTTGGATCAGTCACAGAATGTACAGTATGTCATTAAGAAAACTATTTACCAGATAGGAATGGAGGGGAGAGGAAAAGAGGAGAGCAAAAAGGGAAAAATTAAAACATGAATAAGTCAAATACATAAAATAGCTCATAGGACATTAGTACTATAACAATTCTTAGGTCACATTTAATAGAGATACATAAGATCTGCTTTAAAGTTGAGTCCTTTTGGTGCAAGTAAATCTATATAAAGATCCTATGCGCTTCTCACATATAAAGATTCCCTCAAAAGGAACAGTCTACTCTAGACAGTGTTAAGGAAACATGAATCATAAATGTGTTCAGAGTGTTTGAGTTCTTTTACTTTTTTTTTAGATAGGCTGTGTCTCCCTCCATGCATAAAGAGAAGTCTCAAATATTTGGCAAGGTGCTACTTTTGCTCCTCATTGCTATTTGATAATAATGTATTATGAATTAATTACTGCTACCCCCATTTGTAAAATCTTGGGAAAATATTACTACTAAATTAATAAATAATTAAATAAAAAATTAGCAAAACGGCCAAAAAATTAAAACAAACATAAAAAAACATGCAATATGAATTTTGGTTAAGCAACTGAAATATTATACAATTATCATTTTGAAATGCAATTTTGATCCTGACTTTCAATCTTTTATTTTTGGCATATCTTAAGGCAAGAAAAAAAAACAGTATAATAACCACCTCCCTGGATATAAGGCCGGAGTCACACTACCGTATAATACGGACGAGTGCTAGGTGATAAAAAATCGCATAGCACTCGTCCCAATGTTAATCTATGGGGCAGCTCCCATCAGCCGATTTTTTCTTGCGCGTTTTATACGCGCGAGTGAAATCGCAGCATGCTGCGATTGTACGCGTATCTCGGCTCAGAATCGCCAATGCAAGTCTATGGGTGCGACAAAAAAACGGACATCACACGGACCATCAGTGGGACTTGCGAGAAATACGCACATATTTTCCTCATTACAGCCCATTGAGCCATTAAATTCAAAGGGAAAAAGCAGTGAGAAATGAAAAGCCATACGGACGCCACACGGATCCTGACATGCGAGGAAATCGCATCCTCGCATGTAAAACGGATAACATACGGATCAACATACGGAGAACAGTTGTGCGATTATCGCATTACAAAATCGGACCGTTTTTTTAATCGTTCTGTGTGACTCCAGCCTAATTGTTAATCCCAGGTTAAGAAGAGCTTTATGCAAAAATTCTTATTATTGAAAACATAATTTTGCTGAAAAAATGATATATAAACTATAATAAAATAACAAGGAACACTTCATATGGGGCTGGAATCACACCAGCGTATGGCATTCAATGCGAGAGCATCGGATGCAATATGCCAATGACCCTCGGCTCCAGTTCTGCTGTGAGCACAAGCTGAGTGTCAGTGCACTGTGCTACGATCCTCTCGCATGAGAGATTCACATCGCAGGTGCGGAGGAGACGATAAAAGTAATTTCTCCATCTCCTCCATAGCCTGTCTCGGCGTATATCGGACTGCACTGAGATGTCATGCGAGTGAAGTCCGATGTTTTGAACGCACCCATAGACTTGTAGTATGGGTGCAAGTAAGCGGAGTCTGGCTGTCAATTGCAGCGTGCTGCTATTCTCTCATGCCAAATAGGCATGAGAAAATATTCTCAGATCTGAGATGCCAAAAAGAATATCACTGGACCGTGTGCTATGCAATGTTTTATCGCATAGCACTTAGCCATGTTATGTGCTAGTGTGACCCCAGCCTTAGGGACACATAATAATAATAATTTTATTTCTATAGCGCCAACATATTCCATAGCACTTTACATTATAGAGGGGACTTGTACAGACAATAAACATTACAGCATAATAATAAACACATAGATCAAAACAGATATGCAAGCTTACAATCTATGAGGAAAAGGAGAGACATGAAAGGTGGATGGTAACAATTCCTTTCATTGTTCGGACCAGCCATAGTGTAAGAATCGGGTGTTCCTGTAATGCTGCATGAACCAGTTAACAGTCTAAATATGGAACAATACTGACACAGAGGGCTATTAAATGCATAAAGCATGTGAGAACATGATGTGAGGAACCTGGTTATGGTAAAAATTTTGAATGGGCCACACAGGGATAGTTAGGTTAATGCGTTGAGGTAGTAGGCCAGTCTGGGCACGCTTAAAACTGTGGGGATTGGGGATTAATCTTATTAACCTGGATAATGCATTCCAAAAAAAATAAAAAAATGGAGCAGCACGTGAAAAGTCTTGGAAATGGGAGTGGGAGGTTCTGATTATTGAGGATGTTAACCTTAGGTCATTAGCAGAATGGAGGGCAAGGGTAGGGTGGTTGACTGAGACAAGGGAGGAGATGTAGGGTGGTGCTGAGCCATGGAGTGCTTTGTGGGTGAGGGTAATAAGTTTATGCTGAATTCTGGAATGGATTGTTAACCAGTGTAAGGACTGGCACAAGGTAGAGGCATTGGTATAACGATTGGTGAGGAATTTGATTTTCATAATAGTCCAGACGAGAATGAATAAGAGAGACAGTAAGAGTTTTTGCAGAGTCTAAAGTAAGAAAAGGTCAAATTCTAGAAATATTTTTGAGGTACAGATAATAAGAGTGAGCCAGTGATCGGATGTGGGGGGGTGAATGAAAGCTCGGAATCAAGTATGACCCCAGGACAGCGGGTATGTTGCTGGGGAGTAATGGTTGAACCACACACAGAAAAGGCAATGTCGGGCATAGGTAGCTTAGTTGAGGGAGGAAACATGAGGAGTTCACTTTTTGACAGGTTCAGTTTCAGATAGAGGGAGGACATGATGTTAGAGACAGCAGTATGACAATCACTGGTGTTTTTTTAAAAAGGCAGGCATGATATCTGGAGAAGAAGTGTATAATTGGGTGTCATCAGCATAGAGATGGTACTGGAACCTAAATCTACTGATTGCTTGACCAATAGGGGCAGTATACAAAGAGAAGAGGAGGAGGCCTAGAATCGATCCGTGAGGAACTCAACAGTAAGGGGAAGATGAGAGAGGAGGAACCAGCAAAAGATACAGTGAAGGAGCGGTCAGAGAGATTGGAGGAGAACCAGCAGATAACGGTGTCCTTGAGGCTGATGGTGCGGAGCATAGTGAGGAGGAGCTGATGAACCACAGTGTCGAATCCTGCAGAGAGATCCAAGAGAATTAGCATGGAGTAGTGACCATTAGTTTTAGCTGTTAGAAGATCATTTGGGACTTTAGTGGGGGCAGTTTCAGTAAAGTGTAGAGAGCGGAAATTGGATTGTAGAGGGTTGAGAAGAGAGTTATCTGAGAGATAGAGGATAAGATGGGCGTGGACCAGGCATTCCAGGAGTTTAGAGATGAAAGGAAGATTACAGACAGGTCTATAGTTGGCGGAAACGTTTTGGTCCAGGGATGGTTTTTTAAGTATTAGCTGTTTGATGTCATGCTTAAATGAGAAAGGAAAGATACTGGAAGAGAGAGAGAGAGGTTGAATATTTTTGTTAGGTGAAAGGTGACAGCAAGGGAAAGGAACTGGAGGAGATGTGATATAATGGGGTCACTGGTGCTAGTGGTAGGGCGAGAAGATTCAAGGAGCCTGATTACTTCTTTTTCTGTGACTGGTTCAAAATCAGAGAGTGAGCTAGATGCAGTGGAGGAGGGAGGACAGTGCATGGTATGAGGTGATTGGGAGATAATTTTCTGTCGGATTTGGTCAATTTTTTCTTTTAAATAATTGGCCAGCTCGTCAGTGTGGAGATCCATGGTTGGGGCCTGCACTCTTGGGTTGAGTATGGAATGAAAAGAGTCAAAGAGACGTTTCGGGTTATTGGATAGTGAGGTGATGAGGGTGTTGAAATAGGTTTGCTTGGAGAGGTGAAAGGCAGTGTTGTATGTTTTAAGCATAAACTTATAAAGGATGAAATCTTCGTGTAGATTGGATTTTCTCCACAGATGTTCGTCGCACCTGGAGCACTGCTGTAGGAAATGTGTTTGCAGTGTGTGCCAGGGTTGTCGCCGTCTCTGTCAACTTGTTCTATGTATAGGAGGTGCAGTTTAATCCAGGGCACTTTGAAGTGTTTCATTGTAATGCTTCAGTGCAGAATCAGGACATGTGAGGTAGGAGAAAGGGGCCAATGATAACGGCAAGGTCTTCATAAGTTTCTGGGTGTTAATGGCCTGTATGTTTCTATAAGTATGGAAAGTGGGGGTGACCTGGGCGGGAAGGCAGTTCTTGATAGAGAATGTTAAAAGGTTGTGGTCAGAGAGTGGGAGATGGGAGTTTGTGATATCATCCACTGAGCAAAGCCAGGAGAAGACCAAGAGGAGGCCGTAAGAGGAGGTTAGAGGTAAAAGGTGAGAAGCAGATGGTGAGAGGGGAAGAGCAATGGGGATGTTGAAGTCTCCCATGATGAGGGTGGGGATGTCACAGGAGAGATATGGTGGAATCCAGGTGGCAAAGTGATCCAGAAACTGATGAGAAGGGCCTGGAGAATGATACACCACAGCCACTCGCATGGAGAAGGGGATGTAGAGTCTGACAGCATGGACCTTGAAAAAAAGGAAGACAAGTGAGGGTATTTGAGGGATAACCTGAAAGGTACATTAAAATTATAGGAGCATACCAATTCCTCCACCTGCTCTATTTCCCGATCTTGGGGTATGAGAGAAATGTAGGCCACCATATGAAAGAGCAGCAGCAGCCATGATGTCTGACTGCTGGATCCAGTTTTCAGTAAGAGCCAGAAGGTTAAGAGAATCAGAAAGGAAGAAGTCATGGATGAAAGACGGTTTATTATACACTGAGCGAGAATTCCAAAGAGCACAATTAAAAGAGATAGATAAAGAGAAGAGATACATAATGAGCCCATCTTTGTATTAGATCATAGGTTTCTCCAAGCTAATTATGTGTCGCTAACATAAGGTGCTCCCGATTATTTTATTATCTTTTATGTATAATTTTTTCCAAAAAATTATATTTTTAATATTAAAAAATTGGCTTACATTTCTTCTTAAACTGTAATTAACAATTATTGGTGGTTATTATTATTATACGTTTGTTGAAGTGTTATGTGCTTTCTAAGGATTTTGGGACAATGATTATTAGAAAAAATAAAGGCAGGAATCATTTTATTGGCAGCTATATGTTGCATGATTCATCTGTTCCATGACCAGTGTCTGGGGGGAGCACTAAATGTACTTTACAAAAACTAGTTAGATTTTTATGTGGGCAGTGAAAAACACATGGCTTTTTAGTCAGATAACATTTATTGCAAAACAAATTCTTCTCTACAAGCAATAAAAGCAAAAGCTTACATCATGTACAATCTACTACAATTACGTATACTGTAGAACAAGTATAATTTCTTTTGGATTTTCTCTTATATATTATTTACACTTTATATATTATTTACTTTTGTCAGGTCATGCTGTGATTTTCCTGTAATCGGCTGCTGAATTGCCGGTTTTTCAACTGACAGTGTGTAAAAACCAGCAGCACTCGCATAGTCCGAGTGCTGTGTAATTTTTTTCTTGCACTCATTGACTTACATTTGTGAGTCTATTACGAAATATGCAGCAAATCGCAGCATGCTGCAATTTTTTCTCAGTACGATTTCAGTTGAGAAAAAAATCGCAGATTAAATCCATTGAATAACAATGGTCAGATTGCAATTAAATTTTGTATTTGATTGAACTTGTTCGTTTTTCTTGCAAATGAGTATGAGCCCTAATAGAATGGCAGCAGCGCTCAAATGGAAATAAGTGAAAAAGATTGAATTTAGGCTGGTTTCACATTTGCGGATGGAGGTGCTGCGGAGGGCTGCATACTTCCTCCGTGAAGCTCCACCCACCGCCACACTTCCTGCGGTCAGCTCCGCCTATGTCCGCATGTGGCCTGCATGTGGCCTGCGTACATATGTATAACATTTGGTACTCAGGCCGTGCAGATGTATGCGGATGCCGCTGCATGCGTCGTTTTGACAGTGTGGCGACCATAACAAAATTCAACATGTTGCGTTCGGCGCAGGTCGCCGCACCATCAAAACGACGCATGCGGCGGCATCGGCATACATCTGCACTGCCTGCGTATCTAATGTTAAATATAGGTACGCAGGCTGCATGCAGGCCGTATGCAGACATAGGCGGAGCTGACCGGAGGAGGTGCGGTGGTGGGCAGAGCTTCACGGAGGAGTTACGCAGTCCTCCGCAGCACCTCCATCCGCAAATGTGAAACCAGCCTTAGTCACGCATCTGATCTGGGTGACTAAAGTCCATCTTTTTCACTTATTTCCATTGGAGTGCTATATACATGAAGGCTTTTACCTGCTTGCTTGTGGAAATGTCACACTCACAATAGAACTGTGCTGATACTATTCCATATGTATATTGTGACCTTTTATGTAACTGCACAATATGGTTGAGCATATCTGTCTGTAAAATACATGTATATTTGTATATGTAATTCTCTCTGTTTAAATGATATATATATATATATATATATATATATATATATCATTCATACACATATACACTGCTCAAAAAATAAAGGGAACACTTAAACAACACGATATAACTCCAAGTCAATTAAACTTCTGTGAAATCAACCTGTCCAGTTATGAAGCAACACCAATTGTGAATTAATTTTTCCTGCTATTGTGCAAATGGAACAGACAACAGGTAGAAATGATCGGCAATTAGGAAGACACCTCCTATAAAGGAGTGGTTCTGCAGGTTTGGGACCACAGACCATTTCTCTTTTCTCATCCTTTTTGGCTGTTGCTTTGGTCACTTTTGCAGTTTGTCATTGCTCTCATCCTTAGAGGTACTGTACAGTAGCATGAGGCAGTGTCTACAACCCACAGAAGTTGCTCAGGTAGTGTAGCTTATCCAGGATGACACATTAATGCAAGCTATGGCAAGAAGTATAGCTGTGTCTGTCAGAGTAGTATCCAGAGGATGGAGGCGCTACCAGGAGACAGGCCAGTGCACCAGGAGATGTGGAGGGCCATAGGAGGGCAACAACCCAGCAGCAGGACCGCTACCTCCGCCTTTGTGCAAGGAGGAACAGGAGGAGCACTGCAAAATGACCTCCAGCAGGCCACAAATGTGCATGTGTCTATTCAAACGGTTAGAAACTGACTCCATGAGTATGGTCTGAGTGCCCGACGTCCACAGATGGGGGGTGTGCTCACAGCCCAACACCATGCAGGACACTTGGCATTTGCCAGAGAACACCAGGATTGTCAAATTCGCCACTTGCGCCCTGTGCTCTTCACAGATGAAAGCAGGTTCACAGTCAGCACATGTGACAGACGTTACAGACGTGACAGAGTCTGGAGACTCCATGGAGAGCGATCTGCTGCCTGCTACATCCTTCAGCATGACCGGTTTGGCAGTTGATCAGTAATGGTGTGGGGTGGCATTTCTTTGGAGGGCCGCACAGCCCTCCATGTGTTAGTCAGAGGTAGCCTGACTGCCATTAGGTACCGAGATGAGATCCTCAGACCCTTGTGAGACCATATGCTGGTGTGGTTGGCCCTGGCTTCCTCCTAATACAGGACAATGCCAGACCTCACGTGTCTGGAGTGCGTCAGAAGTTCCTGCAAGATGAAGGCATTGAAGCTATGGACTGGCCTGCCCATTCCCAGACCTGAATCCGATTGAGAAAAAAGCTAATGGATATAATAAAGAACTACTGGCATATCCAAAATATGTAAAACCACCCTGTGGGAGCCATATGTATAGGACCACTTGAACTGACCTATCGTTGTAGATAAATATGCAAGGAGGGTGATGAAACCATCACAAATAACGATTGTAGGTCAATAAATTCAGAAAATTCAGAAAAATCTTTATTGAAAATTACACACAAACGTATAAAATGAAGTGAGAGCCAATGGCAGTGTACAGCGAGTGACAGCATAGACAAACCGCGAAACCTGGGGAGAGAAGACGTACTGACCTTGAAAACATGGCTAAAGGGGAAACTGTGTCCCCTATCAAAAGTGGAGAGTGCGACAGAAGGAATAAATACTATAAAAACCTAACTAGGAATAGTATCAAAGAAATGTGCCAGCCATATTAGATAATATCTTAGATGCAGTAAACGTCAAACCAAGTAATGGCCAGTGCAATGTCCACACTCACTCTGAATGGAACAGAGCCAGAGCCATAATAACAGTAATTCAAATGACAATATAGGCCAGTATCTGGTATAGGTAAGGTTACCTCTCTTTCTTGGCACAGCGACAGGGACCCGGGTCAGCGCGTCTGCCCTGACGTGCGTTTCGGATGTTAATCCTTCATCAGGGGGCATGTCAGTAGCCGTAAACGGGGAGTTTAAAAATGCATGGAACCGGAAATGGGAGGACGCGGACCGGAAGAAACGCTTCCATTGCCACAACAACCTGCTATGTCGAGCGGCACCAGCATCATGCAGCAGGCGAACAAGCGTCTAGGACGCCAAGGTAACCAACTGCATAGAGACGCCAGAGACCGCGCGGCACCACAGCGTGAGGCACGGAAGAGTGCAGGTCCACAACACATTGTAACAAAAAGCGGCCACACAGCATATTAAATGGTAGAACAGGAGCACAAAGGAGGTCATGAGCTCACAGAAAGGTATATAGACGTGAAAATATAGTCTGGCAATACTACAGCAATATAAGACCAAAGGCTTATTGAATTGCCCAGAGACCACATTATATGCAAATCTGAATCGTACCAAATAAAAGACAGATGAAAACACCTCCAATGTACAGAGTAATATGCACAGTAATTAATAACATATATCATAGTGCAAAAACAAAAGAAATATATATAACAAACTACCAACACTTCTGAAGATATATGTGAACAAAGTAATTTAGGGCACTGAGATACACACACAGAAATAACTGATGCATATGATAATAAACGCATTTCTCATGGGCGCATGCAGTATATGTACAGGATAACGGGTCCTTCCAGATGTGCAGAAATGGCCACCATGAACACGAAATACAGATCAAATCCGGAAAATCACAAAAAGAATACCTAAAACCTAGATAAAAAAGTGAGATAAAAACAAACAAATTAGTACCGGTTAAAACGACACACAGGGTGGCCCCGAGTATCCGTGCCATACAAAACACAATAGGGTGGCGATCGCAGAAAAGAGGCAAAATTCAGACTTTCATTTAGTCCACGTGGATGAAACGTGTTTAGGGTCCAGATCCATCTCATCTCTAGTTGAGCCATATGTTGAGAAATCTTCTCCCGTGTATCCCCAAATCAAGGCAATCAATCCCTCTCACTCTGAAACCCCTGCTGTCGCATTTATGATGGATCTTAAAATGCTTAGGTATAGTTTTTAGTGTGGATATATCATCCTCATTAGCTGCCTCCTCAATACCTAGCGCATGCTCCTTGATCCGGACCTTAAGTTGCCGTGTAGTGAGTCCTACATAGATCAGGAAGCATGGGCAGGTAGCAGAGTATATCACAGATTTAGTGGTACAGGAAATATTCTTTTTGATCTTAAAGATCCTGGTACCTGAGGAATCAGAAAAAGAGTCCGTACGCTCCAAATTAGTGCACCCCACGCAGCGTCCACATGGAAAGGAACCTTTGCGGCCACTGTTTTTATTCAAAAAAGTTACTGGCAAACTACCCGTAAATGGCCCCTGTCGGGTACCGTCGATTTTTGCTCGCCGATTTTTATAAAGGGGTTTTGTCCGGTTTTAAAATTAAAAGGGGTAGGGTCGTTTTTAAAATGGGCCAAGCTTAGTGAAGGTCCCCCAGGCTTTTTTCCCGGGAAAAGTGGAAAAAGGGCCCCCTTTTAAAATGAAAAATTGTGATTAATTAACTCCAACAATTCCAAAAAAGGCCCCATGCAGAAAAACTTAGATTTTTAAAAAAAAAATTTGATAGCTGCAGGTTTTCGCCAGGTCAAGTGCATTTTTGACACTTTGGGGCAGAAGAAGGTGGAAAAGGGGGGTTTCTACCTCAGAGCTTTTTCCAGTTTCTTAACGAAGCCTCCTTTTCGTACTGGTTTGGGGCCACAAGACAATTTTCCCCCCCTTTTTCTGCCGATTTTTTACAACATCGGGGAGATTCGAAGGTGTTTCAGGTGACCCCCCCTACTCTCTATTCAAATTGTCCCTGCCCCTTGGTCATTTTAAAAAGTTCAATTCACAACTTTAAAAAAAAAATTTTTAGTGCTACAGTTTGGAAGGGGGGGAAACCCCGGGGCGCGGCAAATGGTTGGGGGTACCTTACCTCCTTTTGAAGTTTTTTTCCCCGGACAATCCTCTTAAATCCTCAAATGACGTTTTCTTCTGTGGAAAAAGTTATGTAAATCATCATTAAAAAAAAAAATTTGAAGAGCAAAAAACCATCAAAAATGTGTAGGTCCTTGACAACCCTGGGGGTTCAAAGGGCCCGCAGAAGGGAAAAAAAAACCCTTAGAAAGTACAACAAAGGCCCCAAAAGGTGTGAACTAGGTTAATACCTTTTTTCTGCCTGTTCATCATCATGGAACCCTTGCCTTTTTCTAAAGGTTGAAAATTAGGGGGTTTCCCCGATTCTTTTTAAAACACCTGAACGTGTGACCTTGAGGAGGGAAAATACAGATTGTGCAGTAAGAGAAGAAACCGATATACTGGACTCGTCCCCGGGAATTGGCGGACTGTGTAAGGGTTTTCTTAAATAAAAATTGTTTTTGCGGTTATCCTTAATAAATTTTTTTCATTTTAGTTGTGATTACTGATCTTTTTCACGCCCCCTTAATTTTTTTCAAGTTGTGTCTGTAAGTTTGTAGAGTTCACCCTGCAAAAAAACGTATTCAGCAAATTGCTCATTTATTTAAATTAAATTTAAAATTGCAGAACGTATTAGAACATGTGTTGATGCCTACCCCCACTCAGCACATCTGGGACAAGTCCCTTTTATCCCCCAAAATCCGTTGCACCACAGAATGTCCCGGGGTTATGTATGCATTA
>JARQOD010000002.1:306049388-306118339 GCA_033576555.1 Oophaga sylvatica | reverse complement strand
AATTAATTTAGGTTAGCTAAGTGTTTCCTCACTATTTTCTGTTTATAGATATCCTGGATTCTTCTATTCTCTTAATAGGACAGTGAAGATCAGTTGATGTTACATTTCCTTTCTGAGAGAAAACATGCAAAATAGGAATTTAAAAGTTCGGCCTTCTCAACATCCTGTCTTACCATTTCATCATTTTCATCCTGTGAAAATCCTATAGCATGTTTGACTTTTCTTTTACTTTTGACAAATCCCCCAAATCCTTTTTTTTATTGCTTTTGACATCTCTTGCAAGCCCTAATTCATTGTCAGCTTTTAGCTAATCTGATTTGTGCCCTGCAGGTTCTGCAGACAGCATTATATTCTTCTTTAGATATGCCTCCTTCTTTCCATTTGATAAACATTTCTTTCTTCCTTTTTAGCATGTGTTTAAGTTCTGTGTTCATCCATCCTGGTTTCCTTGAATGCTTCCTATTCTTCACTCTTTTCGGAATTGTTAACGATTGTGCTTTGAGAATCTCATTTTTCAAGATTTCTCATCCTTCCTGGACTTTTTTTTCCTTAAGGTTATCCAGCCATTGGATCCCTCCAATTCTCTTTCTGAGTCCCTTGAAATTTGCCTTTCTGAAATCTAACCTTGATGTCTGAGTCTTCACAGGTCTTCCTCCTCTAGTTATCCAAAATTCTAAAATAGCATGGTCGCTACCTCCTAGGGTCCCAGCCACTCTTACCTACTCAACCATTTCCATCCTGTTTATAAGGATTAGATCCAAGGTAGCAGATCCCCTTGTTTTCTCCTCTACCGTTTGGAAGATAAAGTTGTCAGCAAGAGAGGATAAGAATTTCCTTGACCTGTTAGTTTTGCCTGAGATTCCCAACAAAAGTCTGGATAGTTGAAATCTCCCACGACCACTATGTCATATTTGTTGGAGAACTTGGCCATTTGATGCATAAAGAGGTCATTCATATCTACAGCTTGCACAGGCGGCCTGTAGTAAATGCCTACAATGCTGTCCTTTCCATTGTTCTGTCCTTGTATTCTTACCCAAACAGTTTCAACAGAACTTCCAGTCTCTGAAGCTTCAATCTCTGTGCAGATATACGCTTTTCTAACATACAATGCGACACCTCCTTCTCGTTTATCAAGTCTGTTTCTTGCAAATAATTTGTATCTTTCTAGCCTTGTATTCCAATCATGTGTATCGTCCGACCAAGTTTCAGTGATTCCAATGACATCATATTTATTTTCGTGCGTTAGTAGTTCCAATATTCCTTGTTTGTTGCCCATGCATTGTGCATTTGTATCGAAACATTTTAGTTTGTGATTAGCTTCTCTTTCTTAAATATTTTTATTATTTAGATTTTTTTGTCTTTGTTCTTCCCTTTCACTTCTAATAGCAGAATTCTCAATAGTATTTGTCAGGTGTATGGCTTTTTCTGGCATTTTGCATCACTTCCCACATTGTTCTAGTTTTAAGTTCTCCTTATGAGTGTAGCAAGGCGACTTCCAAACACACATTTTCCAGTCTTCATAAGGTGCACCCAATCTCTAGCAAGTAGTCCATCGTATAGGAAATTCACTCCGTGATCCAGAAATCCAAATCCTTGCTACGGCACCATCGACGTAGCCAGTTGTTGACCTGCAGAATCTTATTTCACCTCCTTGTTCCATGGCCATCCACTGGAAGGATGGAAGAGTAGACCACCTGCGCTCCCAGTTCTTTCACATTCTTACCTAAGTTTTCAAAGTCACTGCAGATGGTTTCCAGGTCGTTTCTTGTGGTGTCATTTGTCCCCACATGTATTAGCAGGAATGGGTAGTCATCTTTAGGTCTGAAGAGTCCTGATATCCTGTCAGACACATCTTTAATTTTTGCACCTGGAAGACAGCACATTTCTCTTGAGGTTAAATCCGTCTGCAGATAACAGCCTCTGTTCCTCTCAACAGGGAATACCCCATGACCACAACTCTCCATTTCTTCTTCACATTTTTCTTTCTCCATCAAGGAGGACTCTGAAGGCGTACAAGGTTGTTGTTTGTGGGCAGAGTCTTATCCTGATGTATTTCTTTCTGCGTAAGCGCCTGGTACTGGTTCCTGAGCAGTATGGGTGCTGACTGCCTCCCGATCCTCCTGCTTCTCTGGGTCACATGCTTCCATTCCGCTGTTTCTTCAGGTGCACTTCGAATTTCTTCTCTTTCTGTAACAAGAAGAGATAATTCTGCTCTGTCTAAGAACTCTTCACCTTCCTTAATCGTTTTCAATGTAGATAACCTCTCATCTAGATTTTTCAACTTTTCCTCCAACAGGGACACAAGCTTGCATTTCTGGCATGTGTAGTTTGGCTTTTCCACTGGTATGTCTGTGAACATGTAGGAATAAATAAATGCAGCTCTCCAAATGGCTCCTGGCCTCTTCCATGTTCTTATTGTTCAAGAGATATCAAAGCGGTGAAATATATGCCAAAATTCAGCGCACGATTTATAGATGTCCTCCTTTCAGCTGCAACAACCAAAATCCAGTGTTCTTTGAGCTCGTGGAGACTCTTCACTTATCCCAGAAGGCACTGGGAATATGCAAATCCTCTCAAGATAGAGATACATGCTTAACTGTGTAATATATAGAACACAGATATGTTTATCAATGTAGCCCTGTCTCTCGCTTGAATACTCAAACATTTATGGAAATTAATAAGGTACTCATTAGTGATGAGCGAGCACTAAAATGCTCGGGTGCTCGTTATTTGGGTCGAGCAAATTGAAATACTCGGGTTCTCGACCCGAGCAACGAGTCTAATGTAAGTCTATGGGAAAACCGAGCGTTTTTGCCGCATCCCCCCAGGGAGTCCTTTTAAAGTCTAAAAACATCAGTAAATGATGGAAATACAGCTTAAATGACACAGAAACATCATGGGGAATGCCCCTGAAAGCATTTCTGACACCCTGGTCACAGCTGTGAGCCATGTTGTCAGAGTCTTACGCAATTTTTACAGACACACCAAAAAACATACAAAAACAAAACCAAAATGGATTTTCCTGGGAAATATGTCAAGGAACATCCTTTCCAAGCTAATGACTTTTAAGACAAAGTAATTAATCCAAAGTAAAAAAGTTCCTTCACCAATTTGTCTATGTTTACACGTAGTGTTTTTGATGTGCATTTCAATGTTACCATTGCTTTCAACCAATACAAATACATTTACTGTGACATTTCATTGGAGCATTTAACAACCTTAGCTGGCCATGCGGTGTGTGACACATCTGTGGTGCCCCTGAGGGTTCAGTCACCACAGAGGTATTGCACCTCATCCAGAGGTGTGATACTCCACTCTCAGGTAAGGAGGGAGCACCACCCAGGACTCTAACATCTTCACCCAACACAGACTATAGCAGCCGGGCACCCTGGACGTACCCTAAGAGAGGATGGTCTCATCCCAGGCTGGGTAGGAAAGAGTACATGGGTGGTGGGTGGAGAAAGTAAGAAGGAGGGGAAATGAAGCTTTAGGAAGCAAGACACAGAGTCTAGTCAGACAGTCTGGGAGGGGACCTGGAGCTGATAGGAGCTCGGCCCCAGACAGAGAATGTGAGAGAGGGGAAGCATAGAAGGAAGCTTCTGGACGGAGAGAAGGGGTCCTAGGGGCACGGATAGTGAGTGATCCATCCATGGGGCCCGATACAATTGTGGAGGGACCTGGTCGCAGAAGGGACTCGGCCCCTAGCCTAGTGGAGAACTTTAAGACTCAGCTAGCAAGCCAACAGCTGTGGCAACTTTAGGGGTCACTGTCAACAAACACAATCATCTTCTCCGGACAGGCAGCTATATAGAATCAAGGAAACGCCTGGGTCACGTTATCCGACAGGATTCGCAGCAGCTGATCTGGGACACTGTTTGTGGGGTGCTGGAAAGGAAGCAGGAGTGGGAATCAGCACAGTGAGACGGCCAGAGAAAGTAACATATTGAAAGGAGTCCTGGAAAGGTGTATCCCAAACTACCTGGGAGTTTGCTGAGCCCCTCACCTGGAGGACACTGTACCAAGCGGGCATTTGTGCTGCAGCCAGAACTGTGAGTAAAGTTGTGGAAACTGCATCTGACTGCATCCTCAAATTCTTCCTGCAGCACACACTCCACTCTGCTACATCCCCCAGCACCATTACTCTCTACAACATCCCTCTGTCCTGAGACAACAAGCTCTGCGTGTGGAGAGCTATTCCAACTCTGCTGCATCACTCCATCAGTCTCAGAGGATCTGCACTCCAGCGCTGGTCACCTCTGACCAGAAACCACAGGTGGCGTCACGAACACTTTACCACAAACTCTATCATCCCCTGTAAATATTCCCCTTCTATTGGATGCCCAGGGTCACAGACCGGGTCACTGCTGCCGTGACGCATCCCTTTAAGACACCGGCCTGGTACCGAGTATCCCACTGCCCTGGTGGGCGATCCACATCATCAGACACATCTTGTTTCATTTATGAAGGAGGAACTCTTAAAGTCACAAAGCCAATTTTTATAGCGGCATCAGGCACCATTAATCTTCTTAAAGGGTCAATATTGAACACTGGGTCTCCTATACTGTTATTGTCTAAGTAGCACGCACCCCAATGAGCCTTTGAACCCAGGTACTGGACGGCCACAGGAAAACCAAGTTCACATTACTCTTTTGCTACTGCCATACTGTTAGCCAAGGCATTGACTTCAAGGCCCTATCCTGCATTAAATTCAAACGCACCCCAAAAAGGCTTAGAAGGGACCTAGCGCATGTACAAAGGAAAACCATGTTCACATTACTCTTTTGCCACTGCCTTACTGTTAGTTTAAGCATTGAATACAAGGCCT
This sequence comes from Oophaga sylvatica, assembly GCA_033576555.1. Lineage (NCBI taxonomy): Eukaryota > Metazoa > Chordata > Amphibia > Anura > Dendrobatidae > Oophaga > Oophaga sylvatica. The sequence goes on along the minus strand of JARQOD010000002.1, from coordinate 306,113,514 downwards.
GGCCTGCATCAAATTCATATGCACCCCAAAAAGGCTTTGAAGCGACCTAGTGGATGTACACAGAACAACCACTTTCACATTACTCTTTTGCCATGGCCATACTGTTAGCTTATGCATTGAATACAAGGCTCTGCCTGTATCAAATTTAAACGCACCCCATAAAGGCTTAGAAGCATCCTAATGGATGTACACAGGAAAACCAAGTTCAAATTACTCTTTTGCTCTTTGAAGCGACAAAGTGGATGTACACAGAAAAAACACGTTCACATTAGTCTTTTTCCACTGCCATACTGTTAGTTTATGCATTGAATACAAGGCCCGGCCTGCATCAAATTCATAAGACAAAAAAACCTGTCTGGCACATCCAGACTAATGTGAATAGGTGCAAACCAGGAGGAGCTACCCCCATATACAACATACGAAGAAAGGTTGCACTCTATCATACTAAAGCATGTCAATATAGAATATGTGAAATTTTGAATAGCAATATGGCTTTGGAGTATTAGGAAAAATTTGAGACGCTTAGTATAAAATTTGGCCAAACATCACTTGCCCACCAACCATCGTCAAAGTGGTCTCAAGTCTGATGGGTCCCTAACCTGTGTGAATACCTCTCTAGGCTGATATCTGAATTCCTTGGTGAATGTGGACACTTCTGTCAGCAATGCCAGAATTTATGGAACCTGCTGTAATTAAAACCACCACCTGGTGGGGGCGGAGTGCTCGGTCAGTAAGCTGTGGGAGAAAACTACTGTGTGGGTGCATGTCGGGGCTCGGAATAGAAGTAGTGACGTTTAGTAATGCAGACTTCGATGGAATGGTCTGCAGGTGTCATGTCGCGTTTGGAGAGCCCCTGATGTTCCTAAACAGTGGAAAACCCCCACAAGTGACCCCATTTTGGAAACTAAACCCCCAAAGGAACTTATCTAGATGTGTGGTGAGCACTTTGAATCCCCAAGTGCTTCACAGAAGTTTATAATGCCCAGGCATGAAAATAAAAAAATCATATTTTTTCCATAAACATGATTTTTAGTCCCCAGTTTTTTTATTTTCCCAAGGGTAACAGGAGAAATTAGACCCCAAATGTTGTTGTTCAATTTTTCCTGAGTACGCTGATACCCTATATGTGGGAGAATACTACTGTATCGGCACACGTCGGGGCTCGGAAGGGAAGTAGTGACTTTTTGGATTGCAGACTTTGATTGAATAGTCTGCAGGCGTCATGTCGCGTTTGGAGAACCCCTGATGTGCCTAAACAGTGGAAACCCCCCCAAGTGACCCCATTTTGGAAACTAGACCCCCAAAGGAACTTATCTAGATGTGTGGTGAGCACTTTAAACCCCCAAGTGCTTCACAGAAGTTTATAACGTAGAGCCATAAAAATAAAAAATTATATTTTTTTTCCACAAAAATGATATTTTCGCCCCCATTTTTTTATTTTCCCAAGGGTGACAGAAGAAATTGGACCCAAAGAGTTATTGTACAATTTGTCCTGAGTACGCTGATACCCCATATGTGGGGGTAAACTACTGTTTGGGAGCATGGCAGAGCTCAGAAGTGAAGGAGCACAGTTTTTCAACGCAGAATTGGCTGGAATTGAGATCAGATGCCATGTCACGTTTAGAGAGCCCCTGATGTGCCTAAACAGTGGAAACCCCCCAATTCTATCTCCAACCCTAACCACAACTCACCCCTAGCCCTAATCCCAACCCTAACCATAAACCTAACCACAAACCTAACCATAACACAGCCCCAACCCTAATCCCAACCTAACCCTAACTTTAGCCCCAACCCTAACCCTAACCCTAACAGGAAAATGGAAATAAATAAATTTTTTTATTTTATTATTTTTCCCTAGCTAAAGGGGTGATAAAGGGGGGTTTGATTTATTATTTATAGTGGGTTTTTATGATTGGCAGCTGTCACACGCTAAAAGACGCTATTTATAGCAAAAAATATCTTTTGCATCATCACATTTTGAGAGCTATAATTTTTTCTTATTTTGGCCCACAGAGTCATGTGAGGTCTTATTTTTTGCGGGACGAGCTGACATTTTTACTGGTACCATTTTTGGGCACATGACATTTTTTATCGCTTTTTATTCCGATTTTTGGGAGGCAGAATGAACAAAAACTTGCAATTCATGAATTTCTTCTGGGGGGGCGTTTATACCGTTCTGCGTGTGGTAAAATTGATAAAGCAGTTTTATTCTTCGGGTTAGTGCGATTACAGCGATACCTCATTTATATAATTTTTTTTATGTTTTAGCACTTTTATACAATAAAAACCATTATATATAAAAATAATTATTTTTGCATCACTTTATTCTGCGAGCTATAACTTTTTTATTTTTTCACTGATGATGCTATATTGCAGTTTATTTTTTGTGGGGCAAGATGACGTTTTCAGCGGTACTATGCTTATTTCTATCCGTCTTTTTTATAGTGTGTTATTCCACTTTTTGTTCGGCATTATTTTTTTCCCTTTTTTAAGGGGTTCACTGAAGGAGTTAACTAGTTGGACAGTTTTATAGGGCGGGTCGTTGAGGATGCGTCAATACCAAATATGTGTACATTAATTGTTTTTTTTATTTACATAAAGAAATACATTTATTGGGGAATATTTTTTTTCTTTATTTAGGATTTTTTTTACACATGTTATTTTTATTTTTTAAATTTTTTACTTTGTCCCAGGGTGGAACATCACTGTATAGAGTCAGATCTCCGATCTGACACTGTGCACAGCACTATGTCAGATCGGCGATCTGACAGGCAGTGCAGGAGGCTTTCTCAGCGCCTGCTCTCAGCAGGCACTGAGGAAGCTGCCTCTCTGCAGGACCCGGAAAGACCTCGCGGCCTTCTTGGATCCGGGGTCCTGCAGGGAGGAGGCCCTCCGATCAGTGCGATCACATCGCGCTGTTCTGAGGTTCTCAGGGAAGCACACAGGGAGCCCCCTCCCTGCGCGATGTTTCCCTATACCGCCGGAACACTGCGATCATGTTTGATCGCAGTATGTCAGCTGTTAATGTGCCGGGAGCGGTCCGTGACCGCTCCTGGCGCATAGTGCTAGGCGTCAGCTCTGATATTCAGCTGACACCCGGCCGCGATCAGCTGCGCTCCCCCTATGAGCGCAGCTGATCGCCTGTGACGTACTATCCCGTCCTTGGGAATTAAGTCCAAGGCACATGGATGGGATAGTACGTCAGATGGCAGAAAGGGGTTAAAGGAGTTAACTAGTGGGACAGTTTTATAGGGGGGGCGTTACGGACGTGGCGATACTAAATACACCATGTTCCAAATTATTATGCAAATTAGTTTTAAGTGTCATAGCGTTTTTTGTTTTTTTTGTAAATGAAACCCATTGATGGTATTGTGTCTCAGGGTTCTTTGGATCACTGAAATCAATCTCAGATACCTGTGATAATTAGTTTGCCATGTGAGCCCAATAAAAGGAAAACTGGATGCTCCACACTATTAAGCAGGCCAGAGTTTTCAAGTAAAATGGGAAAGAAAAAGGATCTCTGTGCTGCTGAAAAGCATCAAATAGTACAATGCCTTGGTCAAGGGATGAAAACATTAGATATTTCCCGAAAACTTAAGCGTGATCATTGCACTGTTAAGAGATTTGTGGGTGATTTTGAGCACAGGCGTGTTCATGCTGATAAAGGCAGAATGAGGAAGGTTTCTGCCAGGCAAGTCCATCGGATTAAGAAAGCAGCTGCTAAAAAGCCATTACAAACCAGCAAACAGATATTTGAAGCTGCTGGTGCCTCTGGAGTCCCTCGAACCTCAAGGTGTAGAATCCTTCAAAGGCTTGCTGTGGTGCATAAACTTACTATTCGGCCACCCCTAAACAATGCTCACAAGCAGAAACGGTTACAGTGGGCCCAGACATACATGAAGACAAATTTTTAAATAGTCTTGTTTACTGATGAGCGTCGAGCAACCCTGGATGGTCCAGATGGATGGAGTAGTGGATGGCTGGTGGATGGCCACCATGTCCCAACAAGGCTGCGACATCAGCAAGGAGGTGGAGGAGTCATGTTTTGGGCTGCAATCATGGGGAAACAGCTGGTAGGGCCCTTTAAGGTTCCTGAAGGTGTGAAAATGACCTCTGCAAAGCATGTAGAGTTTCTGACTGACAACTTTCTTCCATGGTATAAAAAGCAGAAACGTGCCTTCAGGAGCAAAATCATCTTCATGCATGACAATGCAATATCTCATGCTGCAAAGAATACCACTTAGTCATTAGCTGCTATGGGCATAAAAGGAGATAAACTCAAGGTGTGGCCGCCATCTTCCCCTGACCTCAACCCTATAGAGAACCTTTGGAGTATCATCAAGCAAAAAATCTATGAGGGTGGGAGGCAGTTCACATCAAAACAGCAGCTCTGGGAGGCTATTCTGACTTCATGCAAAGAAATACAAGCAGAATCTCTCCAAAAACTCACAAGATCAATGGATGCAAGAATTGTGAAGGTGATATCAAAGAAGGGTTCCTATGTTAACATGTAACTTGGCTTGTTAGGATGTTTTGGAGTTAAATAGATTTTTTATTCAGTGAATGTAACCTCCTAATGCTGCAAATTCCACAAATGAGCATTTTCAGTTCTTTAACCCCTTAATCCCATCGGACGTACTATTCCGTCCATGTGACCTGGTACTTAATTCCCAGGGACGGAATAGTACGTCCAAGGCGATCAGCTGCGCTCCCGGGGGGAGCGCAGCTGATCGCCGCCGGGTGTCAGCTGATTATCACAGCTGACACCCAGCACTATGTGCCAGGAGCGGTCACGGACCGCTCCTGGCACATTAACCCCTGGCACACCGCGATCAAACATGATCGCGGTGTACCGGGGGCACAGGGTAGCATCGCGCAGGGAGGGGGCTCCCTGCGTACTCCCCTGAGGCCCTCAGATCAGCGCAATGTGACCATTCTGAAGGCCTCTTCCCTGCAGGACCCTGGATCCAAGATGGCCGCCGGGTCCTGCAGGGAGTCGGCTTCCTCAGTGCCTGCTGAGAGCAGGCGTTGAGGAAGCCAGCAGCACTGCCTGTGAGATCGCTGGTGTGACAGAGTGCTGTGCACACTGTGAGACCAGTGATCTGACCCTATACTGTAATGTCCCACCTTGGGACAAAGTATAAAAGTTAAAAAAAAAAGTGTAAAAATAAATTCCAAAAAAAAAAAAAATATTCCCCAATAAATTCATTTCTTCCTGTAAATAAAAAAACAAAACAATAAAAGTACACATGTTTGGTATTGCCGAGTCCATAACAACCCCCCCTATAAAACTGTGTCACTAGTTAACCCCTTTAGTGAACCCCTTAAAAAAAAAACAAAGCAAAAAATCAATGCTTTATCACCATACCGCCGAACATAAAGTGGAATAATGCGCAAACAAAAAGACCGATTTAAATAAACATGGTACCGCTGAAAACTTCATCTTGTCCCGCAAAAAACGAGCCACAACTCAGCATCATCAGCGAAAAAATAAAAAAGTTATAGCTCGCAAAATAAAGTGATGCAAAAATAATTATTTTTTATATAAAATTGTTATTTTTTTTATAAAAGCGCCAAAACATAAAAAAATTATATAAATGAGGTATCACCGTAATCATACTGACCCTAAGAATAAACCTGCTTTATCAATTTTACCACACGCGGTATGGTATAAACATCCCCCAATAGAAATTCATGAACTGCTGATTTTTGTTCATTCTAACCTCCCAAAAATCGAAATAAAAAGCGATCAAAAAATGTCACATGCTCAAAAATGGTACCAATAAAAATGTCAACTCGTACCGCAAAAAATAAGTCCTCACATGACTCTGTGGGCCAAAATATGCAAAAATTATAGCTCTCAAAATGTGGTGATGCAAAAAACTATTTTTTGCAATAAAAAGCGTCTTTTAGCGTGACAGCTGCCAATCATAAAAACCCGCTATAAATAGTAAATCAAACCCCCCTTTATCACCCCCTTAGTTAGGGAAAAATAATAAAATTAAAAAAATGTATTTATTTCCATTTTCCCATTAGGGTTAGGGTTGAGGCTAAAGTTAGGATTAGGGTTAGGGTTGGGATTAGGGTTAGGGGTGTGGTAGGGTTAGGTTTGTGGTTAGGGTTATGGTTATGGTTGGGACAAGGGTTAGGGGTGTTGGGGTTAGGATTGGAGTTAGAATTGGGGGGTTTTAGCTGTTTAGGCACATCAGAGGCTCTCCAAATGTGACATGGTGTCTGATCTCAATTCCAGCCAATTCTGCGTTGAAAAAGTCAAACGGTACTCCTTCACTTCTTAAGTTAAATATTCATTTTTTCCTTCCTCGTTGCTTCAGCTCCTGTGAAGCATCTGAAGGGTTAGTAAACTTCTTGAATGTGGTTTTCAGTACCTTGAGGGGTGCAGTTTTTAGAATGGTGTCACTTTTGGGATTTTCTGCCATATAGACCCCTCAAAGTGACTTCAAATGTGAGGTGGTCCCTAAAAAAAATGGATTTGTTATTTTTGTTGTAAAAATGAGAAATCGCTGGTCAACTTTTAACCCTTATAATTTCCTAACAAAAAAAAAATTTGGTTCCAAAATTGTGCAGATGTAAAGTAGACATGTGGGAAATGTTATTTCTTAACTATTTTGTGTGACATATTTCTCTGTTTTAAGGAAATAAAAATTAAAAGTTTGAAAATTGCAAAATTTTCTAAATTTTCGCCATATTTGCATTTTTTTTCAAAAATAAACGCAAGTTATATTGAAGAAATTTTACCTCTAACGTGAAGTACAATATGTCACGAGAAAACATTCTCTGAATCGCGAAGATCCGTTGAAGCGTTCCAGAGTTATAACCTCATAAAGAGACAGTTGTCAGAATTGTAAAAATTGGCCCGGTCATTAACGTGCAAACCACCCTTGGGGGTTAAGGGGTTAAAACATATCAAATGTTTAGAAATTCTACTGTGCCTAATAATTGGAACAGTGCATTTTGAGTTTTTATTCATTTTGGAGATTATACTGTTATCATTGGGAGGTTTCTTCAATAAAATTCGATGTATACTCTAACGGGTGATGACTTTTATTAGACTGACTGTCATTTGCACCGACCACATAGGAATATCAGAGAAAAATATCATTTGCATAATAATTTGCAACATTGTTTATGTGTACTTTTGTTTTTTTTATTTACATAATAGTGTGTTTATTGGGGAAATATTTTTTTTATTTATTCAGGATTTTTAAAAAATATTTTTACACATGTTAATTTATTGATTTTTTAAATATTTTTACTTTGTCCCAGGGTGGGACATCACTGTATAATATCAGATCGGTGATCTGACAGTTTGCACAGCAGTGCAGGAGGCTTGTCGGCACCTGCTCTCAGCCATCTCGCGGCCATCTCGCGTTGCTCTTTGAGTCTCAGGGAAACACTCATGGTGCCCTTTCGCTGCGCGATGCTTCACTATGCCGCCAGAACACTGCGATCATGTTTGATTGCAGTGTGCAGGGTGTTAAAGTTCCGGGAGCGGTCCATGATAATCAGCTGACACCCGGCCGCGATCAGCCGCTCTTTCCCTGTGAGTGCGGCTAATCGCGTATGACGTACTATTCCATCCATGGAATTAAGTCCCAGGTCACATGGACGGAATAGTACGTCAGATGGAAGAAAGGAGTTAATAATGGAGAGTTGTCTTATGGACAACTCTCCATTATTAATCAGGTTTAATTCCACCTTACAATAGCAAGGTGACATAAACCCCTTATTACCTCACTTGCCACCGCTACAGGGCAAGTGGGAAGAACATGACAAAGCACCAGAATAGATGAGCCTTTTCTGGGCAGCTGCGGGCTGCTGTTTTAAGGCTGGGGGGGCATATTCATATTCCAGCCTGAGAATAGCAGCCCGCACCTGTTTAATTTTGTCGGGTTAGATCACAAACAGAGGGGGACCCCACGTCGGTCGGTTTGTTTTTCATTCACTCTCCCTGCTCACTGTTGCCGTCAGAGCAGGAGAGAATTATGACAGCCGGCTTCAGCACCATAGGCCAGGGAACAGCGCTTACTCTAGTGCTACTTCCACAGCGGCCATCTGTGTGGTCCTGATGCGGCACACATGCGGCACACGGTTGTCACACGTGTGCCACACGGATATATCACATATACACACGGACATCTCCGGTACTGAATTTTCCGGTACCGGAAATATCTGAACATGTGAGAACGGCCTTATAGAAAACTTTGGGATCACTTTTCACATAGCTCATTCAGCATTTCTGTCGTATGCTGGATAAAAAAATGGATGGCTGGATAAATGGAAAAGAGACTCACATCTTTTCCATGTAATAGGTCAATTTTTACCTTTTAAACCTATGAACTGCTTTCTGTACAACTCAAAATTTTAGTTTCACTGCAGCTGAATTCAATGCTGAGGTTATGATGACACCAAGAGGCATTTTAGGATTAAAACAACTGTAAATAGTATACACTAGGAAATAGAATTATTCTGAGATGTTTGTGTATTTTCAGTTTGAGCAGACATTTTAAAAGTTTCTCTTTACATTTCCTAACATGCAGTATTATAATACTGTGATCAAGAAATTTACCACTATAAATTGTGTTTTCATTGAAAACAAATGGGAATTTTAACTCAGTGAAATCATAATCAATCGAAAGCTGGACTCCAAATTGCTTTGAAAATCCAAGTCAAAGGCTGAATTCCCAGGGAGATCACAATTGTGTGAATTTCACAGGGATAACTCATTGTAACTGCATAGTGTGTATGGCCCCCCACATGCCTGTTTGCATTAACAGGAACTTCTAAGAATGCTCCTGATAATTTGATAGATGGTGTCCTAAAAGATCTTCTCTCAGACCTGTGTAAGGGTGGTGGACAATGACTGTCCTGTTTCTATCCCTGAAGACACCAATCGCGCCATGTGCATTATGTAATGTTTATAGTGTTGTGCGTCTGTAAATATCATGATGTAGTGTACCCAGGGAAATGTAATATATAATTTAGGATGTGATAATATGAGGTATTATAATGTACAGGGAATAAGATAGGTAGTGATATTAGGGTAATGTTAATGTTTGAGAATAGCACATAGTAGGAGAGGATAGTGTTAGGGAAAGAGACCACTTCCTGTAGTTAGTTAGCTGGAGTACTAGTTCAAAAGCAAGAAGGAGTTGTAGAGCGAGCATAGCTGCCTTATGGGTGAACCGGAGTGAGAGGAGACTAAGGACAAGGGAATAGCAAGATTCTCAGGTAACCTACGAGACAGAGTGGCCTTACAGAAAAGAGTCCTTGTATAGGATGACGATTCACGAGAAATTTTGAACTTGCAAACACCAAAGGTAACAGGCCTAAACGGGACTGATGTGTCATGTTCATTTATATATATTTTTGCCGAGGCATTAGATCATTGTATGATCTTTGGAGGTGCTGTCCTCTCTCCTTTCATATGGTGTGGGTTCTGCGCGGCGACCATTTTGCTGTGATTTTGTGCTGGTGGGGCGGCATGCTCTGGAGTCATGGGGACTCAGTCTTAGGCCGGGATCACACATGCGACGAAAACGTCCGACGCTCGCATGTGAAATCCCAGCTCTGGCGCCGCCACTCGGGAGTGGAGCGAGCGGCTGCATATAAATACATACAGCCGCGCACTCCACTCCCGAGTGCGGGCGCCAGAGCTGGGATTTCACATGCGAGCGTCGGACGTTTTCGCCGCATGTGTGATCCCGGCCTTATAGCGTGGGCGCTGTGGGGCACCAGGCCATCTGCCTGCTGGTGCATTGCCGCTGTGGCGGTGGTCAGCGTGCGGCTCCTCTCCGTTAGGATGGTAGGACCCACTACAAGGTTTGCCGTGACGTGTCACTGAGCTTCATACAGTCTAATCAGAATGTTAAACTAAGAACCTCATGTTGAGTTTTTTGCCGAGAGTAGAGTTGAGCGATACTTTCCGATATCCTAAAGTATCGGAATCGGAATGGTATCGCCGATATCACTAAAATATCGGCGATACCCGATACCGATACCGGAAGTCCCATGTAAGTCTATGGGAACAAAATATCGAAATTAAAAAAACCCCATTCTTGCCTTGTTGGTTAATTGTACATGAAGGAAAACAAGAAAGAGTAATGTAGAATGTATTGGGGAAGGTTGAGGAGACATTAAAGGCATAGATGTTTAACCCAATCAAATGGAATAGCATAAATATTTTTTTTTTTAAAGATGTTCGGATTGACGAAGAAATTGACAATGTTAACATTTTTTATATTTTGGCAAATATGTATATTACACAACTTCCATGCTCTTCATCTTCACCTTTTTAACTTTTCACACACTTTCTCCTTCATAATCTTCTGCAGCATCATCTTTTTCATCAAATTATTCTTCATCTTCACCTTCTTTATCTTCTTCTTAAACTTCTTGCTATTCATCTTTGTTAACATTACTCATATTCTTCTTATTAAACTATTATTCTTATTCATATTCTGCTTCATCTTCTTCATCATATTCTTATTTGTGACAGAGAATCCTGTACTTGTAATCTGTCAAAGTATGAATTTTTCATCCTTCCGTTCTTGCTGTCACAAAAGATTTAAATTACAACAGTATTTGTCCGTGTTCAGCTTAGCCTGCAGCAGCAGGCATTTTCCAGGGGCACCACGAGGAGGAACGGACTCACCCCCATACACTGCTTAGTCTTCTTCTGCTTAGAATTTAGAGCATATATTTTGCTCTTCATTTTGGTCTGCTTTTAGATCTTCTGCTTATTGTTCTTGTGTCTCTTGTTCCGTATCTTGTATTTGTAGCACAATCTTGTACCAGCTGATGTTACTGGGACACGGTTACTAAGCAGGAGGTACCTGTGCTCCAAAGCACTACCAAGGACCAGCAGACGTTGCTGGAACTCGGATACCAAGATGGAGGCACCTAGGCCAAAGGCACTGCGGAGAACCAGTTGACGGTACTGGAACCCGGACGGGTAGCAGAAGGTACAAGAGCCAATGCAAGTAACGAGGACCAGCTGACTGTGCTGGAACCCGGAGGGGCAGCAGAAGGAAAAGAGCCAATGGCACAACCGAGGACCAGCTGACGTTACTGGGACACGGTTACTAAGCAGGAGGTACCTGTGCTCCAAAGCACTACCAAGGACCAGCAGACGTTGCTGGAACTCGGATACCGAGATGGAGGCACCTAGGCCAAAGGCACTGCGGAGAACCAGTTGACGGTACTGGAACCCGGACGGGTAGCAGAAGGTACAAGAGCCAATGCAAGTAACGAGGACCAGCTGACTGTGCTGGAACCCGGAGGGGCAGCAGAAGGAAAAGAGCCAATGGCACAACCGAGGACCAGCTGACGTTACTGAACCCCAGTAACACAGGAGCAAGTGTTGACTGTGCTAACAGCACTTCCGAGCAACAACTGGCGGTGTTGGAGCCCAGGGTCAAGGAGGATGTTTAAATACTAGATCAAGTAATTTCCTTGTTACCTGTCAATTTTAAATGTCTATACTTCAAACAAGAGAAAGATAACCTTTACTACCATAAGATGATGATTTCATTTAAACTAATATCTAGATAAATAAAGAATTGACAAACATAAACACATACATTAACATGTTGAACAGCAATGCAAACCACAAAATAAATTAGTTAAGGAATCTGCTATACGGTTGTACATAAAAGCATACAAGTACATATCTGAATCCATTAATGATGGATAAGTAACAGTATGTACACCATTTTTATTGTATAGACAATGAATGTCTGACTTCAAAACATCATCAGCATTACAAGTAATCTGTGATATTACTAAAATGTTCCATTTGCTGAATAATGTCACTAAATATTTTATACAAAATTATACAATTTCCATCATGTAATACTCATAATATGTGGCAATAATCATTTTTATTAACAAACATAACCTTTAAAAAGTGCATAGTGCATAGTGAAAATTGCTATTTATGGCTGACTGTCGACTTGGAAGCATGACAACAGATAGATAAGGTATATATAGATGAGACTGCATAGCCACAGATGGTGAATGGCGATGTAATACTGTACCTCAATAAAGTGTGCGTCACTACTACATAATTTTTTTTATATAGCTTTATAAACAGGGTACATGGATGTATGCTTGTGCCTTTGTTTTGACGCACAGACTGCCTTCCTGCTGAGACGCATTGGGTAGTGAACAGTTGTGTGCAGTGTTCACTGCAGTCTCTGCGGAATAACCACACTTAGACCTTATAACTTTTCAGACTTTCTTTATCAATCTACCAAGATGAAGAAGGCAGGGAGTAAGGCACGTGGTCGTGGAGTTTCTTCAGGGAGAGGACGTGGGATTCTGTGGCTGCTGCGGCCCCCAGTGACACAGCATCCACCAGTTTTCCCCGTGAGCGTTCCTTTATGCGCACTTTTGTAGGAGCTCGGAGTACCCCCCTGCTGCGGGAAGAACAAATTGAAGCCGTTGTTGTTTGGATGTCAGCCAATGCATCGACTTCAATTGCTTCCACCTCCTCTCAGGACCACAGCACTGTTGGGCAACCATCTGTCTCTTCACCGCCTGGCAAATTGCCCAGGCAGTCAGAGAGTTCTGTACAGGAGCCAGCTGAGTGTCTGCTTCTGTTCTCAGAATCTATTGGCTTGCAAACAGGGGCCCAGCCAAGCAGCATTCTGTAATGTGAAGAGGGAGTATGCAGTGATGCGCAACAGCTGTGTCTCTCTGAATCTGAAGAGGCGGGTGAGACAGTGCCGATGGTCAGCACACCGCAGAACGCATCTGATGATGATGAGACCCAGGTGCCAGTTTCTGTTGAGCATGGTGCTGGCCAGACCACCCAACAGCAGGTGTTGGAAGAGGGTAGTGGAGATGATGAGGTCCAAGACCCAACATGGCATGAGGAACAGGAAGGTGGTGGGAGCAGCTCAGAGGAATAATAATAATATTTATTTATATAGCGCCATCATATTCCGCAGCGCTTTACAGTTTAGCAGTTTCAGAACACAAGTCATAAGTAACAACGTTAACAATACAATAATTTAAGCTAAATAAGTCGCCCCTGCTCGTGACAGCTTACAATGTACAATGAGATGGGGGAGATACAAAGTATAGGTGTTTATATACAATGGTGCATTTACAATGATGTTCCAGCCATCTTAAGGGACTGAGGGATGGAGATAGTGAATGGGCTAGAGACACACACACACTTACACAGAATACATAGAATGACTTTGATTAGTGAATGTGATAGGCCGCTCTGAACAAATGTGTTTTGAGGGAGCGCCTGAAACCATGCAAATTGTGGATAGTCCTAATTTCTTGGGGTACAGCATTCCAGAGGATTGGCGTAGAGCAGGAGAAGTCTTGGAGTCGGGAGTGGGAGGTACGTATTAGTGCAGAGGTTAGTCGAAAGTCGTTTGCAGAGCGCAGCAGTCGGTTAGGCCGATAAATAGAAATGAGGGAGGAGATGTAGGAGGGGTGCTGCACTGTGGAGAGCTTTGTGGGTGAGAACCAGTACTTTGGTTGAAAGCTGGGAGAGGCCTAGAGAAATGGTTAGTGATAGAAGGAAGATAGAGGAAGACATTGCCCCAACGGTACAAACAGGAGGGAGAGTTAGGCTGCAGACTCGGTTGCCTGTAGCCTCCAGTTTGGCACCTGTTCGGAGCAGTTGTCTTCCAAAAGTCAAAACGTGCGCTCCCAGGACTTGCACTGCGTGGTCCTTTTTTCACACACTTGCACATGATATTTGCTATGTGAAATGCAAGCTGTGTAATCAAAAATTAAAAATAGCTAAAAGTGTCAGTCACCTCAATACCACAAATATGTGGAAACATGTGCGGACAAAGCACGTAGTTGAGTTACAAAGACACACTAGAGATGTAGGCCAACCTACAGCAGCACCTACATCTTCAGGTTGTGTTGAAGCCTCTTCATCGAGCTCACACACAGCTGGTTATGCTTCCTCACAGGATCGCCATGGAAGAACCTCGGCCACTGTTGTCCAGAGACAAACTGTTATTCCACACACAGCAGCAAGTTCCCTGTCATCCTCACACTCCCAGGCCACAAAACAGCCATCGGTAGCACAGGCATGGGATAAAAGACGGCCATACTCCGCAAACCATGCACGAGCACAGGCTCTGAATGCTGGCATTGCAAAACTCCTGTCCCTTGAAATGCTGTGATTCAGGCTGGTGGAGACAGACAGTTTCCGTAACTGAATATCATTGTCAATCCCACAATACAATGTGCCAAGCCGATTTCATTTCAGCAGGCAAGCCGTCCCTGGTCTGCAAAAGCATGTTGAGGGAAAAATTAAACATGCGCTACTAAAAGCCCTCAGTAGCAAGGTCCACCTGACCACCGATGCGTGGACCAGTACCCATTGTTATGATCTGCTACAACCAGTAAGGAAAGAAGGGAATTCTGTCCCTACAATACAACTAAGCTGAATCCCTACGATGTAACGGGGAACCTGATCCTGCGACCAGACCCGCTAAAGTCCTCATCTAGTGTGAACGAAGACCTATAGTTGCGAGGGAGTAATCCCTACAAGATCTAGGGACTGTGAGAAAAGGTGGACACCTCCTAACATAAATTGTAGCATGGATAATTAAACAGAAAAATAAATACTTTGTGATCCTAACATCAAGCAAAACTGACAGATTAAGGCACCTAAGCACCCGGCTAGCTTAACAGTAGATAATACAATGAAGTCAAGCAAAGCCAGAAGGGCGGAGCCAGACTAAATAGGGAAAAAAGGTCATGTGACCAGCAAACTGAAACAAAACCTAACAAGAGGGTTCTAACACCCATGGCCAGGGACAATACCTTTCCCTCACTGCCCATTGGGTCAATGTTGTGCAGCCGGGTACTGATCTTGCGAGTGGCGCTGTACGTGTTCTGCCAACTCCAAGGATTGCAGGAATCAAGTCTGTACACATTGATTCCTCCTCCTATTCCAGTTCCTCAGAATCATCGCTGCAGGAGCCGTCACGGTCTACCTCCACATGGACCCGTGAACGTTTACCTGTTGCGACCGATATGAGCACAGCCGTGTCCAAATGTCAACAGGCCATCCTGAAATTAATTTCCATGGGGAATCTTAGCCACACAGCGCAGGAGCTCTGTAATGCCATAAAGCAGGAGAGCGACGTGTGGTTTTTGGAAGAGAATCTACAGGCAGGCTTGGTAGTGTGTGACAATGGCCGAAATCTGGTGTCAGCTCTGGGCCTTGGCAACCTCACTCACATACCATGTCTGTCATATGTGCTCAACTTGGTCGTGCAGAGTTTTTTGAGGGACTATCCGGATCTTGATGCACTGCTGCACAAGGTCCGCCTAGAGTGCGCTCACTTGCGACGTTCCAGCATGGCCAGATCGCTGATTGCAGCTCTGCAACGCAGATTTCACCTTCATGAACATCGCATCATATGTGACGTACCCACCAGTGGAATTCCTCGTTACATATGTTGGAGCGGTTGTGTGAGCAGCAGCCAACAGTAATGGAGTATCAGCTGCATCAGGCGCAGTCAACTCGCAATTTGCGCCGTTCACACTTCACCACTACTGAGTGGGCCTCTATAATAAGAATTATAATATTATTTATTTATATAGCGCCATAATATTCCGCAGTGCTTTACAGTTTAACAGTTTCAAAACACAAGTCATAAGTAACAACATTAACAATACAATAATTAAAGCAAAATCAGCCGCCCCTGCTGGTGAAAGCTTACAATCTACAATGAGGTGGGGGAGATACAAAGTACAGGTGTTTATATACAATGGTGTTTTTACAATGATGGTCCAGCCATTTTAAGGGAGTGAGGGATGCATGGAGATAGTGAATGGGCTACACACACAGAATTACACATAGAATGACTTTGATTAGTGAATGTGATAGGCCACTGTGAACAAATGTGTTTTGAGGGAGCGCCTGAAACCATCCAAATTGCGGATAGTCCTAATTTCTTGGGGTAGAGCATTCCAGAGGATTGGCGCAGCGCGGGTGAAGTCTTGGAGTTGGGAGTGGGAGGTACGGATTAGTGCAGAGGTTAGTCGAAGGTCGTTTGCAGAGTGCAGCAGTCGGTTAGGCCGATAAATATAAATAAGGGAGGAGATGTAGGGGGGTGCTGCGCTGTGGAGAGCTTTGTTGGTGAGAACCAGTAATTAGAATTGGATCCTATAATGAATGGGCAGCCACTGCCAGTGTAATGAGTGGCGAATAACTCTATGAAGGATATCTGCCACGTTTTGCGTGCGTTTGATGAGTCAACGCGGATGGCGAGTGCAGATGATGCACTAGTCAGCCTGACTGTCCCCCTTATCTGCCTGCTTCAAAAAACACTGCAAGCACTAAGGCATGAGGTTTTGGAAGAGGTGGAGGATGAGGAGTCACAAATTCCATCACCTTCTGGACAGTCAGCGCAACGTGGTTCCTCACAAAGGGCTGGAGGACTTTCAAAGTACCATGCTGTATCAACAATTGAACCTCCAGAGTCGCTGTCTATATTTTCATAACCATTACAAACTTTTAATGTATTTACAAAGCACATAAGTACATTTTTTGTCTATCCTTTTGTAATGCTATTGTGTTTCCATAAACTGATGTTACAGAATTATGATACAAAGTTTTTAAATTTTGAGTTTTAAATTTTGTAAATTTATATGTATTTGAAGGACTTTGTGAGGAGGATGAGGAGGAGTCAATGGAGGAGGAAGACATCGCTCCAGAGGGAGGTAGACAATGCTCTAGTCAGTATGTAGACCAAGGGTGGGGTGATGCACAGCAGGCGGAGATGACGCCTCTTGCAGGGGACAACGTTTCTTGGCCAGTTGGGAGTCTGCAGCACATGGTTGATTTCATGCTGCAGTGGCTGAGAAACGACCGCCGCATCGAACACATTCACACCACGTCTGATTATTGGGTGTACACCCTCCTAGACCCTCGCTACCGGGACAACTTACAAAGCCTCATCACACCGTTGAACCGGGAGCGTAAAATGCGGAAGTACCAAGACACACTGGTGCAATCCATAATGTTCTCCATTCCAGCCGAGAGCACTGCTGCTGCTACTGATTTACAAAGCAGCTCTGTGCGTCGAGGCAGTGGAGACAGCTCTGCAACAAGAGGGAGCACAAGCAGCGCCTCTGCACAGGGCAAGAACAGTATGTTCCAAATGTGTCGAAGTTTTGTGGCAGCGCCACCAATGTCTACACCATCCGAGACGGCTCCAGTCAGCAGGAGGCAACATTTCCGTAAGATGGTGACAGACTACATGTCTTGCCCTCTCAGTGTACTCCCAGATGGCTCTTCCCCATTCAAGTTTTGTGTCTCTAAGCTGGATACATGGCCAGAGCTTAGCCAGTATGCATTGGAGGTGCTGGCTTGCCCTGCTGCCAGTGTATTATCGGAGCGCGTCTTTACTGCTGCAGGTGGTGTACTAACAGACCGTTGCATGCGACTATCCTACGATAATGTAGAACGGCTTACTTTTCTGAAAATGAACTAGGCATGGATCTCGCCTGAATTTGCCTGTCCGGTTTCAGATTAACTAACTGGTTGGCAACGTTTTCCATGTCTCCTGTTATGTTCATCTTTCTACCACCTGAGCTATACTCCCTGGGCTACAACACTGCCAGTTGCTGCTCAGAAGTGTCGTGTCCACAGACCAATACACAAGCTATAGTGATAGTGGGGTTCAGTAACGCCTGCTGTTCCCCTGCTGTGTGTCCGGCAAAAATTACTGCTACCTAGCTACACATGTTGAAAAAAACATGACATGTTAAAGTGGCTAGTGCTACACATAGATATCAGGCTACACCCTTATTTCTAAGCTGTAAACAAGTGAAACGTCAAATTTAAAACCATTCAATGATTAGTGTTGGTAACAAATCTGTAACTAAATAATTGTGACATATTATGGCAGATATCCACATGTCTAACACAAATGCTAACACAAAAGCATACTTATGCTATAGGGTACTGATGGTGAACCTTCTCACTCCATAACTTTGACCAATCCAACTCACATCATGCCTCAAATGCTGCAATGTTGGAAGTGCATAATGTGGGTTGAACTTTGACAACAGCTGCAGTGCGAAGGTTATCCTTCTGTGTTCTTGGCTTTTAAATAAAAGCATACAAGTAAATATAATAATACATTGTTGATTAAGGGACATGATGTACACCTGTAATATTGTGCAAACAATGGATGTAGGACTATTCCTCTTCAACATTACTTATATTTGTGTCATTTGAAAAAATACATATTTTAGTTAAAAATTAAAAACCCATGTTCAGTAGCTGTGAAAGGCCCGTTTGTGTACTTCTATATTGTTTGCAACCAATGTATTGTATACGGATGGAAGCACGTCACTGTAATAGATTTGAATTATTTTAAATAGAATAAAGCAGCACCAATTTTAGAAAAATGACAAGGATGAGCCAGTGACAGACACTCAGCAGAGTACACGCAGCGGTGGTTGAAGAAGTAAATGGAGCGTGATCTGCATTTTAAAAAAAAAAAAAATAAAAATACCTCACAGACTGCAGTGAACACTGAAACACAACTATTCACAATCTGTGAAAGGCTACTCCTTTGTCTACTTCTATAGTGTTTGCAACCAATGTATTGTATACGGATGGAAGCACGTCACTGTAATAGATTTGAATTATTTTAAATAGAATAAAGCAGCACCAATTTTAGAAAAATGACAAGGATGAGCCAGTGACAGACACTCAGCAGAGTACACGCAGCGGTGGTTGAAGAAGTAAATGGAGCGTGATCTGCATTTTAAAAAAAAATAAAATAAAAATACCTCACAGACTGCAGTGAACACTGAAACACAACTATTCACAATCTGTGAAAGGCTACTCCTTTGTCTACTTCTATAGTGTTTGCAACCAATGTATTGTATACGGATGGAAGCGCGTCACACTAATAGATTAGATTTATTTTAAATGGAATGTAGCAGAACCAATTGGAGATAAATGAAAAGGATGAGCCACTGAGACATGCTCAGCAGAGTACAAGCAGCAGTGCTTGAACAAGTAACTGGAGCGTAATGTGCACTCAAAAAAGTAAAAAACACAGACTGAAGTGAACACTGAAACACAACTGTCCACAATCTGTGAAAGGCTACTCCTTTGTGTACTTCTATAGTGTTTGCAACCAATGTATTGTATACGGATGGAAGCGCATCACACTAATAGATTAGATTTTTTTCCACTAAAATGGAGCAGCACCAATTAGAGAAAAATGTGAAGGATGAGGCAGTGACACACGCTCAGCAGACTACAACCAGCAGTGGTTGAAGAACTAACTGGAGCGTGATCTGCACTCAAAAAATCAAAACCTCACAGACTGCAGTGAACACTGAAACACAACTATTCACTATCTGTGAAAAGCTCCTTTCTGTACTTCTATAGTGTTTGCAACCAATGTATTGTATACGGATGGAAGCACGTCACACTAATAGATTTGATTTTTTTCTAATATAATGGAGCTGCACCAATTCCACTAAATAAAATAAAAAAAAAAAAGAGTCAGTGACACGTGCAGATGCCTACAAACAGCGGTGGATGCAGAGCAAACTGCAGCGTCACCTGCACTGTCACACACACCTTGCACAGAGCTGTTAAAACAACACTGGCAAAATGAAGCTTTACACAGCGGTTGGTAAACTAGCCTGCCTCAAGCACAGTAGTACACAAAATCGCAATATCTAACTGTCCCTCAGAGTCAGCACAGCAGCGTTCTGTCCCTTACTGAGTTCACAGCACAGTGACGCTAAAATGGCTGCGGCGCCTTTTATAGTGCATTCTGACATCATTTCAGCAGCCAATCACAGCCATGCCATTAGTTAAGATGACCGCAGCATTACAGGATGTGCCCACACTTCGTAGGATTCCTCATTGGCTGACTAAAATCACATTGCCTCTCAAAGAATTATGGGAACTTCCGATTCCGGTATACGATATAGAAAAAGTATCGGAATTAAGTATCGGAATTCCGATAACGCGAATATCGGCCGATACCCGATACTTGCGGTATCGGAATGCTCAACACTAGCCGAGAGGCATTAGATCATTGTATGATTTTTGAAGGTGCTGTCCTCTCTCTTTTTTGAGCTAAACGGGACTGTGTTTGTTGGACTAGTAGGGGTCCTGAGTGGTATATCCAGGGCACAAGTAGTAGAAGAAATAGGATGTGGAACAGCTGAGATAGTAGAGAGACTAGCTGATCAGGGCTGTGGCATAGCAGCTGTGTTGGCAGAGGATTATTCAGGATACTCTCCAAGCCTGTTACAACAGAGCTTCTTTGTTCAGGAACAAATAGGAGCAATATAAGGAATAACTCATTTGTGTGTCTCTATCTGTGCAGCATCTACAGCAGGCTGCTTCTCTCATACACAGATACAGGGAAAAAACAGGAAATACAGTCACATGTAGAGATGAGCAACTTTGCCTCCGGAAGGGTTGAGTCGGGTTTCAGACCACCCGACTTTCCCAAAAGTCAAGTCGAACGAAATCGGCAGACCATTGGAAAAAGTCGAAGGTCCGACTAAAACTCTAACCGACCCCAATGCAAGTCAATGGGGAAGAAAAGTCGGCAGGGAGTGGAGGACAGTAAACACCTAC
Source organism: Oophaga sylvatica (assembly GCA_033576555.1). Lineage (NCBI taxonomy): Eukaryota > Metazoa > Chordata > Amphibia > Anura > Dendrobatidae > Oophaga > Oophaga sylvatica. Next base: position 306,092,876 of record JARQOD010000002.1, on the reverse strand, counting down.
AGTGCCCATTTCAATACTAACGACATCAATTCTTATTACTTAAGCTTGTCAACCTTAATTTACTTTATAATAATAGTAATGCATTGAAAACTGGGGGTTATTTGGCTAAAGTTGTGGGGGGGCAGGGCTGGCTCCAGGTTTTCGTGTGCCCCGGGCGACAGAGTCTCAGTGGGCCCCTTTAACACATACCACAATTCATGATGCTCTGATACGGCAGAGAAATATAGGTATAGTACAACGCCAAATACTTCACTTCTTATATTACATGAGTGATATCTATTGTAAATTGTACAATAGCTCAAAAACCAAACAGTATAGTTCTCCATACAGTATTATGGGCACCACATAGTGCGCCATACAGAATAATGAGCCCCCTATATTGTTCCATACATAATTGGTCCCATATAATGTTCCATACAGTATATGATGAGCTCCACATAATGCTCCAGTATATGATGGGCCCCATGGATGATGCTCCAGTGTATGATGGGCCTATATAATGCTCCATATATAATTGGCACCATATGATGCTCCAGTATATGATGGGCCCCATGGATGATGCTCCAGTGTATGAAGGGCCTATATAATGCTCCATATATAATGGGCCCCATCTGATGCTCCAGTATATGATGGGCCCCATGGATGATGCTCCAGTGTATGATGGGCCTATATAATGCTCCATATATAATGGGCCCCATATGATGCTCCAGTATATGATGGGCCCCATGGATGATGCTCCAGTGTATGATGGGCCTATATGATGCTCCCTATATAATGGGCCCCATGGATGATGCTCCAGTGTATGATGGGCCCATATGATGCTCCAGTATATGATGGGCTCCATGGATGATGCTCCAGTGTATGATGGGCCTATATAATGCTCCACATGTAATGGGCCCCATATGATGCTCCAGTGTATAATGGGCCCCATATATGATGCTCCAGTGTATGATGGGCATATATAATGCTCCATATATAATGTGCCCCATATATAATGCTCCAGTGTATAATGGGCCATAAATAGGATGCTCAAGTGTATGATGGGCCCCATATATAATTCTTCAGTGTATAATGCTCCCCATATATTGCTCAAAACATAAAAAAAATGAAATACCTCTCCACGCCGGGCACTGCTCTACTCTGTAATCTTCAGTGTCGAGATCTTCCAGCTCTCTGCAATGTGTCTGTTCAGGCAGAAGGCGCACAGACGCGACGTCATCGCGCTCCCTGACCTGAATGTCACTGTCATGAAAAGCAGAAGACGTCACAGCGGTGGAGCAGGGAGAGGTTAGTATTGCAAGTGCTAGGGCCCTGAGCAAGCAGGGGGGCCTACTCGTGGGCGCCGGCATTGGCACAGGGCCCCTCACAGTATGCCGGTGTCTCTGACGGTGAGTGGGCCCCCCCAACTGCTCAGGGCCCCGGCATTTGCCTGGGTGCGCCAGATGCTGACGCAGACCCTGGGGGGGTACAGCCCATTTAGGGAGGTGGAAAAACTGGCATATGTTGAGGTGTAGGCTGGACGTTCAGCAGCTGCAAATGGAGGAATTGGGGAAGTCGGAGAAAGAGGAGGACAAAGCGAGCCATTTTGCCTGCAACCTATGTGTCATCAGGGGAAGTTGGGACAAAATCCTTTGAAACCCAGGCATGGTTCATTTTAATGAAGGTGAGATCACCTACATTTTGGGTCGACAGCCTGGTTCTTCTTTCTGTCAGGATTGATCCAGCAGCACTGAACTCTTTCCGATAGCACACTAACAGCAGGGCAATCGAGCTCCTGTAAGGCATATTGTGCCAATTCAGGCTAGGTGTCCAGTTTACAGGCCCAGTAGTCAAAGGGAATGAACTGTGAGGGAGGACATCGATAGAGGAGGAGAGGTAATTTTGAACCATAGTTGACAACTGCTGTCTCCTGTCTGTTGCAGTCGATTCAGTATTACCAGTCGTGTGAGCGGTACTCGAGAAATCAGTCCACAACATGGTCATGAAACCCCTGTCTCCAATGACACTTCAGCTGTGTGCACCACGAACACCTCTTCCATGTAGCCCAGTATGTCTCGTGGTAGAACCTGCACAGCTGCTGTGTGCTGGGAATGCCTCTAACAAACGGTTTACCAGAGTTGCTTGTTTGTTCGCCAATATTAGCTTTAGGTTCTCCTGTGGCATGATGTTCTGTAATTTGCCTTTATAGCGTGGATATAGGATGCTGGCCAACCAATAGTCGTCATCCCTCATAATTTTGGCAATGCAGGGGTCCCTTTTTAGGATCCGCAAGACATAATCACACATGTGGGCCAAAGTTCCAGGTGTCAATTATGCACTGCCAGTGGTGGGTGGAGGAACACTTTCTGCCAAATCCACATCCCTCCAGTCACGCGCAAACCCTGTACCTGACCTTGGCAAGCCAACATTTTCTCTTGCCCCCTGAGAAGCATCCTCCTTCCCAAAATAATCACCCCCCTCATCCTCCTCCTCCTCTTCCTCTTCTTCCTCCACCTCGTCCAGGATAGTTCACTGAGTAGACAATGGCTGACTGTCATCAAGGCTTCCCTCCTCCTCCTCCTCTTCCTCCTCCGCAGCAGACGCCTGATCCTTAGTGTGCGTCAACGTTTGCATGAGCAGATGCATAAGTGAGATGCTCATGCTTATGATGGTGTCTTCTGCGCTTACCAGCCGTGTGCATTCCTCAAAACACTGAAGGACTTTACAGAGGTCTTTCAGCTTTGACTACTGCACACCTGACAATTTGATGTCTGCCCTCAAACTGCCTGCCCGTGTATCCTCCCACAAATGCATTACAGCCTGCCTCTGTTCGCACAGCCTCTCAGCCATGTGCATGGTGGAGTTCCACCTTGTTGCAACGTCTATGATTAGGCGGTGCTTGGAGAGGTGGAGCGATCGCTGCAGCCTCTGCATACGACTTGAGTCCACGGGCGAGCGACAAATGTGCGAGAACAGTCTTCGCACCTTATGGAGCAGGGCTGGTAACTCCGGAAAATTATTTATGAAGCACTGCACCACCAGGTTCAAGGTGTGAGACGGGCAAGGTATGTGTCTGAGTTTTGCCAGGGCTATGGCCGCCACAAAATTACACCCGTTATCACTGACTCCCTTGCCTGGCTCAAGATGTAGACTGCCCAGCCATGACTCAGTTTCTCACTGCAAGTAGTCGGCCAGTACCTCCGCGGCGTGTCTGTTGTCGCCCAAAGACATCATCTTTAAAACAGCCTGCTGATGCTTACCACTGGCTGTTCGATAGTGGGACACCTCGTGTGCAACACTGGCAGCTGTGGATGAAGTGCTCGATTGTCTTCGCTCTGTTGACGAGCTTTCGTTTCTGGAGGAGGAGGAGGGTCGAATGCCTACAGCCAACTGTTGCCTTTATTGTGGGCTAGGCAGTACTGTCCCACCGCCGCTGTCCCCTGTGGACCCTGCATCCACCACGTTAACCCACTGTGCAGTGATGGACACGTAACGGGCCTGGCCATGCCTACTGGCGCATGCATGTGTTGTGAGGTGCACCTTTCCACTCACTGATTGTTTGAGTGCATGGACAATTTATTATTATTATTATTACACATTTATATAGCGCCATTTATTCCATGGCGCTTTACATATGAAAAGGGAAAATATAGACAGGTACAATAAACGTGTGCTAGACAAGGGACACACAAGTACAGAAGGAGAGAGGACCCTGCCCGCGAGGGCTCACAGTCTGAGGTCTTTCACATGCAGGTGGAGGGCAGGGATGGCTTTTCTAGAAAAGAAGTGACGACTGGGTAGGTCAAAGTGTGGGACAGCGTAGGCCATGAGCTCTTGGAACGCTAATGAGATCAGTTTGGCAATGTAGGCGTTCAAAGCCAGTGTACGTGGATGAGAGGATGACTACTTTCTTGTCCTTCTCAGAGTGTCTGCTAGTGTGAGCTGGACTTGAGAGCTGCATATGGGGGAACTAGCGGTGGACATGGCGGACTGAGAGAGGGTTAGTGATGGTAATGGTGATGGTGGTGGTGGTGGTGATGGCCTAGATTCAGTCTTTCGTTGGAAAAACATTGTGATTCCCTGACTGCTTTTGCCTTGCGACAACACCTCAACATTTCTTGCTGGTGGTGTGCTAACCGGTGGGCTTACAGTGGGGAAAGTGATGTAACGTTTCTGGCTACCTTCAGCCGGAGCAGGTGCACATGTGCTACCTGAGGTTTTGTAGTCCGTCCACGCTTGCAAGTGCATGGTGTTTACATGTCTAAGCATGCAACTGGTATTCAAATTTCATAGATTTTTCCCTCGGCTAAAGGTCCTTCCGCACTTCTTACAAATAACTTTTGCCTCATCAATAGGATTTTGGTCAAATAAGTTCCACACTGCACTCTTCCTACTATAGGATAAATTTTCAGGGCTTGCACGCTGTGCAAATTTGACAGTCTGGCCAAGCTGTCCTGCAACTCTTTATGTTTTTTTAACACGTTTTTCGACTGCGGATCCTCCTCCTCTTCTGAGCTATTGCCAGCGGCACCCTCTTCCCCCATGGATGCCAATCCGGGTCAACAACTGGGTCATCCATCACCTCCTCTTCAATTTCATCTGAACCTTCCTCTGTGTTACCGTGTAAGGTGGTATAGTATGCGGGAAGTGGCACCTGAGTTTCATCAGGGTCAGATTCTCGCTCAGTAGACTGCGAGGGCAATGTTGTGCTCTGGGTGAATGTACCAGCAGAATCATATAGCAGTGGCTGTGCATCAGTGCACTCCATGTCATATTCATCTTGGACTGGGGAATTCAGGATTTGTCTTGATAACCCAAACATGGTATGTGAAAAGAGCTCCAGGGAGTAATCTGAAGTGTGGCCTGCCGCATCCTTCACTTTTGTTGCGGGTGAAGGACACAAGTAAAGTTGTCATTCCTGACCAGGAGTCTGCACTGACGACTCAGTGCTTGCAGTTTTTGAAACTTCAGAAAAGGAGGCGATAGAGCTGGAGGCTGTTTTGGCAACGTAAGCCAAAACCTGTTCCTGATGCTCCGGCTTTAAAAGCAATTTACCTACTCCCAGAAAAGGGAGCCTACCAGGCCTTCTGGAGCCAGACGATGACACAGGCTCAACACCTCCTGCCTTAGGTGCTATTGTGCTTTTGGCACTACCAGCAGATGCACCACCACCACCATCAGTACCAGCTACGTATTTATTTCCAGAGTCACACACAGACACTCACTCAGTATGGAATTGACCAGAAAACAAAAACCTGAAAAACGGTACTGTATCAGAAGAGTACAGCTGTATACAGGGGAAAATTTAAATCTCCGTATATATTTCCGGAGTCACACACAGACACTCACTCAGTATGGATTTGACCAGAATGCAGAAAGCAGAAAAACGGTACAGTGTAGGGGAAAATATAAATCTCCGGATATATTTCCAGAGTCACACACAGACGCTCACTCAGTATGGATTTGACTGTAACACAAAAGGCTGAAAAACGGAACAGTATCAAAAGATACCAGCTGTATACAGTGAAGGGGAAAATTTAAATCTCCGTATATATTTCCGGAGTCACACACAGACACTCACTCAGTATGGATTTGACCAGAATGCAAAAAGCAGAAAATCGGTACTGTATTAGAAGCGTACATCTGTATACAGTGTAGGGGAAAATTTAAATCTCCGGATATATTTCCGGAGTCACACACAGATGCTCACTCAGTATGGATTTGACCTTAATACAAAAAGCAGAAACATGGTACTGTATCAGAAGATGCCAGCTGTATACGGTGAAGGGGAAAATTTAAATCTCCGTATATATTTCCGGAGTCACACAGAGACGCTCTCTCAGTATGGCTTTGACCGTAATACAAAAAGCAGAAAAGGGTACTGTATCAGAAGCGTACAGCTGTATACAGTGTAGGGGAAAATTTAAATCTCCGTATATATTTCCGGAGTCACACACAGATAGTCAGCATGTATTTGTCCGTGATACCAGCCGGTACACGGTAGTGTGTGAGGATCATACAGCTCTATACGGTGTACGAAAAAATGAACGCTCGGTAACTGTGCAGAAAAAAAGAATAAAAGTATTAGTGCTGTGTAAAAAGCAGTCTGCACAGCAGTGTACACACAGCAATACAGCTATCAGGCAGCCTAATAATCAGCGCTGCTGCACACAAGAAAATCCTCCCCTGTCACTGCACACTAACTGTACAGCACAATTGCTATCAGCACAAGCACATAAGAACTTCTGTTTCCAGTGCTAACTCTCTCCCTACTGATAAACAGCGTCAGCAACCTCTCCCTACTGTTAAGATCGGCAGAAGTAAAATGGCGGTCGGCTGTCAGGGTTTTAATAGACACTATGATGCCCCCCAAAGTAAGCCAATCACTGCAATGCCCTTCTCTAAGATGGTGGTGGACGCTGCCCATGTCATCTCGTTGCCCACAGTGTACGTCCTTGCTCATTGGCTGAAAAAAGGCGCCTGCAAGCATTATGGGAAAACCAACTTTGGCGCTTGTTTTGCCGAACGCATGGCCGACTTCACGCTATGGTTGGGTTTTGCTCGGCGAAACCCAACTTTGGCGAAAGTCTGCGACTTATGAATCTTACCGACCTGTTTTGCTCAACTCTAGTCACATGCTCTCCCTGTGTGAGCCTCTGTGAGTTTTTTTTCCTAACTTTATAAACAGCATACAAATCTAGCAACTAAACACTCATAGACAGGAATGGAGTTGTTGCACCAAACATATTCCAACCCCCACTCAACAACTACTTAGGCCTTTTTCACACATCAGTTGTTTGGCATCAGTCACAATCCGCTGGCTCGACGGATCGATGGATCCGTCGCAGATTGTGAAAAACTGATGATACGGATTCGTTTTTTCAACAGATCCAACAAGGGGATCCATTGAAAAAACGGATCCGTCGCATCAGTGTTTTCATCTGTTTCTTCTGTTTTTCAACGGATCCCTTTTTCATTTCCCACTGACAGTTTAAAATAGAATAGATATAATACATGTAAACACATAGTATAGGTGTATATATATATGTATGTCATTGACACACACATACAGTACAGACCAAAAGTTTGGACACACCTTTTAATTTAAAGATTTTTCTGTATTTTCATGACTATGAAAATTGTTAATTCACACTGAAGGCATCAAAACTATGAATTAACACATGTGGAATTATATACTTAAGAAAAAAGTGTGTAACAACTGAAATTATGTCTTATATTCTAGGTTCTTCAAAGTAGCCACCTTTTGCTTTGACGACTGCTTTGATCACTCTTGGCATTCTCTTGATGAGCTTCAAGAGGTAGTCACCAGAAATGGTTTTCACTTCACAGGTGTGCCCTGTGAGGTTTAATAAGTGGGATTTCTGGCCTTATAAATGGGTTTGGGACCATCAGTTGTGTTGTGCAGAAGTCTGGTGGATACACAGCTGATAGTCCTACTAAATAGACTGTTAGAATTTGTATTATGGCAAGAAAAAAGCAGCTAAGTAAAGAAAAACGAGTGGCCATCATTACTTTAAGAAATGAAGGTCAGTCAGTCCTAAAAATTGGGAAAACTTTGAAAGTGTCCCCAAGTGCAGTTGCAAAAACCATCAAGCGCTACAAAGAAACTGGCTCACGTAAGGACTGCCCCAGAAAAGGAGGACCAAGAGTCACCTCTGCTTCTGAGGATAAGTTTATCCGAGTCACCAGCCTCAGAAATCACAGGTTAACAGCAGCTCAGATTAGAGACCAGGTCAATGCCACACAGAGTTCTAGCAGCAGACACATCTCTACAACAACAGTTAAGAGGAGACTTTGTGCAGCAGGCCTGAAAGGTAAAATAGCAACTAGGAAACCACTGCAAGGACAGGCAACAAGCAGGAGAGACTTGTTTGGGCTAAAGAACAGAAGGAATTTGCATTAGACCAGTGGAAATCTGTGCTTTGGTCTGATGAGTCCAAATTTGAGATATTTGGTTCCAACCACCGTGTCTTTGTGCGACACAGAAAAGGTGAACGGTTGGACTCTACATGCCTGGTTCCCACTGTGAACCATGGAGGAGGAGGTGTGATGGTGTGGGGGTGCTTTGCTGGTGACACTGTTGGGGATTTAATCAAAATTGAAGGCTTACTGAACCAGCATGGCTACCACAGCATCTTGCAGCGGCATGCTATTCCATCCGGTTTGTGTTTAGTTGGACCATCATTTATTTTTCAACAGGACAATGACCCCAAACACACCTCCAGGCTGTGTAAGGGCTATTTGACCAAGAAGGAAAGTGATGAGGTGCGACGCCAGATGACCTGGCTTCCACAGTCACCAGATCTGAACCCAATCGAGATGGTTTGGGGTGAGCTGGACCGCAGAGTGAAGGCAAAAGGGCCAACAAGTGCTAAGCATCTCTGGGAACTCCTTCAAGATTGTTGGAAGACTATTTCCTGTGACTACCTCTTGAAGCTCATCAAGAGAATGCCAAGAGTGTGCAAGATGTGTATCTTCGTACCGTGTTAGCCAGTAGATAGCTGCTTCACGTCACTTGTCTTACCTATTGCACTATTCCTGTGTCCTCTTGTGTATATATATATATGTGATTCTTCAGTTTTTGTTTTAGTCTTTGCCTGATGAAGAGACCGGAGTAGTCTCGAAAGCTTGCAATTTGTTACCATCTTTTCAGTTAGCCATTAAAAGGTATCAACCACTGAGGACTCTCAAGTCTAAAGAGTGTGCAAAGCAGTCATCAAAGCAAAAGGTGGCTACTTTGAAGAACCTAGAATATAAGACATAATTTCAGTTGTTACTAGAGTTGAGCGATACTTTCCGATATCCAAAAGTATCGGAATCGGAATGGTATCGCCGATACCCAAAAAATATCGGCGATACCCGATACCGATACCGGAAATCCAATGTAAGTCTATGGGAACAAAATATCGGAATTAAAAAAACCCCATTCTTGCCTTGTTGGTTAATTGTACATGAAGGAAAACAACAAAGAGTAATGTAGAATGTATTGGGGAAGATGAGGAGACATTAAAGGTATAGATGTTTAACCCAATCAAATGGAATAGCATTAATATTTTTTTTTTTAAAGATGTTCGGATTGACGAAGAAATTGACAATGTTGTTCACGTTTTTTCTATTTTGGCAAATATGTATATTTCACAACTTCCATGCTCTTCACCTTTTTAACTTTTGACACATTTTCTCCTTCATAGGCTTCAGCAGCATCATCTTTTTCATCAAATTATTCTTCATCTTCACCTTCTTTATCTTCTTCTTAAACTTCTTGCTATTCATCTTTTTGTTAACATTACTCATATTCTTCTTATTAAACTATTATTCTTATTCATATTGTACTTCATCTTCTTCATCATATTCTTATTTGTGACAGAGAATCCTGTACTTGTAATCTGTCAAAGTATGAATTTTTCATTCTTCCGTTCTTGCTGTCACAAAAGATTTAAATTACAACATTATTTGTCCGTGTTCAGTTTAGCCTGCAGCAGCAGCAGGCATTTTCCAGGGGCACCACGAGGAGGAACGGACTCACCCCCATACACTGCTTAGTCTTCTTCTGCTTATAATTTAGAGCATATATTTTGCTCTTCATTTTGGTCTTATACTTCATGTTCTTCTGCTTTTAGATCTTCTGCTTATTGTTCTTGTGTCTCTTGTTCTGTATCTTGTATTTGTAGCACAACCTTGTACCAGCTGATGTTACTGGGACACGGTTACTAAGCAGGAGGTACCTGTGCTCCAAAGCACTACCAAGGACCAGCAGACGTTGCAGGAACTGGGATACCGAGATGGAGGCACCTAGGCCAAAGGCACTGCGGAGAACCAGTTGACGGTACTGGAACCCGGACGGGTAGCAGAAGGTACAAGAGCCAATGCAAGTAACGAGGACCAGCTGACTGTGCTGGAACCCGGAGGGGCAGCAGAAGGAAAAGAGCCAATGGCACAACCGAGGACCAGCTGACGTTACTGGGACACGGTTACTAAGCAGGAGGTACCTGTGCTCCAAAGCACTACCAAGGACCAGCAGACGTTGCTGGAACTCGGATACCGAGATGGAGGCACCTAGGGCAAAGGCACTGCGGAGAACCAGCTGACGGTACTGGAACCTGGACGGGTAGCAGAAGGTACCCATGGAAATTTAAGTTGACAGGCCGCGAGCCAGCCGCAGTTACCGAATCCCACAGTACTACAGTGGGTGATTGTCCTATTGTCACAACGGAAACAGCCTTTATTTGCATATCCCGCAGCACACATAGGAAGCACCTAAACTCCAAGCACCATAGAGTCGGCTAACCCGACCGCAACACGACAGGACAACTTATTGGAGGCTAAGTGACGTTTACACTGACAGGAAACAGATGGCGTGCTGAACCAGTCTGGGCAGGAGTGCCAATGACACTTCCGAGCAACAACTGGCGGTGTTGAAGCCCAGGGATGAGAAGACAACAGGGTGGAGGCAGCATGACTTTTTGCCGTTCACACAGCAGGGGAACAGCTGACATTACTGAACCCCAGTAACACTATAGCTTGTGTATTGGTCTGTGGACACGACACTTCTGAGCAGCAACTGCCAGTGTTGTAGCTGTCATGTGTGCATCGCCACGAAGATCGTCGCGGTTGCACATTCTGACTTCTCACAGCTGAGTTGCTGTTTCTTTGTGTTTGGCAGTTAGGGAGTTAATTCTGTCTGTGCTCAGTTCTGGGACTGGGTGCAGTTTTCTCCCGGCTGCAATTAATTATTTGTTGATTGGTTTCCTTTAAATCTCTGGTTGTCTGTGTTGGGAGTTGCCAGTGAAATTCTTCATGCAGACCACAGATAGAATTGTATCTGTATAGACTTAAGTTAAAGAGCTCCTTAGTTGTTTTAAGCTCACCTTGCTTAGAGTTTAATATCCCAGATCATTTATGTTCCTTCTGTGTTTGAGTGTGTATGCAAGTCTGTGTTTTCTCCAGTCTGTCTTATATGTCTAATCTGTGTATTTAGCAGAGATCAGCCCATATCCCTTTGGTGGTAATCAGAATCCTTCTTAGGACTGATTACAGGGTTCAGGGACTGATAGGAGACAGGGTTAGGCTGGAGACTTGGACCTCTGAACCATTATCAGTACCTCCAAGGTGAGGGATTAGTTAGGACCCCAGTTTAGGGTCAGGTTAGACCCCCGGTCCTCCTCTTTCCTGTGACAGTGTATCAAGTCCTCAAGATTAACCCTGAGTTCAACGGATATCGTGTCAGGTAAATCTATTCTATATTTACATGCTGATGTTGCTAATCTATATGTTGTATAGAGTGTTGTTCTTTTAAGAATAGTTTACTGACATCGTACACATATCATAAGACCGCGTGACATTTTCACTGGCCCATAAAATTATTCCCAGTTGCCATGGATCCAGTAGCCCAGCTGGCTCTGCAGTTGCAGGGATTATCCATGGAGCTGACGGACATTAAGTCCAAAGTTTTGTCTCCCTCGGAGCAAACCAGATTTGAACCTAAAGTAGCTCTCCCGGACAGGTTCACTGGTGGGCGAGACAAATTTTTTACCTTCAGGGAAGCATGTAAATTGTATTTTCGGCTTCGGCCTCGATCATCAGGGAGTGAAGAGCAGAGAGTGGGAATTGTTATCTCGCTCCTACAAGGGGACCCTCGATCCTGGGCCTTCTCCCTTCCTCCGGGATCCCCGGCTCTACAGTCAGTAGATCGATTTTTTACTGCCCTGGGTTTGGTATATGATGACCCACATCGGGTCTCTCTTGCTGAGACAAAATTACGTAAGATACAGCAGGGAGATCGTCCGGCGGAGTAATTTGCTTCTGAGTTCCGTAGATGGGCCACAGATACTCAGTGGAATGACCCAGCTCTTAGGAGCCAGTTTTGTCATGGGCTTTCTGACAAATTAAAGGACGTTTTGGCTCAGTATGATTCTCCTCCATCACTGGAGGCTGCTATGGCCCTAGCTATCCGTACTGATAGACGGCTCCGGGAGAGGTGCGAGGTAACTCCGCCCCCTGTTGTTACTCCACCTACTACTAAAGTCCCTTATGTTGAGGTTCCCCTTGTCTGTTCGGAGGAGCCTATGCAGTTGGGAGGGACATCATTTCGTAGGAGGGGATTGGCGGTACGCCGCAGGACTAGAAGGTGTTTCTTCTGCGGGAAAGAGGGACATTTTGTTGGGGGATGTCCATCCCGTGCCTTGTTGAGCAAAAAGTCGCCGGAAAACTGTTAATCCCAGGTTGTGTGGTGGACGACAACCTGGGAGTATGTATTTCGTCCGCTAGTTCTTCTCAGTTCCTTGTACCAGTGGAGGTGGTGGTTGGTACGAGAGTGGAGAGATTTTCTGTTCTTCTTGATAGTGGGTCCGGGGCTAATCTGGTTGACGCTCAGTTTGCTCAGGCTCAAGGTATGCATCTGAGTGTATTGGTCAAACCGATCCCTATATTCTCCATTGACGCCAGGCCTCTCGGCGAAGGTAGCTTTGTTCATGAGGTTCATAACATTGACCTTCGGGTAGGGGCAATACATAGGGAACTATTATCTTGTTATGTGTTGGAGGGTCTACCTACTCCTATTGTGTTGGGACTTCCTTGGTTGGTTAAACATAACCCTGTGATTAATTGGCAGTCCAGAGATATAAGCCAATGGGGGGAGTTTTGCAAAAGTAACTGCATGAACACAGTCATCAGTGCGGTCGTGCCTAGTACTTTGCCTCCTTTTTTGGAGGACTTTGGGGATGTGTTCTCTGAGGAGGGGTGTCAGGAGTTGCCTCCTCATCGCGTGTATGACTGCTCTATTAATTTACTTCCTGATGCTAAGTTACCTAAAGCTAGGTTATATAACCTTTCTGGTCCTGAGAGGCAGGCTATGAAAGATTATATTTCGGAAAGTCTGGCCAAAGGACATATTAGACCTTCATCTTCCCCAGTGGCCGCGGGGTTCTTCTTTGTGAAGAAAAAAGATGGAGGCCTACGCCCTTGCTTGGATTTCCACGAACTTAATCGGATTACTGTTCGAGATCCGTATCCACTCCCTCTGATTCCTGATCTCTTCAATCAAATTGTTGGCGCCAAATGGTTCTCTAAATTTGATCTCAGGGGGGCGTATAATCTGATTAGGATAAAAGAGGGGGATGAGTGGAAAACGGCGTTTAACACGCCGGAGGGACATTATGAGAACCTTGTCATGCCTTTTGGTCTGACTACTGCACCAGCAGTATTCCAACATTTTGTTAATGACATTTTTCGTCATCTGGTGGGGCTGTTAGTGGTCGTATATTTGGATGACATTTTAATTTACTCGCCAGATCTTGTGTCTCACCAGGAGCATGTGAGACAGGTGTTGCAGATCTTGCGAGACAATAAACTATACGCCAAACTGGAGAAGTGTGTATTTGCCGTACAGGAACTTCAGTTTTTGGGTTTCTTGGTGTCAGCCTCCGGTTTCCGTATGGACCCTGAAAAGGTGAGAGCAGTGCTTGAATGGGATCAGCCAGAGGATCTTAAGGCTCTGCAGCGTTTCCTGGGGTTTGCTAACTACTACCGGAAATTTATTTGTAATTTCTCATCTGTTGTCAAACCTCTCACTGACATGACAAGAAAAGGGACGGATTTTTCTAAATGGTCGGACATAGCTTGCCAAGCTTTTTCCTCTTTGAAAAAATGTTTTGCTTCGGCACCCGTTCTCATCCAACCAGATGCATCACAGCCGTTCGTTGTGGAGGTGGACGCGTCTGACGTAGGGGTGGGTGCAATATTGTCCCAGGGTCCGTCCCCTGGTAAATGGCATCCGTGCGCTTTCTTTTCTAAAAATTGTCGTCCGCCGAAAGGAATTATGATATCGGCAATAGGGAACTTTTGGCCATTAAGTTGGCTTTTGAAGAATGGCGTCACTTTTTGGAGGGGGCAGTCCACCCGGTCACCGTCATTACTGATCACAAGAACCTGCTGTATTTGGAATCTGCTAAGCGTCTGAATTCCAGACAAGCTCGATGGTCGTTGTTTTTTACCAGGTTTAATTTTGTTGTCACTTATCGCCCTGGATCTAAGAATGTTAAGGCGGATGCCTTGTCTCGCAGTTTCCCAGGGGCCGGGAAAATGGATGACCCAATTCCTATCCTTCAGGAGGGGGTGGTAGTGTCGGCTGTATGTTCTGAGCTTGAGGAGGAGGTGTTAGAGGCTCAGGGGGACGCCCTGCAGGATCTCCAGGGAGACTGTTTGTCCCAAATCAGTTGAGACAAAAGGTTATTGAGGCACATCATAATTCTGCTTTAGCAGGACATCCAGGGAGTAAGGCTACTTTAGATCTCCTTTCTCGCCAGTTTTGGTGGCCTAACGTTAATAAAGATGTTTTAACTTTTGTCGCGTCCTGTGGGGTTTGTGCTCGCTCTAAGACCCCTCATACCCGTCCGTCTGGGACCCTCTTACCCCTTGAAACTTCCGGAGCGTCCATGGACTCATTTGTCTATGGACTTCATCACGGACCTTCCTCAGTCGTCAGGGAAGACTGTCATACTGGTGGTTGTTGACAGGTTCAGTAAGATGGCACATTTCATTGCTCTTCCTGCCCTCCCTAATGCTAAAACTCTGGCGCAGGTGTTCATTGGGGAGATTGTGAGACTTCATGGGTTGCCTTCTGATGTGGTGTCAGATAGGGGGTCTCAGTTTGTGTCCAAGTTTTGGAGTTCATTTTGTTTACGTCGGGGGATGCAATTGTCATTTTCCTCGGCTTTTCATCCGCAGACCAATGGTCAGACAGAGCGTCTGAATCAAAGCCTAGAGACTTATCTTCGGTGTTTTGTCTCAGAGAACCAGGAGGACTGGTCTTCTTTCTTGCCTCTGGCAGAGTTCGCTCTTAACAACAGGCGGAGCGAGTCCACTGGTAAGTCCCCGTTTTTTGGGGCATATGGTTTTCATCCCCAGTTTTGTACATTCAATGGGGGGGGCCCTTCTGGGGTTCCTGAGGAGGAGCGTTTCTCGTCGTCACTTGCTTCAGTGTGGAGAGGTGTATTGAATAATCTGAGTGCTATGGGGAACCGTTATAAACGTATGGCTGATAGGAGGAGAGTTTCTGGTCCAGATCTTAATGTGAACGATCTGGTATGGTTGTCTACAGGAATATAAAACTTAAAGTTCCCTCCTGGAAGCTGGGCCCCAGATTCATCGGGCCGTACAGGATCAGTTCCATAATTAATCCTGTGGCATTTCGTCTGGACCTCCCTCCTACGTTTAAAATTCATAATGTGTTCCACAAGTCATTACTTAAGAGGTACGTGGCACCAGTCATACCATCACCTCTACCTCCTCCTCCAGTGGTGGTCAATGGTAACTTGGAGTTTCAAGTGTCAAAGATCATTGACTCACGTCTGAATCGCCAGTCCCTTCAGTACTTGGTGCATTGGAAGGGGTATGGTCCAGAGGAGAGGACGTGGGTTCCTGCGTCTGACATTAACGCAGATCGTTTGGTGCGGACCTTCCACAGAACTCACCCGGGCAAACCTGGCCCTGAGGGTCCGGAGGCCCCTCGTAGAAGGGGGGGTACTGTCATGTGTGCATCGCCACGAAGATCGTCGCGGTTGCACATTCTGACTTCTCACAGCTGAGTTGCTGTTTCTTTGTGTTTGGCAGTTAGGGAGTTAATTCTGTCTGTGCTCAGTTCTGGGACTGGGTGCAGTTTTCTCCCGGCTGCAATTAATTATTTGTTGATTGGTTTCCTTTAAATCTCTGGTTGTCTGTGTTGGGAGTTGCCAGTGAAATTCTTCATGCAGACCACAGATAGGATTGTATCTGTATAGACTTAAGTTAAAGAGCTCCTTAGTTGTTTTAAGCTCACCTTGCTTAGAGTTTAATATCCCAGATCATTTATGTTCCTTCTGTGTTTGAGTGTGTATGCAAGTCTGTGTTTTCTTCAGTCTGTCTTATATGTCTAATCTGTGTATTTAGCAGAGATCAGCCCATATCCCTTTGGTGGTAATCAGAATCCTTCTTAGGACTGATTACAGGGTTCAGGGACTGATAGGAGACAGGGTTAGGCTGGAGACTTGGACCTCTGAACCATTATCAGTACCTCCAAGGTGAGGGATTAGTTAGGACCCCAGTTTAGGGTCAGGTTAGACCCCGGTCCTCCTCTTTCCTGTGACAGTGTATCAAGTCCTCAAGATTAACCCTGAGTTCAACGGATATCGTGTCAGGTAAATCTATTCTATATTTACATGCTGATGTTGCTAATCTATATGTTGTATAGAGTGTTGTTCTTTTAAGAATAGTTTACTGACATCGTACACATATCATAAGACCGCGTGACAGTAGCCCAGGGAGTAGAGTTCAGGTGGTAGAAAGATGAACATAACAGGAGACATGGATAACGTTGTGAACCAGTTATTTAATCTGAAAACGGACAGACAAATTCTGGCGAGATCCATGCCTTGTTCATTTTCAGAAAAGTAAGCCGGTCTACATTATCGGAGGATAGTCGCATGCGACGGTCTGTTAGTACACCACCTGCAGCACTAAAGACGCGCTCCGATAATACACTGGCAGCAGGGCAAGCCAGCACCTCCAATGCATACTGGCTAAGCTCTGGCCATGTATCCAGCTTAGAGACCCAAAACTTGAATGGGGAAGAGCCATCTGGGAGTACACTGAGAGGGAAAGACATGTAGTCTGTCACCATCTTACGGAAACGTTGCCTCCTGCTGACTGGAGCCGTCTCAGATGGTGTAGACATTTGTGGCGCTGCCACAAAACTTCGCAACATTTGGAACATACTGGTCTTGCCCTGTGCAGAGGCGCTGCTTGTGCTCCCTCTTGTTGCAGAGCTGTCTCCACTGCCTCGACGCACAGAGCTGCTTTGTAAAGCAGTACCAGCAGCAGTGCTCTCGGCTGGAATGGAGAACATTATGGATTGCACCAGTGTGTCTTGCTACTCCCGCATTTTACGCTCCCGGTTCAACGGTGTGATGAGGCTTTGTAAGTTGTTCCGGTAGCGAGGGTCTAGGAGGGTGTACACCCAATAATCAGACGTGGTGAGAATGTGGGCGATGCGGCGGTCGTTTCTCAGGCACTGCAGCATGAAATCAACCATGTGCTGCAGACTCCCAACTGGCCAACAAACGCTGTCCCCTGCAAGAGGCGTCATCTCTGCCTGCTCTGCATCACCCCACCCTCGCTCTACATACTGACTAGAGCGTTGTGTACCTCCCTCTGGAGCGATGTCTTCCTCCTCCATTGACTCCTCCTCATCCTCCTCACAAAGTGAGCCCTGCCCAGCCCTTTGTGAGGAACCACGTTGCGCTGACTGTCCAGAAGGTGATGGAATTTGTGACTCCTCATGCTCCACCTCTTCCAAAACCTCATCCCTTAGTGCTTGCAGTGTTTTTTGAAGCAGGCAGATAAGGGGGACAGTCAGGCTGACTAGTGCATCAAATACCCAAAAAAAGTATATGAAAAACAGAGCCAATATGTAGAAAAATACAAAGACAATTTTATTGAGTAACAAAACAATATTAAAACGAAGTAACAGTCATTAAATACACTGTAATTGACAAAGGAGAAGGCAAAAAGACCCTAGATACCGTCATTCAAAAAACATGGATACATGAAGTCATATGTAACAGGATACTTGGTATTAGATCAAGAAAAACATAATAAATGTGGTGATGCTGTGATATAAACATAAAGGATCGTCCATCAAAATTAAATACAAAAAGAATATAAATATAGAATGCACAGTGCACATTGTACAGAGATTGTATAATATTTTAATGATCCCATCAATATAGACGTTGTCAAGGAGTGCAGAAAGCAAAAAAATGTATGATAGGTGCTCAAATTGAACAAATGAAAAAGCTAGAACTACACTAGATACTATAAAGACGGACAGTCCCAATATGCTACCACAGCATCCCATACATATGTATCCAATATATTAGTCAATATGGGAAGGTAAAAAACCTATAACAGCAATCAGAAATCATATATATATAGATATATATGTGAAGGTATATATACACCTATGTATTAAGAGCCAGGCAGAAAGCCTATATCCTATAAGTTACTATCAATATATATCTCAAGGCAAAGCACATGTAAAGTATCATGAAGATGTACCGTATATAAACATTAATCAGTGTATAGGGTGAGTTTGAAAGTCAGCTGTATAGGTGCAGATGCAATCAAGATTGCTAAAGACTATAATTCCATATACATTGCAAAAAGGATCATGTACATAAATGTGCTACTATAATCATTGGCGTGCTATATATATATATGCAGACATTGCTAGATAACACTGCTGAAGGTATATATAAATGCAACCGAGGTTGCTAAAGGCTGTAGTCCCATATATATTGCACAAAGGATTATGTACACACATGTGCTGCTCTAATCATAAGCGTATTATCACATATATATACAAACATTGCTGGATAACACCGCTACAGGCGAAAATACCAAAGATATATTATCCCTGTAATACCCAGTATATATCTCAAAAAAGTGCATGTGCTGCTATTGACAAAACGCACTATCATATGAAGGTGCAAGCACTACTCCCATGGTTGAAGGCTGCAACCCCAGGCATATAGCAGGAATATCCTTCCTATGTGGCCAAAAATGTCATGGCAGTGTGCTAAGTCTGCTGTAAGTATAGACAATAGACAGAGATGTACACTAGGCATCCAAAACTTACTGAATAACGGACAGGAGAGCCCCGACGCGCGTTTCGCTAAGTGCTTCCACGCCCCCCGAGGAAGCACTTAGCGAAACGCGCATCGGGGCTCTCCTGTCCGTTATTCAGTAAGTTTTGGATGCCTAGTGTACATCTCTGTCTATTTTCTATACTTACAGCAGACTTAGCACACTGCCATGACATTTTTGGCCACATAGGAAGGATTTTCCTGCTATATGCCTGAGGTTGCAGCCTTCAACCATGGGAGTAGTGCTTGCACCTTCACATGATAGTGCGTTTTTGTCAATAGCAGCACATGCACTTTTTTGAGATATATACTGGGTATTACAGGGATAATATATCTTTGGTATTTTCGCCTGTAGCGGTGTTATCCAGCAATGTTTGTATATATATGTGATAATACGCTTATGATTAGAGCAGCACATGTGTGTACATAATCCTTTGTGCAATATATATGGGACTACAGCCTTTAGCAACCTCGGTTGCATTTATATATACCTTCAGCAGTGTTATCTAGCAATGTCTGCATATATATATATAGCACGCCAATGATTATAGTAGCACATTTATGTACATGATCCTTTTTGCAATGTATATGGAATTATAGTCTTTAGCAATCTTGATTGCATCTGCACCTATACAGCTGACTTTCAAACTCACCCTATACACTGATTAATGTTTATATACGGTACATCTTCATGATACTTTACATGTGCTTTGCCTTGAGATATATATTGATAGTAACTTATAGGATATAGGCTTTCTGCCTGGCTCTTAATACATAGGTGTATATATACCTTCACATATATATCTATATATATATGATTTCTGATTGCTGTTATAGGTTTTTTACCTTCCCATATTGACTAATATATTGGATACATATGTATGGGATGCTGTGGTAGCATATTGGGACTGTCCGTCTTTATAGTATCTAGTGTAGTTCTAGCTTTTTCATTTGTTCAATTTGAGCACCTATCATAAATTTTTTTGCTTTCTGCACTCCTTGACAACGTCTATATTGATGGGATCATTAAAATATTATACAATCTCTGTACAATGTGCACTGTGCATTCTATATTTATATTCTTTTTGTATTTCATTTTGATGGACGATCCTTTATGTTTATATCACAGCATCACCACATGTATTATGTTTTTCTTGATCTAATACCAAGTATCCTGTTACATATGACTTCATGTATCCATGTTTTTTGAATGACGGTATCTAGGGTCTTTTTGCCTTCTCCTTTGTCAATTACAGTGTATTTAATGACTGTTACTTCGTTTTAAAATTGTTTTGTTACTCAATAAAATTGTCTTTGTATTTTTCTACATATTGGCTCTGTTTTTCATATACTTTTTTTGGGTATTTGATTGAATATATATGAATGATCGTTTACAAATTGGCCTCTTTCTGGTTAAATGACTAGTGCATCATCTGCACTCGCCATCTGCGTTGACTCATCAAACGCACGCAAAACGTGGCAGATGTCCTTCATAGAGGCCCACTCAGTAGTGGTGAAGTGTGAACGGCGCAAATTGCGAGTTATTGCGCCTGATGCAGCTGATACTCCATTACTGCTGGCTGCTGCTCACACAACTGCTCCAACATATGTAACGTGGAATTCCACCTGGTGGGTACGTCACATATGATGCGATGTTCAGGAAGGCGAAATCTGAGTTGCAGAGATGCAATGCGCGATCTGGCCATGCTGGAACATCGCAAGTGAGCGCACTCTAGGCGGACCTTGTGCAGCAGTGCATCAAGATCCGGATAGTCCCTCAAAAAACTCTGCATGACCAAGTTGAGCACATGTGCCAGACATGGTATGTGAGTGAGGTTGCCAAGGCCCAGAGCTGCCACCCGATTTCGGCCATTGTCACACACTACCAAGCCTGGCTGGAGATTCGCTGGCAAAAACCACACGTCGCTCTCCTGCTTGATGGCATTCCAGACCTCCTGCGCTGTGTGGCTTCGATTCCCCATTGAAATTAATTTGAGGACGGCCTGTTGACGTTTGGCCACGGCTGTGCTCATATCGGTCGCATCAGGTAAGCGTTCACGAGTCCATGTGGAGGTAGACCGTGACGGCTCCTGCAGCGATGATATTGAGGAACTGGAGTAGGAGGAGGAGTCAATGTGGACAGACTTGATTCCTGCAATCCTTGGAGTTGGCAGAACACGTACAGCGCCACTGGCAAGATCTGTACCCGGTTCCACAACATTGACCCAATGGGCAGTGAGGGAAAGGTATCGTCCCTGGCCATGGGTACTGGTCCACGCATCGGTGGTCAGGTGGACCTTGCTACTGACGGCGTTTAGTAGCGCATGTTTAATTTTTCCCTCAACATGCTTTTGCAGACCAGGGACGGCTTGCCTGCTGAAATAAAATCGGCTGGGCACATTGTATTGTGGGACTGCCAATGCCATTAAGTTACGGAAACTGTCAGTCTCCACCAGCCTGAATGACAGCATTTCAAGGGACAGGAGTTTTGCAATGCCAGGATTCAGAGCCTGTGCTCGTGGATGGTTTGCCGAGTATGGCCGTCTTTTATCCCATGCCTGTGCTACCGATGGCTGTTTTGTGGCCTGGGAGTGTGAGGATGACAGGGAACTTGCAGCTGTGGGTGGAATAACACTGGGTCTCTGGACAACAGTGACAGAGGTTCTTCCATGGCGATCCTGTGAGGAAGCCGAACCAGCTGTGTGTGAGCTGGAGGAAGAGGCTCCAACACGAGCTGAAGACGTAGGTGCTGCTGTAGGTTGGCCTACATCTCCAGTGTGTCTTTGGAACTCAACCACTTGCTTTTACCGCACATGTTTCCACATATTTGTGGTATTAAGGTTACTGACATTTTTACCTCTTTTTACTTTTTGATTACACAGCTTGCATTTGACATAGCAAATATCATCTGCAAGTGTGTCAAAAAAGGACCACGCAGTGCAAGTCCTGGGAGCGCCCGTTTTGGCTGTTGGAAGAGAACTGCCACAAACGGGTGCCAAACTGGAGGCTACAGGCAACCGAGTCTGCAGCCTACCTCTCCCTACTGTTTGGACCGTTGAGGCAATCTCTTCCTCAGAGCTGCTACCACCACCTTCCTGTTCCTCACGCCATGTTGGGTCTTGGACCTCATCATCTCCACTACCCTCTTCCAACATCTGCTGCTGTTGGGTGGTCTGGCCAGCACCATGCTCAACAGAAACTGGCACCTGAGTCTCATCATCATCAGATGCGTTCTGCGGTGTGCTGACCATCGGCACTGGCTCACCCGCCTCTTCACATTCAGAGAGACACAGCTGTTGTGCATCACTGCATACTGCCTCTTCTTCACATTCCAGAATGCTGCTTGGCTGGGCCCCTGTTTGCAAGCCAACAGATTCTGAGAACAGAACCAGAGACTCAGCTGGCTCCAGTTCAGAACTCTCTGACTGCCTGGGCAATTTGGCAGGCGGTGAAGAGACAGATGGTTGTTCAACAGTGCTGTGGTCCTGAGAGGAGGTGGAAGGAATTGAAGTCGATGCATTGGCTGCCATCCAACCAACAACGGCTTCAATTTGTTCTTCCCGCAGCAGGGGGTACGCTGAGCTCCTACAAAAGTGCGCATAAAGGAACGCTCACGGGGAAAACTGGTGGATGCTGTGTCACTGGGTGCGGCAGCAGCCACAGAATCCCCACGTCCTCTCCCTGCTGAAACTCCACGGCCACGACCACGTGCCTTACTCCCTGCCTTCTTCATCTTGGTAGATTGATAAAGAAAGTCAGAAAAGTTATAAGGCCTAAGTGTGGTTATTCCTCAGAGACTGCAGTGAACACTGCAGACAACTGTTCACAAGCTGTGAAAGGCTACTCCTTTGTCTACTTCTATAGTGTTTGCAACCAATGTATTGGATACGGATGGAAGCGCGTCACACTAATAGATTAGATTTTAAATGGAATTGAGCAGCACCAATTGGAGATAAATGAAAAGGATGAGGCACTGAGACACGCTCAGCAGAGTACAAGCAGCAGTGCTTGAACAAGTAACTGGAGCGTGATGTGCACTCAAAAAATAAAAAACACAGACTGAAGTGAACACTGAAACACAACTGTTCACAAGCTGTGAAAGGCTACTCCTTTGTCTACTTCTATAGTGTTTGCAACCAATGTATTGGATCCGGATGGAAGCGCGTCACACTAATAGATTAGATTTTTTTCAAATATAATGGAGCAGCACCAATTGGAGAAAAATGAAAAGGATGCGGCACTGAGACACGCTCAGCAGAGTACAAGCAGCAGTGCTTGAACAAGTAACTGGAGCGTGATGTGTACTCAAAAAATAAAAAACACAGACTGAAGTGAACACTGAAACACAACTGTTCACAAGCTGTGAAAGGCTACTCCTTTGTCTACTTCTATAGTGTTTGCAACCAATGTATTGGATACGGATGGAAGCGCGTCACACTAATAGATTAGATTTTTTTCAAATATAATGGAGCAGCACCAATTGGAGAAAAATGAAAAGGATGCGGCACTGAGACACGCTCAGCAGAGTACAAGCAGCAGTGCTTGAACAAGTAACTGGAGCGTGATGTGCACTCAAAAAATAAAAAACACAGACTGAAGTGAACACTGAAACACAACTGTTCACAAGCTGTGAAAGGCTACTCCTTTGTCTACTTCTATAGTGTTTGCAACCAATGTATTGGATACGGATGGAAGCGCGTCACACTAATAGATTAGATTTTTTTCAAATATAATGGAGCAGCACCAATTGGAGAAAAATGAAAAGGATGCGGCACTGAGACACGCTCAGCAGAGTACAAGCAGCAGTGCTTGAACAAGTAACTGGAGCGTGATGTTCACTCAAAAAATAAAAAACACAGACTGAAGTGAACACTGAAACACAACTGTTCACAAGCTGTGAAAGGCTACTCCTTTGTCTACTTCTATAGTGTTTGCAACCAATGTATTGGATACGGATGGAAGCGCGTCACACTAATAGATTAGATTTTTTTCAAATATAATGGAGCAGCACCAATTGGAGAAAAATGAAAAGAATGCGGCACTGAGACACGCTCAGCAGAGTACAAGCAGCAGTGCTTGAACAAGTAACTGGAGCGTGATGTGCACTCAAAAAATAAAAAACACAGACTGAAGTGAACACTGAAACAAAATTGTTCACAAGCTGTGAAAGGCTACTCCTTTGTCTACTTCTATAGTGGTTGCAACCAATGTATTGGATACGGATGGAAGCGCGTCACACTAATAGATTAGATTTTTTTCAAATATAATGGAGCAGCACCAATTGGAGAAAAATGAAAAGGATGCGGCACTGAGACACGCTCAGCAGAGTACAAGCAGCAGTGCTTGAACAAGAAACTGGAGCGTGATGTGCACTCAAAAAATAAAAAACACAGACTGAAGTGAACACTGAAACACAACTGTTCACAAGCTGTGAAAGGCTACTCCTTTGTCTACTTCTATAGTGTTTGCAACCAATGTATTAGATACGGATGGAAGCGCGTCACACTAATAGTTAAATTGCATGGAGCAGCAAGAAAAAAAAAAGAGTCTGTCAGTGACACGTGCAGATGCCTACAGACAGCGTTGCATGCAGAGCAAACTGCAGCGTCACCTGCACTCTCACACACACCTTGCACAGAGCTGTTAAAACAACACTGGCAAAAGGAAGCTTTACACAGCGGTTGGTAAACTAGCCTGCCTAAAGCCCAGTGCACAAAATCGCAATCTCTAACTGTCCCTCAGAGTCAGCACAGCAGCGTTCTGTCCCTAACTGAGTTCACAGCACAGTGATGCTAAAATGGCGGCGGCGCCTTTTATAGTGCATTCTGACATCATTTCAGCAGCCAATCACAGCCATGCCATTAGTTAAGATGACCGCAGCATTACAGGATGTGCCCACACTTCATAAGATTCCTCATTGGCTGACTAAAATCACATTGCCTCTCAAAGAATTATGGGAACTTCCGATTCCGGTATACGATATTGGAAAAATATCGGAACTAAGTATCGGAATTCCGATACAGCGAATATCGGCCGATACCCGATACTTGCGGTATCGGAATGCTCAACACTAGTTGTTACACACTTTTTTGTTAAGTATATAACTCCACATGTGTTAATTCATAGTGCCTTCAGTGTGAATGTACAATTTTCATAGTCATGAAAATACAGAAAAATCTTTAAATTAGAAGGTGTGTCCAAACTTTTGGTCTGTACTGTATATTTATATATGTATATAGACTGTATTTAAGTTTTCACGAATATTTGAGGCAGGTTCCTTTCCTACTTGGGGGCTGGCTAATTGGATCCGAGCATGCTCAGTTAAAAAAAAACGGAATCCGTTGCCAGAGTCCGTCATTTGATGGATTTGGTGCCATAGGCTTCCATTCTAGCAAACAATGGATGGAGACGGATCTGTCACTGTCCTTTTTTTTGACACACACAAAAAACGTTTCTTTATCCGTTGTCTCCAGCTGCTGGACAAACAATTTTCAACAGATCAGGTGAATGACGGATAAAACGTGAGGCCATCGATCGCAATTCGTTGCTAATACAAGTCAATGAGAAAAAAACGGATCCGTTGGCATCAGTCGTCCGATCGGTTTTTTCAAAATTCGACGGATGGTGACTGATAGCTAAAAACTAATGTGTGAAAGGGGCCTTATCCTGTTAGTCCCATTGTGGTTCTGAAGTCCACAAACTTGGCTCTTGGACTACGGCGGAACCATGAGTATATATTGGTTTGCAGGAGACTCGGGTGTCCGGGATTAGGTGCTTGGTGAGTATGTATTTTGTATGTGAATACGTATGCAATTAATAATAATAATCTTTATTTTTATATAGCGCTAACATATTCCGCAGCGCTTTACAGTTTGCACACATTATCTTCGCTGTCCCAGATGGGGCTCACAATCTAGATTCTCTATCAGTATGTTTTTTTTGGAGTGTGGGAAGAAACCGGAGAACCCGGAGGAAACCCACGCAAACACGGGGAGAACATACAAACTCCTTGCAGATGTTGTCCTTGGTGGGATTTAAACCCAGGACTCCAGCGCTGCAAGGCTGCAGTGCTATCCACTGAGCCACCATGCTGCCCAATTATGTAAATGTTTTGATTTTTTTTTCTTATTTTACAATTGAACACAGACGTCAGATGATGAGACTATTCTCCCATCATCGGCTCACACTGTCTCTGTTATATGTGACAGCAGACAAAGCCGGATGGGAGTAGTAGTCCCATCAGATGACGCCTAAGTACAATCATAGGCTGTTCGTCTCATGGGTACACACACGCAGACACACAGACATTCTCCACCCACACACTCTTCCTACTTCTAGCATCATTTCCTTTGACAATTCGCAGCGTTTTGGGCAGCAAATCTGCAGCAAATCCGCAAAACTTTCTACATGCTGCAGAAAACAAAATGATGCAAATATGGATGGATAGTTCAGCCTGATGAAGAGACCTGAGTAGTCTCGAAAGCTTGCAATTTGTTACCATCTTTTCAGTTAGCCATTAAAAGGTATCAACCACTGAGGACTCTCAACTCTAAATATTTTTCTATCTACTGGCTAACACGGTACGAAGATATACATCTTTACTGTAGCAAATATGGATGGAAATTTACTGATCATGTGTACAACACTTCAGGATTGTCATTGAATTACCTTGCATAAGTATTATATTGCGTTTTTGGACCATTTACGCGTGCAAAAAAAGTCGTGAAGACGCATCAAAAACTCATCGTGCGCATATAGCTTAAAAAGTCCCTATGTGTTTATTATCATATATAGCAAAATAGAGAAATTAAAATGTACTTTTATTATAAGCTTTAAAATAAAGCAAGTGCAGAGTGAGTGGTATGGTGGTTAAAAACCATAAGGGAAGCAACTTACATTGTTAGGTGTAAATTTCCATGGCCAATGTGTCATGCAGATCAATACCATATGCTCAGTATAATAATGGGCTTTAAAGTCTGCTAATGGGTAGTTTATTATACTATGTTAGATGACAGCACTAGGAACAACAGCCTGTAAATGTTATATAAAGCAAACAAATGCCAGACATATGTTCCTCCAGAGAGCATATCATGGTATTTCAGAACCAAGACATGAAAGCATAATAAACCTGTAGCATATAAAAAGTAGCTATGATAGTAAAACAAATGTCCACCCAAAGAAGCAACAAGCTACTTTATAATCAATGCATAGCCCACTTCGCGGTACTGAGTATAATAACCTAGCATCTTTAATTGTCATTATAAATAAGCAACATTGAGACCAGTACCATCACCACTGGATCCTTAGACAACAAATTGACAGAAACCTTAGTAGGAAAACTGTCATGAAATACGTCAAAAGGAACAATCTCGCCCATTACATGTGGATTAGCCATGTGTCCAAACTTCAAACATACCAAATGAGTTTACTGAGATTCCCTTGAATTCTGTCTCCCGAAGTTTTTCCTCTAAAGATTTATCAGGGGAGCTGTTTAGAAGACTGTTTTGTCCTCATACCACACTTATACATAGCAGCTGACTCTGAGTGGTACAAGACAAAACTGCTGCTATATTTGATGAGAGGTAACTCATTTTATATTCACCGACCTATGTTTTGGCCTCACTGTGACCATGGCGTGTGATGTCACTTCAGGATCAGGGCCACATATCCCCGATTTGGAGCGCATATCCGAGTACTGGAGTGCAAATACAGCAGAGGTAACATGCTCATGTCACATCCGGTAAGTGCACCAGGTTTGCCCCATGTTATTATCACATATATTATCACTATGACATCAGGGGAGGAGAAATAAATCTCCGTGACATGTCTCAGACACCTGATGAGACAAGGAATCTCATCCAATAAGCACGCCTATCGCTAGATAAGCTACATTCTCTTTCAGTAAACTCACAATACACAATGTTTATACACAAAAGAGGAGGCAACCATAATGACAGTAATCATCTTAGGCTAGGTTCACATTAGCGCTTCAGTCCACAGCGTATCATCCGCATGCGCAAACACATGGGCGTGTCTCATGGGATTTCTATATATAGACACACTGCACAGATGAAATCCTTGTCTTTTGCTGCTGTATCCAGCTTCAAGATGGATCTAAGCATGGAGAGCTTCCTTCTTCATCTTGATTTGTCATTGAAATTGGCTCTTGCCTTTGCTTTTGCTTGTGAAGAAGAAAGAAGAGAAAGACAGAGAAGACATTGTCGTCGCTATTGCAACACCCCACCATTGAAGTCCGAGAGAGCCATGGAGCCTACCACTCCTTGTACACTGAGCTGAAGTTTTACGACTACACTAGGATTTCGGAACAGAGCTTCAATTACTTACTGCTATGTGTCCGAGGAGCCATCCCCAGGCAGGACACACAGCTACGTCGAGCAATTCCTGCTGAGGAACGTCTGTTGGTGACCCTGAGGTACGTAATGTTGAAAAAGAAACACCTGTCATTAATATGATTGTTCTAAAAGCCATTTACTGATATTTTAAAAATTTTTCTAAAGGGCATGTACAGATTTTTTTTTAAATTTTTTTTTCTAAAAGCCATGTACTGATTTTTTTTCTCATTTTCTGTTCCGCAGATTCCTGGCTACCGGAGAGACCTTAACATCTCTCCATTTTCAATTAAGGATTGGAGTGTCCACCCTTTCTGGGATTGTTGGAGACACCTGCCTGTTATGATTTGGTAGCTGAGGAGGACAGGAGCAAAATACCCCCCAAAGCAGCAAGACACCAGAGAGGCTGGAACCTAATTGGTTGCAGATCCCTAAACTAACCGCATAACGAGAAGTAGCATACCTACGGTGATCCTAGATGCCGGAGAGTTAGCTACACCTGAAAATAGAAAGAGGAAAGTTAACTGCCCGGAGTAAAGCCCCCAAAGAAATAGGAAGCCCCCACATGTAATGGCGGTTACACAAGAGAAAAACATGAACACAGACAGAAAATAGAATAAGCAAATGTTGGGGCCCAAATCTATCTAGAAAGTAAAGTACGGGAGAGAAATTCTGTCTGCAACCCAGAAAAACCCTAATAAAAATACCAGCACTTCTGATTACAAAAAACCTGAGACCACACGATCTCGACCACCTATATCAGATCTCTGGTGTGACACAGCTACCCAGCAATAAAAAAATATCAATGGAACAAAGAACAAGTGCAAATACAAAATGAGAACAGAGGGCAGCACAAGCCCCCAAAGGGGACCCTGCTGAAGTCCAAGGCAAGACTGCAAAAAGCAAGGTAAATCCAACCACAAAAAAAACAGAAAGTCACTTTTCCGAATGATAACGGGAAAGCAAGCTGAAATTCCAACAAAGACCTGGAAGCAAAAATTGATTACCGGCGATGATCATGGGAGGCCAGCTCACTTATATCAGGCCAGTCAGCCCCACCTGACACCCATTCCTTAATTGGTTCAATACCCTCAGCAACCACCGGAGGGAGCCTCAGCTCCGAAGTCATCTCCAACACATTCACAACACCTGCCGTGCTTTATGCAACATTCTTCATGAAGAATTCCTCCCTTAACCCACAACTTAACTCTGGCTGGAAAATGCTGCCAAATTCATGGACATTTGTCATTTTCCCAACTGTTTGGGGGCTGTGGACGGCAAACACATTCAGATTATGAAACCTGCTGGAAGTGGATCCGAGTATTTCAATTATAAAAAATACTTTTCCATTGTAGATTGCAGATGCTGTCTGTAGATTTGTCGCCATGTACATTGGCTCATTTGGACGAGGAAATGACTCACAGGCTTTCAAAAACTCTGACATGGGACAACGATTGTATGGTAATGATTTTAATTTTCTACAGCCACAACCTCTTCCCAACACTGAAGGACCACCAATGACGTTTTTTTTGTGGTTGGGGATGAGGCATTCCAAATGTGTGCCAACCTCATAAAACCTTACTCAAGTCGGGACTTATATCACACAAAAAGGATTTTCAACTACCGACTGACAAGTGCACGAAGAACTGTCGAGTGTGCCTTTGGATTGCTGGTATCTAAATGGCGCATTTTGGAAACAGCCATTAATCTAAAAATTGAGACAATTGATGAGGTTGTGAAAGTGTGTGTTGTTCTGCACAACTACATCACAAGAGGAATCCAACTTACAACTATAGGAACCTGATACCAAGACATTGCAGGATTACCAAGATCATCCTCTGAGGATTACAGTGGATGTTGCCCAAATGAGGGATAAATTTGCTGCCTGCTTTGTTTCTGATAATGGACGTGTGGCATGGCAAGATGAAATGGTTTAAGACGCTAATAACTGAAATGTACAGTACCTGTAATGTTTTCTGTGTTTAATAATAACACCTTTACTGTAAGTTTAATACTAAACCCCTTGAGTGTAACACCCGTTAATACTTTATTTAAATAAAGAGATAAAGAAAAGACCGAGACAGGAATTGTGAAACAAAAGACATTTTTATTAACAAAAATTAAAACAATGTTTATTTTAACATAAATAAATTTAAAAAAATAAAAAAGTTTTTTACTTTTGCAGTCTGCCCGTCAATGTGACATGGTGGACCTGGGGTGTGCTGGGCTGGGATGATTGGCTAGGAGTGGTTGGGGAAGTGGTTAAAGGGGAAGGGGCAGTTAATTGGAGGACTGGGTCAGATACATTGGCAGCAGATGAAACATTGGGGAAGAGGACAAATTAGGAGTGGAAAACAAATAGGAAGGAATTGACACATTGGAAGGGAGAGAACCAAGGGAAAGTGGGGACATACTTGGAAATACTTGGAAACGTAGACACATTGGAAGGTGAGGGCAGAGGTGGTGGGTTTGGTTTCTTTCCAACTTTCCTTTTTTTGGACGTTTTTCTGGTTCCTAGGCATTTGGTTTTTCCCTGTTCCGCTGCGCTGTGGAACTTGAAGGCATGGCTGCTGCACTCGGCTGCATGGTGGAAGTTGAAGGCATGGCTGATGCACTCTGATGCGTGTTGGAAGTTGAAGGCATGGGTGATGCACTCTGATGCATGGTGAAAGTTGAAGGCCTGGCTGCTGCACTCGGCTGCGTGGTGTAGCTGGTTACTGTAGGAACAATACTAAAGTCCAGTGGTGGTTGTGGTGCTGGATAGCTCACTTGCTGAGCAGACTGGTATGGGAAAGGTGCTGGCGGATTCTGCCACTGCTGCTGTGCTGGAGCTTGTTGACCTGTATGGAAAGAACTTTGGGCCTGCTGCTGATATCGGGACTGCTGCAATGCCTAGCTGTAAGCAGCCTGGCAGGCCTGCATAACGTTCAGCTCGAGATCAGGTGTTAGGTTTTCCATCATGCACTGCTCTATTGAGGAAAAAAAAATGTTGCGCCGGTCTATTAAGGTTGGCTTCCAGGTGGTCAAGGTGTCTGTGGAAATCCTGGAACAGTGTGTTCACCAGAGTGAACCCACTGTCCATTCTTTCTAAAACTGCTTTCATCCCATCCTGGAAAGTCGAGCTTAAATGAATAAACTGAGGCATGAGTTACCTCTCCCTGGACCTCTGCCGCTGGCGAGCAGACCCAAGTAAAGTAGAGGCAGAGGGCTGGGAGAGGGGAAAACCTGCTGGACCGGCTGCCTGTTCCCCAGTGTTATGTTTTGGTAGCTGAGGAGAGCAGGCAAAAACGGCAATACACCAGAGAGGTTGGAATCTATTGGATTGCAGTACTCTGACTAACCACCACAACTAAAGTCAGCCGTGGAGCGTTCCTACGTTGGTCCTAGACTCCTCTTCACAGCCTGAGAGATTAACTACACCTTGTCATGGAAATATATATGTATTCCATAAATTCAACATATATATATATATGGATAGATCTCACTTGCTAAAAATCCTGTGCTCAGCATATCTATGAAAAAGCTGATGCTAGCTATAATCAGTCGTAAGACGACCCTGGCCTACATAAATCAGGCTATTGCAAAAGATAGTTCATAGGGACTTTTAACCAAGGATACAGAAACAAGATCAGAGTGTTCGGAAAGATATCTATTGTTTTCTTTACTAGTCATGCAGGAAAACTGGGGCAAAGAACAATAAACAATAAATCTGCAACTTCAGCCCTTTTGTAAGGTTCTATGTATATATTCCTGAAACTCAGTTTGTTCGTCAGCCATTTTACTTTCTGTCTTGCTGCAGCTATCTTGCCCTCAGTCAAAATGGAGTTTCCAGCTTGCATGTTCCCGCCCTGATTCTCTCCTTTGCTTCTTAAGCAGCCACAGCTGAGCAATCAGTGCTTCAGAATCTAGCCTGCAGTGAACCTGTGACTTGACTCCTGTAAGCCTTGGACCTTGTACTCCAGCTATTCCTACTGAGGAACTCTGAAGCACTTGTGGACTCTGAACCCTGCTCTTTGAAAGACCCACGTTTGCATGGACTTACGGTAACAGAGAAGAAGATCCTGAATCTGTATTGGAGAGTGATTGCTGAGCTTGGATTACTCTGGCCTGCTGTGTCTCCTGTTTCTGTGTCTGCAAACTGTGTGACTATTTCTGACCAACTTGTATGAAGTAATACAGGACTTTTCTATATCAAACCTGTGACTCCTGTGTTTTCATCGCACCCAAGCACAAGACGCTATATGAACTGTACTACATACATTACAAGATTCTGAAGCCAAAACGTTAGTGTCTGCTGGGTCTGGAAGGCTGTGTCTGCTGTACTGTGGATATCAGACGTCCGGTTGTACTTTCTGTGATGACAGTGGTTGTGACTTCTCACAACCATTCCAGGTGAGCAATTCCCTTAAGTTTTTTCTTTTTGCAGTGTTACCACAGGTAAACACTATTGTTTTTTTTTTTCCTTTCTTTTCTCTTTTTTGTCTGCTGTAACTCTGGATATCAGATGTCTGGTTGAAACTTTCTGTGATGATAGTGGTTGTGACTTCTCACAACCATTCCAGGTGAGCAGTTCCCTTAATTTTTTTTTCTCTCTGCAGTGTTGCCACAGGTGAACACTATTGTTTTTTTTTCTCTCCTCTTCTTCCAGTAATCCTGTCTTAAAAGATCTGGAAAATGGAGGCCCGCATAAAGGAACTTTGCGGAGTGACTGATAATATCCTTGCAGATTTGCAGAATATAAAGACCCGTTTTACAAATCTACAGGACCTCAATAATCACAATTTGCAAGTGGTTGGACAGACTACCCAGGATTTGCGAGCCAGGATTGAGGTTCTAGAGGGGCGAGTCCAGGCTCCTGCCGTAGCCCCGAGTGCTGGGATTCCCAAGTTGCCCCCTTTTCGTTTTGGCGGTGAACGTGAGAAATTCAGGGGATTTATTAATCAATGCAATCTTTTTTTTTCTGCACATGCTTCACAATTTCCCACTGAACGATCTAAGGTGCTTACTATAATTATGTTGCTTACCAACAAGGCTTTAATGTGGGCAAACCCTCTGATTGAGACTGAGGATGATTGTTTGAATCACCTTGATGATTTTATTTCAGCCATGGGGCAGGTGTTTGATGACCCCAATCGAGGTGCAACAGCTGAAGCAGCCATGTTAGCTTTGCGCCAAGGTAAGCACTCGGTAGCTGAATATGCCTTGGATTTCAGGAGATGGGCCCTTGATACCACCTGGGACAGTTCCGCCAAAAAATCTATTTTTCGAAAGGGGTTATCTCCACTGATTAAGGATGAACTTGCTCGTGCCGACCCTCCCACTGCGTTAGGTGACTTTATTAACTACTGCATCCGTATTGATACTCGTCTGACTGAACGCAGGCAAGAGAGATGGTTCGAAAGCAATCGTACTAACCTTTTCCTACCTTCCTCTCCAGCTAAGGAACCTTTGAGTAGGATTACACGGGAACCTGAACCTGAACCCATGCAGGTAGACTCTTTACAACGACGGGTTAGTGATGCACGCAAGGAACATCGTTTTAAGGAGAATCTATGTTTCTATTGTGGTAAGTCAGGGCACTTCATTATAAACTGCCCCAGCCGTTCTCGTAAGACTACTGCAGCACTCATTCATTGTGAGTGTTGCGAGAGGGGATCTGTCAGGTCCGAGCCTCAGGCTCCAGAGAGATCTGCAGCAACAGATCTTGATTTCTCGGACTTAAACTCCGTTACCTCTGAGGACGTTGACTGTGTAAACGCTGCCATTTTTCAAGTTTCCTCAGCGGTGTCCCAGCTGAGTTGTAAGAAAAACAATTCTCATTGCTTTCTTTCCATCAAACTCTGGGTTGACTCAGCTTGGGTGTCTAGCTCTGCTATGATCGACTCAGGGGCAAGTGGAAATTTTATGGATGTCTCCTTTGCTCTGAAACAGGGAATACGTTCAGTGAAGAAGGCTACTCCAGTACAGATGGAAACTGTGGATGGCTCCCTGCTGACCTCTGGACCAGTGGATCAGGAAACAGAGCCTTTGAGGGTTCTTATGGGTAAAGATCATCAAGAGAAACTGTCCTTTATGCTTATCTCTTCTCCCCACTTTCCCATTATTCTAGGGCTACCATGGCTGCAGGCTCAGAATCCTACCATTAACTGGGAGACCAAGGAATTACACTTTCCAGAGAAACAGATGAGTCCAAAAGTTTCAGCTTGCTCTGTTCCTAAAGGAATCATGTCAGTCCCTGAACTACCAGCTGTATACCAGGACTATGTGGATTTATGTGACAAGAAGAACGCTGACCAGCTTCCTCCTCACCATCCATATGATTGTCCAATTGAATTATTGCCTGGAGCAGAGATACCTTTTGGTAAGATCTACCCCCTGGCGGGGCCCGAGCTAAAGGCTTTAAAGGATTACATAGATGAAAATCTAGCCAAGGGCTTCATACGCCCCTCTTCATCTCCTGCAGGTGCACCCATCTTCTTTGTAAAGAAGAAAGATGGATCTCTGAGACCATGCGTAGACTATAGGGAACTCAATAAGGTTACTATTAGAAACCGTTATCCATTGCCTTTAATCCCTGAGTTATTGGAGAGAGTGCGACATGCCAAAATTTTTTCTAAACTAGATCTTCGTGGGGCCTATAACTTAGTCCGTATTAGACCTGGGGATGAATGGAAGACTGCATTCAGGTCACGCTATGGACACTTTGAATATCTAGTTATGCCTTTTGGTCTGAGTACCGCCCCAGCCACTTTCCAACACTTGGTGAATGACATCTTCAGGGATCTCCTAGATACATTCGTGGTAATTTATTTGGATGATATTCTAATTTTTTCTAACTCCACAGAGGAACATCATGGACATGTGAGAATGGTCTTGGAACGTCTAAGACAAAATCATCTTTACATCAAACTTGAAAAGTGTGAATTCCATAGGACCGAAATTCAATTTCTGGGGTATGTACTGTCTACACAAGGAATTAGTATGGATGGAAGCAAAACCCAAGCCATCAAGGATTGGCCAAGTCCTAGAAATGTGAAGGAGGTACAGCGCTTCATCGGGTTTGCCAACTTCTATAGACGTTTCATTAGAAATTTCTCTGAGGTAGTGTCACCTATCACTCAACTTACCCGGAAAGAGTCTAGGTTTTCCTGGACTCCCCAAGCCCAGGAAGCATTTTCCCGTCTAAAAGATAAATTTACCACTGCACCTATCCTAGTACATCCCAACCCCGAGCTTGCCTTCATAATAGAGGTGGATGCTTCAGACTGTGCCGTTGGAGCTATACTCTCTCAGAGAACAGTTGAGAAGAATGTCTTGCATCCCTGTGCCTTCTTTTCCCAGCAGTTGTCTTCGGCTGAGAGGAACTACGATGTGGGCAATAGAGAGTTGTTGGCCATTATTGCCGCCTTCAAAGAATGGAGACACCTTCTTCAGGGAGCTGCACAGCAAATAGTCGTCCTGACAGACCATCGTAACCTTGAGTTTATCAGGTCGGCTAAGTGCCTGACTCCTCGCCAGGCTCGCTAGAATCTTTTCTTAAACCAATTTAATTTTATCATCTCTTATAGACCAGGATCGCGCAATGGAAAGGCTGATGCACTCTCTAGGATTTACTCAGCAGAGACACGTCCAATTACTCCTCCTAAGACTATTCTTCCTGACTCTAGATTCCTAGGAGTAATTCATAATCAAGACCTACTTAAGGACATCAAGGAAGCATACCATGCGGATTCCTTTTTGGCACAACCCCCAAAGGACGTAAGTCTTGTCTTTAAGAATGGTGTGTGGATTCAGGGACAACGTCTGTATATTCCTGAAACAGTCAGATTAAGAGTATTGCAACTCATTCACGATTCCAAGATAGCCGGGCATAGAGGAATTCTAAAGACACAGGAATTTCTTTCTCGTTTCTTTTGGTGGCCCACTTGCAGGAAGGATGTTTTGAATTATGTCACTTCATGTGAGGTCTGTGCAAGATGCAAAACACCTCGCTCCTCACCAACTGGTCTGTTACAGCCTCTTCCCACCCCGTCCCGCCCGTGGGGATCCATTTCTATGGACTTCATTGTGGAGTTACCAACCTCTCAGGGGAAGAACACCATTCTAGTGGTGGTTGACCGTCTAACAAAGGCAGCTCATTTTATCCCTTGTGTCGGCTTACCCACTGCAAAACAGACATCAGATTTGATGATTAAAGATGTGTTTCGCTTACATGGAGTACCGGATGAGGTTATTTCGGATCGAGGGGTGCAATTCACTTCTAGGTTTTGGCAAAATTTCTGTGCAGCATTGGACATTAAAGTAAACCTTTCTTCTGCTTTTCATCCCCAGACTAATGGACAGACCGAACGAACCAATCAAACCCTGGAGCAGTATCTCCGCTGCTTTATCTGCCACCTACAGGATGATTGGGTGGATCTACTTCCATTAGCTGAGTTCTCGTATAACAACTCTCAGAGTGCCTCCACTAAACAGTCTCCTTTTTACTCTAATCTAGGTTATCATCCTAACATTCTACCACGATTTCCCATAGAAACGCCTTTACCAGCAGTGGCTGAAAGAATCACGTCTTTACAGAAGAATATGGATCTTCTAAAGGAAAATCTGGAATCGGCTCAAGAAAGGTACAAGAAAGCAGCAGATAAATTTCGTAAACCTGCACCAGCTTTCAAGGTAGGAGACTTGGTCTGGCTGTCAACCAGAAATCTTAAGTTAAGGATTCCATCGTCTAAGTTGGGACATAAGTACATTGGACCCTATAAAATCAGTAAAATTATAAGTGCCGTTGCTTGTCGTCTTCAACTGCCCAGAACTATGAGAATCCACCCTGTCTTTCATGTATCCCTACTAAAGGCTGCGACACCCAATACGTTTCCTGGACGTTCCTCTCCTTGCCCTGACCCAGTGCTAGTCAATGGTCAGGAAGAATTTGTGGTGGAAAGGATTTTAGATTCCAGGTTGTATAGAAATCAGTTACAATATCTGATTAAATGGCAGGGCTACCCAGTGGAGGACAACTCATGGGAACCGGTCAATAACGTTAATGCTCCTCGCTTGCTCCGTCAGTTTCATCAGAGGTACCCACACAAGCCTGGTCTGAGGTCATCCGGAGGTTGTCCTTAAGGGGGGAGTAATGTAAGGTTCTATGTATATATTCCTGAAACTCAGTTTGTTCGTCAGCCATTTTACTTTCTGTCTTGCTGCAGCTATCTTGCCCTCAGTCAAAATGGAGTTTCCAGCTTGCATGTTCCCGCCCTGATTCTCTCCTTTGCTTCTTAAGCAGCCACAGCTGAGCAATCAGTGCTTCAGAATCTAGCCTGCAGTGAACCTGTGACTTGACTCCTGTAAGCCTTGGACCTTGTACTCCAGCTATTCCTACTGAGGAACTCTGAAGCACTTGTGGACTCTGAACCCTGCTCTTTGAAAGACCCACGTTTGCATGGACTTACGGTAACAGAGAAGAAGATCCTGAATCTGTATTGGAGAGTGATTGCTGAGCTTGGATTACTCTGGCCTGCTGTGTCTCCTGTTTCTGTGTCTGCAAACTGTGTGACTATTTCTGACCAACTTGTATGAAGTAATACAGGACTTTTCTATATCAAACCTGTGACTCCTGTGTTTTCATCGCACCCAAGCACAAGACGCTATATGAACTGTACTACATACATTACACCTTTTATCATAATTATCATAATTATCATACTTACACTAAAACAGCCAATAACCTAGCAGCTTTTAATTGTATGCTAATTGACTAACCAGCCCCTTTTTGTAAACGTATAAAACCTTGAATGAATGATAAACTGTTGGTCTTGACGAACTGTTATACTGACACTTCCGTGTGGACAGTCCTCATTTCGTTCTGAGCGCTCAAAAAGACAATTAGGATAAAATTGGGAACAGCACCAGCAAACACTGCAGGATAGATTTATCCTAATTAAATTTCCATAACAGCTGGCGCCCAACGTGGGGCAGTGGACGAAACGCACGGGGACCTGCTAACCGGAGAGACAGAGGTGTTGGCCATGGCCTTGGCTCACGGGACGGACTGCGAAGCTCCATAAGTAAGGTAAGAAAATCTTGTCATCTTACCTAAAGTCCCTTGTGTCCAGTCCAAGTCTTACACCTCTTGCCGGTCAGGTGTGGTCACCACCGCATTCCCAGGTAGTGTAAAAAGTCCACAACCTTATCCAAAACCCTGGGATATAAGTTGTTTGCTGCTGTGCTATGTATGTGTTTCATGTTTTATGTGAACCGGGAGAAAAGTTGGACCGGTGACTGTGTTTTTGCTTGCTGATTTCTGGGAGCTGTATAGCAAAAAAACAAAATGCTGGATAAGTTCCCACAGTAATCCTTCACACACAGGAGGGAGGTCATCCCAGATCAATCCAGGTGTGAGGGCGAGGGCTTTGAATTGGTTAAGTTTCTGCAGTAATCATTCACACAAAGGAGGGAGGTCATCCCAGATCAATCCAGGTGTGAGGGGCAGGAGCTTTGATTGGATAAGTTCTCACAGTAATCGTCCACGCAAGGGGGGAGGTCATCCCAGTCAAATCAGACGTGGATGGTGAGAATTTTGATTAAGGCTATTACAGATTACTGTGACCGGCGCACCGGCCAGGGCGAACGGTTTTCAGAGTAATAGACCTGGAGCATTGCCGTGCTCAGTGCAATTGGTGAGTTATCAGTTACCAGAGCAGCTTGTATGTGTCACAGATCATCAAAAGAGGGATTCGTATTCTCCCGGGTGTCTGTCTCATTGTACGTGTCCCTGTCTGTATCAGGTACTGTCTCTTCAAATCTCATTCAGAGCAGAATGCGCTCTGTCACTATCTCATTCACTGCTGGCTGCAGGCAAAAGCCCCTTTGACCCCCCCCCCTCCTCTGCTAATCACGTTGTCACATCTGTTTCCTGGTTTCCTGTTTTTTTTTTTTTTTATTTAGCTAGTTTTTTGCTACAGGCTGTAGTGTGAAAATCCTCAGGCATTCAGACTGAACTGTATTAATTATTTTTTTCTATAGGGATAACCTTTTTTTTTGATACGTGATTTCAGTGCCTGTAGACACATCAAGCAGAGATATAAGGGAGGGGGGAAGTGCCAGCAGCAACGAGATGACATTCCAGAGGGCGGTAGGATAAAGCCTACGCTACCAGACAAAAGTTTTAAAGTATTTTTTCTTTTTGTTTTTATCATTTTACAATCAGTTTTTCCACCTCTTTTCTGTTTTTAATTAGCTGTTTTAGTAACAAGGGTTTTGTCTTCTTGTCAACCTTGTTGTTTTTCAAAGTTTTACTATTAATACTTTTTTTTCCCTCCTCTTTATTGATCAGTTTTTTCTTTTGGCTTTTAGAGTTTTTATTTCGGTTAATCTTTTTCCTAGAGTTTTTCTTTTTAAATCTAACTTTTGTTTTTAAAGTTTTTCTTTTAAGTACATTTTTAAATAATTTTGGAGAGGTTTTTCTAATCAATTTATTTTAGAGTTTTATTCTCCAACCAGCAAGATCTACTAGCGTGCTTTAGACCAAGGTCAGAAATACAGATAAAGAAATTGCAGGCTGAGGGAGCATACACAAACAGTTGCGCAGCGGCTTCACTCACCCCTCCCATCAGGCATTCAGCGGAGACAAGAATTTCAGTGTCCTTGCACACAGAACCAGAATGCAGCAGTTTTCAGATTTTTAATCACCTTTGTTGAATAGGTTTTTGGAATAGACGAAGTACGTAAGAATCGAAGGGCTAGGCATGTGAATAGAAGGTCAGAGTACGTGAGAAGCAAATGGACAGGCAGACTTTACGCTGCACAATGAAATGCTTTTTTTTTTTTTTGTTTTTTTGTTTTTGTTGAAAGGCACAGGAAAGTTGTTCTTAAATTGCCGTCTGCTATAAAAGAGCAGTGGTAGTCTTGCATCATGTAGAAAGTACAGCAAGTTATTTTGAACAGACCAGGAAGTGATTTTTTTATGTGAATAAGATTGAAAAGGTGTTAAAGAAGCATTGAAATCATCTGTGAGGAAATGATCACGGACATGTCACAAGAGCAGAATTTAGAGTCACACACATCACGTGTCCATCATGTGGAGACACGGGACAGGTGTGGGCTGCTCTCATTGAATAAGGAGCCTTGTACAGGGAAAAACGCTCCCGCCTCTCTCCACAGGGAAAAGGCATTTTTGTTTCAACGGTCCCCTCTCAAGAATCACAGGGGGACACCCTCTCCTCTTTCTTCTCTCAGTCCCTTTCTCCTTCTTCTTCCGACTTTTCTCCTCTTTCCTCGCTGCCATCCCTCTCTATCCTTCTTTCCCTATCATTCCTTCTTTCCCCTCCCTCACATCTCTGACACATCCATTTTCTTCCTCTTCCTCTTCTTCACCCTCTCCTCCTTCATTTTCTCCTCTCTCCCCTCCACCTCTCTCCCCTCCATCTCTCCCCCCTCCTCTTTCCCTTTCTCCTCCCACACCACAACCACCTGCTCGTGCTCGCTCTCCTCCTTCCTCCTCCTCTCAGGCACATCCCACCGCTCCTCACTCACACCTCCCTTCTCTTCCTCTTTTTTATACTTCGTCATCAACTGGGTCAACGCCCAATCAAAGCAATGTGGTGTCCCTGTATTCAGTGCCTCCAGCACAGGGCACCCTGTCTATCCCAAGCACAGTACAAACATTGCCAGTCATTATATCAGGAGAAGAAAGTGCAAATCTCCCTACACAAAACGCTGCAGGTAGCCCCCAGACACAACAGCCCACAGCCGAGGCGTCACAGGGGGGAGGTGTAGCTACAGACACAAATGAGGAACCTCAGTGCCGAGCAGAGCTGCCACCACAGCTTCAGTACCCAGTGTATGCACCAAGCACACCATGTCACTCCTCATCTGATGAAGATGAAGATGCAACGTCACACATGCTGCCCAATACTTGGGAAGAAAACACACAAGCACCAATAGAGCAGGGACAGGTAGAGGCACCATCATATGAGCCCTTCATCCTAAGCCAGGTGATCAGTATACTGCCAGACTCAGGGATACACCCCATGCCATTTTGCCAAAAAATGCAGCAGATCCAGCGAACGTATGCAGCAGCCTGGATTGATCTCTGGGCTGTAATGGAAATAAAAGCAGGTGAGGCAT
The DNA here is from genome assembly GCA_033576555.1 of Oophaga sylvatica. Taxonomy (NCBI): domain Eukaryota; kingdom Metazoa; phylum Chordata; class Amphibia; order Anura; family Dendrobatidae; genus Oophaga; species Oophaga sylvatica. The sequence goes on along the minus strand of JARQOD010000002.1, from coordinate 306,051,724 downwards.
TCTGGCCAATTATGAGAGAACACTTCAAGCTTCCAGCAGAATTAGATGCGTATGCCTGGGAGACAGGACCAAAGCTAATTGAGCAGCTCAGAGAGTGGGCCAAAGGCAGAGTAGCAGGACAAGCTCTCAGCCTACATGACATGAGTCAAGACAAGCCAGAGTCTGTGGAGAAGTTCCATGACAGAGTGATGCAAGTGTTTCAAGATTTGGGCCTCATTACCCATGATCAGACACACAGACGGATGTTGGTACAGGCTTTTGTGCATGGACTGAGAGAACCAATCAGGAAACCACTGGTAGTAGCCAGGCCTGAGTACACGTCAATAGCAATAGATACCCTGCTCGCAGTAGCAAAAAGGATTGAGTCCCGCAGGGACAGAAGGGATGTCCAGTGTTACAACTGTGGCGAGTTTGATCATTTCCGGAACCGGTGCAGAACACCGACTTCGCCCAGAAGAAGAAGAAACACAGAAAGCAGTGAAGAACCCCGTCCATAGGACAGGAGCACGCCAAGTCCACAGGGAACCCCACCAGTGGGACCAATATCCTGAGAGTGGATGGCGTAGTCAGATCTTTTCTTGTGGAACTCCGAAACCTCACCTATCTATCAGAATCTTCTGCGTCCTGTATGGGAATTGATGGTCAAGTCAGATATTTCCAGATTATGAAGCCCCTGAGCGTGTGGACTCAGCCAGAACACTCCATCATGTCCCAGTTTGGTGTGTCAAAAACCTGCACCCTCAACCTATTGGGAGTGGACCTACTGCAGAAGCTGAAAGCGACCAGAGTGTTCCAGGAAGATGAGACCATGACACTTTCTTCACCCCTGACCCAAGAAGAAACAGGAACCTCAAGCAACCACACTGCAATCCTATCACAGGAGATGCTGGACATAGTACCAGAAAAGCCACTCCATCACCCAGAGTCAAGATGTCTCTGACCAACTGAAGGTCTAAGTGAACTCGCCTAAGAATACGGCATGAGAACTTTGACATTGGCCAGGATATTCAACTCAAGAAGGACCCTACTCACTTCATGGAATGGCAACACCACATCCGGCTCCAACGACAGAGGTTCATCTTTTGCAAGCACCAGGAGGTGCCCCTGCAATCAACCAGTTCACCCAGGCCCTAGACCGGCAAAAGGCCACTCAGCTCTTCAAACTTGTGCACAAATACTGACCTGAGACCGAGCTGGAGAAAACTGATGGCCCGTGCTGAGAAAAAAGCAGCCAGTTAAGGAGACGTCCCAACAAGAAGACCCCCTGTGACCAGAGCAGGTGCTAACACAGTGACTGCCTTGGTGGAGAACAAGAAAGCCAGTTGGTCATCATCTCTCATGATGTGGATCCTAGTAGACGGCTTGTTTTCCCGCCAGCTCTGTGCCGGGAGATGGGAGTCCCCTGCCGCATAGTGAAGGACAAGGCCAAACTGGGCTGCCTCGCCCATTGGAATCAATCCCAGCTTTCCACAGTGAAGAAAAAGACTGTAAACCCCACTGAGTTCAGAATGGTTCAAGGCCTGGAAGCCATGAAAGAGGCTACGGTATTTGAAACCCCAACAGTGCTGAACCCGCACACTCTGCTCTCAAAAGTCCCAGTCACCGTAACGGTATTCACGGTGATCAACCTGGCCAGTGCCTTCTTCAGTGTTTCCCCTCCACCTGGATGACCTGCCTGCCTTCACGCACCAGTGCAGTGCATATGGACAGAGTTGCCTCAAGGTGCTCAGAACAAGCCCTTCAAGTTTCACCAATACAATGTCCTCCATCCTCGTCAACTGGATTGCAGAATATGCAGGAGTCACTCTTCTACAACACGTGGATGACCTTCTCTTATGTGTGGTTGACATCGATACCTGCAAAGTCCATTCCCTGTTCCTTGAGGAACAGCAACGCAAGGTCTGGAAGAACAAAGTCCAGTGGTGTCAGAAACAAGTTACATCCCTGGGACACTGTATTGCCCACCAGATGAAACACATGTCAAATGACTGGAAGACCACTGTGGAGAAGATGGTCTAGTGTCGTATTGCAGAACCTGGATCCCTGATGCCTCAGTCCTAATGCAGCCTCTGTGCGCTTGCATCAACGCAACCCCGCTCCTTCTATCAGATGCAGCCTTCAACCCATTCAGGAGATTGGAAGAACTCCACAGTCTCAGCGCCAATACCAGGCCTACCTGACTACGAGAAGCCTTTCCGTCTACCTGATGGAAGAAAGAAGGTCATGCTACTGGAGTCCTGACACGGATTCACGTGGGAAAACAGAGACTTTTAGGCTGCCTCTCAGCCCACTTGGATCCAGTTGTAAGAGGAGCACCCTCCTGCCTGGTGGCAGTA
>JARQOD010000002.1:305916314-306049288 GCA_033576555.1 Oophaga sylvatica | reverse complement strand
ATGGAAGATGGACTCAGAAACATTCTGGATTAGACATAAAGGGCGGCCTCATGCACATTATGTTCAAATTGTCATGTAGTGGTACTCGTAGACTCCCCAAAGGTTATGTAATAAGTGAAAAGCCTGCCAAAAAATTGTAAGCAGGGTCATCCATACACCCTTGAAGGCACAAACTGTAGTGCCTCATTCAAATAATGTACTTTTACACTCATAAAGGCTTTACACAAAGTGCAAAGCCAGGAAAAAATGGCTCATTCAAATATTGAACATTAAAAACACTTTATGTGCTGCTGCTATTTGGTGGTGTAAACAAGTGAGGGCTAATCCATGTTCATTTTTATCAGAGTAAGTCTGTCAGCATTCTGTTGACAGCCGAAAGCGCCTGTGTAGCGCCCGCATCTCTGCCTGCAGTCCCTCTCTCTGCAGAGACATCAGCGTGCTCACCGCTAGGGCTCCCGTCTTTCTCCTTCCATATCTGCTGCTGCCCAGGTTGTATGTGTGTAGCCCAGCTGCGCTTGGTGCCACATGTACCCAGGAGGATGCATGAAAGGTAATTCACAATCACCTATAAGCACACAACACTTCACATTTTTCCTGGTTCCACCAGAGGGAGCCCTTGAGACAGCAGTGAGATGAAGACAGTCTAGCTGCGAGTTAGTGAGTTGTTGGTGTTACCTCAGAACAGCAGAACATCTCAGAACGGCAGTTACCTCAGACGAGCTGTGAGGGAGAGATAAAATCTCCTCAGAACACCAGAGAGAGACTCCTGTCAGATTAGCCTGAGAGCTGAGGAAGTTTGAGCAAGAAGCTGACATCTACTGCTGCCTGTGCTTATGCTAAGTGTGCGAGTAGGACGACAGGCAAGTGGAGAAAGGAAAAGAGAGAGTGACAGAGGTCAACCAGCATTGATAGCTAACCTCCACTCTGCACTACCGGACACCGGTTCCGAGCTTGCTAGTATCTTCACAGCTAGTGGGAAAAACCGGAGACCCTGGACTTCAAGTCGCAGGGGCCCAGCAGTGCTGATACGTAACTGAGGTTAGGAAGAAGGGGGTCTGGCAGGTACCGCCATAGAGACACTGTTCTGTCCACAAGAGGACCTCATCACAAGATCAGCCAGGCGTAGCAAAGAGAAGGAGTTAAACGTTGTTTTATGCAAGTTAGAAACTCACACACATCAAGAAGTAAGGAGGCCTTACACCTACTCAGTGATTACTGGACGTGCATCCTCCACCCTGAGCAGCTTCCCGGGACGTGCCTGCAAATATCACCAGTAAAGGTACGGAAAGAGACTCATTGTGTGTGTCTGCCTTATTGCTTGCACCCCCTGCACCGCCATATACCTCGAGGGATCAGTCTTACCTGTGGAAGACTTAACACCTTGCTGCCCAGTAACAACCCCTCAGAGGATTCACCCTGCAGCGCTGGTCACCCTGATCAGAAACCACAGGTGGCGTCACGAACAATTTCTAAATCCCCTGTAAATATCCCCCTTTGAATGAGCGCCCAGGGCACGGACCGAGCCGTGCTACCCGTGACCTCTCCCCCATTGAAGTGAACGGGCTCGGTGCCGAGTACCCCAAGCCCTGTACGTGCGACTCATCTTTGGCGTCACGAACAGGATAAGAAGTTCGCTATATGTGAGTCCCGTGTGCCTAAGTGGACTGTTTTTGTGCAAGTGACTGTGTTACTGTTGTTGTGATTTTTGGCGCCAATTGTCCGCCATTGCCCGCCAAAGTATAGCGCTACAGCGCAAAGAGAAGGGGCGTACCTTCAGAAAGCGCGCGGAGTCCCGGACACGACCCCAACGCTGACGCGGCGGCAGGTCCTGTGGAGAACTTCAGTGATCGCTATGACGTCAGAGCGCCGGCGACGCAGGTTCTTCCACATCGCTGTGCCTGGCAGAGTGCAGCCTGCAGGAGAAGGTAGGCCACACTTAACTAGGGGGGCACAGACATGTCGCAGCCACAAGCTGACAGCGCGGCCCATGGCGACCGCTCCGGTGACTTACCCGCCGTCGCTGCCGCGCAGGACGGAAACGCTGGCCCCTCACCAGGTCCGGTGGCCCCGATAGTACCGCTGACGCTCCCATACCTGCCTGGAGCAAAGTGGCTCCCTCAGTATAGCGGTAAGCCAGACACCCTGTCAGGGTTTAAGCGTAAAATATGCAGCATAATGGACATGTACCCTATGACAGAGAAACAAAGAGCTGCAGTGGTATTAGGACAATTGACTGGTGCTGCAGAGAGGGAAGTAGAGACTTGGACAGCTGCAGACCAGGAATCAGTGCTTTCAATTTTCTTAAAGCTACAGACTAGTGTTGAGCGATACGATACCGCAAGTATCGGGTATCGGCCGATATTAGCTCTATCGGACTTTCGATACTTAGTTCCGATATTTTCGTCTTATCGGATACCGGAATCGGATTTGTCACTGTCACTGTCAGTGTCCGTCGGTCGGGTCTGTCAGGAGTCAGCGGCACTTACCTGGCAGAAGATCTCCGGCGGTCACGGGCTGGACTGCTTGATGGCCGCCATCATCTTTCCCCGGCAGTCACATGCAGTTTCTCGCGATAACTGCAGTGACTGCTGGGTAGTGTTGAGCGATACTGCTCGATATCTAAAAATATCGGATCGGAATGGTATCGCCGATATCACTAAATATCGTCGATATCCGATTCCGATACCGGAAGTCCAATGTAAGTCTATGGGAACCAAATATCGACATTAAAAAAAACCATTCTTGCCTTGTTGGTTAATTGTACATGAAGGAAAACAACAAAGACTAATGTAGAATGTATTGGGGGAGGTTGAGGAGACAATAAAGGCATACATGTTTAACCCAATGCATTGGAATAGCATTAATATATATTTTTTTGGAAATACGTTTGGATTGACTAACAAATTGACAATGTTGTTAACCTTTTTTCTATTTTGGAAAATATGTATGTTTCACAACTTCCATGCTCTTCACCTTTTTAACTTTTGCCAGTGCCACACTTTCTCCTTCATAATCTTCAGCAGCATCATCTTTCTCATCAAATTATTCTTCATCTTCACCTTCTTAATCTTCTTCTTAAACTTCTTGCTATTCATGTTTTTGTTTACATTACTCATATTGTTATTATTAAACTAATTAATCTTCTTCATATTCAAATTCTTCATCTTCTTCCTCTTCATCTTCTTCATCATATTCTTATTTGTGACAGAGATTCCTGTACTTGTAATCTGTAAAAGTATGAATTGTTCATCCTTCCGTTCTTGCTGTCACAAAAGATTTAAATTACAACAGTATTTGTCCGTGTTCAGTTTAGCCTGCAGCAGCAGGCATTTTCCAGGGGCACCACGAGGAGGAACGGACTCACCCCCATACACTGCTTAGTCTTCTTCTGCTTAGAATTTAGAGCATATATTTTGCTCTTCATTTTGGTCTTATACTTCATGTTCTTCTGCTTTTTGATCTTCTGCTTATTGTTCTTCTGTCTTTGTTCTGTATCTTGTAGTTTGTCTTAACCTTCTTTGTCCTGTTGGTGATCTTCTTCTGGGTAATCTTTTATTTTTCTTTGTGATGGTGTTCAGGCTGGTTGGCTTCATGCTCGTCATCCTTGTTGTCGTCATCTTCTTCTGGGTGGTCTTTAAGGTTGTCTAATTTCCGAGAACCAGCTGACGTTACTGGAACCCTGACGGGTATCAGATGGAGCAAGAGACAATGGAAGTAACGAGGACCAGCTGACTGTGCTGGAACCCGGAGGGGCAGCAGAAGGAAAAGAGGCAATGTCACAACCGAGTACCAGCTGACGTTACTGTGACACGGTTACTAAGCAGGAGGTACCTGTGCTCCAAAGCACTACCAAGGACCAGCAGACGTTGGTGGAACTCGGATACGGAGATGGAGGCACCTAGGCCAAAGGCACTGGGGAGAACCAGTTGACGGTACTGGACCCCGGACGGGTAGCAGAAGGAAAAGAGGCAATGTCACAACCGAGTACCAGCTGACTTACTGTGACACGGTTACTAAGCAGGAGGTACCTGTGCTCCAAAGCACTACCAAGGACCAGCAGACGTTGGTGGAACTCGGATACGGAGATGGAGGCACCTAGGCCAAAGGCACTGGGGAGAACCAGTTGACGGTACTGGACCCCGGACGGGTAGCAGAAGGAAAAGAGGCAATGTCACAACCGAGTACCAGCTGACGTTACTGTGACACGGTTACTAAGCAGGAGGTACCTGTGCTCCAAAGCACTACCAAGGACCAGCAGACGTTGGTGGAACTCGGATACGGAGATGGAGGCACCTAGGCCAAAGGCACTGGGGAGAACCAGTTGACGGTACTGGACCCCGGACGGGTAGCAGAACGCACCCATGAAAATGTAAGTTGACAGGACGCAAGCCGTCCACAGTTACCGAATCACACAGTCCTACAGTGGGTGCTTGTCCTATTGTCACAATGGAAACAGCCTTTATTTACATATCCCACAGCACACATAGGAATCACCTAAACTGCAGGCACCATAGAGTCGGCTAACCCGAATGCAACACGACAGCACAACTTATTGGAGGATAATTGACGTTCACACTGCCAGGAAACAGCTGTCGTGCTGTAACCAGGCTGGCCAGGAGTCAGTACCCTGCCAATTTCTTACGAGCAACAAATGGCGGTGTTGTAGCCCAGGGAGTAGAGTTCAGGTGGTAGAAAGATGAACATAACAGGAGACATGGAAAACGTTGCCAAACAGTTATTTAATCTGAAAACGGACAGGCAAATTCAGGTGAGATCCATGCCTTGTTCATTTTCAGAAAAGTAAGCCGGTCTACATTCTCTGAGGATAGTCGCATGTGACGGTCTGTTACTACACCACCTGCAGCACTAAAGACGCGCTCAGATAATACACTGGCAGCAGGGCAAGCCAGCACCTCCAATGCATACTGGCTAAGCTCTGGCCATGTATCCAACTTAGAGACCCAAAATTTGAAAGGGGAAGAGGCATCTGGGAGTACACTTAGAGGGAAAGCCAAGTAGTCTGTCACCATCTTACGGAAACGTTTCTTCCTGGTGACTGGAGCCGTCTCGGATGGTGTAGACATTGCTGGCGCTGTCACAAAACTTCGCCACATTTGTAACATACAGCTCTTGCCCTGTGCAGAGGCGCTGCTTGTGCTCCCTCTTGTTGTAGAGGTGTCTACACTGCCTCGACGCACAGTGCTGCTTTGTAAAGCAGTAGCAGCAGCAGCAGCTCTCTCGGCTGGAATGTACAACAGTATGGATTGCACCAGTGTGTCTTGGTACTCCTGCATTTTACGGTCCCAGTTCACCGGTGTGATGAGGGTTTGTAAGTTGTCCCGGTAGCGAGGGTCTAGGAGGGTGTACACCCAATAATCTGACGTGGTGAGAATGTGGGCGAAGTGTGCGGTCGTTTCTCAGGCACTGAAGCATGAAATCAACCATGTGCTGCAGACTCCCAACTGGCCAACAAAGGCTGTCCTCTGGAAGAGGCGTCATCTCTGCCTCCTCTGCATCACCCCACCCTCGCTCTACATACTGACTAGAGCATTGTGTACCTCCCTCTGTAGGGATTTCTTCCTCCTCCATTGACTCCTCCTCCTCATCCTCCTCACAAAGTGAGCCCTGCCCAGCCCTTTGTGAGGAACCACGTTGCGATGACTGTCCTGAAGGTAATTGAATTTGTGACTCCTCATCCTCCACCTCTTCCAAAACCTCTTCCTTTAGTGCTTTCAGTGATTTCTGAAGCAGGCAGATAAGGGGGACAGTCATGCTGACTAGTGCATCATCTGCACTCGCCATCCGCGTTGAGACATCAAACGCACGCAAAACATCGCAGATGTCCTTCATAGAGGCCCACTCAGTAGTGGTGAAGTGTGAACGGCGCAAATTGCGAGTTGATTGCGCCTGTTGCAGCTGATACTCCATTACTGCTGGCTGCTGCTCACACAACCGCTCCAACATATGTAACGTGGAATTCCACCTGGTGGGTACTCACATATGATGCGATGTTCAGGAAGGCAAAATCTGACTTGCAGAGCTGCAATGCCGATCTGGCCATGCTGGAACGTCGCAAGTGAGCGCACTTAGGGCGAACCTTGTGCAGCAGTGCATCAAGATCCGGATAGTCCCTCAAAAAACTCTGCACGACCAAGTTGAGCACATGTGCCAGACATGGTATGTGAGTGAGGTTGCCAAGGCTCAGAGCTGCCACCAGATTTCGGCCATTGTCACACACTACCAAGCCTGGCTGGAGATTAGCTGACAAAAACCACACGTCGCTCTCCTGCTTGATGGCATTCCAGAGCTCCTGCGCTGTGTGGCTTCGATTCCCCATGGAAATTAATTTCAGGACGGCCTGTTGACGTTTGGCCACGGCTGTGCTCATATCGGTCGCAACAGGTAAGCGTTCACGGGTCCATGTGGAGGTTTACCGTGACGGCTCGTGCAGCGATGATTCTGAGGAACTGGAGTAGGAGGAGGAATCAATGTGTACAGACTGGATTCCTGCAACCCTTGGAGTTGGCAGAACACGTACAGCGCTACTGGCAAGATCTGTACCCGGCTCCACAACATTGACCCAATGGGCAGTGAGGGAAAGGTATCGTCCCTGGCCATGTGTACTGGTCCACGCATCGGTGGTCAGGTGGACCCTGCTACTGACGGCGTTTAGTAGCGCATGTTTAATGTTTCCCTCAACATGTTTTTGCAGAGCAGGGACGGCTTGCCTGCTGAAATAAAATCGGCTTGGCACATTATATTGTGGGACTGCCAATGCCATAAAGTTCCTGAAACTGTCAGTCTCCACCAGCCTGAATGACAGCATTTCAAGGGACAGGAGTTTTGCAATGCCAGCATTCAGAGCCTGTGCTTGTGGATGGTTTGCCGAGTATGGCCGTCTTTTATCCCATGCCTGTGGTACCGATGGCGGTTTTGTGGTCTGGGAGTGTGACGATGACTGTGAACTTGCTGCTGTGGGTGGAATAACAGTTTGTCTATGGACAACAGTGACCGAGGTTCTTCCATGGAGATCCTGTGAGGAAGCCGAACCAGGTGTGTGTGAGCTGGAGGTAGAGGCTCCAACACGACCTGAAGATGTAGGTGCTGCTGTAGGTTGGCCTACATCTCCAGTGTGTCTTTGTAACTCAGCTACGTGCTTTGTCCGTACATGTTTCCACATATTTGTGGTATTCAGGTTACTGATATTTTTACCTCTTTTAACTTTTTGCTTACATAGCTTGCATTGAACATAGCAAATATCATCTACAAGTCTGTCAAAAAAGGACCAGCAGTGCAAGTTATGGGAGCGCCAATTTTGACATTTCTAAGAGAACTGCTCCCAACAGGTGCCAAACTGGAGGCTACAGGCAAGCGAGTCTGCAGCCTACCTCTCCCTCCTCTTTGTACCGTTGGGACAATCTCTTCCTCAGAGCTGCTCCCACCACCTTCCTGTTGCTCACGCCATGTTGGGTCTCGGCTTCATCATCTCCACTACCCTCTTCCAACACCTGCTGCTGTTGGATGGTCTGGGCAGCACCATGCTCCACAAAACCTGGCACCTGAGTCTCATCATCATCATAAGATGCGTTCTGCGGTGTGCTGTCCATCGGCACTGGCTCACCCGCCTCTTCAGATTGAGAGAGACACAGCTGTTGCGCATCACTGCATACTCCCTCTTCTTCAAATTGCAGAATGCTGCTTGCCTGTGCCCGTGTTTGCGAGCCAACAGATTCTGAGAACAGAAGTAGAGACTCAGCTGGCTCCTGTACAGCACTCTCTGACTGCCTGGGCAATTTGACAGGCGGTGAACAGACAGATGGTTGCTCAACAGTGTTGTGTTCCTGAGAGGAGGTGGAAGGAATTGAAGTCGATGCATTGGCTGCCATCCAACCAACAACGGCTTCAATTTGTTCTTCCCGCAGCAGGGGGGCACGCCGAGCTCTTACCAAACTGCGCATAAAGGAACGCTCATGGGTAAAACTGGTGGATGCTGTGTCACTGAGGGCGGCAGCAGCCACAGAATCCCCACGTCCTCTCCCTGCTGAAACTCCACGGCCACGACCACGTGCCTTACTCCCTGCCTTCTTCATCTTGGTAGATTGATAAAGAAAGTCAGAAAAGTTATAAGTCCTAAGTGTGGTTATTACGCAGAGACTGAAGTGAACACTGAAACACAACTGTTCACAATCTGTGAAAGGCTACTCCTTTGTCTACTTCTATAGTGTTTGCAACCAATGTATTGGATACGGATGGAAGCGCGTCACACTAATAGATTATATTTATTTTAAATGGAATGGAGCAGAACCAATTGGAGAGAAATGAAAAGGATGAGGCACTGAGACACGCTCAGCAGAGTACAAGCAGCAGTGCTTGAACAAGTAACTGGAGCGTGATGTGCACTCAAAAAATAAAAAACACAGACTGAAGTGGACACTGAAACACAACTGTTCACAATCTGGGAAAGGCTACTCCTTTGTCTACTTCTATAGTGTTTGCAACCAATGTATTGGATACGGATGGAAGCGCGTCACACTAATAGATTATATTTATTTTAAATGGAATGGAGCAGAACCAATTCGAGAGAAATTAAAAGGATGAGGCACTGAGACACGCTCAGCAGAGTACAAGCAGCAGTGCTTGAACAAGTAACTGGAGCGTGATGTGCATTCAAAAAATAAAAAACACAGACTGAAGTGAACACTGAAACACAACTGTTCACAATATGGGAAAGGCTACTCCTTTGTCTACTTCTATAGTGTTTGCAACCAATGTATTGGATACGGATGGAAGCGCGTCACACTAATAGATTATATTTATTTTAAATGGAAAGGAGCAGAACCAATTGGAGAGAAATGAAAAGGATGAGGCACTGAGACATGCTCAGCAGAGTACAAGCAGCAGTGCTTGAACAAGTAACTGGAGCGTGATGTGCACTCAAAAAATAAAAAACACAGACTGAAGTGAACACTGAAACACAACTGTTCACAATCTGTGAAAGGCTACTCCTTTGTCTACTTCTATAGTGTTTGCAACCAATGTATTGGATACGGATGGAAGCGCGTCACACTAATAGTTAAATTGCATGGAGCAGCAAGAATTACACTGAAGAAAAAAAAAAGAGTCTGTGAGTGACACGTGCAGATGCCTACAGACAGCGATTGCATGCAGAGCAAACTGCAGCGTCACCTGCACTCACACACACCTTGCAGAGCTGTTAAAACAACACTGCAGGCAAAAGGAAGCTTTACACAGCGGTTGGTGCTAGCCTGCCTACAGCACAGTACACTAAATCGCAATCTCTAACTGTCCCTCAGAGTCAGCACAGCAGCGTTCTGTCCCTTACTGAATTCACAGCACAGTGACGCTAAAATGGCGGCGGCGCCTTTTATAGTGCATTCTGACATCATTTCAGCATCCAATCACAGCCATGCCATTAGTTAACATGACCGCAGCAGTACAGGATGTGCCCACACTTCTTAGGATTCCTCATTGGCTGACTAAAATCACATTGCCTCTCAAAGAATTATGGGAACTTCCGATTCCGGTATACGATATATGGAAAATATCGGAACTAAGTATCGAAAGGCCGAACAGCTAATATCGGCCGATACCCGATACTTGCGGTATCGTATCGCTCAACACTACTGCTGGGTAATCCCGGCCGTAAAGCAGTCAGTCCGATGACGTCACCGCCGGGGAAGCAGGTAATCAGCTGTGCTGCGTCGCGATGACAGGCTCTGCCTGTCATTGCGATGTAGCAGAGCTGGATCATCGTGGGACACTCGTTACTATGGACTGCGTCGGACAGGTGGTATACTGTTGTTTTGTTTTTTTTCTTTTTTTACAGGAGATCGATGGCGTCGCAGGAATGAGAGTATAATAAAATTAATGAAAACTGTGTTGTCTCTTTTATTTCATTAAAATACTTTTTTCTTGCTGTGTCTTTTTTTTTATACATTTAAAAACTTTGGGATTAATAATGGATCGGTGTCTTATTGACACCTCTCCATTATTAACCGGGCTTATTGTCACCGTGCAATCAACGGTGACATTAACCCCTTATTACCCCACTTGCCACCGCTACAGGGCAGTGGGAAGAGCCGGGTAAAGTGCCACAATTGGCACATCTTTTGATGCGCCAAATGTGGGGCTGCTGTAGCCTGGTATTATCAGGCTGTTGAGGGCCAAAATCCATGGGCCTTGACAGTCTTTTAATACCAGGCCGCAGCAGTCTGCATTTTACTTGGCTGGTTAACAAAAATAGGGGGACCCCTACGCTGTTTTTTTTTCGAGGGGATCCCCTATTTTTGTTAACCAGCCAAGATATGCAGACTGCTGTGGCCTGGTATTATCAGGCTGGCAAGGTCCATGGATATTGGATCCTTACCAGCCTGAAAAACCAGGCCTCAGCAGTCTGCTTCATCTGGCTGGTTAACAAAAATAGGGGGGACCCCACGCCAAATTTTTTTCGAGGGGATCCCCTATTTTTGTTAACCAGCCAAGATATGCAGACTGCTGTGGCCTGGTATTATCAGGCTGGCAAGCAGGGTCGGACTGAGGCACCGGGACACCGGAGAAACCTACGGTGGGCCCCAGCTCCTGCGTGGTGGGCCCTGATTTGAAAGGATAGGTCGCGGGGCAGAGGGGGCGGTGGCCCCGGGGCCCGCGCTCTGAGGGGGCCCACCCGGAGCTACGATACAGTTACATTCTGCGGCAGAGCAGGGAGAATCGCTCTCCCTGCTCTGCCGCCCGGAAGCTATGGGGCCTGAACAGGCGTTGGGGTGGCCCGGTGCCAGCAGTGGGCCCCCCACCCGTCATCGGAGGGTCAGCTGTATCGGCATCCAGCCGATAAAGCTGACCGCATGGAGAGAGAAGGAGCGAGCGCTCCTTCTCTCCCATAATCCCCCTCTCAGCGTATGACAGCGGGCGCAATAACATCACCTGCCGGCGCCCGCTGTCAGACGCTGAGAGGGAGAACAGTGAGCAGCACAGGAGCCGGGAGGTGAGTTTTTTTTTTTATTTTTTTTTAATGGGGGTGCAGTCGAGTCCTGGCTGGAGAAGTCGTCATGTCGGTGTGGGCCAGATGGAAAATACATGAAAAGTGAACAATTCCATTAGAAAGAACATCAGCGGTAAGTCATTATCTGTACCTGTGCTGTAATCTATTATATGTTCTGTAGGACTGGTATTATTTAACACAGACCATATGGCGGTAATATCAATATTGGTCTTTTTATATATAGATTATTTTGGCCAACAGCGCGGTCATTTGCTGAGGTTCTCTGATGATGGGCCCACTCAGAAGTTTTGCCCCCACTAAACCAAAACCCTAGCTACGCCTATGGCTCTCTCTCTAGTCTTTCTTTCTCGCTCTCTGTTTTTTCCTTCTCGCTCTCTGTTCTTTTTTCTCTCTGTTCTTTCTTTCTCTCTTTTCTTTCTTTCCTCTCTTTCTTTCTCTGTTTGTTCTTTCTCTCTCGCTGCTCTTTCTTTCTTTTCCTCAGTACCAGCCACTGTGCCCTCATTACCAGTCAGTGTGATCAGCAGTGCTAAATGGTTACGCTTGGGGCGAGGATATGGGTGTGATTAGCTGTGAAATGGGTGTTGTCGGGGCGTGGCCTAAAATTTTCAGCCGCGTGCGACACGCGCCGCAGCCTTTAATCCTCTTTCCTGTCTTCCAAATTTGGGAGGTATGCTGTATGACCTCCCTACAACTTCTGGCCATGCTCCTGATGAGCGCGACGGATGGTCTCGTGAGTAGGGTTGAGCATTCCGATACTGCAAATATCGGGTATCGGCCGATATTGGCTGTATCGGAATTCCGATTCCGAGTACCGATATTTTCGTCATATCGGATACCGGAATCAGGATGTCACTGTCACTGTCAGTGTCCGTCTGTCGGGTCTGTCAGGAGTCAGCGGAACTTACCTGGCAGAAGATCTCCGGCGGTCACGGGCTGGACTGCTTCATGGCCGCCATCCTCTTCTCCCCTGCGGTCACATGCAGTTTCTCGCAATAACTGCAGTGACTGCTGGGTAATCCCGGCCGTAAAGCAGTCAGTCCGATGACGTCACCGCCGGGGAAGCAGGTAATCAGCTGTGCTGCGTTGCAATGACAGGCTCTGCCTGTCATTGCGATGTAGCAGAGCTGGATCGTCGTGGGACTGTCGTTATGGACTGCGTCGGACAGGTGGTATACTGTTGGTTTGTTTTTTTTATTTTTTTACAGGAGATCGATGGCGTCGCAGGAATGAGAGAGTAATAAAAAAAATGAAAACTGTGTTGTCTCTTTTATTTCATTAAAAGACTTTTTTCTTGCTGTGTCTTTTTTTTACACATTTAAAAACTTTGGGATTAATAATGGATCGGTGTCTTATTGACGCCTCTCCATTATTAACCGGGCTTATTGTCACCGTGCAATCAACGGTGACAATAACCCCTTATTACCCCACTTGCCACCGCTACAGGGCAGTGGGAAGAGCCGGGTAAAGTGCCACAATTGGCACATCTTTTGATGCGCCAAATGTGGGGCTGCTGTAGCCTGGTATTATCAGGCTGTTGAGGGCCAAAATCCATGGGCCTTGACAGTCTTTTAATACCAGGCCGCAGCAGTCTGCATTTTACTTGGCTGGTTAACAAAAATAGGGGGACCCCTACGCCGTTTTTTTTTCGAGGGGATCCCCTATTTTTGTTAACCAGCCAAGCTAAGCAGACTGCTGTGGCCTGGTATTATCAGGCTTGCAAGGTCCATGGATATTGGATCCTTACCAGCCTGAAAAACCAGGCCTCAGCGGTCTGCTTCATCTGGCTGGTTAACAAAAATAGGGGGGACCCCACGCCAATTTTTTTCGAGGGGATCCCCTATTTTTGTTAATCAGCCAAGATACGCAGACTGCTGTGGCCTGGTATTATCAGGCTGGCAAGGTCCATGGATCTTGGCTCCTTAACAGCCTGAAAATCCAGGCCCCAGCGGTCTGCTTCATCTGGCTGGTTAACAAAAATAGGGGGGACCCACGCCATTTTTTTTTCGAAGGGAACCCCTATTTTTGTTAATCAGTTCCCTCTGACGTCACTGATGGTGTCCCTGGCTGACCTGAAGTGAAAGTGGAAAGCAATCAATTAAGCTTTCCACTTCCTCTCCTGTCAGCCAGGAGAGGAACTCATTCATTTGGGGGTTTACTGTGAGGCTGCAGCATTAGCTGCGGTCCCTGCAGTAAACATTAACCCTTTCTGAAGGATTACACCGTGGGACCTGACTGTGCATCGGATTGGTAAGAATAATTTTGCTTTATTATTTTATTTTTATTACAGGAAATGGTTTTAGCAGGTAAATAAAATATGGTCAAAAACTGTGTGACTATTTCATTAAATTTCTTTTTTATTAAAGTGTGTGTGTTTGATTTTTCTTTCATACAATAGGATTAATAATTGATAGTTGTCTGATTGACAGCTCTCAATTATTAACCTGGCTTAAAGTGACCTTTCAATTGCAAGGTCATTTTAACCCCTTAT
The DNA here is from genome assembly GCA_033576555.1 of Oophaga sylvatica. Lineage (NCBI taxonomy): Eukaryota > Metazoa > Chordata > Amphibia > Anura > Dendrobatidae > Oophaga > Oophaga sylvatica. The sequence continues at coordinate 306,035,780 of JARQOD010000002.1, read as the reverse complement.
TAACCCATTCGCCACCGCTACAGGGCAATGGGAATAGACGGGCAAAGTGCCAGAAAGGGCAAATCTAATTAGAGATTTGCCCTTTCTGGGGTGTCTGGGGGCAGATGTTAAGTAGCCGGGGGGGGCCAAAAAAAATGGTCCCTCTCTGGGCTATTATTATCTGCCCCCACTCACTGGCTTTGTCTGTCTGGTTGCGAAAATAGGGCGGGAGCCCACGCATTTTTTTTCAGCAATTTTACACCTCATATATATATACATGTCATTGAATTTGTGACACAATATATATATTTATATTTATAGTTCATACACTTCTACATAGTATAATAGCCGCTAATTCAATTGCCGGCTTTTGTGAAAATGCAGAACCCGACATGAAATGACACTTGGTGTACATAGGGTTAACCATGTCTTTTCATGTAGTTTGATATCTGATTTGCACAAACAATTACATGAGTGTAAGTGTGCAAAATTTCACACCTGTAGGGGTTAATTAAAGGTGTAAATTCGTAGCAAAAAAGTCCGTTTTTTTTACAACGAATTTACACCTTTAATTAACCCCTACAGGTGTGAAATTTTGCACACATAGACTGATGTAATTGTTTGTGCAAATCAGATAGCAAATGACATGAAAAGACATGGTTAACCCTATGTACACCAAGTGTCATTTCATGTCGGGTGCTTCTGTCTTTTCACAGAAGCCGACTTTACCCGGCAATTGAATCAGAGGATATTTTACTATGTAGAAGTGTATAAACTATACATATATGTATATATATATATATGTCACAATGACATGATTATATATATATATATGTATTCTATGTGTGTATATTTAGTGTTTACAAGGAAAGAAAGAGGTTTTTTTAGTTGCGATATTTTGTTCCCATAGACTTACATGGGACTTCCGGTATCGGTATCGGGTATCGCCGATATTTTAATGGTATCGGCGATACCATTCCGATTCCGATACTTTAGGATATCGGAAAGTATCGCTCAACTCTACTCGTGAGGGATCTCCTCCCACACCTGGACTAAAGCATCCACCAACTCCTGGACAGTCTGTGGTGCAACGTGGCATGGCCTAAAATTTGCTGCAGCAGGCACAGCGTGCCACAGCCTTTGTCCCTCTTTCCCTTCTTCAAAGGTTGGGAAGTATGATGGTGGGCCCCAAGAATAATTTTTCTCTGGTGGGCCCAAGGTACTCTAGTCCGACGCTGCTGGCAAGGTCCATGGATATTGGCTCCTTAACAGCCTTAAATACCATGCCTCAGCAGCAGGGGCGTACATATAAATCATGCGGCCCCATAGCAAAAGTCTGAATGTTCCCCACCCCTCCAAAAAAAAAACCCAGAGGCATTGTAAATGTAAAGTGCCAGCACAGTGAGGGAAGTTGAGTCGCACAGAGACAGGGGTTTTGGTGGTACTCGGCACCGATCACGTCGACTTCTATGGGGGATGTCACGAGTAGCACAGCTCGGTCCGTGACCTGGGCGATCACTGGAATGTGGGATATTTCCAGGGGATGATAGAAAGTTCGTGTAGTTTGTCGTGACGCCACCTGTAGTACCTGGTCAGGGTGTCCAGCGCTGCTGTGCAGGTCCTCTGGAAGGGATGGTGTAGTGCAGGTAGGTGAAAAGTCTTCTACAGGTAACACGCTATCCTTCCAGGGCAGATAGATGTGAGATAGAGCAATGGTGCAAAGTGATGTAGCAGAGTGGACTATGCGACGTAGTAAGAAAGCAGGAAACACTTCAAGTTAAACGTTGCATAATAAAATTTTTAATAATAACATTACAAAAGTGCAAATGGCTTATATTATGTGACATGTTTTGTTACTGTTCATACCCTTGATATGTGTTATACATGTGTGTTAATAAATACATATTCAACAAAAGTGCAAATAGCATTAGTGCCGAAGTTCGTGGAGACTTCTTAGGACTACAACCCCACCGGGGTAACTTCACAGTGTCCTTTACTTGTGCTTGTGGAGGACCCGCTCCAAACCTCCAACTGTGGTCTTGGGTGGGCTGCAAGACTTTCCTTGAGCAGACCTCACTTTCGGCCACACCAAACGGGTTTTTAGTTTCTGAGGTAGTTGAAAATAGTGCACAGTAAAGTTTTTTGTAAAACCAAGATGGAGCACCGAAGTGCCAACTATTTACAGAAAAGTTTGTGAGCCAGTACAGTTCATGGCTTCAAAGTTCAACATTTTCATTACAGTGAAACACATTACCCAACCTGGGTATATTAAGGCAACAATAAACTTGTTCTTCTGAACATTCACCCGTCCGGGTACATCAAACCATTACCCAACTTGGGTATATTAAGGCAACAATAAACTTCTTTTTATGAACATTCACCCGTCCGGGTACATCAATAATTTAACTATTTACATACAGAGACCCTGTCCGGGTTATTTAGACTTCTTTGGCTGGCCTCTTCCAGGTACCACCTGGTACTGTTCTGGAGCTTGCCAAACATCCGTGACAGGAGGGTCCACCCAGACCTGATGACGTCGTGTGGCCTGTACAGTGACGTCGTGACCCGCTATCTGGGTCTGTGTGGCCACCTCTTTCGTCTCCCTCCGGGTCTGGAACCCTATGTCCCGGACTGTACGAACCCCAGGGGGCCTAACAGGCGCCGGGTACGGGCCAGCTATCATTATCATGTCCATAGCTGGGGCTGCTGAGGAGACAACTGAGGGAGGCTGGGGAGATTTACGGCGTGGGGTGGGCACTTGTGCAGAGGCCTGGTTGGGGGAGGCTGAAGGCTCGTAGGGTCTGTCAGTTTCCTGACACTCTGGGGAGTAGGGGGTCGCACCTGGTAACATTTAGGGCGTACCATCCATTGTAACCCCAGTGTCGGGTGTAAGTCACCAAGTCTCCTGGCAACAGGTCCCTCCCCGGGTGTCCTTCTGGGAGGTGAGCCTCCACGTCCCGCCGGGTTACAAAAACTTCTAAATAAAGTCCAGGCTCCTGGATGAAGCCCCAACCACCTTTTAACTTAAAGTTCCGTACTGCACCCTTACGCCGCGGCTCCCTCACCGTACTTTTACCCTTTCTCATACGTGCCTTCTCTGCCAGGTCCTTCTCCAGGTGACGTTACCGAAGCTTTTGGGATTCTCGCTGCTCCCTTTGTCGCTCTGTTTCCCGCTCCCGACGTCTCCACTCTTCCTCCTGACGCCGGTTGTAATTCTCCTCCACCAGCAGCTCCATGTCTCCAACATCAAACGCCAGCTTACGATGTCCGGTTTGCGGCAGCTCTCCTGGCGCCCGCCAGTCCTGGCGGCGCTCACCTGTGGCGGAAGCAGCCGGCTCTGGAACAGATGACGGTCGGGGCTCTGGTACAGGCAGGTAGAGCTCTGGTGCCTGCGCGGCCTCCTCCATGAGGACGGGTGTCGCTTCTTCTGCCTCAGCGACGGGGGCAGACAGCGGGATCTGGGGTGCTGGTGCGGCGTTTTCAGCAGGAACGGGTGCCTCCACTGTGATACTGGCAACCGGTTCAGATTGCAAGGGCTGGGATGCCCGCACGGCCTCCTGTACTGGAACGGGTGCCTCCACTGAGATACTGGCAACCGGTTCAGATTGCAAGGGCTGGGATGCCCGCACGGCCTCCTCTACTGGAACGAGTGCCTCACCTTCCGGTACAGACACTTCAGGGGGTAAGAGGGATTGGCGCCGCTCCAATTGTAGTTTTAGGGCCCGCCAGCTCGCTTCCATCCTGGCGACCTCCTCCCGGTGCCGGGCCAGGTCTCTCAGGGTATCCTCCGCTTCTTCCAGCGTAGGAGGGTTTCCAGGCCGGGTGCCAAACGGTGGCTCCGTGGCGATCGGGTCGCTCCCGTTGGGGGAGAGCTCTGACTCCTCCATCCCTTCCCACTTCTGCTCACGTCCATTCGCCATCTCTGCCAAGTCACATGTGTCATTAGCATCAGGAGAGGCGACATCTTTTGTAGGGAGGCGGGACCTTCGCGTTCGTTTCCGCCCACTGAGGAGGATGAGGAGGCGGAACTCCAGAGCTGTGGGGCACGATCTTACATTGCAGTAGCATTTAGAGTGTGCGGACATTGTTTTCGCGCCACGGAGTGAGTGTACGCCCACGAGAGCACGCCCTTATTCTTCACCTGTGCCTCGTGGCGCAGATATGACGGAAAAATGGCAAATACAGTCTATGATGATTTTTGCAATTCTCAAGCAAAAAAACAGTTCAATTAAGGCACACAGGACTCGCTTATAGCGAGCTTCTGAATCCTGTTTGTGACGCCAAAGTTGAGTTGCACAGAGCCACAGGTTTTGGGGGTACTCGGCACCAAGCCCGTCGACTTCTATGGGGGATGTGACGGGTAGCACAGCTATGTCCGTGTACTGGTCGCTCACTGGAATGTGGGATATTTCCAGGGGATGATAGAATGTTTGTGTAGTTTGTCGTGACGCCACCTGTAGTACCTGGTCAGGGTGACCAGCGCTGCTGTGCAGGTCCTCTGGCAGGGATGGTGTAGTGCAGCTAGGTGATAAGTCTTGTACAGGTAAGACGGTATCCTTCCAGGGCAGATAGATGTGAGATAGAGCAATGGTGCAGAGTGATGTAGCAGAGTGGAGTATGCGACGTAGTAAGAAAGCAGGAAAGGAAACAATTCTTACTACAAAGACATGCAGCATAAGGCTGCCTCAACCCCTCCCATCCAACTAGCTACACCCTGTTCTAACCAGCCTGAGCTAGACCATCCCATTGGGTCCGCCTACACTCAGCTGGCATAGTGTACTGTTGAATGCAGTGGTTGGAGTCAATGGGGTGTTCCTCCTTACCTGAGAGTAAGTTGTCACACCGCTGGGTGCGATGCAACATCTCTGTGGCGACTGGACCCTCGGGTGCTTCTGTCTTTTCACAAATGCCGGCTTTACCCGGCAATTGAATCAGAGGCTATTTTACTATGTAGAAGTGAATAAACTATAAATATATGTATAATATATATGTCACAATGACATGTATATATAATATATATAATATATATGTATTCTAAGTGTGTATATTTTGTGTTTACAAGGAAAGAAAGTGTTTTTTTAGTTGCAATATTTTGTTCCCATAGACTTACATGGGACTTCCGGTATCGGAATCGGATATCTCCGATATTTAGTGATATCGGCGATGCCATTCCGATCCGATATTTTTAGATATCGAGCAGTATCGCTCAACACTACTACAGACTATTTTTGAGGACCGCACTGAAACAGATCTCCGGATGAGGTTTTACCAATGCTCCCAGAGACCAGATGACAGTATTAGGGACTACGCCTGCCGACTACAGGGGGCCCTGCGAGCTCTCAAACAGGTTAACCCTATAAGCGCCATTAATGAAAGCAAAATGTTGAAGGAACAATTTGTACGGGGACTGAGGTCCCAAGCTGAAAGCAGAACTGTGCACTGGTGGTCCTTGGATCATCCTGACGCTACCTTTGATGCCTTAAAAGATATGGCTATAAAAGGACTGCGACCCCTGGAGAAGCCTGAAGTGGCAACCCAGTATCACCCGGGTGAAGCCACTCTAAAGCCAGCAGCATCCACCTTTTTCCCACTGGTGGCGGAAGCCAAAACACAGGTGGCGCCCCCTACTGAGTTGGACTGTCTGCGCTCAGAAGTGCGCCAGCTGACTAAAAACCTGGCCGCTGTAATGACTGCCCTGCAACTGCGGAAGGAAGAAGGAAGAAAGATCCTGCTAGCTGACTGCCCAGAGGATGTCCCTTGGATGAACCGGAGGAAAAGAAGGACGTCGCCCCACCGGAGGAGGACAACGCCACCCCCAAGAGCGACCCCTGATCAGCACCATCCTCGCCGAGAGATCATCTGCTACCGTTGCAACAGAGAAGGTCATGTAGCCTGACAGTGTCATTTAAACGAGCAGATCCTGGGTCCGAGGGCCAACACCCAGGAATAGACTCATCAGGCCCCTCAGACTGGAACAGCAGGTTTGTGGGAGGAAGACCTTACCTGTCCATCATCCTGGACAGGATCGCAATCCCTGCCCTGCTGGACACTGGATCTCAGGTGACCATCATACCTGATGTCCTGTATAATAAGTTTTGGTCCATGGACAGCCTCCAGCCCCCGAGCCCTGACTTTGCTGTGTATGCCTCTAATGGTCTCCCTGTTGATATACTCGGAGCCAAAAACGTGGACGTAAAGGTGGGCAGAGTGGAGCTGAAGGACCAGGGACTCTTAGTAGTAAAGACTGTTAATGAGGAAAATGGCTTAAATGTGGTTTTAGGTACAAACATTATTAGTAACTGTCTGGGAGAAGTTGTGTTTTTGCTCCAACAGCTCGCTGAAGTTGCCAAGCCAAGGCAAAAGGGAGTGATCCGGGCCCTGATGTGCCAGCAGCAAGCGAAGCTGACAGATGGTGAAATTGGTAATGTACGGGTGACAGACCCGAACCCCATTGTGATACCCCCCAAAGAGTGAAATGCTTATATGGTGTAGAGCAGCAATAGGTCTGAGAGGACAGAACTACCAAGCAGTAGTAGAGCCCCATTGCTCAGAGCACAGACCTACACTCTTGACTGCTAGAGGGGTAGTAGAAGTACGAAATGGGAGGGTACCAGTACGTCTTCTCAACTGGGGAGAAGATGAAGTAAATTTACCACGTTATGCCACTGTTGCTAAATTACATACCGTAGATAACAACTCCATTCTCACGACCGAGTCCTTAGCCTCCCGCCAACCAGCGGAGGATAATGACCCAGCAACCCAGGTGGAGGATTGGTGTCAGCAGCTCCATGTCGGGACAGACACCACTCCCGCCCACCAGAAACAGGGAGTACTACGGGTGGTACAGGAGTACACACAGGTATTTAGCAAACACCCACTTGACTTTGGGACAATTAAGGGAGTACAACATCATATCCCTACAGGCAGCCATCCTCCTATCAAAGAGCGGTACAGGCCTATACATCCAGCACACTACCAGAAAGCTAAGGAAATGTTGCGTGACATGAAGGAAGCAGGGTAATAAGGGATAGTTGTAGTCCCTGGGCAGCACCTCTAGTCCTAGTTAAGAAAAAGGATGGAAGCATGAGAATGTGTGTAGATTACAGACAAGTAAATCGCATAACACATAAAGATGCATACCCTTTACCACGCATTGAGGAATCCTTAGCTGCCTTAAAAACTGCTAACTACTTTTCCACCCTCGACCTCACTAGTGGGTACTGGCAAGTAGCTGTGGCTGAGGAGGATCGGGAGAAGACGGCTTTCACCACCCCAATGGGACTCTGTGAGTTTGACAGGATGCCATTTGGACTCAGCAGTGCCCCGGGAACGTTCCAGAGAGTGATGGAGAGTTGCCTGGGACATCTCAACTTTGAAACCGTGTTGCTGTACCTGGACGACATAATTGTGTACTCCAAGACATATGAGGATCATCTGAAGCACCTGGCAGAGGTATTCGAGTCACTGTCCAAGTATGGGATGAAACTGAAGCCTTCAAAGTGCCATCTGCTCAAACAAAAGGTACAGTACTTGGGACATATTGTCAGCTCAGAAGGAGTAGCGCCGGACCCCGAGAAGGTCACTGCCATCCAGAAATGGCCAGAACCAAGGAATCTCAAGGAGGTGCGCCAGTTCCTGGACTGACGGTTACCGGAGGTTTGTAAAGGACTACACCAAGAAAGCAGCGCCTCTGCAGGACCTTCTGGTAGGACAGCCCCTCAAGAGCAGAAATCCTCCATTCCACTGGGGTAAAGAACAAGCTGAGGCGTTCAAGGAGATGAAGGAGATCCTGACAGGCGATGAGATCTTAGCCTACCCTGACTATAGCCAGCCGTTCCTGCTGTACACTGATGCCAGCAATGAAGGATTGGGAGCTGTCCTCAGTCAGAAGCAAAATGGCCTGGAGAAAGTCATCGCATATGCAAGCAGTAAGCTCCGGCTGACCGAGAGAAACCCAGAGAACTATAGCAGCTTCAAGTTGGAGTTCCTGGCGCTGGTCTGGGCCATTACAGAAAGATTCAAGCATTACCTAGCCTCCAACAAGTTCACTGCTTACACAGACAATAACCCCTTGACACATCTTGAAACAGCTAAGCTGGGAGCCATGGAGCAACGTTGGATGGCTCGGCTGTCGAACTATCAATTTACCATCAAGTACAGGGCGGGCCGTAAGAACACCAACGCTGACGCCTTGTCCAGAATGCCGCATGAGTCCTACACGGAAGAGGAACTGGATGACCTAGAAGAGATTGAGCTACCTGCATTCCACCGAAATGAGATGATCCACGAGCAACGAGCCTACAGGAAGCAGTGTGGTAAGACGTTAAACCCTTTACCTCACCACAGCTGGAAGGAGACTCAGAACAGTGACCCAGTTGTCAGTCGTATCAAGGAGCTGATAACTCAGGAAGGTTCCTCCTTGGAGAAGGATGCGTCTCAACAAGCAAAGCAGCTGTGGAATGAGAGAAGCCGGCTGTTTATCTACCGAGAGAAGCTGTGCCGAAGGTACGTCAACCCCAGAACCATGAGATGTTATGGCAGATAGTAGTTCCAAGAACGGACATCCAGATGGTGTTGGAAGCTTACCACGATCGAGCGGGGCACTTTGGCTGGAAGAAGCTGGAAACCCTACTGAAGTGTCGTTTCTACAGGGTGGGAATGCGAAGTTCCATCGAGAAATGGTGTAAAAACTGTGCGTCCTGTAGCCTCCGAAGAAAAGACTACAGTAGCCAGAAAGCACCCCTGCAAACCATCAAGACAACTCGTCCCTTGGAGATCGTGGCCTTGGACCATGTCAAGTTGTCACCCAGCCGGTCAGGATACTCGTATGCCCTGACGATGGTGGATCACTACTCCAGGTTCCTGGTGGTCGCCCCTGTCAAAGATCTGACAGCTGAAAAAGCAGCAAAGACGTTTCAGGCGTATTTCTGCAGACCCCATGGATATCCAGAGCAAGTGTTAACTGATCAAGGTCCTGCCTTTGAAGCCGAATTGTTTAAAGAGTTCTGTCACTTGTACGGGTGTAAGAAGATAAGAACCACACCGTACCACCCCCAAACCAATGGTCTCTGTGAGAAGATGAATCACATAGTCATTGATCTGCTGAAGACGGTACCACTTGAGGAGAGGAATAGGTGGCCAGACCTACTACCTGACCTGGTAGATCTGTACAATCACATACCGGTGAGTTCCACCAACTGCACTCCAGCCTACCTTATGCGAGCAAGACCAGGAAAGCTGCCCATGGATTTGGAACTTGGTGTTGTAGAACCAGAAGCTGATGTTACTACTGAAGATTGGGACACGAACCGACAGGAACAGTACAGGAGAGTACAAGCCTGCGTGGAAGATAGTCTCAATAAAGCTAGGGAAAAGCAAGAGGAGAACTACAACAAAGGTGCGCCAGCTAAACCTTTTATGCCTGGAGAAATTGTGCTAAAAAGAAAAAGGAGAATGCACAAATTGGATGATCAGTGGGAAAAAGAGCCATATGTCGTGCAAAATTCCAAGTTTGACAACAGGAAAACCTGTACCATTAGCAAAGATGGAGGAAAGACGACCACCACTGTATCCAGAGACCACCTAAAACTGTGTCCAGACATGTTAAAACTCCCCGAGGAAGAACTTGTTATGGAAAAAGAGAAACCAGGTGAAGTCATACACACGGACTTAGGAGATTTTCCTGCAGATTGGCCTTGTATCGGGGATGCTGTGATTATTCCAGTACTAGTGTTGAGCGATACTTTCCGATATCCAAAAGTATCGGAATGGTATCGCCGATACCCAAAAAATATCGGCGATACCCGATACCGATACCGGAAATCCAATGTAAGTCTATGGGAACAAAATATCGGAATTAAAAAAACCCCATTCTTGCCTTGTTGGTTAATTGTACATGAAGGAAAACAACAAAGAGTAATGTAGAATGTATTGGGGAAGGTTGAGGAGACATTAAAGGCATAGATGTTTAACCCAATCAAATGGAATAGCATAAATATTTTTTTTTTTAAAGATGTTCGGATTGACGAAGAAATTGACAATGTTGTTAACGTTTTTTCTATTTTGGCAAATATGTATATTTCACAACTTCCATGCTCTTCACCTTTTTAACTTTTGACACACTTTCTCCTTCATAATCTTCAGCAGCATCATCTTTTTCATCAAATTATTATTCATCTTCACCTTCTTTCTCTTCTTCTTAAACTTCTTGCTATTCATCTTTTTGTTAACATTACTCATATTCTTCTTATTAAACTATTATTCTTATTCATATTCTACTTCATCTTCTTCATCATATTCTTATTTTGGACAGAGATTCCTGTTCTTGTAATCTGTCAAAGTATGAATTTTTCATCCTTCCGTTCTTGCTGTCACAAAAGATTTTAATTACAACAGTATTTGTCCGTGTTCAGTTTAGCCTGCAGCAGCAGGCATTTTCCAGGGGCACCACGAGGAGGAACGGACTCACCCCCATACACTGCTTAGTCTTCTTCTGCTTATAATTTAGAGCATATATTTTGCTCTTCATTTTGGTCTTATACTTCATGTTCTTCTGCTTTTTGATCTTCTGCTTATTGTTCTTAAGTCTCTTGTTCTGTATCTTGTAGTTTGTCTTAACCTTTTACTCCTGTTTGGTAATCTTTTATTTCTTCTTTGTGATGGTGTTTAGGCTGGTTGGCTTGATGCTCGTCGTCCTTGTGGTGGTCATCTTCTTCGGGGTGGTCATCAGGGTCGTCATCTTCATTGTTGGAGATCCAGAGTGATTTCCCAAAAAAACATTGAAAAAATCTTCAATTTGTAAATGTAGCACAAGGTACAAGAGCCAATGCAAGTAACGAGGACCAGCTGACTGTGCTGGAACCCGGAGGGGCAGCAGAAGGAAAAGAGCCAATGGCACAACCGAGGACCAGCTGACGTTACTGGGACACGGTTACTAAGCAGGAGGTACCTGTGCTCCAAAGCACTACCAAGGACCAGCAGACATTGCTGGAACTCGGATACCGAGATGGAGGCACCTAGGCCAAAGGCACTGCGGAGAACCAGCTGACGGTACTGGAACCCGGACGGGTAGCAGAAGGTACAAGAGCCAATGCAAGTGATGAGGACCAGCTGACTGTGCTGGAACCCGGAGGGGCAGCAGAAGGAAAAGAGCCAATGGCACAACCGAGGACCAGCTGACGTTACTGGGACACGGTTACTAAGCAGGAGGTACCTGTGCTCCAAAGCACTACCAAGGACCAGCAGACATTGCTGGAACTCGGATACCGAGATGGAGGCACCTAGGCCAAAGGCACTGCGGAGAACCAGCTGACGGTACTGGAACCCGGACGGGTAGCAGAAGGTACAAGAGCCAATGCAAGTGACGAGGACCAGCTGACTGTGCTGGAACCCGGAGGGGCAGCAGAAGGAAAAGAGCCAATGGCACAACCGGGACCAGCTGACGTTACTGGACACGGTTACCAAGCAGGAGGACCTGTGCTCCAAAGCACTAAGGACCAGCAGACGTTGCTGGAACTCGATACCGAGATGGAGGCACCTAGGCCAAAGGCACTGCGGAGGTCCAGCTGACGGTACTGGAACCCGGACGGGTAGCAGAAGGACCATGGAAATTTAAGTTGACAGGCCGCGAGCCGGCCGCAGTTACCGAATCCCACAGTACTACAGTGGGTGATTGTCCTATTGTCATAACGGAAACAGCCTTTATTTGCATATCCCGCAGCACACATACGAAGCACCTAAACTCCAGGCACCATTTGAGTCGGCTAACCGACTGCAACACGACAGGACAACTTATTGGAGGCTAAGTGACGTTTACACTGACAGTAACAGATGGCGTGCTGTAACCAGTCTGGGCAGGAGTGAGTACCGTGCCAATGACACTTCCGAGCAACAACTGTCGGTGTTGGAGCCCAGGGATGAGAAGAGAACAGGGTGGAGGCAGCAGGACTTTTTGCCGTTCACACAGCAGGGGAACAGCTGACATTACTGAACCCCAATAACACAGGAGCAAGTGTTCACTGTGCTAACAGCACTTCCGAGCAACAACTGGCGGTGTTGTAGCCCAGGCATGAGAAGACAACAGGGTGGAGGCAGCAGGACTGTTTGCCGTACACACAGCAGGGGAACAGCTGACATTACTAAATCCCAGTAACACAGGAGCAAGTGTTGACTGTGCTAACAGCACTTCCGAGCAACAACTGGCGGTGTTGTAGCCCAGCATGAGAAGACAACAGGGTGGAGGCAGCAGGACTGTTTGCCGTACACACAGCAGGGGAACAGCTGACATTACTAAACCCCAGTAACACAGGAGCAAGTGTTGACTGTGCTAACAGCACTTCCGAGCAACAACTGGCGGTGTTGTAGCCCAGGCATGAGAAGACAACAGGGTGGAGGCAGCAGGACTGTTTGCCGTACACACAGCAGGGGAACAGCTGACATTACTGAACCCCAATAACACAGGAGCAAGTGTTCACTGTGCTAACAGCACTTCCGAGCAACAACTGGCGGTGTTGTAGCCCAGGCATGAGAAGACAACAGGGTGGAGGCAGCAGGACTGTTTGCCGTACACACAGCAGGGGAACAGCTGACATTACTGAACCCCAATAACACAGGAGCAAGTGTTAACTGTGCTAACAGCACTTCCGAGCAACAACTGGCGGTGTTGTAGCCCAGGCATGAGAAGAGAACAGGGTGGAGGCAGAAGGACTTTTTGCCGTTCACACAGCAGGGGACCAGCTGACATTACTGAACCCCAATAACACAGGAGCAAGTGTTCTCTGTGCTAACAGCACTTCCGAGCAACAACTGGCGGTGTTGTAGCCCCGGCATGAGAAGACAACAGGGTGGAGGCAGCAGGACTGTTTGCCGTACACACATGTCATGTGTGCATTGCCACGAAGATCGTCGCGGTTGCACATTTTGACTTCTCACAGCTGAGCTGCTGTTTCTTTGTGTTTGGCAGCTAGGGAGTTAATTCTGTCTGTGCTCGGTGCTGGGACTGGGTGCAGTTTCTCCCGGCTGCAATTGATTATTTGTTGATTGGTTTCCTTTAAATTCCTGGTTGTCTGCTTGGGGAGTTGCCAGTGAAACCTTCATGCAGACCACAGATAGGAATGAATCTGTATAGACTTTAGTTGTGAGCTCCTTAGTTGTTCTAAGCTCAACTTGGTTAGAGTTTATTTCCCAGACCATTTATGTTCCTTTGGTGTTTGAGTGTGTATGCAAGCGAGTGTTATCCTGTCTGTCTTATATGTCTAATCTGTGTATTTAGCTGAGATCAGCCCATATCCCTTTGGTGGTAGTCAGGATCCCTTCTTAGGACTGATTACAGGGTTCAGGGTCTGATAGGAGACAGGGTTAGGTTGGAGACTTGGACCTCTGAACCATTATCAGTACCTCCAAGGTGAGGGATTAGTTAGGACCCCAGTTTAGGGTCAGGTTAGATCCCGGTCCACCTCTTTCCTGTTTCAGCTCATCAAGTCCTCAAGATTAACCCTGAGTTCAGCAGATATCGTGTCAGGTAAATCTATTCTATACTTACATGCTGATGTTGCTATACTAGTTGTTGTATAGAGTGTTGTTCCTGTATTAATAGTTTACTGACATTGTATACATATCATTAGACAGCGTGACATTTTCACTGCCCATAAAAATTATCTCCAGTTACCATGGATCCAGTAGCCCAGCTGGCTCTGCAGTTGCAGGGATTATCCATGGAGCTGACGGACATTAAGTCCAAAGTTTTGTCTCCCCTGGAGCAAACCAGAGTTGAACCTAAAGTAGCTCTCCCGGACAGGTTCACTGGTGGGCGAGACAAATTTTTCACCTTCCGGGAGGCATGTAAATTGTATTTTCGGCTTCGGCCTCGATCATCAGGGAGTGAGGAGCAGAGAGTGGGAATTGTTATCTCACTTCTGCAAGGGGACCCTCAATCCTGGGCATTTTCCCTTCCTCCGGGATCCCCGGCTCTACTGTCTGTAGATCAATTTTTTACTGCCCTGGGATTGGTATATGATGACCCAGATCGGGTCTCTCTTGCTGAGACAAAATTACGTAAGATACAGCAGGGAGATCATCCGGCAGAGGAATTTGCTTCTGAGTTTCGTAGATGGGCCACAGATACTCAGTGGAATGACCCAGCTCTTAGGAGCCAGTTTTGTCATGGGCTTTCTGATAAATTAAAAGACGTTTTGGCTCAGTATGAGTCTCTCCTTCTCTGGAGGCTGCTATGGCCTTAGCTATCCGTACTGATAGACGGCTTCGGGGGAGGGGTGAGGTAACCCCACTCCCTGTTGTTTCTCCACCTACCACTAAAGTCCCTTATGTTGAGGTTCCCCTTGTCTGTTCGGATGAGCCTATGCAGTTGGGAGGGACATCATTTCGTAGGAGGGGATTGGCGGTACGCCGCAGGACTAGAAGATGTTTTTTCTGCGGGAAAGAGGGACATTTTGTTGGAGAATGTCCATCCCGTGCCTTGTTGAGCCAAAAGTCGCCGGAAAACTGTTAATCCCAGGTTGTGTGGTGGACGACAACCTGGGAGTATGTATTTCATCCGCCAGTTCTTCTCAGTTCCTTGTACCAGTGGAGGTGGTAGTTGGTACGAGAGTGGAGAGATTGTCTGTTCTTCTTGATAGTGTTCGGCTAATCTGGTTGACGCTCAGTTTGCTCAGGCTCAAGGTATGCATCTGAGTGTATTGGTCAAACCGATCCCTATATTCTCCATTGACGCCAGGCCTCTCGGCCAAGGTAGCTTTGTTCATGAGGTTCATAACATTGACCTTCGGGTAGGGGCAATACATAGGGAACAATTATCTTGTTATGTGTTGGAGGGTCTACCTACTCCCATTGTGTTGGGACTTCCTTGGTTGGTTAAACATAACCCTGTGATTAATTGGCAGTCCAGAGAAATAAGCCAATGGGGTGAGTTTTGCAAAAGCAACTGCATGAACACAGTCATCAGTGCGGTCGTGCCTAGTACATTGCCTCCTTTTTTGGAGGATTTTGGGGATGTTTTCTCTGAGGAGGGGTGTCAGGAGTTGCCTCCTCATCGCGTGTATGACTGCTCTATTAATCTCCTTCCTGATGATAAGTTGCCTAAAGCTAGGTTGTATAATCTTTCTGGTCCTGAGAGGCAGGCTATGAAAGATTATATTTCTGAAAGTCTGGCCAAAGGGCATATTAGACCTTCATCTTCCCCAGTAGCCGCGGGGTTCTTCTTTGTGAAGAAGAAAGATGGAGGCCTACGCCCTTGCTTGGATTTCCGCGAACTTAATCGGATTACTGTTCGAGATCCGTATCCACTCCCTCTTATTCCTGATCTCTTCAATCAAATTGTTGGCGCCAAATGGTTTTCTAAATTGGATCTCAGGGGGGCGTATAATCTGATTAGGATAAAAGAGGGGGATGAGTGGAAAACGGCGTTTAACACGCCGGAGGGACATTATGAGAACCTAGTCATGCCTTTTGGTCTGACTACTGCACCAGCAGTATTCCAACATTTTGTTAATGACATTTTTCATCACCTTGTGGGGCTGTTTGTGGTTGTATATTTGGACGACATTTTAATTTACTCGCCAGATCTTGTGTCTCATCAGGAGCATGTGAGACAGGTGTTGCAGATCTTGCGAGACAATAAACTATACGCCAAACTGGAGAAGTGTGTATTTGCCGTACAGGAACTTCAGTTTTTGGGTTTTTTGGTGTCAGCCTCCGGTTTCCGTATGGACCCTGAAAAGGTGAGAGCAGTGCTTGAATGGGATCAGCCAGGATTCTTAAGGCTCTGCAGCGTTTTTTGGGGTTTGCTAACTACTACCGGAAATTTATTTGTAATTTCTCATCTGTCGTCAAACCTCTCACTGACATGACAAGAAAAGGGACGGATTTTTCTAAATGGTCGGACAAAGCTTGCCAAGCCTTTTCCTCTTTGAAGAAATGTTTTGCTTCGGCACCCGTTCTCATCCAACCAGATGCATCTCAGCCGTTCATTGTGGAGGTGGATGCGTCTGACGTAGGGGTGGGTGCTATATTGTCCCAGGGTCCGTCCCCTGGTAAATGGCATCCGTGCGCTTTCTTTTCTAAGAAATTGTCGTCCGCCGAAAGGAATTATGATATCGGCAATAGGGAACTTTTGGCCATTAAGTTAGCTTTTGAAGAATGGCGTCACTTTTTGGAGGGGGCAGTCCACCCGGTTACCGTTATTACTGATCACAAGAACCTGTTGTATTTGGAATCCGCTAAGCGTCTGAATTCCAGACAAGCTCGATGGTCGTTGTTTTTTACCAGGTTTAATTTTGTCGTCACTTATCGCCCGGGGTCTAAGAATGTAAAGGCTGATGCCTTGTCTCGCAGTTTCCTAGGGGCCGGGAAAACGGATGACCCGAGTCCTATCCTTCAGGAGGGGGTGGTAGTGTCGGCTGTATTTTCTGAGCTTGATGAGGAGGTGTTAGAGGTTCAGGGGGACGCCCCTGCAGGACCTCCAGGGAGACTGTTTGTCCCAAATCTGTTGAGACAAAAGGTTATTGAGGCACATCATAATTCTGCTCTAGCAGGACATCCAGGGAGTAAGGCTACTTTAGATCTCCTTTCTCGCCGGTTTTGGTGGCCTAATGCTAATAAAGATGTTATAACTTTTGTCGCTCATGTGGGGTGTGTGCTCGCTCTAAAACCCCTCATACCCATCCGTCTGGGACCCTTTTACCCTTGAAACTTCCGGAGCGTCCATGGACTCATTTATCTATGGACTTCATTACGGACCTTCCTCCGTCGTCAGGGAATACTGTCATACTGGTGGTTGTTGACAGGTTCAGTAAGATGGCACATTTCGTTGCTCTTCCTGCACTCCCTAATGCTAAAACTCTGGCGCAGGTGTTCATTAGGGAGATCGTTAGACTTCATGGGTTGCCTTCTGATGTGGTGTCAGATAGGGGGTCTCAGTTTGTGTCCAAATTTTGGAGGGCATTTTGTTTACGTCGGGGGATGCAATTGTCATTTTCCTCGGCTTTTCATCCGCAGACCAATGGTCAGACAGAGCGTCTGAATCAGAGCTTAGAGACATATCTCCGGTGTTTTGTCTCAGAGAACCAAGAGGACTGGTCTTCTTTCTTGCCTCTGGCAGAGTTCGCTCTTAACAACAGGCGGAGCGAGTCCACTGGTAATTCCCCGTTTTTTGGGGCATATGGTTTCCATCCCCAGTTTTGTACTTTCAATGGGGGGGGCCCTTCTGGGGTTCCTGAGGAGGAGCGTTTCTCGTCGTCACTTGCTTCTGTGTGGAGAGGTGTATTGAATAATCTGAGTGCGATGGGGAACCGTTACAAACGTATGGCTGATAGGAGGAGAGTTTCTGGTCCAGATCTGAATGTGAACGATCTGGTATGGTTGTCTACCAGGAATATAAAACTTAAAGTGCCCTCCTGGAAACTGGGTCCCAGATTCATCGGGCCGTACAGGATCAGTTCCATAATTAATCCTGTGGCATTTCGTCTGGACCTCCCTCCTACGTTTAAAATTAATAATGTGTTCCACAAGTCATTACTTAAAAGGTATGTGGCACCAGTCATACCGTCACCTCTACCTCCTCCTCCTGTGTTGGTCAATGGTAACTTGGAATTTCAAGTATCAAAGATCATTGACTCACGTCTGAATCGCCGGTCCCTTCAGTACTTGGTGCATTGGAAGGGGTATGGTCCAGAGGAGAGGACGTGGGTCCCTGCGTCTGATGTTAACGCAGATCGTTTGGTTCGGACCTTCCACAGAACTCACCCGGGCAGGCCTGGCCCTGAGGGTCCGGAGGCCCCTCGTAGAAGGGGGGGTACTGTCATGTGTGCATTGCCACGAAGATCGTCGCGGTTGCACATTTTGACTTCTCACAGCTGAGCTGCTGTTTCTTTGTGTTTGGCAGCTAGGGAGTTAATTCTGTCTGTGCTCGGTGCTGGGACTGGGTGCAGTTTCTCCCGGCTGCAATTGATTATTTGTTGATTGGTTTCCTTTAAATTCCTGGTTGTCTGCTTGGGGAGTTGCCAGTGAAACCTTCATGCAGACCACAGATAGGAATGAATCTGTATAGACTTTAGTTGTGAGCTCCTTAGTTGTTCTAAGCTCAACTTGGTTAGAGTTTATTTCCCAGACCATTTATGTTCCTTTGGTGTTTGAGTGTGTATGCAAGCGAGTGTTATCCTGTCTGTCTTATATGTCTAATCTGTGTATTTAGCTGAGATCAGCCCATATCCCTTTGGTGGTAGTCAGGATACTTCTTAGGACTGATTACAGGGTTCAGGGTCTGATAGGAGACAGGGTTAGGTTGGAGACTTGGACCTCTGAACCATTATCAGTACCTCCAAGGTGAGGGATTAGTTAGGACCCCAGTTTAGGGTCAGGTTAGATCCCGGTCCACCTCTTTCCTGTTTCAGCTCATCAAGTCCTCAAGATTAACCCTGAGTTCAGCAGATATCGTGTCAGGTAAATCTATTCTATACTTACATGCTGATGTTGCTATACTAGTTGTTGTATAGAGTGTTGTTCCTGTATTAATAGTTTACTGACATTGTATACATATCATTAGACAGCGTGACAACACAGCAGGGGAACAGCTGACATTACTGAACCCCAGTAACACAGGAGCAAGTGTTGACTGTGCTAACAGCACTTCCGAGCAACAACTGGCGGTGTTGTAGCCCAGGCATGAGAAGACAACAGGGTGGAGGCAGCAGGACTGTTTGCCGTACACACAGCAGGGGAACAGCTGACATTACTGAACCCCAGTAACACAGGAGCAAGTGTTCACTGTGCTAACAGCACTTCCGAGCAACAACTGGCGGTGTTGTAGCCCAGGCATGAGAAGAGAACAGGGTGGAGGCAGCAGGACTTTTTGCCGTTCACACAGCAGGGGAACAGCTGACATTACTGAACCCCAATAACACAGGAGCAAGTGTTCACTGTGCTAACAGCACTTCCGAGCAACTACTGGCGGTGTTGTAGCCCAGGCATGAGAAGACAACAGGGTGGAGGCAGCAGGACTGTTTGCCGTACACACAGCAGGGGAACAGCTGACATTACTGAACCCCAATAACACAGGATCAAGTGTTCACTGTGCTAACAGCACTTCCGAGCAACAACTGGCGGTGTTGTAGCCCAGGCATGAGAAGACAACAGGGTGGAGGCAGCAGGACTGTTTGCCGTACACACAGCAGGGGAACAGCTGACATTACTGAACCCCAATAACACAGGAGCAAGTGTTCACTGTGCTAACAGCACTTCCGAGCAACAACTGGCGGTGTTGTAGCCCAGGCATGAGAAGACAACAGGGTGGAGGCAGCAGGACTGTTTGCCGTACACACAGCAGGGGAACAGCTGACATTACTGAAACCCAATAACACAGGAGCAAGTGTTCACTGTGCTAACAGCACTTCCGAGCAACAACTGGCGGTGTTGTAGCCCAGGCATGAGAAGAGAACAGGGTGGAGGCAGCAGGACTTTTTGCCGTTCACACAGCAGGGGAACAGCTGACATTACTGAACCCCAATAACACAGGAGCAAGTGTTCACTGTGCTAACAGCACTTCCGAGCAACAACTGGCGGTGTTGTAGCCCAGGCATGAGAAGAACAGGGTGGAGGCAGCAGGACTTTTTGCCGTTCACACAGCAGGGGAACAGCTGACATTACTGAACTCCAATAACACAGGAGCAAGTGTTCACTGTGCTAACAGCACTTCCGAGCAGCAACTGGCGGTGTTGTAGCCCAGGCATGAGAAGACAACAGGGTGGAGGCAGCAGGACTGTTTGCCGTACACACAGCAGGGGAACAGCTGACATTACTGAACCCCAATAACACAGGAGCAAGTGTTCACTGTGCTAACAGCACTTCCGAGCAACAACTGGCGGTGTTGTAGCCCAGGCATGAGAAGACAACAGGGTGGAGGCAGCAGGACTGTTTGCCGTACACACAGCAGGGGAACAGCTGACATTACTGAACCCCAGTAACACAGGAGCAAGTGTTGACTGTGCTAACAGCACTTCCGAGCAACAACTGGCGGTGTTGTAGCCCAGGCATGAGAAGACAACAGGGTGGAGGCAGCAGGACTGTTTGCCGTACACACAGCAGGGGAACAGCTGACATTACTGAACCCCAGTAACACAGGAGCAAGTGTTCACTGTGCTAACAGCACTTCCGAGCAACAACTGGCGGTGTTGTAGCCCAGGCATGAGAAGACAACAGGGTGGAGGCAGCAGGACTGTTTGCCGTACACACAGCAGGGGAACAGCTGACATTACTGAACCCCAATAACACAGGAGCAAGTGTTCACTGTGCTAACAGCACTTCCGAGCAACAACTGGCGGTGTTGTAGCCCAGGCATGAGAAGACAACAGGGTGGAGGCAGCAGGACTGTTTGCCGTACACACAGCAGGGGAACAGCTGACATTACTGAACCCCAATAACACAGGAGCAAGTGTTCACTGTGCTAACAGCACTTCCGAGCAACAACTGGCGGTGTTGTAGCCCAGGCATGAGAAGAGAACAGGGTGGAGGCAGCAGGACTTTTTGCCGTTCACACAGCAGGGGAACAGCTGACATTACTGAACCCCAATAACACAGGAGCAAGTGTTCACTGTGCTAACAGCACTTCCAAGCAACAACTGGCGGTGTTGTAGCCCAGGCATGAGAAGAAACAGGGTGGAGGCAGCAGGACTTTTTGCCGTTCACACAGCAGGGGAACAGCTGACATTACTGAACCCCATAACACAGGAGCAAGTGTTCACTGTGCTAACAGCACTTCCGAGCAACAACTGGCGGTGTTGTAGCCCAGGCATGAGAAGACAACAGGGTGGAGGCAGCAGGACTGTTTGCCGTAAACACAGCAGGGGAACAGCTGACAATACTGAACCCCAATAACACAGGAGCAAGTGTTCACTGTGCTAACAGCACTTCCGAGCAACAACTGGCGGTGTTGTAGCCCAGGCATGAGAAGACAACAGGGTGGAGGCAGCAGGACTGTTTGCCGTACACACAGCAGGGGAACAGCTGACATTACTGAACCCCAGTAACACAGGAGCAAGTGTTGACTGTGCTAACAGCACTTCCGAGCAACAACTGGCGGTGTTGTAGCCCAGGCATGAGAAGACAACAGGGTGGAGGCAGCAGGACTGTTTGCCGTACACACAGCAGGGGAACAGCTGACATTACTGAACCCCAGTAACACAGGAGCAAGTGTTCACTGTGCTAACAGCACTTCGAGCAACAACTCGCCCAGGGTCAAGGAGGATGTTTAAATACTAGATCAAGTATTTTCCTTGTTACGTGTCAATTAAAAATGTCTATACTCCAAACAAGAGAAATATAACCTTTAGTACCATAAGATGATGATTTTACTTAAAAAAATATATGTAAATTAATAATTTACAAACATAAACGCATACATTAACATGTTGAAAAGCAATGCAAACCACAATTAAAATAGGTTAAATAATCTGCTATACGGTTTAAAATAAAAGCATACAAGTACATATCAGAATCCATTAATGATGGCTAAGTAACAGTATGTACACCATTTCTATTGTGTAGACAATGAATGGCTGACTTAAAAACATAATCAGCATTGCAAGTTATCTTTGACATTCATAAAAGTTTACATTTGGTGAATAATATCACTAAAAAGTTTTTAAAAATATCTAAAATTTCCATCATGTAATACTGATAATATGTGCCAATCATTTATATTAACAAACAAAAACTTTAAAAAGTGCATAGTGCATAGCAAAACAGCTATTTATGCCTGACTGTGGACTTGCAAGCATGACAACGGATAGATAAGGTATATATAGATGAGACTGCATAGCCACAGATGTTGAATGGCGATGTAATACTGTACCTCAATAAAGTGTGCGTTACTACTACATCCTTTTTTTTATATAGCTTTATAAAAGGTTACGTGCATGTATGGTTGCGCCTTTGTTTGGACGCACAGACTGGCTTCCTGCTGTGACGCGTTGGGTATTGGAGCGTCTGTGCATCTTATGACGCAGACTAACATTCACGGTGCGCATCGTTCATCATCGCAAGCGTACCGACAACACAAAGGCGTTGTCATGACTGCTTTACTCAGTAAACATGCACCTATGATGAAACATACACGCATGTGCCCTATTACATAACAAGCTACAAGAAAAACGAGTGTGAGGTGTGACACAGCTGTTTTGTTAAGGTACAGTATTATATCGACATTGTACAGGTGTCGCTATTCAGTCTGATAAATAGATATCATTCACCTATTCTATCAGTTGTCATTCTTTCAGCACCACTTACAGGTATATATTTTGCTATTGTGACTATGCACTATTGACTTTAACAAGGTAATGCATTATTTTTGTTAGCGATTATCATGTTTACATGAAGGACCTTTATGATATGGACTGTTAACTTTCTAATTAAATATGTATTTTTTAAAATGACACAAATATAATTAATGTTCAAGAGGACTATTCCTACATGCATTGTTTGCACAATATTACACGTGTACATCACGTCCCTTAATCAACATTGGATTATTATATTTACTTGTATGCTTTTATTTAAAAGCCAAGAACACTGAAGTCTAACCTTCGCACTGCAGCTGTTGTCAAAGTTCAACCCACATTATGCACTTCCAACATTGCAGCATTTGAGTCATGATGTGAGTTGGATTTGTCTAAGCTATGGAGTGACAAGGTTGACCATCAGTATCCTATAGCATAAGTAGGCTTTTGTGTTAGCATTTGTTTTCGACATGTGCATATCTGAAATAATATGTCACAATTATTTTGTTACAGATTTGTGACAAAGACTAATCATTTTATGGTTTTAAAGCTGACGTTTCAAATGTTTACAGCTTAGAAATCAGGGTGTAGCCTCATATCTATGTGTAGCACTAGACACTTTGACATGTCATGCTTTTTTCACCATGTGTAGGTAGCTAGCAGTAATTTTTGCCAGACACACAGCAGGGGAACAGCAGGCGTTACTGAACCCCACAAACACATCAGCGATTGTTTTCATCTGTGCATCTAACACTTCTGAGCAGCAACTGGCGGTGTTGAAGCCCAGGGTCAAGGAGGGTGTAGGCAGAGGCCTTGTATGAGATGTTTGAAGTTGAAGTTGTAGTTAGCAGCAGTAATTTTTGCCAGACACACAGCAGGGGAACAGCAGGCGTTACTGAACCCCACAAACACATCAGCGATTGTTTTCATCTGTGCATCTAACAGTTCTGAACAGCAACTGGCGGTGTTGAAGCCCAGGGTCAAGGAGGGTGTAGGCAGAGGCCTTGTATGAGATGTTTGAAGTTGAAGTTGTAGTTAGCAGCAGTAATTTTTGCCAGACACACAGCAGGGGAACAGCAGGCGTTACTGAACCCCACAAACACATCAGCGATTGTTTTCATCTGTGCATCTAACACTTCTGAGCAGCAACTGGTGGTGTTGAAGCCCAGGGTCAAGGAGGGTGTAGGCATAAAATATTGAGTTATTGCCTTGTTACGTGGCCATTGCAAATGTATGTACTTCAAACAAGAATAAATGAAGTTTTACTAGGACAATAAAATGATGAATTTCAATTCCAAGAATAGAAAAATATTTAGACTTGAGAGTCCTCAGTGGTTGATACCGTTTAATGGCTAACTGAAAAGATGGTAACAAATTCCAAGCTTTCGAGACTACTCAGGTCTAGTGTTGAGCATTCCGATACTGCAAATATCGGGTATCGGCCGATATTGGCTGTATCGGAATTCCGATTCCGAGTACCGATATTTTCGTCATATCGGATACCGGAATCGGAATGTCACTGTCACTGTCAGTGTCCGTCGGTCGGGTCTGTCAGGAGTCAGCGGCACTTACCCGGCAGAAGATCTCCGGCGGTCACATGCGGACTGCTTAATGGCCGCCATCCTCTTCTCCCTGGCGGTCACATGCAGTTTCTCGCGATAACTGCAGTGACTGCTGGGTAATCGCGGCCGTAAAGCAGTCCGATGACGTCACCGCCGGGGAAGCTGGTAAGCAGCTGTGCTGCGCCGGGATGT
Source organism: Oophaga sylvatica (assembly GCA_033576555.1). NCBI lineage: Eukaryota > Metazoa > Chordata > Amphibia > Anura > Dendrobatidae > Oophaga > Oophaga sylvatica. Next base: position 306,011,764 of record JARQOD010000002.1, on the reverse strand, counting down.
CAGGCTCTGCCTGTCATTCCGATGTAGCAGAGCTGGATCGTCGTGGGACAGTCGTTACTATGGACTGAATCGGACAGGTGGTATACTGTTGGTTTGTTTTTTTATTTTTTTACAGGAGATCGATGGCGTCGCAGGAATGAGAGAGTAATAAAAGAAATGAAAACTGTGTTGTCTCTTTTATTTCATTAAAAGACTTTTTTCTTGCTGTGTCTTTTTTTTAAACATTTAAAAACTTTGGGATTAATAATGGATCGGTGTCTTATTGACACCTCTCCATTATTAACCGGGCTTATTGTCACCGTGCAATCAACGGTGACATTAACCCCTTATTACCCCGCTTGCCACCGCTACAGGGCAAGTGGGAAGAGCCGGGTAAAGTGCCACAATTGGCACATCTTTTGATGCGCCAAATGTAGGGCTGCTGTAGCCTGGTATTATTAGGCTGTTGAGGGCCAAAATCCATGGGCCTTGACAGTCTTTAATACAGGCCGCAGCAGTCTGCATTTTACTTGGCTGGTTAACAAAAATAGGGGGACCCCTACGCCGTTTTTTTCGAGGGGATCCCTATTTGTGTTAATCAGCAAGATATGCAGACTGCTGTGGCCTGGTATTATCAGGCTGGCAAGGTCCATGGATATTGGATCCTTACCAGCTGAAAAACCAGGCCTCAGCGGTCTGCTTCATCTGCTGGTTAACAAAAATAGGGGGACCCCCGCCAATTTTTTTCGAGGGATCCCTATTTTGTTAATCAGCCAAGAATGCAGACTGCTGTGGCCTGGTATTATCAGGCTGGCAAGGTCCATGGATCTTGGCTCCTTAACAGCCTGAAAATCCAGGCCTCAGCGGTCTGCTTCATCTGGCTGGTTAACAAAAATAGGGGGACCCCACGCCATTTTTTTCGAGGGATCCACTATTTTGTTAATCAGCCAAGATATGCAGACTGCTGTGGCCTGGTATTATCAGGCTGCAAGGTCCATGGATCTTGGCTCCTTAACAGCCTGAAAATCCAGGCCTCAGCGGTCTGCTTCATCTGGCTGGTTAACAAAAATAGGGGGACCCCACGCCATTTTTTTTTCGAAGGGAACCCCTATTTTTGTTAATCAGTTCCTCTGACATCACTGATTGTGTCCCTGGCTGACCTGAAGTGAAAGTGGAAAGCAATCAATTAAGCTTCCTTAAGGGCCCGCTCACATAGCGATATCGCTACCGAGATCGCTGCTGAGTCACTAGTTTGTGACGCAGCAGCGAGCTCACCAGCGATATCGCTGTGGTGACATCAGCGACGATCAGCCCCCAGCAGGTATTCGCTGATCGTCGCTGAAATGTCAGGACCTTTTTTTGATCGCTGTTCCCGCTGACAGGCACGCATCGCTGCGTGTGACAGGCGAGAGACCAGCGATCGCTGGTAACCAAGGTACACAGCGGTTTCCAGGCGCGGGTCTGTGCCTAGAACCGCTGTGTACCTTGGATACCAGCGCCCTGATGCAGGGAGCTGGTATCCAAGGTACACAGCGGGTTTCAGGCACCGACAGCGATGCGTGCCTGTCAGCGGGAAACCAGCGATCAAAAAAAAGGTCCTGACATTTCAGCGACGATCATGATACCCGGCAGGGGGCTGATCGTCGCTGATGTCACACACAGCGATATCGCTGGTGAGCTCGCTGCTGCGTCACAAAACTAGTGACTCAGCAGCGATCTCGTAGCGATATCGCTATGTGAGACGGGCCCTTAAGCGATGTTACCCGCAGTGTCGCTGTCCCAGATCGCTGCCTGAGCTGCCTGTTTGGCAGCTCAGCAGCGATCATGTAGCGATCACCAGCGATCCTGACAAGTGCATATCGCTGTCGGATCGCGGTGTATCGTTATTGAGACCCAGCCTTTACTCTCCTGTCAGCCAGGAGAGGAACTCATTCATTTGGGGGTTTACTGTGAGGCTGCAGCATTAGCTGCGGTCCCTGTAGTAAACATTAACCCTTTCTGAAGGATTACACCGTGGGACCTGACTGTGCATGGATAGGTAAGAATAATTTTGCTTTTTATTTTATTTTTATTACAGGAAATGGTTTTTGCAGTAAAATAAAAGATGGTCAAAAACATGTGTCTTTATTTCATTAAAATGATTTTTAATTAAAGTGTGTGTGTTTTATTTTTATTTCATGCAATAGGATTAATAATTGATAGTTGTCTAATTGACAGCTCTCAATTATTAACCTGGCTTAAGGTCACCTTTCAATAGCAAGGTGGCTTTAACCCATATTAACCCATTCGCCACCGCTACAGGGCAATGGGAATAGACGGCAAAGTGCCAGAAAGGCGAATCTAATTATAGATTGTCTTTCCTGGGTGTCTGGGGCAGATGTTAGTAGCCGGGGGGGGGCAAAAATAATGGTCCCTCTCTGGCTATTATTTCTGCCCCACTCACTGGCTTTGTCTGTCTGTTGCGAAAATAGGGCGGGAGCCCACGCATTTTTTTTCAGCAATTTTACACCTCATATATATATATATACATGTCATTGAATTTGTGACACATATATATATATATTTATAGTTCATACACTTCTACATAGTATAATAGCCGCTAATTCAATTGCCGGCTTTTGTGAAAATGCAGAACCCGACATGAAATGACACTTGGTTTACATAGAGTTAACCATGTCTTTTCATGTAGTTTGACATCTGATTTGCACAAACAATTACATGAGTGTAAGTGTGCAAAATTTCACACCTGTAGGGGTTAATTAAAGGTGTAAATTCGTAGCAAAAAAGTCCGTTTTTTTTACAACGAATTTACACCTTTAATTAACCCCTACAGGTGTGAAATTTTGCACACAGCACTCATGTAATTGTTTGTGCAAATCAGATATCAAACTACATGAAAAGACATGGTTAACTCTATGTAAACCAAGTGTCATTTCATGTCGGGTGCTTCTGTCTTTTCACAAAAGCCGGCTTTACCCGGCAATTGAATCAGAGGCTATTTTACTATGTAGAAGTGTATAAACTATAAATATATGTATATATATATATATGTCACAATGACATGTGTATATATATATATATATATATATATGTATTCTATGTGTGTATATTTAGTGTTTACAAGGAAATAAAGGTTTTTTTTTAGTTGCGATATTTTGTTCCCATAGACTTACATGGGACTTCCGGTATCGGAATCGGATATCGCCGATATTTAGTGATATCGGCGATACCATTCCGATCCGATATTTTTAGATATCGAGCAGTATCGCTCAACACTACTCAGGTCTCTTCATCAGGCTAAGACTAAAACAAAAAATGAAGAATCACATATTTCTACACACAACAGGACACAGGAATAGGTAAGACAAGTGAGGGAGGGACAAGTGAGGGGAGACCGGCCAAAAAATGAGAACAAGGATGAATTATCAGCGCCACACAATAAGAGAAATAATTATGGATTTACCTGTGGCAAAACACTTTTGTATGCCCGGTCATAGCATGATGGATATGGAATTACTGGTATTAAAATATAACTTCAAATATGAGAAAGATACAAAGGTTTCAGAATATAAGCTCATCATGACCTTTGACACTCTTAGTGATGGAATGAATAGATCACAGGGATTTATGTCATTCTATGTCAATTAAGAAATCTGCGTCTCTGCCCTTCCAGGGGCATGAAAACAGAAAACCAGACCCCAATCAGAGGGCAATAAAACTTTCTATCCTTATCTAGGAACTGTTCCAATATTTATGTTCATCCCTCTGTCATAATGACAGTTCTGCTACACGTGACTTACTTGTCTTACCTATTGCACTATTCCTGTGTCCTGTTGTGTATAGAAATATATGATGCTTCATTTTTTGTTTTAGTCTTTGCCTGATGAAGAGACGTGAGTAGCCTCGAAAGCTTGCAATTTGTTACCATCTTTTCAGTTATCCATTAAAAGGTATCAACCACTGCGGACTCTCAAGTCTAAATATTTGTCTATCTACTGGCTAACACGGTACGAAGATACACATGTTTCCTAACTTCAAGAATAAAAATAAAGACCCTGCAAATATAAACGCATATATGCACATGCCAACAAGAAATGGAACAACACACCACCCAAAAAATTGGTTACAAAATATAGTGTTGTAAATTTAAGAATAAAAGTCCATTTTTGTATTTATGAATAATGCTTAAGGAACGCTATGTTAAACCATAACATAGTGAAGACAATGGATTTTGTAATAGTCACTCATCATCATCATTGCAATTTATATGTGACAGTCACAGACATTTCAATTATTTAAGTTAATAAAATCGTTACTTTGTACAGCATGTATGACATGTCCAGCATGGACTCATCAATGTGATGACGCAATAATGTACGATAAAAAATAACCATTTAAAAAACATTATGCATTGTCACAATGTAAGTGTGTGCCTGCAAGTGTAGGTGAAACAAAGGCTACGGATAGCAAAGGTATATTCTATGTCTGTATCAGACAGTGGACAGCCTCTGATGGGTAATGGCGATGTTATACTGTACGTCAATAAAGTCTGCGCTGCAATCATGCATTTTTTGCTTGTACAGTGTTGAAGAGGGTAAAAGCATGTCTGATTGCGCAAGGCTTTATCCGTCAACACTACCTTCCTACTGTCACGCGTAGGGTAGGGTAGCGTGTGTCAATTAGATGACTATAAAATGTGACGTTACGCAGCGTTATTGTGCCCTAGGGACGCCAAAAATACGACAGCAGTAATCACTTACTGTCTAATACTCCACTTATGACCAACAAAAAAAGCACGTTCCCTCTTTAACAATCTACAAGACTAACAAGCATAATGGTTGACGCTGACTTTATTGAGGTACAGTATTACATCGACATTGTCCATGAGTAACTATGCACTGTGATACCTATATACCATTATTAATTTATATCTGTTGTGCATGTTTCAACAGCACTTGCAGGTATAACTACCTATTGTCAGTATGCATGATGCACTTTCTAGATGTAATAATTTATTATTGCACATTATTACCAGGTTTAGATGCTGGCCATTTCATATATGGTGTGTGAAGTTACAGTTGGCATCAGTATGTGTATTTTATAATGTCTGTCATAAATAAAACTTGTGATGATGATGATGAGGATTTTATGATTCGTACATCCATTGACTGCATTATCTTACAGGTACAGATAAAGTTCCTTAAAAAGCATTAATTGATAAGTATGAAATGTACTTTTATGCATTAATTTCAAAAAGTGAACACTATGTTTTAGTTTTTGTTACCATTTCTAATAGACATGTGCATATATGCGCTGTGATGACAAATTATTATTTGTCCATATTTGTTATAAAAATTTATCATTCTAGGCCTGGAAAACTTCACAATTTCCTGTTTTAAGCATAACAATCAGGGTGACGGCTCTTCCCTATTTGGAGCATGTTCCACATGGGTTTTTCGGTGCATGTGTAGGGAACAGGAGACTTCTTGCCGGCCACACAGCAGGGAAACAGCTGGCGTTACTGAACCCCACTAACACTATAGCTTGTGTATTGGTCTGTGGACACGACACTTCTGAGCAGCAACTGGCAGTGTTGTAGCCCAGGGAGTAGAGTTCAGGTGGTAGAAAGATGAACATAACAGGAGACATGGATAACGTTGCGAACCAGTTATTTAATCTGAAAACGGACAGACAAATTCTGGCGAGATCCATGCCTTGTTCATTTTCAGAAAAGTAAGCCGGTCTACATTATCGGAGGATAGTCGCATGCGACGGTCTGTTAGTACACCACCTGCAGCACTAAAGACGTGCTCCGATAATACACTGGCAGCAGGGCAAGCCAGCACCTCCAATGCATACTGGCTAAGCTCTGGCCATGTATCCAGCTTAGAGACCCAAAACTTGAATGGGGAAGAGCCATCTGGGAGTACACTGAGAGGGAAAGACATGTAGTCTGTCACCATCTTACGGAAACGTTGCCTCCTGCTGACTGGAGCCGTCTCGGATGGTGTAGACATTTGTGGCGCTGCCACAAAACTTCGCCACATTTGGAACATACTGGTCTTGCCCTGTGCAGAGGCGCTGCTTGTGCTCCCTCTTGTTGCAGAGCTGTCTCCACTGCCTCGACGCACAGAGCTGCTTTGTAAAGCAGTAGCAGCAGCAGTGCTCTGGGCTGGAATGGAGAACATTATGGATTGCACCAGTGTGTCTTGGTACTCCCGCATTTTACGCTCCCGGTTCAACGTGTGATGAGGCTTTGTAAGTTGTCCCGGTAGCGAGGGTCTAGGAGGGTGTACACAAAATAATCAGACGTGGTGAGAATGTGGGCGATGCGGCGGTCGTTTCTCAGGCACTGCAGCATGAAATCAACCATGTGCTGCAGACTCCCAATTGGCCAAGAAACGCTGTCCCCTGCAAGAGGCGTCATCTCTGCCTGCTCTGCATCACCCCACCCTCGCTCTACATACTGACTAGAGGTTGTGTACCTCCCTCTGGAGCGATGTCTTCCTCCTCCATTGACTCCTCCTCATCCTCCTCACAAAGTGAGCCCTGCCCAGCCCTTTGTGAGGAACCACGTTGCGCTGACTGTCCAGAAGGTGATGGAATTTGTAACTCCTCATCCTCCACCTCTTCCAAAACCTCATCCCTTAGTGCTTGCAGTGTTTTTTGAAGCAGGCAGATAAGGGGGACAGTCAGGCTGACTAGTGCATCATCTGCACTCGCCATCCGCGTTGACTCATCAAACGCATGCAAAACGTGGCAGATGTCCTTCATAGAGGCCCACTCAGTAGTGGTGAAGTGTGAACGGCGCAAATTGCGAGTTGATTGCGCCTGATGCAGCTGATACTCCATTACTGCTGGCTGCTGCTCACACAACCGCTCCAACATATGTAACATGGAATTCCACCTGCTGGGTACGTCACATATGATGCGATGTTCAGGAAGGCGAAATCTGTGTTGCAGAGCTGCAATGCGCGATCTGGCCATGCTGGAACGTCACAAGTGAGCGCACTCTAGGCGGACCTTGTGCAGCAGTGCATCAAGATCCGGATAGTCCCTCAAAAAACTCTGCACGACCAAGTTGAGCACATGTGCCAGACATGGTATGTGAGTGAGGTTGCCAAGGCCCAGAGCTGCCACCAGATTTCGGCCATTGTCACACACTATCAAGCCTGGCTGGAGATTCGTTGGCAAAAACCACACGTCGCTCTCCTGCTTGATGGCATTCCAGAGCTCCTGCGCTGTGTGGCTTCGATTCCCCATGGGAATTAATTTCAGGACGGCCTGTTGACGTTTGGCCACGGCTGTGCTCATATCGGTCGCAACAGGTAAGCGTTCACGGGTCCATGTGGAGGTAGACCGTGACGGCTCCTGCAGCGATGATTCTGAGGAACTGGAGTAGGAGGAGGAGTCAATGTGGACAGACTGGATTCCTGCAATCCTTGGAGTTGGCAGAACACATACAGCGCCACTCGCAAGATCTGTACCCGGCTCCACAACATTGACCCAATGGGCAGTGAGGGAAAGGTATCGTCCCTGGCCATGGGTACTGGTCCACGCATCGGTGGTCAGGTGGACCTTGCTACTGACGGCGTTTAGTAGCGCATGTTTAATTTTTCCCTCAACATGCTTTTGCAGACCAGGGACGGCTTGCCTGCTGAAATAAAATCGGCTGGGCACATTGTATTGTGGGACTGCCAATGCCATTAAGTTACGGAAACTGTCAGTCTCCACCAGCCTGAATGACAGCATTTCAAGGGACAGTAGTTTTGCAATGCCAGCTGTGAGACAGTGAGAGTATGTGTATTGAATGGGGTGTATATTTCACCTAGCTACTTTACTGACTGGTATAAGGGAGGTGTGTGGCTTTGTAGACCTAGTGGTAGAGAAAGGTCACTACACCTTACATTCAGTACACACTTGCAGCTCAGGCCTGAAATCACTCAGGTGTTAATTAGGAGACCAGAAGTAGGTGTGTTGGAACACAGTCAGAGAGCTAGTTTAGTCTGGACACAGGAAGGTGTCCCGGCACAAGAAACAGTCTCCAGGAGTGTGGGAGCTGGCTCAGTCTGGACACAGGAAGGTGTCCCGGCACAAGAAGCAGTCTCCAGGAGTTTGAGCTATCTCAGTCTGGGTGCAGGAAGGACCCCGGACACAGGAGTAGTCTCAGTGCGAATCCGTGCGAATAGCGGCTGAATAGGAGTGGATCTCTCTCAAGTCTGGACGCTGAAGGGGCCTTCAGACACAAGGAGGAGTATCTGTGAAACTCCATACTGGTAACATATATCATATGTGTTGTTTTGGGTCAGGCTGGTAGAGCCGGGACCCGGATAGACAGGGCAATCTATCTATGTGTAATTAGTGGCTAGACAAGCCTAGGTTTTCTGTTTATGCTTTATGTTTATCTGTTTGCTGTGGACTTTAATAAAGCTGGTTGCGGCCAGTTTTACACCAGAACTGCTGTCTGAATGAACTGTTTTCATGTCACTCTGTCTACCCAGACAGCGATCCTAGAGCTATATCCCCTGGAAATGCTACAATTGGCGGAGAATGCTGGGGCAGCGCAGTGGCTGATACAGTTAGTGCTGGAGTGTGCATGCAGCACAGTGGATTAGAGACAGCAATAAAGGTGAAGTCTGTTGAAATAGCAGCAGAGAAAAAAAAAAGTGTGTCAAGAGAAACGTCTGTTTGGAGCAGTCTTAAAGAGACAGGAACCCTAATAGACTTTGCAAAGGAAAAAAAAAAAAAAGTGTCTGCACAGCAGAGCTGAATTTTTTTATGGAAAAGACTGTAGAGTGTGTATGTCTTGAGTGAAGACTGCCGTTGTTGAGACAGAGAAGTCTGACAGCATGGATGACAGCATGGAGGCGCTGTTTGAACAAATGGCACAAGTTAATGTGCAACATAAAACTGCCGGGGTTGAGACAGATAAGTCCGGCAGTATGAAGGAGCTCATTGAGTACCTGGCCCAGGCCCAGCGAAGCATGCAGCAGAGCATGGAGCAGCAGCGCCTGCAGCACCAGCAGCGCATGCAGCGGGCCCAGCAGCAATTCCTGCAGCAGCAGCAGGAGAATAACCGGTTGTTTTTTGAGCAGGTTGCAGCACAGCAAAAGACTTGTGGCGCATCGTCCCAAAGTAATGTTGCAAAGTCACCTGCATTGTCCGCTGTAAAGAAGGCGGTAAGACGGTCCCTGAAAAAGATGACACCTCGTGATGATGTGGAGGTATATCTCACTAGGTTTGAGAGATTGGCAGAGAAGGAGAATCTGCCCCTATCTGAATGGGCCATGATGGTCGCACCCTATCTGATTGGAGAGCCCCAAAAGGCATATGCTGACCTGAGCGAGCAGGACAGCCAAGACTTTGGCAAGCTGAAAGCGGAGATTCTTACCCGGCTGGGTGTTACGGTGACAGCCCGTGCCAGGGGAGTTCATGATTGGAGATACAGTTGGGAGTCTGCAGTCAGCAGGCTTGATTATGGAGTTGAAAAGGTGATAGTGGACCGCTACACCCAAGCACGTCCTCCTGAGGTACAGCCGTCTGAGAGGTCGTCACTTCGGAGTTCCCGGATGCTGAACTCTCGCGGTAAGAGCGTTCCAGCTGTTGGGGACATGGGGTATGCTGATAAGCGGGTTCAGGCCCGAGGGGACATGTGGGTGGGAGAGTGTGATGGACAGTGTTGGAGCTGGCGTGAAATTGCAGCCAACTGTCCAATAGAGGGGGAGCCTATGTGTTGTGATGTTGGCAGATCCCTCTCTCCCTGCGCAGAGCCTTGTGTGTGTCCACCTCAGCCGAAGAGACTGGACCACAGGGGTCCCCGGTGGTTGTAAATGACTGCCCAGCACAGGCCCTCTTGGACTCAAGAGAGTCCAGTGACTTCCGTATGTGACAGCCTGATTGATAGGGACTTTATCCCTGATAAGCACCTGAGTATGGTGTGCATCCATGGAGACACCAAAGTCTACCCAGAGACTGCCGTGGACTTGGTCCCCAAACTCGGGGAGGTTTCATATGAAGTGGGGGTAGTGAAGAACCTGGTGCACCCCGTCATATTGGGTAATGACTTTCCCCAGTCTAAGGATCTCTGGGGGAAAAATGTTTCTGATGGACAGTGTGATGAAGCTCCTATTGAGGGTGCGCAGTCCCGAGGGGCGGAACACAATGCTAGTGGGCCGTTAAACTTATGTGATGATGATAATGATAATGATGATGATGATGATGACCATGATAATGATGATGATTATGATAATGATAATGATGATGATGATCATGATAATGATGATGACCATGATAATGATGCTGATGCTGATAATAGTGATGATGATCATGATAGTGATGATGATACTGATCATAGTCATGATAATGATATTGATAATAATGATGACTGTGATAGTGATGAAATTCCTTTGCAGGTGATGTTGGGAGATGAGGATGGTGGTTCTCGGGAACCGAGTGTCCCTGACTTACCTGTGTCCTGTGACAATTTTGAGAGTGAGCAGTGGCGAGACCCCACTCTTAGGACGGCACAGGAAAATATGATTGTTCTAAATGAGGTTTCCCAGGAGCCTGGCTCTGAGGAGAGGTTTCCTCATGCTGCCATGGACAATAGCCTATTGTATAGGGACACTGAAGTCCAGGGAGAGGTCGTGAGTCAGCTCCTAGTACCTGAGCTATATAGAAGTATAGTGCTGGGGTTGTCACATAGTCACATACTTGAGGGACCAGATGATGAAGTTAATGTTGTGGATGACATGTTAACTAAGGTTCCAGATCAAGATGTGAATGAAAATGAATTGTATAACCCTGACAGTGAGCAGGATATGAATGAAAATGAAATGTATAACCCTGACAGTGAGCAGGATGTGAATGAAAATGAAGTGTATAGCCCTGACAGTGAGCCAGATGTGGCTGAGAAAAAGGGGTCAGATAGTGATAGTGAATCATCTGATGACCATAAAGCAACCAGTGCAAATAAGGAAGGCATGGTAGCAGAGGAGGTTGAGAGTCCTGAGAAGAAAGCTGATGCTGACCTTACAGCCAGACAGAAGATGTCATCTGAAGATGTTTTACAGTTGGCCGGTTCCCTGGCGAAGACTAAGGTGAAAGGAGGAGAGCTGAGCTTTAAAGGCAGGACTCTGAAACTGAACACAGCACAAGTGGATGCTGTTGAAGATGAGAAGTTGTCGGTGTGTGGTGTGGATCTGCATCATGCCAAGGACTCTGAAGGTGATGCTGCAGAGGTGGAAAAAGCCATAGAAGTGGTAGACACCAAACCAGATGCCTCATCAGTAGCTGCAACTCGTGAAGCTCAGGCTGGAAGTTCGGCGCCCGGAGCCCCAGCAGTGTTCCCGAGTGATACCAAGGATCTGAATAAGTCACAAGTTGAGATTTTGAGACATCGGGCTGGCGTTGGTGAGCTCAAGCGCACTTTCAGGGAGGCTACATCGGAGCCACGTTCCAACAAATGGGAAAAGCGATGTGTCACTCCGTTGCCGCTACAGACACACGGGAGCCCAGATGGGATGCAGAACATGGTGGAAGAGAAGAATCCGGCGGGTTCTGAGTATCAGATGCCGCTATCAAGGAGAACTTGAAAGCTGGAATAAATGGAATATTGGAGACCAAAGTGATGTGACTGAAGTAGAGTGTAGGACTGACGGTAGGGCTTCTGGGCATGTCCTGCCAGAAGAGCCTGAAGGAGGGGAACTGGAGAAAAGTGAAAAACCCCCTATACCTTCTGTGATAGTTGGTGACACATGGTCAGTGCACCAAGGACAGGAGGTACGTGAGTTTCTGAGGAAGAGTCAGCAGAAGTGTTCTGATGTGCCGGGTCGTTTTTCTCTGGCCAGGCACTATATCGAAACTGAGCCCGGCCCTAAGGTCAAGATGAAACCGTGCAGGATACCCGAGGCCCGCAGAGAGCATAGGCCTGGGAGGGTACAGGGTAGTACGGATGCTTCAGATGAAGAGAAAGCTGATGTTGGCTATGACTCAGGTGAAGATACAAATGACAGTGGTGAAGATGAAGCTGATGAGGGCCATGACTGGTCCAGAGTTCACTGTCTCTGTTGGATTGTTAACCAGCCCTCCGGTCTGGATGACCAGCCCTCCGGTCTGGAGAAGAGGGGGGGGATATGTGAGACAGTGAGAGTATGTGTATTGAATGGGGTGTATATTTCACCTAGCTACTTTACTGACTGGTATAAGGGAGGTGTGTGGCTTTGTAGACCTAGTGGTAGAGAAAGGTCACTACACCTTACATTCAGTACACACTTGCAGCTCAGGCCTGAAATCACTCAGGTGTTAATTAGGAGACCAGAAGTAGGTGTGTTGGAACACAGTCAGAGAGCTAGTTTAGTCTGGACACAGGAAGGTGTCCCGGCACAAGAAACAGTCTCCAGGAGTGTGGGAGCTGGCTCAGTCTGGACACAGGAAGGTGTCCCGGCACAAGAAGCAGTCTCCAGGAGTTTGAGCTATCTCAGTCTGGGTGCAGGAAGGACCCGGACACAGGAGTAGTCTCAGTGCGAATCCGTGCGAATAGCGGCTGAATAGGAGTGGATCTCTCTCAAGTCTGGACGCTGAAGGGGCCTTCAGACACAAGGAGGAGTATCTGTGAAACTCCATACTGGTAACATATATCATATGTGTTGTTTTGGGTCAGGCTGGTAGAGCCGGGACCCGGATAGACAGGGCAATCTATCTATGTGTAATTAGTGGCTAGACAAGCCTAGGTTTTCTGTTTATGCTTTATGTTTATCTGTTTGCTGTGGACTTTAATAAAGCTGGTTGCGGCCAGTTTTACACCAGAACTGCTGTCTGAATGAACTGTTTTCATGTCACTCTGTCTACCCAGACAGCGATCCTAGAGCTATATCCCCTGGAAATGCTACACAGCATTCAGAGCCTGTGCTCGTGGATGGTTTGCCGAGTATGGCCGTCTTTTATCCCATGCCTGTGCTACCGATGGCTGTTTTGTGGCCTGGGAGTGTGAGGATGACAGGGAACTTGCAGCTGTGGGTGGAATAACACTGGGTCTCTGGACAACAGTGACAGAGGTTCTTCCATGGCGATCCTGTGAGGAAGCCGAACCAGCTGTGTGTGAGCTGGAGGAAGAGGCTCCAACACGAGCTGAAGATGTAGGTGCTGCTGTAGGTTGGCCTACATCTCCAGTGTGTCTTTGTAACTGAACCACGTGCTTTGACCGCACATGTTTCCACATATTTGTGGTATTAAGGTTACTGACACTTTTACCTCTTTTTACTTTTTGATTACACAGCTTGCATTTGACATAGCAAATATCATCTGCAAGTGTGTCAAAAAAGGACCACGCAGTGCAAGTCCTGGGAGCGCCCGTTTTGGCTGTTGGAAGAGAACTGCTACGAACGGGTGCCAAACTGGAGGCTACAGGCAACCGAGTCTGCAGCCTACCTCTCCCTACTGTTTGTACCGTTGGGGTAATCTCTTCCTCAGAGCTGCTACCACCACCTTCCTGTTCCTCACGCCATGTTGGGTCTTGGACCTCATCATCTCCACTACCCTCTTCCAACACCTGCTGCTGTTGGGTGGTCTGGCCAGCACCATGCTCAACAGAAACTGGCACCTGAGTCTCATCATCATCAGATGCTTTCTGCGGTGTGCTGACCATCGGCACTGGCTCACCCGCCTCTTCACATTCAGAGAGACACAGCTGTTGCGCATCACTGCATACTGCCTCTTCTTCACATTCAGAATGTTGCTTGGCTGGGCCCCTGTTTGCAAGCCAACAGATTCTGAGAACAGAAGCAGAGACTCAGCTGGCTCCTTTACAGAGCTCTCTGAATGCCTGGGCAATTTGGCAGGCGGTGAAGAGACAGATGGTTGTTCAACAGTGCTGTGGTCCTGAGAGCAGGTGGAAGCAATTGAAGTCGATGCATTGGCTGCCATCCAACCAACAACGGCTTCAATTTGTTCTTCCCGCAGCAGGGGGGTACGCCGAGCTCCTACAAAAGTGCGCATAAAGGAACGCTCATGGGGAAAACTGGTGGATGCTGTGTCACTGGGTGCGGCAGCAGCCACAGAATCCCACGTCCTCTCCCTGCTGAAACTCCACGGCCACGACCACGTGCCTTACTCCCTGCCTTCTTCATCTTGGTAGATTGATAAAGAAAGTCAGAAAAGTTATAAGGCCTAAGTGTGGTTATTCCTCAGAGACTGCAGTGAACACTGCACACAACTGTTCAGTAGCTGTGAAAGGCCCCTTTGTGTACTTCTATAGTGTTTGCAACCAATGTATTGTATACGGATGGAAGTGCGTCACACTAATAGATTAGATTTTTTTCAAATATAATGGAGCAGCACCAATTTGAGAAAAATGTGAAGGATGAGGCAGTGACACACGCTCAGCAGACTACAACCAGCAGTGGTTGAAGAACTAACTGGAGCGTAATCTGCACTCCAAAAATGAAAAGCTCACAGACTACAGTGAACACTGCACACAACTGTTCACTATCTGTGAAAGGCTCCTTTCTGTACTTCTATAGTGTTTGCAACCAATGTATTGTATACGGATGGAAGCGCGTCACACTAATAGATTAGATTTTTTTCAAATATAATGGAGCAGCACCAATTTGAGAAAAATGTGAAGGATGAGGCAGTGACACACGCTCAGCAGACTACAACCAGCAGTGGTTGAAGAACTAACTGGAGCGTAATCTGCACTCAAAAAATGAAAAGCTCACAGACTACAGTGAACACTGCACACAACTGTTCACTATCTGTGAAAGGCTCCTTTCTGTACTTCTATAGTGTTTGCAACCAATGTATTGTATACGGATGGAAGCGCGTCACACTAATAGATTAGATTTTTTTCAAATATAATGGAGCAGCACCAATTTGAGAAAAATGTGAAGGATGAGGCAGTGACACACGCTCAGCAGACTACAACCAGCAGTGGTTGAAGAACTAACTGGAGCATAATCTGCACTCAAAAAATGAAAAGCTCACAGACTACAGTGAACACTGCACACAACTGTTCACTATCTGTGAAAGGCTCCTTTCTGTACTTCTATAGTGTTTGCAACCAATGTATTGTATACGGATGGAAGCGCGTCACACTAATAGATTAGATTTTTTTCAAATATAATGGAGCAGCACCAATTTGAGAAAAATGTGAAGGATGAGGCAGTGACACACGCTCAGCAGACTACAACCAGCAGTGGTTGAAGAACTAACTGGAGCATAATCTGCACTCAAAAAATGAAAAGCTCACAGACTACAGTGAACACTGCACACAACTGTTCACTATCTGTGAAAGGCTCCTTTCTGTACTTCTATAGTGTTTGCAACCAATGTATTGTATACGGATGGAAGCGCGTCACACTAATAGATTAGATTTTTTTCAAATATAATGGAGCAGCACCAATTTGAGAAAAATTGGAAGGATGAGGCAGTGACACACGCTCAGCAGACTACAACCAGCAGTGGTTGAAGAACTAACTGGAGCGTAATCTGCACTCAAAAAATGAAAAGCTCACAGACTACAGTGAACACTGCACACAACTGTTCACTATCTGTGAAAGGCTCCTTTCTGTACTTCTATAGTGTTTGCAACCAATGTATTGTATACAGATGGAAGCGCGTCACACTAATAGATCACTGTTAATTTCTATTGAATGGAGCTGCACCAATTCCACAAAATAAAATAAAAAAAAGAGTCAGTGAGTGACACGTGCAGATGCCTACAAACAGCGGTGGATGCAGAGCAAACTGCAGCGTCACCTGCACTCTCACACACACACCTTGCACAGAGCTGTTAAAACACTGCAAGGCAAAAGGAAGCTTTACACAGCGGTTGGTAAAATAGCCTGCCTAAAGCACAGTACACAAAATCGCAATCTCTAACTGTCCCTCAGAGTCAGCAGAGCAGCGTTCTGTCCCTAACTGAGTTCACAGCACAGTGACGCTAAAATGGCGGCGGCGCCTTTTATAGTGCATTGTGACATCATTTCAGCAGCCAATCACAGCCATGCCATTAGTTAACATGACCGCAGCAGTACAGGATGTGCCCACACTTCGTAGGATTCCTCATTGGCTGACTAAAACCACAGTGCCTCTCAAAGAATTATGGGAACTTCCGATTCCGGTATACGATATAGGAAAAATATCGGAACTAAGTATCGGAATTCCGATACAGCGAATATCGGCCGATACCCGATACTTGCGGTATCGGAATGCTCAACACTATCCAGTACTTCAATTTTACCAACCACAAGAAGCGCTTCAACGTCCAGTTGAGCCAGTTGCCGCAGCAGAAGAAATAGTTCAAGAGGAACCTGCTCCTGTAGCACCTCCAGAAGTAGAGTCTCAAGAAATGGAACCTCAAGACGTGGAACTACCAGAAGAATCCCCTGGCGAAACAGAACCGCATCGCCCAGCCACAAGTATGCTTGCCAGATCCCTAGAGAGGTTAAGGCAGTATTACAGTTTGCAAGCAAGCAGGACAGATAGGCCAGAGGCTACTATACCTGACACCACACCACGTAGGTCAGTACGCATAACGAAAGGAAGGTTACCTGTTAGGTACCAAGAATAGTCCTAGCAAATTAATCCAGTAGGACCCAGACAGGGTTTACTGAACTGTACAAAGTTATGAAGAGAATTGCACTTTATTGAGAATGTTATATGATGATAATGTTTACATGCTGAAGTAGTATACCCTAGTTGGGTAATGTGATATGTGAAATGTGTTTCTTTTAAAGGACTTTGAGGACTTTGCCAGCCCAAAAACTGTGTTGTAAATAGTTGGCACTTAGTGCCCCATCTTGGTTTTACATAACCATTCTACCTCAGAAGAAAAACCCGTATGGTGTGGCCTTGAGTGAGGTTTGCAGCAGAGAAGTCCTGCAGCCCACCCAGGACCCCCGTGGGAGGTTTGGTGCGGGTCCTCCACAAGTATCCTGTATTTATTTGCACTGTGAAAGTATTTGATATTTTTCTATTGCCATTTGTACACATTGTAACGTTTGAAGTGTCCTTACCTCCCGCAAGGGATGAGTTATGTTTATTGTTATGTTATAAAAATTGTTTTCTTTTTCAGCCCGGGAGTGCTGAATATAACTAGGGGGGATGTGTAGCCCAGCTGCGCTTGGTGCCACATGTACCCAGGAGGATGCATGAAAGGTAATTCACAATCACCTATAAGCACACAACACTTCACATTTTTCCTGGTTCCACCAGAGGGAGCCCTTGAGACAGCAGTGAGATGAAGACAGTCTAGCTGCGAGTTAGTGAGTTGTTGGTGTTACCTCAGAACAGCAGAACATCTCAGAACGGCAGTTACCTCAGACGAGCTGTGAGGGAGAGATAAGATCTCCTCAGAACACCGGAGAGAGACTCCTGTCAGATTAGCCTGAGAGCTGAGGAAGTTTGAGCAAGAAGCTGACATCTACTGCTGCCTGTGCTTATGCTAAGTGTGCGAGGAGGACAGGCAAGTGGAGAAAGGAAAAGAGAGAGTGACAGAGGTCAACCAGCATTGATAGCTAACCTCCACTCAGCACTACCGGACACCGGGTCCGAGCTTGCTAGTATCTTCACAGCTAGTGGGAAAAACCGGAGACCCTGGACTTCAAGTCGCAGGGGCCCAGCAGTGCTGATACGTAACTGAGGTTAGGAAGACGGGGGTCTGGCAGGTACCGCCATAGAGACACTGTTCTGTCCACAAGAAGACCTCATCACAAGATCAGCCGGGCGTAGCAAAGAGAAGGAGTTAAACGTTGTTTTATGCAAGTTAGAAACTCACACACATCAAGAAGTAAGGAGGCCTTACACCTACTCAGTGATTACTGGACGTGCATCCTCCACCCTGAGCAGCTTCCGGGACGTGCCTGCAAATATCACCAGTAAAGGTACGGAAAGAGACTCATTGTGTGTGTCTGCCTTATTGCTTGCACCCCCTGCACCGCCATATACCTCGAGCGATCAGTCTTACCTGTGGAAGACTTAACACCTTGCTGCCCAGTAACAACCCCTCAGAGGATTCACCCTGCAGCGCTGCTCACCCTGATCAGAAACCACAGGTGGCGTCATGAACAATTTCTAAATCCCCTGTAAATATCCCCCTTTGAATGAGCGCCCAGGGCAACGGACCGAGCGCGCTACCCGTGACCTCTCCCCCATTGAAGTGAACAGGCTCGGTGCCGAGTACCCCAAGCCCTGTACTCGACTCATGTGCACTGCTAGCAGAACTTCAGGCACTGTGCTTAGAGTGTGCACACACATCTTCTTTCTTAAGGGGGCCATTGGCGTTTCTCTAAAGTTCCTCAGCCAATAGCTGGCGGTAATTTACTTTTTAAACTGCCTCCTCCAACATGGAGGTGCCTGTGCAGTGTTGTAAGTTTGTATCTAACACGCTTGTCAGTTCTCAGGTCCCTGTACTTGTATCCGAGTCTGCTACACCCGCCAGTGCTCACCTCAATGGCAGCAGAGCCAGCTGAACCCTCCAGTGCTCACCTCAATGGCAGCAGAGCCAGCTGCACCTGCCAGTGCTCACCTCAATGGCAGCAGAGCCAGCTGCACCTGCCAGTGCTCACCTCAATGGCAGCAGAGCCAGCTGCACCCTCTAGTGCTGACCTCAACAGCAGCAGAGCCAGCTGCACCAGCCAGTACTCACCTCAATGGCAGCAGAGCCAGCTGCACCAGTCAGTGCTCATCTATCCATTAGACTGTCCTGTCTGCACCTGCAGTTCATGTCATCCTCTCCGCCCGGCTGCATTTGTTGGACATTTCCCCAGGCCATTCCTGCTTTCCACTTCTACCCAAGGTCAGTCTTGGAGTAGCACCTGGATCACCTCCCTTGTCTCTCCACAGACTGCGGTGTCGTTAGCTGCCGTGTGTCAGTGGTCGGATTGGGTGAGGCTCCTATTCATGCCCCTCCATGTCTTACTTGGGTTTTAGCACAGTGGTTCAACCACCCAGCCCATCACAGTTTGCATGGGCCATTAAATCCACTGGCTCCCAGGCATCTTCCATCTCGGACCTATACCAGGAGGTCTCCCGTCAGAAGGATCAGCAGGACAAGATTCTTTCCTATCTGTGGTCTGTGAACATGCCTCTTGAAGCGCTGGCAGTATCAGCTGCTTCAATACCATCGCAGGTGGCAGTTACCACCTCGTGACCCACCAAGTGGCCAGTTATGCACCATGTTCGGGACCTCATCTGTAGGCTCTTCCAAACTATGGCAGAGATCCCGCCCTGTTTTAGGGGTTCATTAACCAGTGCACATTGCACTTCAAACTCTTGGCTCATCAGTTCACCTCAAACCGAGCCAAAGTGGCCTTCATCATGTCACATCTATCTGATGAGGCCCTAGCATGGCTCAATCTTTTGTGGGAAAGAGGGGATCTGTTGGTGTCAAACCTATAGTCCTTCTTGGAAGCATTTCATAAGGTCTTCTATGAGCCCGGCCACATTTCTTCTGTAGTCTCTTCTCTGCTCCTGTTATGCCAAGGTAACCTTTCCGTGGGCCAGTATGCGGTCCGTTTTCATACCTTATCTTTGGAACTCGCTTGAACAATGAGGCTCTGGTGGCGACTTTCTGGGAAGGCTTTTCTGGGCGAATCAAGAACGAATTGTCAGGCCGGGAGATACCCACCTCTCTCTGGATGGCCTGGTGTCTCTCGCAAACAGAATTGACATTAGGTTCCAGGAATGGATCAAAGAAGTGAACCGCTAGAGAAGATCAGTGCGCCTGGTTCCCACCTTCCAACGACCGATCAGTGAGCAAGTTACTGCTGTGACTTCTTCTCTTGAACCCATGCAGATAGACCAGGTGAAGCTATCCAAGTACCGCCAAGAGGTTCATTGTACCGAAGGGACATGCTTCTACTGCGGCAGCTCCGAATACCTTATTCAGTCCTGCCCTGAGAGACCGGGAAATGCCAGTGCCTAAGGTCGGTAGGAGAGGCTACCCTGGGCAAGATTTCTATCTCTACATCGTTGACCCTGACTGTATCTGTCTCCTGCGGCAAGAATACTTTTGTTGAATTGGCCCACCTGGACTCTGGCTCTGTGGGTAACTTTGTTCAACAGACTGTGGTCGAATGGTATAAGATTCCTGTCCTACATCTTCCGAATCCGTTGTTGATTTCTTCGGTGGATGGAAAGCCTCTTCCCGAGACCATCCAGTTCATCATGGAGCCCGTGGATCTTCAGGTGGGAATGCTGCATTCAGAGAAGATTTCTCTTTGTGTGCTGTCTGGTCTCTATTATCCTCTACTTCTAGGTCTCACTTGGCTGCAAAAACACGAACCAGTTCTGGATTGGAGTTCGGGTGAAGTACTCCGTTGGAGCTCAGGATGTCATGAAATGTGCCTTACTCCTGTTCGTCCTGTCCTGTTTCCTACTTCTCCTACTTCTCCTGCTAATTTGCTGGGCCTGCCCGTGGCATATTGGATGTATGTGGACATCTTCAACAAGAAGGAGGCTGAGACCTTGCCACCTCATAGGCCATATGACTGCCCAATTGACCTGCCGGTAACCTCACCTCCACGAGGCCGAATTTATCCCCTGTCTCAGGCCGAGACTCACGCTATGTCTGAGTATATAGAGGAAAACCTCGCTAGAGGGTTTATCCAGGAATCTTCATCTCTGGCCGGAGCTGGGTTTTTCTTTGTGAAGAAGGACGGCTCTCTGCAACCCTGCATTGACTACAGGGGCTTAAACCAAATCATGGTAAAGAATAAATACCTCCTACCTCTGATCTCCGAGCTGTTTGATCGCCTGAAGGGTTCCAGAGACTTCACAAAGCTTGACTTACAAGGGCATACAACCTTGTTCCAATTCGCCAGGGAGATGAGTGGAAGACGGCTTTCAACATCTGTGATGGCCATTACGAGTATCTCATTATGCTGTTTGGACTCTGTAATGCTCAAGCCGACTTCCAAGAACTGGTGAACAACATCTTTCATGACCTGCTCTATATGTGTGTGGTAGTATACCTGGATGACATCTTGGTGTTCTATCCTGATCTGTCAACACAGAGGATGGACGTTTTCCAGGTTCTACTAAGGTTAAGAACTAATCGTCTCTACGCCAAATATGAAAAGTGTGTCTTCGAACAGTACTCTCTTCCATTTATGGGGTACATTGCTTCTGAGACCAGTCTGAAGATGGATCCAGAGAAGGTATTCACCATCATTAAGTGGCCCTGTCCAGATGGTGTTAAGGCTATCCAGCGGTTTCTCGGGTTTGCAAATTATTATCGCCAATTTATTTCACATTTTTCATCCCGGACTGCTCCTATTTCTGCCCTGATCTGCAAAGGAGCCAATCCTAAGGAATGGACTCCTGAAGCAGAAAAAGCCTTTGTTTCTCTCAAGCAAGCATTCTCCTCGGCTCCAGTGCTGCATCGCCCAAACCATAAGAAACAGTTCTTCCTGGAGGTGGATGCATCTTCCACAGGGTCTGGAGCCATCGTCACTCAGAAGTCTTCATCCGGTCGCATGATGCCCTGCGTTTTTTTCTCTAAACTCTTCTCAGCATCTGAACATAACTACTCTATTGGCGATAGAGAACTGCTCGTGAACAAGCTAGCTCTGGTGGAGTGGCTGTACTTGTTGGAAGGAGCGTTGCACCCTGTGGTAATTTACACTGATCAAAAGAATCTGGCTTATCTGCAGTCTGCTCAGCGGCTTAACCCCCATCAAGCTAGGTAGTCTTTGTTCTTCGCTCGCTTCAACTTCACACTCCACTTTCGGACGGCTGATAAAAGCGTTAAGGCAGACGCGCTCTTCAGGTCCTTCCAGGCCTCCGACCAAGAGGAGTAGCCTAAACATATTATCGAGCCCTCCAAAATATGCACAGTCGCTCAACAAGACTTATCTCGTCCACGCCCCCGGAAGAAGCTAATGCGAAACGTGCGTTGGAGTGGAGGAGGTCACGCTATTCAGCTCACGGATGCCCTGTCACATTTGGTAAATAGCACTAACTAATTATATTTATGCTGGCTATCCGGTTTCTCTGCGGTCTTTTAGAATCTTTATCTACGGTGTTAATCATTATAAATATCTATTGTGTATTTATTGTTGTATTTTGAGGGGTTTAGCCTTTACTATTTTGCTATTGGGCATAATATTTACTACCATACGACATTTTATATATATTTGTGGATTTCTTATGAATAAGTGTTTAAATATCCTCCTGCTGGGTTCTTTTTTTATTTTTAAGATTTTAATATTATTAATAAAAGATTGATTTTATTCAAATTTGCTGGGTCTCTTTTTGGGCTATAAAGTTATATAAGCCTGATTTTTTTTGCTTTGATTTCCATGCTTTGAAGTGCCAGCTCAGATTTTTGTGTGGACTAACTTTGATATATTTATCATCAACTTTGTCTCATCATCATCTTTCTCCTTAGACAAAATTTTCCATTTCATCTTCTTGTAACCGTAGCTGCTATAAGTTTTGTGCATCACTACACACCATCTCCTCCTGTCCCCCTTGGAACAAGCAGTGTGAGAGGCCACAGTCAAGAAATTATGCTGTAATGTGTTGCTCGGAGTGACCTAATGTGGGATCACTAGTCTCCTGGGACTAAAAATAGTGGAAGGAAGGAGGTTTAGGGTGAGGATTAAGTGATCCAGACTCCTGACTGGTGAGACTGGACTGGGTGGAAATGGAGTGGTGCTGCCAAGCATGGTAGAAGCATTATCTGCTATCCAACTGAACAACTGTTCGCATTGGTGTGGCTTCAGAAGTGGTGTACCATACCTCCCTACAAAGTGTGACAGGAACCGATTTGTCATAAAATGGAGTGTTTCTTCTGCTTCTACAACAGACATAGTTGAACTTGCCCGACATCCTTGGTGTCTGCATGCACCATGATCAGCACTTCCACTTCCCCATCCCTTTATGCTCGCCTTACACATTTTGTAATTGCTAGCTCTATTGAAACTAAATTTAATTTTAATTTAAAAAAAAATTGGTTATTTGATTTTTTTTGGAGTTTAATGCAACTGTAATGTAATACAAAGCACATAAAAGTGTATAGATAACTAATTCAATCTATGGATGTCAAATTCAATCCAGAAAATTTTTTAACACTTTTGTGGAGTGTTAAATACCACTGAAAAGTAGCAAAAAGCATGTAGTACATAATTTATTGAATCCAAAAATATTTTTCAACGCTTTTATGAAGTGTTATATACCACCAAATGTAACAGAAAGCACCTAATACTCAATGGATGAGTAATTGAATCCAGAAATATTTTTCTACATTTTTTTGGAGTGTTATATACCACCAAAATGTAACAAACAGCACCTAATTCTCTATGGATGAGTAATTGAATCCAGAAATGTTTATCAATGCCTTTTTGGAGTGGTATATGTCACCAAAATGTAACAGAAAGCACCGGATACTTTTTGGATGACTAATTGAATTCAGAAATATTTTTCAACGCTTTTTTGTATTGTTATGTACCACCAAAATGTAACAGAAAGCACATCATACTCTATGACTAATTGAATGCAGAAATATTTCTCAACGCCTTTTTGGAATGTTATATGCCACAGAAATGTAACAGAAAGCATGTAATACTCTATGGGTGACTAACTGAATCCAGCAATATTTTTCAACGCTTTTTTGGAGCAGCTATATATTTTACAACAGATGTCAAAGCCCTAAACTCTGCCTAGAGACTGCATAAATAAGTAAAAAATAAACACATTTTTTAAACACATCCAATTGTGGAAATAATTATTATTCCAAGATCTATTGATTAAAATGAACTTTGCTCATGGAACAACCCCTTTAAGGATAGAAAAAGGCTTAATCTAATTGGGGTATACTACTTTAGCAATATATCATATTGAAACAAGATTTTAGGGTGTATAAAAAGAAAGATAAAATCCTGATATCCACAATTTTATTACCTCTCTATAAATCACTTTTAAGTAGGGATGAGTAAACCCAAACGAGAAAGTTCATGGTTTGTTGCCTGTATCGTACCCCGAACACGGATTTCTAAAATATTTTTTTTATTTTAATATATCAGACATTTTGGAATATGATGATACAAAATATGTTTATTTTTTACTTATTTATTTACCTTTAATGGAGACAAAGGTTGTGATTTGAACTTCTATATTTTTAAACATATTTTATATTTTGAAATGTTTTATTTTATTTTTCAACCCCTCGTCTAATCAGTTATACTACACACATGGAAAAAATTGTTTGTCCCCTTCTGGTAAAGTAAAAGAAAAAGACTATAGTAAATGAAATGACTTGAAATTGACACAAGTAATTTTCAATTTCAATTTACTGAATATCAACTTATCTAATCAGACATTGCATTTGAATTCATCAAAGGAAAAGACAAAGCACAAAAGAGTGATAACGTGTGCTGGAAGAATACCCTCACAATAAAGTGCCCCCCCACACATGGTATCTGGGTAGAGATATGAAGTACAAGGTATACACTAGAGAAAATGATCGCCAAAAAATGATATTTAAATTTGCAGTATATATTGATACAAAATAAAACAATTCTAAAATATACATTAAGGTACAAAAAGGTGAAATATAAGATAACATGAACAGGCAGAAGCCCAAATACCAAGTAATAATAATATAATAATAATAATAATCTTTATTTATATAGCGCCATCATATTCCGCAGCGCTTTACAGTTTAACAGTTTCAAAACACAAGTCATAAGTCACAACGTTAACAATACAGTAATTAAAGCAAAATAAGCCGCCCTGCTCGTGAGAGCTTACAATCTACAATGAGGTTGGGGAGATACAAAATACAGGTGTGTATATACAATGGTGCATTTACAATGATGGTCCAGCCATCTTAAGGGAGTGAGGGATGGATGGAGATAGTGAATGGGCTACACACACACACACACTTACACATAGAATGACTTTGATTAGTGAATGTGATAGGCCGCTCTGAACAGATGTGTTTTGAGGGAGCGCCTGAAACCATGCAAATTGTGGATAGTCCTAATTTCTTGGGGTAGAGCATTCCAGAGGATTGGCGCAGCGCGGGAGAAGTCTTGGAGTCGGGAGTGGGAGGTACGGATTAGTGCAGAGGTTAGTCGAAAGTCGTTTGCAGAGCGCAGCAGTCGGTTAAGTAGCATTAAGTACAGTATATGGCCCAACAAATGGCAAGAAGTTGAATTCTAATAATTACGGTAACAACTATTAAACCACTTGCAACAATTTAAACACCAATATGCAAACACAAATGATAATGCAATATATATTCAATAATGCCAAGGATACAATCACATAGTGTTCTGGAATCCAGGGAAAACAATATATAAATAAAGTGCCACTGCAAAAAGATAGAGACAGTTTATGATCACTCTATTCCCAGGTCCCCTTAGTGTTCAGCAGTTCATGAGGAGTAATATTTGTCAGTTCATATGTCTGATATGATAAACAAGCCATAGCAGCCAATATAAATTGTTCTGAAATACAAAAGTCATGTGTGGGTGGAGGGTTCACCTGTCACCAATAGCCCAGACGCGCGTTTTGCTGTCACTTTTACAAGGGGTACAATTTTCATTTTCAAGACCAGTTTCATTTTTTTTTTTCTGTTGAATCAAAATTCAAAAGAAATGTTTAAATTTCATTAGTTGCTATTTAGTAAATTTAAATTGATAATTATTTTTGTCAGTTTCAAGTTATTTCAGTGCCCATGTGTGTATATACTGTCATACCACAGCATCTAATATAGTGCAGTACACAGTGTAATTCTCAGTCTGCTTTCAAGTTTATCACATAGATGAGCTTTGGATAAGTACATAGATGGCAGCTGCCAAAATAACTCATTTACTCTCCATGATCACATCAAAATATGCCTTTAAAAATATTCAGGCCTTTAAAAGTAAGCAGTAGGGAACGTCACATTTTAATTCTATTGTCAGAGATTGACAGCAGCATTTAAATGGTTAACAGCCATGATCTCATCTCTGGCTGCTTCTGGGAAAGACAGGAAGCATATAGCCAATTAACAAACACTTTATTGAAAAATAGTATAAAATTACCTAAGACAACTATTAAAAATGAGATGTGCATCCAATAATTTCCCATTGGTCAAATACGTAAATGAAGATATCAATTACACTCTCCGCAAACACAATAAACAATTGATGTATTATTCTAATATATTGGCTTTGTGCTTATCAAAAGAGATTATAGCAGTCATGTTGTGTAGTCATAATCATATTGTAAAGTACAAAATATGCAATAAGGTATGTGCAGAACAATAAATGACTATGATATCATATTACTAGTAGCAAATAAAGATCTCAGTTATCCGCTAATACAATAAGCAAATGCTCTATTGTTCCAATACATGAGCTATAAGTTTGCAGAGAAATGTCTCTTAGAACCATATTGTATAGCCATTACCATATTATAATGCACAAAGTGTGCGGTGGAGTAAATAATGTGTACAAATATATGCAAGATAATAAGTGACTTATAGTACCATATTACTACCAGCCATGTATATGCATAAAGTACCGCCAATAGTCTATATACTGGGGGGACAGATAAATGATACAATTGTGCTGCTATGCTAAGCCTAAATAGGATGGTATAGAAAAATAATGTATATATATATGAAGCAGCTAATACATCCCCATTCAAGTAGCGTGCCAGGCTAAAGTGGCCCAGGCTTTAATATCCAAGTAAAGACATATGGATCAAAACAGCGGAAAGTTCACACATACGACCTTAGGGAAATGACAGAAGTATCCCGATGTCCCGACGCGCGTTTCGCGTTAGCTTCGTCTTGGGGAAAAGATTCATGTGGTCAATGGCTCAATATACCCCCTATATATACCTCTGAAAAGTAGTGTAATTACCATGCGTTGCATGTGGGCAGGTGATCGACTTCCAGCGTGTGACGCTCCAGGGCACGCGCCGGCCGCCCATGCAGTGACCTCCCCCTCCAACACGTCAGAGGAGGAGACGCCACAGCTGAGCAGAACGGACGCGTCACCATGGCAGCGCCCTGCATCATGATCTGTTGTCATCGGGTGCTAGGCCGCGCCCCCATCTGACGTCAGGATAGGGGAAGCGGTGTGTAGTCAGGCCGAGGAATACATCTCGGAGATGTTTTATTGGAAGTGGTTCCTTTCCACGCCCGCAACTTACACAGTGTACACATATACATCTACTACTACAGAAACCGACCTAGTATTACATAATTAAACCCATAATCCACCATTAATCTGAATATTTGATTTATAGTTATATTATAAATAGTGCATGAACTCTACACACCAGAAGGAACATCCTATCAATAGTGATTTATACAAAAGGCCCAACTATGTATCCCAAACACATATTAATCCTGAAATATTATCCTAAATTTGTATATTTAGACCTTGTAAAACAAAAGGGAAACAGATTTATAATATCAATAAAAGGCATAAACATGCTGTTTGCCGCGATATTTCAGAAAGTCCATATTTCTCATCAACTGATGCCTATATTGTCTTCATTCATATAAGATGGTAAGGCTTGAAGAATAAGTCATTTCCTCTGTATTCCTGATGATTTTCATTATCCGGATTTTTTCAATCAAGGTCCGTCTGGGCAGAAAATGATGAATCTTGTGCGTAAGCTATAAATTTAAACTGAGATAGGTATATATGAGATGTATTGAACTAATATAAATTCTAAAATAACATTTTCTAAATAGAAAATAAAATGAATTAAACCACTAAAACTGATTATAAAAAGGGGGCAAAACTCAGAACCTCATTCAATCCGGCCGGAGCCATGGATCCAACTTTGTGGATCCACTGTGTTTCCACTTGGGCCAATTTTTTTCTCCAATCTCCTCCTCTAAGGTCCACCCATATTTTATCAATGCCTATGACCTTAAGTAATTTGGGGTTGGAGTCATGGTAAATCTTAAAGTGCCTTGGTACCGGCTTCAAAATAGTGACATCATCTATTTCATTGGCATTTTTAATGTCCCTATAGTGTTCCCTTACTCGAACTCTAAGGGGTCTGGATGTCATGCCCACATATACCTTCGTACACGGACATGAGGCATAATACACTACCCCAATGGAATCACATGTAATATGCTGAGTGATTTGAAATATTTTACTACAATCACTTGATATAAACGATGTGGCACGGATCATATTGGGGCACGAAATACACGTCCCACATGGAAAAAATCCCCACTTTGGGCCTTTGGATCCAAAGCTGGTTTGTTTTTTAGGCTCTCTATGGTAGCTGTGTACCAAGGCATCACGAAGATTGTTCGATCTCCTATATGTGATGGATGGATATTTGGGAACAAACTTTTTTAAGGTCTTATCTGTCACAACAAGTGGCCAGTATCTCTCTAAGGCTGTTTTTACCTCCCTCCATTTATCGTTATAAGTAGAAATAAATCTAACTATTTGTTGATCCGAATTGCTATCTTTGGGGGTTAATAAGTCATTGCGCACTGCTGATTTTGCCCTACGTATACCTCTTTTAATACTTCTTTTGGAATATCCCCTTGTCAGAAATCTTGACGTTAAATCGTCAACCTGTTTTTCAAAAGTTTCCTCACTGGAGCAAATACGTCTAGCTCTTAGAAATTGACCTGTAGGGATACTCTCTATCAATGATTTAGGATGGGAAGAGGTGGCATATAGAATAGAGTTAACTGAAGTTTCTTTTCGATGTATGTCAGTTTGTAAATAACCGTTCTCACTCTTGGATATCATGATGTCCAGAAAGTCAATGCTGGTCTGACTGTACTTGCACGTCAACTTGATGTTAAGGGAATTAGTGTTTAGTATGCCCTGAAAATCGAGAAGGTCCTGCTCTGTCCCCTGCCATATCATGAGAATATCATCTATATAACGGACCCAGAGCAGGACCCTCTCGATATAGGCTATGGGGTTGGTGAGGAAAATTCCTCTCTCCCACATGCCCAAAAATAGGTTGGCATATGAGGGGGCAAAAGCCGCCCCCATAGCCGTACCCTGCTTCTGAAGATAAAATGTTTCCCCAAATAAGAAATAGTTATGTTCTAGTGCAAATTTTAATAAAGTTAATAGTAACTCAGTCAGACCAGCATCGAGATCGGACATCATGAGATACATCTTAACAGCTCGTAATCCATCCTTGTGTTGTATACAGGTATATAGCGATTCAACGTCAAAACTGACAAGCCACATGTCCTGTTCCATAGGGATTCCTTCAATTTTTTTGAGGACATCTGAGGTGTCTCTAACATAAGAGGGAAGATCTACAACTATAGGTTTCAAGTAGAAGTCTAAATATTTGGAGATTGTCTCACAAAGGCTCCCATTTCCCGAAACAATGGGGCGTCCCGGAGGTGTAATGCTGTTCTTGTGTATTTTTGGTAAAAAATAAATACACGACACCTTGGGATACTTGGGTACCAAGTTGTCTCTTAGTTCTTTGGTAATTACCCCTTCCCTAAATGCTGCTTCAAGAATCTCCTGAATTTCATCCTGATATTTTGTGGTAGGATTAAAAGTCATTTTGCTATAGCATATATTGTCTCTCAGTTGTCTATGAGCTTCTTTCTCATATGCTTTAGTAGGCCAGATTACTACATTCCCCCCTTTGTCAGCAGGCTTTATCACCACCTCTTTGAGGTTTTGTAATTCTAGAATAGCTTGCCTATGAGTAAAAGGCAAGTTGCCATGTTTGACAAAGGGGGGAATTTTTTTGAGCTCATCTGATACTAATTTAACAAATAACTCCACATTTGGAGAAATATTCAGGGGTGGAAATTTTTTTGGGATGGGTGGTCTAAACTTACCCCTATGGTCTGACGTTGTACTCTCCTCATTCAACTCTTCCAAATCAGAAATTGCTTCAAG
Organism: Oophaga sylvatica; assembly: GCA_033576555.1. Lineage (NCBI taxonomy): Eukaryota > Metazoa > Chordata > Amphibia > Anura > Dendrobatidae > Oophaga > Oophaga sylvatica. The sequence continues at coordinate 305,981,924 of JARQOD010000002.1, read as the reverse complement.
TTCCCTGGTACTCCATACATCATGTTCCTTATTATCATGTAGTTTTTTGAGTATTAGTTTACGCGCAAATAAGTGCAAATCAGTCAGTGCTGAAAAAGAATTAAATGAGGCCGTAGGTGAGAATGATAATCCCAAACTAAGAACCTCAATTTGATGTTGAGTTAATTCTAAGTCAGATAAATTAATTACCTGTAATTTGGAGGAGGTAGGTGTATCAACCCTTCTATCCTTTCTCTTATAATACTCATTATGTCTTCTCCTTACATTACGTCTTAAATTATACATCCGATTTCCTTCATGATATTCATCCTCCCTTGAGGAGACAGAGGATACTGAGGATGACCTTATACTATTACTGCCTTCTCTGATGTTGGTTTGCCATCTATAAACTGTTCCATTTTTGTAGTCAGTGAGATCCCTTTGAAACTTTTTAGTTTTAGTTTCCTTGACTTCTTTCTCCCAAATGTTTAATTGGGCATCCATTTCCTTATAGAAGGCATCCGCCTCCAATCCAGAAATTTTTTCAAGCAATTTGGCCTTAGTTAAATCAATGTCAAGATCTAATTTGTCCATGCTTTTTTTGTTATTGCCAATCAGCAATTCAATAAGAGATCTGGAACATATGTTGCAGACCTCCTCCCATCTAGTTTTAAAGGCGGGGTCCTCCACTGGATAGGAGGGCATGATTTTTACTCTTAATCCTCTTGGTATTAAATTTTTAGCTAAATAATTTTCCAATGATGCCTTGGTCCACCACATTCTGGTCCTCCTCTTTAATAGGTTCCGCATTGAACTTTTGAGGTCTGACTTTTGCCCACCATCTGCCGAACTATTGGATGCTGCATCCCCATTAAAAACGGTATCAATACAATTTAGCCAGGTGTGATCTCTGGCTTTAATGTCCATACTGGCCCCACACACTGTAACAAAGTACAGAAATGTAATCAAATATATCCTAGGAATATGAGCCTAGGGAAACGGCACTTCCCTAGGCTCATATTCCTAGGATATATTTTGATTGCATTTCTGTACTTTGTTACAGTGTGTGGGCCAGTATGGACATTAAAGCCAGAGATCACACCTGGCTAAATTGTATTGATACCGTTTTTAATGGGGATGCAGCATCCAATAGTTCGGCAGATGGTGGGCAAAAGTCAGACCTCAAAAGTTCAATGCGGAACCTATTAAAGAGGAGGACCAGAATGTGGTGGACCAAGGCATCATTGGAAAATTATTTAGCTAAAAATTTAATACCAAGAGGATTAAGAGTAAAAATCATGCCCTCCTATCCAGTGGAGGACCCCGCCTTTAAAACTAGATGGGAGGAGGTCTGCAACATATGTTCCAGATCTCTTATTGAATTGCTGATTGGCAATAACAAAAAAAGCATGGACAAATTAGATCTTGACATTGATTTAACTAAGGCCAAATTGCTTGAAAAAATTTCTGGATTGGAGGCGGATGCCTTCTATAAGGAAATGGATGCCCAATTAAACATTTGGGAGAAAGAAGTCAAGGAAACTAAAACTAAAAAGTTTCAAAGGGATCTCATTGACTACAAAAATGGAACAGTTTATAGATGGCAAACCAACATCAGAGAAGGCAGTAATAGTATAAGGTCATCCTCAGTATCCTCTGTCTCCTCAAGGGAGGATGAATATCATGAAGGAAATCGGATGTATAATTTAAGACGTAATGTAAGGAGAAGACATAATGAGTATTATAAGAGAAAGGATAGAAGGGTTGATACACCTACCTCCTCCAAATTACAGGTAATTAATTTATCTGACTTAGAATTAACTCAACATCAAATTGAGGTTCTTAGTTTGGGATTATCATTCTCACCTACGGCCTCATTTAATTCTTTTTCAGCACTGACTGATTTGCACTTATTTGCGCGTAAACTAATACTCAAAAAACTACATGATAATAAGGAACATGATGTATGGAGTACCAGGAACTTGAAGCAATTTCTGATTTGGAAGAGTTGAATGAGGAGAGTACAACGTCAGACCATAGGGGTAAGTTTAGACCACCCATCCCAAAAAAATTTCCACCCCTGAATATTTCTCCAAATGTGGAGTTATTTGTTAAATTAGTATCAGATGAGCTCAAAAAAATTCCCCCCTTTGTCAAACATGGCAACTTGCCTTTTACTCATAGGCAAGCTATTCTAGAATTACAAAACCTCAAAGAGGTGGTGATAAAGCCTGCTGACAAAGGGGGGAATGTAGTAATCTGGCCTACTAAAGCATATGAGAAAGAAGCTCATAGACAACTGAGAGACAATATATGCTATAGCAAAATGACTTTTAATCCTACCACAAAATATCAGGATGAAATTCAGGAGATTCTTGAAGCAGCATTTAGGGAAGGGGTAATTACCAAAGAACTAAGAGACAACTTGGTACCCAAGTATCCCAAGGTGTCGTGTATTTATTTTTTACCAAAAATACACAAGAACAGCATTACACCTCCGGGACGCCCCATTGTTTCGGGAAATGGGAGCCTTTGTGAGACAATCTCCAAATATTTAGACTTCTACTTGAAACCTATAGTTGTAGATCTTCCCTCTTATGTTAGAGACACCTCAGATGTCCTCAAAAAAATTGAAGGAATCCCTATGGAACAGGACATGTGGCTTGTCAGTTTTGACGTTGAATCGCTATATACCTGTATACAACACAAGGATGGATTACGAGCTGTTAAGATGTATCTCATGATGTCCGATCTCGATGCTGGTCTGACTGAGTTACTATTAACTTTATTAAAATTTTCACTAGAACATAACTATTTCTTATTTGGGGAAACATTTTATCTTCAGAAGCAGGGTACGGCTATGGGGGCGGTTTTTGCCCCCTCATATGCCAACCTATTTTTGGGCATGTGGGAGAGAGGAATTTTCCTCACCAACCCCATAGCCTATATCGAGAGGGTCCTGCTCTGGGTCCGTTATATAGATGATATTCTCATGATATGGCAGGGGACAGAGCAGGACCTTCTCGATTTTCAGGGCATACTAAACACTAATTCCCTTAACATCAAGTTGACGTGCAAGTACAGTCAGACCAGCATTGACTTTCTGGACATCATGATATCCAAGAGTGAGAACGGTTATTTACAAACTGACATACATCGAAAAGAAACTTCAGTTAACTCTATTCTATATGCCACCTCTTCCCATCCTAAATCATTGATAGAGAGTATCCCTACAGGTCAATTTCTAAAAGCTAGACGTATTTGCTCCAGTGAGGAAACTTTTGAAAAACAGGTTGACGATTTAACGTCAAGATTTCTGACAAGGGGATATTCCAAAAGAAGTATTAAAAGAGGTATACGTAGGGCAAAATCAGCAGTGCGCAATGACTTATTAACCCCCAAAGATAGCAATTCGGATCAACAAATAGTTAGATTTATTTCTACTTATAATGATAAATGGAGGGAGGTAAAAACAGCCTTAGAGAGATACTGGCCACTTGTTGTGACAGATAAGACCTTAAAAAAGTTTGTTCCCAAATATCCATCCATCACATATAGGAGATCGAACAATCTTCGTGATGCCTTGGTACACAGCTACCATAGAGAGCCTAAAAAACAAACCAGCTTTGTATCCAAAGGCCCAAAGTGGGGATTTTTTTCCATGTGGAACGTGTATTTCGTGCCCCAATATGATCCGTGCCACATCGTTTATATCAAGTGATTGTAGTAAAATATTTCAAATCACTCAGCATATTACATGTGATTCCATTGGGGTAGTGTATTATGCCTCATGTCCGTGTACGAAGGTATATGTGGGCATGACATCCAGACCCCTTAGAGTTCGAGTAAGGGAACACTATAGGGACATTAAAAATGCCAATGAAATAGATGATGTCACTATTTTGAAGCCGGTACCAAGGCACTTTAAGATTTACCATGACTCCAACCCCAAATTACTTAAGGTCATAGGCATTGATAAAATATGGGTGGACCTTAGAGGAGGAGATTGGAGAAAAAAATTGGCCCAAGTGGAAACACAGTGGATCCACAAAGTTGGATCCATGGCTCCGGCCGGATTGAATGAGGTTCTGAGTTTTGCCCCCTTTTTATAATCAGTTTTAGTGGTTTAATTAATTTTATTTTCTATTTAGAAAATGTTATTTTAGAATTTATATTAGTTCAATACATCTCATATATACCTATCTCAGTTTAAATTTATAGCTTACGCACAAGATTCATCATTTTCTGCCCAGACGGACCTTGATTGAAAAAATCCGGATAATGAAAATCATCAGGAATACAGAGGAAATGACTTATTCTTCAAGCCTTACCATCTTATATGAATGAAGACAATATAGGCATCAGTTGATGAGAAATATGGACTTTCTGAAATATCGCGGCAAACAGCATGTTTATGCCTTTTATTGATATTATAAATCTGTTTCCCTTTTGTTTTACAAGGTCTAAATATACAAATTTAGGATAATATTTCAGGATTAATATGTGTTTGGGATACATAGTTGGGCCTTTTGTATAAATCACTATTGATAGGATGTTCCTTCTGGTGTGTAGAGTTCATGCACTATTTATAATATAACTATAAATCAAATATTCAGATTAATGGTGGATTATGGGTTTAATTATGTAATACTAGGTCGGTTTCTGTAGTAGTAGATGTATATGTATACACTGTGTAAGTTGCGGGCGTGGAAAGGAACCACTTCCAATAAAACATCTCCGAGATGTATTCCTCGGCCTGACTACACACCGCTTCCCCTATCCTGATGTCAGATGGGGGCGCGGCCTAGCAGCCGATGACAACAGATCATGATGCAGGGCGCTGCCATGGTGACGCGTCCGTTCTGCTCAGCTGTGGCGTCTCCTCCTCTGACGTGTTGGAGGGGGAGGTCACTGCATGGGCGGCCGGCGCGTGCCCTGGAGCGTCACACGCTGGAAGTCGATCACCTGCCCACATGCAATGCATGGTAATTACACTACTTTTCAGAGGTATATATAGGGGGTATATTGAGCCATTGACCACATGAATCTTTTCCCCAAGACGAAGCTAACGCGAAACGCGCGTCGGGACATCGGGATACTTCTGTCATTTCCCTAAGGTCGTATGTGTGAACTTTCCGCTGTTTTGATCCATATGTCTTTACTTGGATATTAAAGCCTGGGACACTTTAGCCTGGCACGCTACTTGAATGGGGATGTATTAGCTGCTTCATATATATATACATTATTTTTCTATACCATCCTATTTAGGCTTAGCATAGCAGCACAAATGTATCATTTATCTGTCCCCCCAGTATATAGACTATTGGCGGTACTTTATGCATATACATGGCTGGTAGTAATATGGTACTATAAGTCACTTATTATCTTGCATATATTTGTACACATTATTTACTCCACCGCACACTTTGTGCATTATAATATGGTAATGGCTATACAATATGGTTCTAAGAGACATTTCTCTGCAAACTTATAGCTCATGTATTGGAACAATAGAGCATTTGCTTATTGTATTAGCGGATAACTGAGATCTTTATTTGCTACTAGTAATATGATATCATAGTCATTTATTGTTCTGCACATACCCTATTGCATATCTTGTACTTTACAATATGATTATGACTACACAACATGACTGCTATAATCTCTTTTGATAAGCACAAAGCCAATATATTAGAATAATACAGCAATTGTTTATTGTGTCTGCGGAGAGTGTAATTGATATCTTCATTTACGTATTTGACCAATGGGAAATTATTGGATGCACATCTCATTTTTAATAGTTGTCTTAGGTAATTTTATACTATTTTTCAATAAAGTGTTTGTTAATTGGCTATATGCTTCCAGCTCTTTTCTGAATAATTTTCATAAAGGGAAGTGCCGTTTCCCTAGGCTCATATTCCTAGGATATATTCTGGGAAAGACAGATGCCTGCTATAGCCAGTATTTGTCACATGTGGGGACACCTTAGCTCCTGAGCTTTCTCTCCACATGATCAGCCCCACAATCACATACATGCTCTTGATATTGTGTTAAGAGGTCACAGGTGGACATGCTCATATTCCGCATTGAGTGTTTTTCTGGTGTGCTTCAAATTCTTGTCCACTTTATCTTTAAAAGTGTTTGGGATATGATTTTGTGGCCCTTACTAATACAGTACTGTATATAGGTACAGGTTTAATGTTGATTTCCTTCTTGGTTCATGCAACCTTCCCCAGAGCACTTCTGTTCTCAAAAAGCCAGTTAATGGAGGCTCATATAACTAAACCTGTCCCTCAGTCTTCTACAATTAAAAAACAGCTTTCACATGAACATTTCTTTTCAATTGAAGGAGGCAGATGGATAGGTTTGGTCACATGCCCATGAATCAACTGACATTTTTAGATTACTGGTGCCCTTGCTGACTCTGAGCAAGGCAGCGCTAATCAGCCATTGACACTTCATAAAGGTGGGAACCTTTAATAGCTATATGTAAGTTCCAAATAATCATGTCCTTAACACTTTTCAGAAAATAAAGATAAGGTAAAACAACTCCTTTAAAAATGTAAGGACCTTGTCATTATTAATTTTTCATTTTCATTTTTTTCCTTCCCCAAGTTTCAAGAGCCATATTTTTTTTCTTATATATCTAAATAAGAATTTGTTTTTTGAAGAAAGAGTTGTAGTTGTGAATGACACCACTCATTTTACAATATAATGTACTGAAAAATGAGAAAAATATTCAAAGTAGGTGAAAAAAAGAAGCTAAATCCGCCATTATTTTTTGAGTTTTGTTTCTACAGCATTTATTGCGGTGTAAAACTTACATCACAATATGTTTGACTAGGTCAGTATTATTATGTTAATAGCAAACTTTTTTCTGTGTTTTAGTATCTAAGAAAATTTTGAACCATGTAAAAAAAGTTGACTGTGTTGCCATATTCTGAGTCCCATAACTTATTTACCATTTCTTTTTCTGTCAAAATCCAAGAAAACACCAAACCTACAAAAGTGGCTTGAAACCCAAGATAATACTTATAGTAGGGTGTAGTGCAGTGGGGTTGGTGCAGTGCAACAAAGAGACAGGGACCACAGAAAGTTCAACACAAATGAAGTCTTTATTTTCAGAACTCACGCATAGGAGTGATGTTCTCCGGATTGCAGCCGGGTTTCCATAAACACAGTACAGAACTCAAAACCCGTTGCCGTGAACAATGGCACCACCATGTCTTTTGGGTGCATCAGCCGCCTGGAAGTCAAGGGCTCTGTGTTAGCTCCACACAGACCTGGGTTGCACAAAGTCACCTGCTCTTCAGCTTGCAAACTCCAACACTGACATACCCAAGGCAAACTGAGAGATTTAAATGGAATAGTGGCCATAGAGTCACTTCCAAAACCAGGAATGGAGAGAGGGATTCGCCCCACTACCAAACCTGCAAGTCCCTCTAAAAATAAAAGCTTTTAATGAGTTTTCCTACAAACCTGACTGAGTCACTGCTTGGACCCAATCTATTTTTTTTTTATTTTGCCTTGTGACTTACAGATGTTCTGCTGTGAACACAAGGTACTCCAGCGGGTTTAATAGGACTCCGTCCGCATCCTGGGGGAACACATATTGACCCTCACATATGATCACCCTCACTGCCTCACAAAGGATAGACCAACAATGCCCGGGATCTAAAGTGCCATGTAATTTTCATGTGTGATGACATCTCCTCTTGAAAAAGCACAACGCGAAACACGTGTTCAGGGCAGCTGTGATGTGCTCATTCAAGTTAATTCCTATCATAGGTAAGCTCTACATGATATATTGAAAAGCACACGGCACTTTAGATCTCGGACATTTTTGCTCTATTCTTACTATAATTACTATCTTACTTATTTTTATGTCCTCATTGGGAATTTATCTTTATAGTGTATGTTACTATTTTCTACTTGTTTAGCATTGGACTTTGATGTGTTTTTTCCCTATTTATATCTTCCTACTTGTTATACTTTTGTTAAAGAATTTTTTTTAATAATGGGATGAAGTGAAAAATATCAAATATCAGTCATTCTCCCAGACAGCGGTTAATCTGAAATGAAATCCAATGGACAAATGAGTCCATGGTCTTTCAGGAATAGCCAAAGGAGCCAATTCCCCGGCCGGCAATGCTGTACTTTGGCGCATGCACAAGTTTCACAAGCAGGCACAAAATCTCTAATATCCTTATGCATAATGGACCACCAAAAGAGTCTAGCAACTGCCTTTGGGGTGGCAGTGACCCCTGGATGACCATTCAACACAGAATCAAGGAATTCCTGCAAAAGATGTAATCTGAGATACACAGGGACAAACAGCTTGCATTCAGAGGTATTGGAAGGAGCCAAGGACTGAGCAATACGGATTTCAGCCTCCAGCTCAGAGGAAACCATGGCCACAACAATACTCCAAGTGAGAATGGAAGAAGGAGGTTCAGGAGGAGACACAGAATCAAAACTACGAGGCAAGAAATCAGCCCTCATGTTCTTAGACCCTGGTCTGAACGTAATAGAAAAATTAAATTGTGAAAAAAATAAAGCCCATCGGGCCTGTCTTGGTGTCAACCACTTGGAAGATTCAAAATAAGCTAGATTTTTGTGATCCATCACCACAGTGTCTGGATGAACAGCTCCGTCCAAAAAATGCCTCCACCCTTCAAAAGCCAACTTGACAGCAAGCAACTCCCGATTGACCACATCATAGTTTCTTTCAGCAGGAAAAAATTTTTTAGAGAAGAAGGGACATGGTCGCACTTTAGTTAAAGTCTCAGTACCTTGATACAATACAGCCCCAACCCCGATCTCAGAAGCATCTACCTCCACAATAAGCGGCCTCTGGAGGTCTGGTTGCACAAGAACAGGAGCACACAAAAAACATTTCTTCAAATTTTCAAAAGCCCCAACCTTTTCCAGAGACCAAACCTTTAGCTCCGCCCCTATACGAGTGAGGTCCGTAAGAGGCTTGATGATCTGAGAAAATCCTCTAACAAATTTTCTCTAATACTTTGCAAACCCTAAAATGCACTGCAGAGCCTTAAGGTTGCTGGGTTGATCCCAATCAATGATGGCCTGAACTTTCCCAGGATCCATGTTAAACCCGGAGGCTGACACAATGAAACCCAGGAATAGGGTTGAGCATTCCGATACTGCAAATATCGGGTATCGGCCGATATTGGCTGTATCGGAATTCCGATTCCGAGTTCCGATATTTTCATCATATCGGATACCGGAATCGGGATTGTCACTGTCACTGTCAGTGTCCGTCGGTCGGGTCTGTCAGGAGTCAGCGGCACTTACCTGGCAGAAGATCTCCGGCGGTCACGTCCTGGACTGCTTGATGGCCGCAATCTTCTTTCCCCGGCGGTCACATGCAGTATCTCGCGATAACTGCAGTGACTGCTGGGTAATCCCGGCCGTAAAGCAGTCAGTCCGATGACGTCACCGCCGGGGAAGCAGGTAATCAGCTGTGCTGCGTTGCGATGACAGGCTCTGCCTGTCATTGCGATGTAGCAGAGTTGGATCGTCGTGGGACTATCGTTATGGACTGCGTCGGACAGGTGGTATACTGTTGGTTTGTTTTTTTTTTTTTTTTACAGGAGATCGATGGCGTCGCAGGAATGAGAGTACAATAAAATTAATGAAAACTGTGTTGTCTCTTTTATTTCATTAAAATACTTTTTCTTGCTGTGTTTTTTTTTTACACATTTAATAACTTTGGGATTAATAATGGATCGGTGTCTTATTGACACCTCTCCATTATTAACCGGGCTTATTGTCACCGTGCAATCAACGGTGACATTAACCCCTTATTACCCTGCTTGCCACCGCTACAGGGCAAGTGGGAAGAGCCGGGTAAAGTGCCACAATTGGCACATCTTTTGATGCGCCAAATGTGGGGCTGCTGTAGCCTGGTATTATCAGGCTGTTGAGGGCCAAAATCCATGGGCCTTGACAGTCTTTTAATACCAGGCCGCAGCAGTCTGCATTTTACTTGGCTGGTTAACAAAAATAGGGGGACCCCTACGCCGTTTTTTTTTCGAGGGGATCCCCTATTTTTGTTAACCAGCCAAGCTAAGCAGACTGCTGTGGCCTGGTATTATCAGGCTGGCAAGGTCCATGGATATTGGATCCTTACCAGCCTGAAAAACCAGGCCTCAGCGGTCTGCTTCCTCTGGCTGGTTAACAAAAATAGGGGGGACCCCACGCCAATTTTTTTCGAGGGGATCCCCTATTTTTGTCAATCAGCCAAGATATGCAGACTGCTGTGGCCTGGTATTATCAGGCTGGCAAGGTCCATGGATCTTGGCTCCTTAACAGCCTGAAAATCCAGGCCTCAGCGGTCTGCTTCATCTGGCTGGTTAACAAAAATAGGGGGGACCCCACGCCAATTTTTTTCGAGGGGATCCCCTATTTTTGTTAATCAGCCAAGATATGCAGACTGCTGTGGCCTAGTATTATCAGGCTGGCAAGGTCCATGGATCTTGGCTCCTTAACAGCCTGAAAATCCAGGCCTCAGCAGTCTGCTTCATCTGGCTGGTTAACAAAAATAGGGGGGACCCCACGCCATTTTTTTTTCGAAGGGAACCCCTATTTTTGTTGATCAGTTCCCTCTGACGTCACTGATTGTGTCCCTGGCTGACCTGAAGTGAAAGTGGAAAGCAATCAATTAAGCTTTCCACTTAAGGGCCCGTCTCACATAGCGATATCGCTACCGAGATCGCTGCTGAGTCACTAGTTTTGTGACGCAGCAGCGAGCTCACCAGCGATATCGCTGTGTGTGACATTCAGCACGATCAGCCCCCCTGCCGGGTATCGCTGATCGTCGCTGAAATGTCAGGACCTTTTTTTGATCGCTGGTTTCCCGCTGACAGGCACACATCGCTGCGTGTGACAGGCGGGAGACCAGCGATCCGCTGGTAACCAAGGTACACAGCGGGTTTCCAGGCGCGGGGCTGTGCCTAGAAACCCGCTGTGTACCTTGGATACCAGCGCCCTGATGCAGGGAGCTGGTATCCAAGGTACACAGCGGGTTTCCAAGCGCTGCGCGGTGCCTGGAAACCCGCTGTGTACCTTGGTTACCAGCGGATCGCTGGTCTCCCGCCTGTCACACGCAGCGATGCGTGCCTGTCAGCGGGAGACCAGCGATCAATAAAAGGTCCTGACATTTCTGCGACGATCAGCGATACCCGGCAGGGGGGCTGATCGTCGCTGAATGTCACACACAGCGATATCGCTGGTGAGCTCGCTGCTGCGTCACAAAACTAGTGACTCAGCAGCGATCTCGGTAGCGATATCGCTATGTGAGACGGGCCCTTAAGCGATGTTACCCGCAGTGTCGCTGTCCCAGATCGCTGCCTGAGCTGCCTGTTTGGCAGCTCAGCAGCGATCATGTAGTGATACACCAGCGATCCTGACAAGTGCATATCGTTGTAGGGATCGCTGGTGTATCGTTATGTGACACCCAGCCTTTACTCTCCTGTCAGGCAGGAGAGGAACTCATTCATTTGGGGTTTACTGTGAGGCTGCAGCATTAGCTGCGGTCCCTGCAGTAAACATTAACCCTTTCTGAAGGATTACACCGTGGGACCTGACTGTGCATGGGATAGGTAAGAATAATTTTGCTTTTTTATTTTATTTTTATTACAGGAAATGGTTTTTGCAGTAAAATAAAAGATGGTCAAAAACATGTGTCTTTATTTCATTAAAATGATTTTTAATTAAAGTGTGTGTGTTTTATTTTTATTTCATGCAATAGGATTAATAATTGATAGTTGTCTAATTGACAGCTCTCAATTATTAACCTGGCTTAAGGTCACCTTTCAATAGCAAGGTGGCTATAACCCCATATTAACCCATTCGCCACCGCTACAGGGCAATGGGAATAGATGGGCAAAGTGCCAGAAAGGGCGAATCTAATTATAGATTTGTCTTTCCTGGGGTGTCTGGGGGCAGATGTTAGTAGCCGGGGGGGGGCAAAAATAATGGTCCCTCTCTGGGCTATTATTATCTGCCCCCACTCACTGGCTTTGTCTGTCTGGTTGCGAAAATAGGGCGGGAGCCCACGCATTTTTTTTCAGCAATTTTACACCTCATATATATATATACATGTCATTGAATTTGTGACACATATATATATATATATTTATATTTGTAGTTCATACACTTCTACATAGTATAATAGCCGCTAATTTAATTGCCGGCTTTTGTGAAAATGCAGAACCCGACATGAAATGACACTTGGTGTACATAGGGTTAACCATGTCTTTTCATGTCCTTTGCTATCTAATTTGCACAAACAATTAAATCAGTCTATGTGTGCAAAATTTCACACCTGTAGAGGTTAATTAAAGGTGTAAATTCGTAGCAAAAAGTCTGTTTTTTTTACAACGAATTTACACCTTTAATTAACCCCTACAGGTGTGAAATTTTGCACACATAGACTGATTTAATTGTTTGTGCAAATTAGATAGCAAAGGACATGAAAAGACATGGTTAACCCTATGTACACCAAGTGTCATTTCATGTCGGGTGCTTCTGTCTTTTCACTGAAGCCGGCTTTACCCGGCAATTGAATCAGAGGATATTTTACTATGTAGAAGTGTATAAACTATACATATATGTATATATATATGTCACAATGACATGTATATATATATATATGTATTCTATGTGTGTATATTAGTGTTTACAAGGAAAGAATGGGTTTTTTTTAGTTGCGATATTTTGTTCCCATAGACTTACATGGGACTTCCGGTATCGGTATCGGGTATCGCCGATATTTTAGTGATATCGGCGATACCATTCCGATTCCGATACTTTAGGATATCGGAAAGTATCGCTCAACTCTACCCAGGAATGATATTTCTTGAACAGAAAAGGTACATTTTTCAATTTTAGCAAACAAACAATTATCCCTCAACCTTAGCAAAACCAAACTGAAATGTTTATAATGTGAATCCTGGTCAGGTGAGAAAATTAGAATATCATCTAAATAAACCACAATAAATCTCCCTATATAATCAGAAAAAATATCATTCATAAAATTTTGAAAAACTGCTTGTGCATTTGTTAGACGAGATTTTCAAAGACACCTTCAGACATTAAAAATGCTGTCTTCCACTCATCACCCTCAAGAATCCGTATCAGATTATATGCCCCTCTGAGATCCAGTTTGGTAAACCATTTGGCCCTGGAAAACTGATTATATAGATTGTGGATAAGTGGAAGCTGATAAGTATTTTTAACAGTTTTTTTGTTTAATTCTCGGAAATCGAGGTAGGGAAGGAGACCTCCTACTTTCTTTTTAACAAAAAAGAATCCGGCAGCTACAGGTGATGAGGAAGTGTGAATATGTCCTTTTCGGAAACTTATGTTAATATAAACTTTCATGGCTGACCGCTCAGGGCCAGACAAGTTATACAAGTGAGCCTTGGGTAATTTGGTATTAGAAATGAGATTAATAGCAAAGTCATAGAGGCGGGGAGGAGGTAATATCTCAGACTCTTTTTCTGGAAAAAACTTTTCTGAAGTCTTTCAGGTATTCCGGAAGACCCTCCAGACTAACGGAACAAACATGTACAGGTTTAAAAGATTTTTCAATAAAATAAGGATCCCATTTGACAATATCTTTCCAATTCCAGTCAATAATTGGATTATGCATACGCAACCAAGGAATCCTCAACACAATTCCAGCAGATAAATTGTCCAAAACATAACAGATGATTAATTCTGTATGAAGAGACCCCACCTTGAGTGTGAACTCCACCGTAACTAACCAAACCAGATTTTTGAGCAACGGTATCAATGGCCACGATTTGAATAGGGCTTTCTAGCTTAACCCCTTCCCGACCCATGACGCCGACGTCGGCATCATGCTATAAATCATGTTCCTGGGGGTCGGGTGACCGGGGTCACTGAAAGGTCACCCGACCCCCAGGCACAGGACCCTTAGTGCATCACCACAGGGGGGTTGGCTTAACCCCTACGTGGCCACAATCGCTCTGATTGGCTGTTAAAAGTGAAACAGCCAATCAGAGCGATTTGTAATATTTCACCTATGAAATTGGTGAAATATTACAATCCAGCCATGGCCGATGCTGCAATAGCATCTGCCATGGCTGGACACCGAGCCCTGACCCCCCCACATCGAGTCACGGTGGTGATCGGCCGCCGCCACCGAAAGATGACAGCGATCGGTCATCGCCGTCACTGTCTGCTCCCTTGCTCCTGCGATCCGCTGCCCCCACCTACCGATCCCCCCTCTCACCTTCCGACCCCCCCTACTCACCTCTCCCGGTCCACCGATGTCCCTGGATCCGTCCCGGAGGCTGCCCGGGATTCTTCATGGGCGCCGCCATCTTGGAAAATGGCAGGCGCATGCGCAGTGTGCCCGCCGGCCGGCGCATGCGCAGTGCGCCCACCATTGTACAAAAATTTATTTTGATCACTGTGATAAACTGTCACAGTGATCAAAATAAAAAAAAAAGTAAATGAACCCCCCCTGTCATAGGTAGGGACAAATAATAAAATAAAGAATTTTTTTTTTTTTCCTAGCGGATTTTGCTGCTGATCCGCAGCTGATTTTGCTGCGGATCCGCGGCGGATATTGCTGCGGATCCGCGGCAGATTTTGCTGCTGATGTGCGGCGGATTTTGCTGCTGATCAGCGGCGGATTTTGCTGCTGATCCGCGCGGATTTGCTGCGATCCGGGGCGGATTTTGCTGCTGATCCGCGGCGGATTTTGCTGCTGATCCGCGGCGGATTTGCTGCTGATCCGCGGCGGATTTTGCTGCTGATCCCGCTGATTTTGCTGCGGATCCGCGGCGGATATTGCTGCTGATCCGCGCGGATTGCTGCTGATCCCTGCGGATTTTCTGCTGATCGCGGCTGATTTTGCTGCGGACCGGCGGATATTGCTGCTGATCCGCGGTGGATTTTGCTGCTGATCCGCGCGGATTGCTGCTGATCAGCGCGGATTTTGCTGCTGATCAGCGGCGGATTGCTGCTGATCAGTGGCGATTTTGCTGCGGGATCCGCGGCGGATTTTGCTGGGGATCCGGGGCGGATTTGCTGGATCCGCGGCGGATTTTGCTGCTGATCCGCGGCGGATTTGCTGCTGATCCGCGGCGGATTTTGCTGCTGATACGCGGCGGATTTTGCTGCTGATCCGCGGCGGATTTGCTGCTGATCCGCGGCGGATTTTGCTGCTGATCCGCGCTGATTTTGCTGCGGATCCGCGCGATATTGCTGCTGATCCGCGGCGGATTTGCTGCTGATCCGCTGCGGATTTTGCTGCTGATCCGCGCTGATTTTGCTGCGGATCCGCGGGATATTGCTGCTGATCCGCGGTGGATTTTGCTGCTGATCCGCGGCGGATTTTGCTGCTGATCAGCGGCGGATTTGCTGCGATCAGCGGCGGATTTTGCTGCTGATCAGTGGCGGATTTTGCTGCTGATCCGCGGCGGATTTTGCTGGGGATCCGCGCGATTTGCTGGGGATCGCGGCGGATTTTGCTGCTGATCCGCGCGGATTTGCTGCTGATCAGCGGCGGATTTGCTGTGACAGTGGGATTTTGCTGCTGATCAGTGGCGGATTTGCTGCTGATCCGCGGCGGATTTTGCTGGGGATCCGCGGCGGATTTTGCTGGGGATCCGCGGCGGATTTTGCTGGGATCCGCGGCGAATTTTGCTGGGATCGCGGCGGATTTTGCTGGGGATCCGCTGCGGATTTTGCTGCTGATCCGCCGGAGATTTTGCTGCGCATCCGCAGCGGATTTCGCGCTGCGGATCCACAGCGGATTTCGCGCTGCGGATCCACAGCAGATCCAGAAACCATGTACAGTACAATGCAAATAAATGGTTAAAAAAAACGCTGTGCACATGCGGATTTGCTGCGGTTTTAAATCCGCAGCATGTCAACTCTTTCTGCGGATTCCGCAGAGGTTTTACACCTATTCCATTATAGGTGTAAAACCGCAGGGAAAAAACCGCAACAAATCCGCGCTAAATTTGCAGGTAAAACGCAGGTCATTTTACCTGCGGATTTAAGAAAAATCCGCAAGTGAATCCGCAACGTGTGCACGGGGCCTCAGGGTTAGGGTTAGGCTGGGTTCATATTGCATTATGGCAGTCCGTTAGATGGACTGCATTTCACCGCGGTATAACTCGGTGTAACGCAGTCCGTTAACGCTGCCATTCACCCTATTTGTGTGCGCATCGCAACGCATGCCGTAAAGCGGCATGCGTTCGCGACGTGCCGTCATTCAGTGATGGAGCCTCGGACACGGGCTGCAGCGTCTGGGCTCCGTCACTGCTAGCACAGATGAATCATCTGCTGATTCATCTGCGCTAGCGGGTATAGCATAACGCGATCGCGTTATGCTATACCGTTACCAGCCGGTCAACGCTACGTGTTGAACGGGCTGGTAAAACGCAATATGAACCCAGCCTTAGGGTTAGAACTAGGGTTAGGGTTAGCATTAGGGTTAAGGTTAGAATTTAGGGTTATGGTTGGAATTTGGGTTAGGGTTGGAATTAGGGTTAGGCTTGTGGTTAGGTTTATGGTTAGAGTTGGGATTAGGGTTAGGGGTGTGTTGGGGTTAGGGTTATGGTTAGGGTTTGTATTAGGGTTAGGGTTGGGGTTAGGGGTGTGTTGGGGTTAAGGTTGGAGTTAGAATTGAGGGGTTTCTACTATTTAGGCACATAAGGGGGTCTCCATACGCGACATGGCGCCACCATTGATTCCTGCAAATTTTGCGTTCAAAAAGTCAAACAGTGCTCCCTTTATTCCAAGCCCAGACGTATGCCCAAACAGTGGTTTATCCCCACATATGGGGTATCAGCGTACTCGGGAAAAATTGCACAACAACTTTGGGGGTTCTAATTTCTCCTGTTAACATTTAGAAAAAAAATTGGGGACTAAAAATGTATTTTTGTGGAAAAAAAATGATTTTATATTTTCACGGCTCTGCGTTATAAACTTCTGTGAAGGACTTGGAGATTCAAAGTGCTTACCACACATCTATAGGAGTTTTTTGGGGGATCAAGTTTCCAAAATGGGGTCACTTGTGGGGAGTTTCTACTGTTTAGGCACATCAGGGACTCTGCAAACGTAACATGACGCCCGAAGACCATTCCATCAAGTGGGCATTTCAAAACGTCACTACTTCCCATCCGAGCCCCGACGTGTGCCCATACAGTCGTTTTCCTCCCACATATGGGATATCAGCATACTCAGGACAAATTGGACAACAAATTTTGGGGTCTAATTTCTCATGTTACCCTTGGGAAAATAAAAAAATTGGGGACTAAAAGATTCTGATTGTGGAAAAAATATGATTTCTTTTATTTTCATGCCCGGGCGTTATAAACTTCTGTGTACCCCTTCGGGGTTCAAAGTGCTCACCACACATCTAAATAAGTTCTTTGCGGGGTCTAGTTTCCAAAATGGGGTCACTTGTGGGGAGTTTCCACTGTTTAGGCACATCAGGGGCTCTGCAAACGTAACAAGATGCCCGCAGACCATTCCATCAAGTCGGCATTTCAAAGCGTCACTACATCCCTTCCGAGCCCTGACGTGTGCCCAAACAGTGGTTCCCCCCCACATATGGGGTACTAGCGTACTCAGGACAAACTGGACAACAACTTTTGGGGTTCAATCTCTCCTGTAACCATTGTGAAAATAAAAAATAGTGGGCTAAAAAAAAAATCATTTTTTGAGAAAAAAAAATTATTTTTTTATTTTCTCGGCTCTGCGTTATAAACTTCTGTGAAGCACCTGGGGGTTCAAAGTGCTCACTATGCATCTAGATAAGTTCCTTAGGGCGTCTAGTTTCCAAAATGGGGTCACTTGTGGGGGAGATCCAATGTTTAGGCACACAGGAACTCTCCAAATGCGACATGGCAACCGCTAAATATTCCAGCATATTTTCCATTCAAAAAGTCAAATGGTGCTCCTTCCCTTCTGAGCCCTGCCGTGCGCCAAAACAGTGGTTTATGACCACATATGAGGTATCTGTGTACTCAGGAGAAATAGCCCAACAAATTTTAGGATCCAATTTATACTGTTGCCCATGTGAAAATGAAAAAAACTGAGGCTAAAAGAAAATTTTTGTGAAAAAAAAGTACTTTCTTTTTTTTACGGATCAATTTGTGAAGCACCTGGGGGTTCAAAGTGCTCACTATGCATCTAGATAAGTTCCTTAGGGGTCTAGTTTCCAAAATGGGGTCACTTGTGGAGGAGATCCAATGTTTAGGCACACAGGAACTCTCCAAATTCGACATGGCAACCGCTAAATATTCCAGCATATTTTCTATTCAAAAAGTCAAATGGCGCTCCTTCCCTTCTGAACCCTGCCGTGCGCCCAAACAGTGGTTTATGACTACATACGAGGTATCTGTGTACTCAGGAGAAATTGCCCAACAAATTTTAGGATCCAATTTATACTGCTGCCCATGTGAAAATGAAAAAAACTGAGGCTAAAAGAAAATTTTTGTGAAAAAAAAGTACTTTCTTTTTTTTATGGATCAATTTGTGAAGCACCTGGGGGTTCAAAGTGATCACTATGCATCTAGATAAGTTCCTTAGGGGGTCTAGTTTCCAAAATGGTGTCACTTGTGGGGGAGCTCCAATATTTAGGCACACAGGAACTCTCCAAATGCGACATGGCAACCGCTAAATATTCCAGCATACAGTTATATGAAAAATTGTGGGCACCCCTATTAATCTTAAGCTTAATGTTTGATAAAAATTGGTGTTTTTGCAACAGCTATTTCAGTTTGATATAGCTAATAACTATTGGACACAGTAATGTTTCTGCCTTGAAATGAGGTTTATTGTACTAACAGAAAATGTGCAATCTGCATCCAAAAAAAATTTGACAGGTGCATAAGTATGGGCACCTCACCAGAAAAGTGACATTAATATTTAGTAGATCCTCCTTTTGCAAAAATAACAGCCTCTAGTCGCTTCCTGTGGCTTTTAATGAGTTCTTGGATTCTGGATGAAGGTATTTTTGACCATTCCTCTTTACAAAACAATTCCAGTTCAGTTAAGTTTGATGGTCGCCGAGCATGGACAGCCCTCTTCAAATGATCCAACAGATTTTCAATGATATTCAGGTCTGGGGACTGGGATGGCCAATCCAGAACATTGTAATTGTTCCTCTGCATGAATGCCTGAGTGGATTTGGAGCGGTGTTTTGGATCATTGTCTTCCTGAAAGATCCATCCCCTGCGTAACTTCAACTTTGTCACTGATTCTTCAACATTATTGTCAAGAATCTGCTGATACTGAGTGGAATCCATGCGTCCCTCAACTTTAACAAGATTCCCGGTGCCTGCATTGGCCACCCAGCCCCAAAGCATGATGGAACCTCCACCAAATTTTACTGTGGGTAGCAAGTGTTTTTCTTGGAATGCTGTGTTTTTTTGACGCCATGCATAACGCCTTTTTGTATGACCAAATAACTCAATCTGGTTTCATCAGTCCACAGGACCTTCTTCCAAAAAGAAATTGGCTTCTCCAAATGTGCTTTTGCATACCTCAGCCGACTCTGTTTGTGGCGTGCTTGCAGAAACGGCTTCTTTCGCATCACTCTCCCATACAGCTTCTCCTTGTGCAAAGTGCGTTGTATAGTTGACCGATGCACAGTGACACCATCTGCAGCAAGTTGATGCTGCAGCTCTCTGGAGGTGGTCTGAGGATTGTCTTTGACTGATCTCACCATTCTTCTTCTCTGCTTTTCTGATGTTTTTCTTGGCCTGCCACTTCTGGCCTTTACAAGAACTGTCCCTGTGTTCTTCCATTTTCTTACTATGTTCCTCACAGTGGAAACTGACAGGTTAAATCTCTGAGACAGCTTTTTGTATCCTTCCCCTGAACAACTATGTTGAATAATCTTTGTTTTCAGATCATTTGACAGTTGTTTTGAGGAGCCCATGATGCCACTCTTCAGAGGAGATTCAAACAGGAGAACAACTTGCAAGTGGCCACTTTAAGTAGCTTTTCTCATGATTGCATACACCTGGCTATGAAGTTCAAAGCTCAATGAGGTTACAAAACCAAAAAAAGTGCTTTAATAAGTCAGTAAAAAGTAGGTAGGAGTATTAAAAAGCAAGAAAATGATAAGGGTGCCCATACTTATGCACCTGTCAAATTTTGTTTGAATGCAGATTGCACATGTTCTGCTAGTACAATAAACCTCATTTCAAGGCAGAAACATTACTGTGTCCAATAGTTATTAGATATATCAAACTGAAATAGCTGTTGCAAAAACACCAATTTTTATCAAACATTAAGCTTAAGAGCTTAAGATTAATAGGGGTGCCCAAACTTTTTCATATAACTGTATTTTCTATTCAAAAAGTCAATTGGCGCTCCTTCCCTTCTGAGCCCTGCAGTGCGCCCAAACAGTGGTTTATGACCACATATGAGGTATCTATGTACTCAGGAGAAATTGCCCAACAAATTTTAGGATCCAATTTATACTGTTGCCCATGTGAAAATGAAAAAAACTGAGGCTAAAAGAAAATTTTTGTGAAAAAAAAGTACTTTCTTTTTATTACAGATCAATTTGTGAAGCACCTGGGGGTTCAAAGTGATCACTATGCATCTAGATAAGTTCCTTAGGGGTCTAGTTTCCAAAATGGGGTCACTTGTGGGGGAGCTCCAATGTTTAGGCACACAGGGACTCTCCAAATGCAACATGGCAACCGCTAAATATTCCAGCATATTTTCCATTCAAAAAGTCAAATGGCGCTCCTTCCCTTCTGAGCCCTGCCGTGCGCCCATACAGTGGTTTATGACCACATATGAGGTATCTATTTACTCAGGAGAAATTGCCCAATAAATTTTAGGATCCATTTTATCCTGCTGCCCATGTAAAAATGAAAAAATTGATGCTAAAAAAAATTTTTGTTGGAAAAAATAAAATGTCCATTATTTCCTTCCACGTTGCTTTAGTTCCTGTGAAGCACCTGAAGGGTTAATAATCTTCTTGAATGTAGTTTTGAGTAGCTTGAGGGGTGCAGTTTTTATAAAGGTGTCACTTTTGGGTATTTTCTGCCATATAGACCCCTCAAAGTGACTTCAAATGTGAGGTGGTCCCTAAAAAAAAATGGTTTTGTAAATTTTGCTGTAAAAATGAGAAATCGCTGGTCAACTTTTAACCCTTATAACTTCCTAACAATAAAAAATTTGTTCCCAAAATTGTGCTGATGTAAAGTAGACATGTGGGAAATGTTATTTATTAACTATTTTGTGCCACATAACTCTCTGGTTTAACAGAATAAAAATTAAAAATTTGAAAATTACAAAATTTTCTAAATTTTTTGGCAAATTTCCATTTTTTTCACAAATAAACGCAAAAATTATCGTCCTAAATTTACCACTAACATGAAGCCCAATATTCACGAAAAAAAATCTCAGAATCGCTAGGATCCGTTGAAGCGTTCCTGAGTTATTACCTCATAAAGGGACACTGGTCAGAATTGCAAAAAATGGCAACGTCTTTAAGGTCAAAATAGGCTGGGTCATGAAGGGGTTAACTGTCCCTAATCCTAACTTCAGAACAAGTCCCACATCAATGATATTAGCAGCAGATACGCAGTCAATAAAGGCAAATGTGAAAAGACCCTGATCTTGAAAAAGAAGTTCAGCATTAAACAACACTTTATCAAAAGAGTGAAAGGGTACCTATAAGTCTGAGTGACCTCCTTGACAATAACCCAGACTTAAGCGTTTCCCAATGGCTTGTTTTCCGCAGGTCGTGCCAAGCAATCCTTTAAGAAATGTGTTAGAGGTCGAGTTCCCGCTTCTGCACTGGGGAATCTCGAGCCATTCCCGCTGCGGTCCCCCATCCATCTCCGGCCGCAGTGGAGCCTCCTCAGTAGAGACGTCGGTCCCAGCGTCTTGCACAGCCTAGTACTGTGCAGAGGTTTACTGCTGCCTCTCCAGGTTCTGCTATTGTAGCCAGTACTGGTCAGCGGCGAGCAGACGTCTTTGGGACTAAGTCCTGCGTTTCCCCTTCTGAGAATGCCCAGAGTAAGATCTGTCATTGGAGATCAGAGTTCACATGCTCAGGTACTGCAGCAGCTCCCATTGGTCCGCCAGGAAGGTCCTGAAATTGCTTGTGTTCTGGAACAGTTTCTCATTGGTCCTTTTCTGGAAGGTCCTGTAGCTGCTGCTATAAAAGGTGCATATGGCCGCTCGGCCGTGCACTTGTATCAATTGCGGTATGTGCTTTGCGCCAGTGTGATCATGCACGCATGTGGTAAGGGCTCGGCTGAAATAAGCCCCTAGAATACCGGCACCTCCGGTGAGGAGATTTGTATGCACGTGTTCAGAGCCTGGCTGAAATAAGCCCCTAGAATACCGGCTTCTCCGGTGAGGAGTTGCTTGTTTGCGTTGCTGTATGCATGACCACGGACTGCTATCTGCACAGCAGTTAGCTGTGTATCCCTGTGGTGTTAACAGGACACAGTCTCTATTATAATAATAATAATAATCTTTATTTTTATATAGCGCTAACATATTCCGCAGCACTTTACAGTTTGCACACATTATCGTCGCTGTCCCCGATGGGGCTCACATTCTAGATTCCCTATCAGTATGTTTTTTGGAGTGTGGGAGGAAACCGGAGAACCCGGAGGAAACCCACGCAAACACGGGGAGAACATACAAACTCCTTGCAGATGTTGTCCTAGGTGGGATTCGAACCCAGGACTCTATCTCTGCGTCTCTACCTCAGCAACTCTGTGGTGTAACAGAGTTCGCTTATACCACCATATAGTGCCACAGTATCTATGTTTGTGACTCTGTGAAGTAACAGAGTTCGCCTATACCGCCATCTTACTAGCAGCAGGCTCTGCCTGCACGGTGGACCCCGGGCTGCGAACGCACCCACTATATACTGTATATTTATTTGGTGCGTTCCGAAGACCCTAACAGTATACTATTTCCGGGGTCTGGCTAGTAAAATGGCGGACAACCAGCGTCTGCAGCGGTATATCCAGCAGCTGGAGGGTAGGTTGGCGACTCTAGAGCGCAGAACCTCAGCTGTGGATGTTTCCGCAGTCGCTGTTCAGGCTCCTAGTGTGGCTGCAGCCAGTTTGTCCTCTGCTACCCCTGCTCTGAATTTTTCCAGACTCCCACTTCCAGACAAGTTTGCTGGTGACAGTAAACAATGTCGGGGTTTCGTGAGTCAGTGCTCCATACATTTAGAGCTTCTGGCTGCACGTTTTCCTACCGAGCGGGCAAAAGTGGGTTTTATCATATCCCTTTTGTCGGGCAGGGCGTTGGAGTGGGCAATGCTGTTGTGGGAGCGAGATGATCGTGTGGTGCACAGTGCTCCTCTCTTCTTGGATACTCTGAGACAGGTCTTTTCAGGACCTCGTGTCACCCACGATACGGCTCTGCAACTGTTGGCAATCACCCAGGGTTCATCCATGGTCAGCCAGTTCGCCGTCCAATTTCGGACTCTGGCCTCTGAGCTGGAGTGGCCAGATAAAGTCCTTATACCAGTGTACTGGAGGGGACTGGCAGACCATGTGAAGGAAGCCTTGTCCACCAGAGAGATTACCGCCACACTGGAGGATCTCATTACCATATCTACCCGCATCGACCTCCGTTTTAACAAGCGGAGGTTGGAGTGGACCCAGTGTAGGCAGAGGCTCCGGCTGGCACCCACCTTCGCCAGACCTCTTGAATCTTTTGTTCAGGCGCCCGATTCCCCTGAGGCCATGGAGGTTTCTCGAGCGAGACCTAAGTCTCGGGCCGCTCGAGTACCTGTGATTTGTAATGTTTGCCAACAGTTAGGGCATTATGCTAATAAATGTCCACAGCGGTCGGGAAACGATCGCGTCTAGTAACCATGGAGGGGGTTCACTAGACACAGCAGTACACGCCTCCAAGTTGTCTTTTAAGGGGACAATCAATTTAGGCTCATCCACTATAACAGTTACGCTTTGTGTGGACTCTGGAGCAGAAGGAAATTTCATGTCCTCTACCTTTGCTTTCCGCCACTGAATACCTCTGGTGATGCTCGCCAAACCCCTGACTGTTCGAGTAGTGAATGGGTCGACACTGCCTTCATAAATCACACATCAGACCATCCCTTTCACGTTATCTATGTCCCCTTCCCATCAGGAGATTATCTCACTTCTTGTCATTCCCGATGAAATAGACGAGATATTGCTGGGGATGCCCTGGCTCCATTTCCATTCCCCACATATTGAGTGGATCTCGGAGGATATTGGGTTGGAGTAAGTCGTGTAAAGGCATATTTATGAGGGAATGCATTCAGGTGGCTTCTACAGAGATACCCGCAGATCTTACTTCCCTTCCCAAATACTATTGGGCTTATGCAGACATGTTCTCCAAGAAGGCTGCGGAGATCCTTCCACCTCACCGTCCCTATGACTGTCCTATTGACCTCTTGTCCGGAGCAGAACCTCCTCGGGGACGAGTCTATCCCCTTTCTCTCCTGGAGACGGAGGCTATGTCTCAATACATTCAGGAAAATCTGGCAAGAGAATTCATTAGGAAGTCAGTGTCACCTGCAGGGACGGGGTTCTTCTTCGTTCAGAAGAAGAATGGAGAATTACATCCATGCATTGATTACAGGGGTCTTAACGCCATTACCGTTAAGAATAAATACCCGTTGCCCCTGATTTCGGAGCTCTTTGATAGGCTATGGGGAGCAAGGGTATTCACTAAATTAGATCTGCGGGTGCTTATAACCTGATTCGCATCTCTGAGGGGGACGAAATGAAGACGGCTTTCAATACCAGAGATGGGCACTATGAATATCTGGTGATGCCCTTCGGGCTCTGTAATGCCCCAGCCATCTTCCAAGACTTTGTTAATGACATCTTGTGGGATATGCTTTCCACCTCAGTCGTAGTCTATCTGGATGATATTCTCATCTTCTCCCCAGATATTGACTCCCACCGGAAAGATGTCTGCAGAGTCTTCGACCTCTTACGGGCAAATTCTCTCTACGCAAAGTTGGAGAAATGTTTGTTTGAGCAGGAGTCCTTACCCTTCCTGGGCTATATCATAGCCAGGGACTGGCTATGGATCCTGCCAAACTACAGGCGGTGATGGACTGGCAAGAACCCCATTCTCTGAAAGCGGTGCAGCGCTTTATAGGGTTCATTAATTACTATCGTCAGTTTATTCCCCACTTCTCAACTTTGGTAGCTCCCTTGGTAGCCCTCTCCAAGAAGGGAGCAAATCCCAAATTGTGGTCAGAAGAGGTCTCCAAGGCCTTCACTTCTATTAAGTCCCATTTTGCTAGTGCTCCCCTCCTACATCGCCCCGATGTTGATAAGCCGTTTATTTTGGAGGTGGATGCCTCGTCCGTTGGTGCTGGAGCAGTCCTCTTCCAGAAGGATGCTCAAGGTCGGAAGCATCCTTGCTTCTTTTCCAAGACCTTCACACCAGCGGAGAGGAATTATTCCCTCAGGGACAGGGAGTTGCTAGCAATGAAGTTGGCCTTCTCTGAATGGAGACATCTGTTGGAGGGGGCTCGCTTTCCCTTCCAAGTTTTCACTGATCACAAATATCTGGTGTATTTACAAACTGCCCAGCGGCTAAATTCCCGTCAGGCCAGATGGTCCTTATTTTTCTCCCGATTTCACTTCACCCTCCATTTTCTTTCGGGAGAGAAGAATATCCGGGCTAACGCTCTCTCTCGCTCCGTCGTGTCTTCCGAGGAGGAGGAGTGGGAGCCGCAGCTTATTGTCCCCTCTGAGAGCCTGAGAACTTTAGCTCCGGTGTCGCTAGAGTCTGTACCTCCCGGTAAGACTTTTGTACCATCTAATTTGCGACCGGAGGTTCTCTGTTGGGCCCATTCATCCAGGGTGGGTGGACATTTTGGGAAAAAAAGGACATCCGAGCTACTGGCGAGGATGTACTGGTGGCCACATATGGTCCGAGACGTTGGAGACTATAATTGGGCATGTGTCTCCTGCGCCAAAAATAAGTCCCCTCGTCAATGGCCAGCTGGGTTACTTTATCCATTGCCAGTGGCAGACAGGCCCTGGGAGATGGTCGGGATGGACTTTGTGGTAGGCCTACCCAAGTCTCGTGGTTGCACCATCATATGGGTTATTACCGACCACTTCTCTAAAATGGTGCACTTGGTACCGCTACCCCCGTTTACCTTCTGCACGGGCTTTGGCGGCTCTGTTTATTAGACACATCTTCCGCTTACACGGTATGCCGGACAAAATTGTCAGTGACCGGGGTCCCCAGTTTGAGTCTCGGGTCTGGAGAGAGCTTTGTCGCCTTCTCAGTATTGAATTAAATCTCTCTTCTGTCTATCATGCTGCGACAAATGGGTTGGTAGAGAGGGCCAACCAGACCTTGGCCACATATCTGCATCATTTTTGTTTCAGCCAGGCAGGATGACTGGGCATCCTTGCTACCGTGGGCGGAGTTTGCATTAAATAACGCCGTGGCTGACTCCACTGGACAAACTCCGTTCCTCCTTAATTACGGTCAGCATCCGCAGGTTCCTGTACCCATGCCCGTGTCTTCCGCTGACTCCAGGGTGGCAGACTGGGCTGTGGAGGCACGGGACATTTGGGACCGCACTCAGGATGCCATTCTGGCCTCCAAGGAGAGGATGAGCTCCACCGCCGACGCACATCGGCCCCTGCTCCGACTTTTGCCCCTGGCGACTTACTGTGGCTCTCCGCCCGTAACATCAGGCTGCGAGTAGAGTCCACTAAGTTTGCACCTCGCTTCTTGGGTCCCTTCAAGGTCCTCGAACAGGTCAATCCTGTGGTCTATCGTGTTGCCCTTCCGCCACGCCTGGGTATCACCACACATTCCATGTCTCCCTCCTGAAACCCGTATACTTGTCCCAGTTTACCGAGTCATCTGCCGGGACATCGGGTTCGTCTTTGGATGACTATGAGGTGAATGCTATTTTGGGGTGCAAGGTGGTATGTGCCAAAAAGTTTTATTTGGTGGATTGGAGGGGTTATGGGCCTGAGGATAGGTCATGGGAGTCTGCTGAGCGTATTCAGGCTCCGCAGCTCATTGTTGCCTTCGAGCGCAGCGAGGTCCAAGGAAGGGGTGGCTCTGGGGGGGTAATGTTAGAGGTCGAGTTCCCGCTTCTGCACAGGGGGAATCTCAAGCCATTCCCGCTGCGGTCCCCATCCGTCTCCGGCCGCAGTGGAGCCTCCTCAGCAGAGACGTCGGACCCAGCGTCTTGCACAGCCTAGTACTGTGCAGAGGTTTACTGCAGCCTCTCCAGGTTCTGCTATTGTAGCCAGTACTGGTCAGCAGCGAGCAGACGTCTTTGGGACTAAGTCCTGCGTTTCCCCTTCTGAGCATGCCCAGGGTAAGATCTCTCATTGGAGATCAGGGGTCACATGCTCAGGTACTGCAGCAGCTCCCATTGGTCCACCAGTAAGGTCCTGAAATTGCATGTGTTCTGGAACAGTTTCTCATTGGTCCTTTTCTGGAAGGTGCTGTAGCCGCTGCTATAAAGGTGCGCATGGCCGCTCGGCCGTGCGCTAGTATCAATTGCGTTATGTGCTTTGCGCCAGTGTGATCATGCACACATGTGGTTAGGGCTCGGCTGAAATAAGCCCCTAGAATACCAGCACCTCCGGTGAGGAGATTTGTATGCACGTGTTCAGAGCCTGGCTGAAATAAGCCCCTAGAATACCGGCTTCTCCGGTAGGAGTTGATTTTTTGCGTTGCTGTCTGCATGACCACGGACTGCTATCCGCACAGCAGTTATCGGTGTATCCCTGTGGTATTAACAGGACAGTCTCTATCTCTGTGTCTCTACCTCAGCGACTCTGTGGTGTAACAGAGTTCGGTTATACCGCCATATAGTGCCACAGCATCTATGTTTGCGACTCTGTGAAGTAACATAGTTCGCCTATACCACCATCTTACTAGCAGCAGGCTCTGCCTGCACGGTGGACCCCGGGCTGAGAACGCACCCACTATTTATATTTATTTGGTGCGTTCCGCAGACCCTAAACAAAGTGTCCCGCTTGGCCACAATAGAGACAAAGTCCAAGTTCTCGACGGCGTCTTTTCTCCTTAATCCTTGAGCTGGCAGCACCAACCTCCAGAGGTTCCACATCAGGTGCACAAACCGGGCCAGTTTCGACAAAATAGAACCTCTTTTTGCACCTCGCATCTCTCCCGCATCCTCCGAACCATGCTTATAGCCTGAGTTATGGCCTCCACCAAACAACCAGGTGGAGCATGTAGAGCCAGAGCATCCTTTAGAGACTCTGAAAGACCCCTGAGGAATTGGCATCTGAAAGCTGAGTCATTCCACAGGGCCTCAGACGACCACTGACGAAACTCAGTACAATAGTCTTCTGCTGTGCAGTTCCCCTGTGTCAGGTTCATGATCCTTGTTTCTGCCACCTTGACCCTGTCAGGTTCATCATAGATCTGTCCTAAAGCATCAAAAAAGGCATTCACCAAAAGATGTTCAGGAGCAAGAGAGGGTAAGGTGAAATGCCCAGGTCTGAGGACCCCCCCCCCGCAAAAGTGACATTATAGTTCCCACCCGCTGTGACTCATTCCCTGATGACCGGGGGTGCAAGGTAAACAATAATTTACAACTCTCTTTAAAAATTCTGAACTGATCTTTTTCTCGCGAAAATTTGTCTGGGAGTGCTATAACAGGTTCAGGGGGCTCAAAGATACGTCAGATGGTTGAGAAGTCATAATAGCGGTCTGAGGAGAAAGAATCTGAGAGGCAGTAAAAGTACCAGAAAACTGGCCCTGTAGCTGAGCCTGTGAGGATGCCAGTTTGTGTTGTTCCAAGGTCATATCTTGGACTAGCTGAGTCAGATTCGCCACCTGATCACACAAAGTACGTAACGGATCCATAGGTGGGAAAATGAAAAAATTTTAACGGTCAATTGTAATGTGACGCGAGTCACTATAGTAAATATTAGTCCCAGATGTGGAGCAAAAGACTACAATGACAGATAATAAAAATATATACTACTTACTGAATAAGTAAAGGGAGGTCAAACAATCTGAGGTCAGGTCCAGGAAATGGCGCAGTACAACAAGGGAAGTCAGAGATGAAATCCAATTCACGAGCTGAGGTCAGGAAAGCCAAAGAGACAAAATAGTTTACAGAGAGCAGGCACAAGAGAAATCAGGTCACAAGCAAAGGGTCTGAGTCCAGGAAAAGAATCAATTCAAGCTGGGTCAGGCACAGAGCACAGAGGGATCAATGTTACACAGGCAACAGCAAGTGTACGATTGACACTGGGTGGAGGAGCTAGCCTGCTTAAGTAGAAGACTAATCAAGGAAAGTGAACACAGATTATTGCAGTACAGGTCCAGCACAACCCATACACAAATAAACATATCAGACAGGAACAGAGTGGAGCTCATGACAACTCTATTTTCTTTTGTTCTTGAGTTTCTAATTATTATGGGAGTACAACACAATTTTTTCAATATTTTAATTTGGGGGGGGGGTATATATAGGCTGTCCCCAGCTTGGATTAATTATGTGTCTTGTGAACATTCTTGTATTGATACATAAGTGGCTGCACATGAAATATATTAAGAAAATAGCCGGTTACATAGAATACAATACAATAAGGAAAACACATTTTAAAACAGATAATTCTATCAAAAGGCAAGAAGACCATGGCCTCAGCCCAAAAATATATCTGAGGTCTTCCCCAAGACAATACCACGGCGTATTAGATGCTTACCTGTAAATTAATACAAAGAGAACAAGCAACAATAATGTCATTCTACTTAAATTAGTGCATAATAAATAGTAAACAGAAAAAAGCTTTACCATGACCATAATAGATTATACTAATTAAAAAGCAGTGGAAATGTGCAGAATACGCAGAAAATGTATTAAAGTACATGTATGTGGGAACACTACTCCATGCATACTGCCATTCCAAGATGGCTTCCTCAGGGATATTTTTTTTTTTATTTTCATGGAGCCGTATGAAGGCTCCTCCATGGAGCTTGTTGAAAGCTTGTTTTTTATGCGCGGAGCTAATGTTTTTATTCCTATCATTTTGAGGTACATATGACATTTTAATTGCTTCATCTTGCAATTCTGTCAACCAAAAAATTACAATTCTGGCTTTTTTATATCATTTTACGTAGTTTAAATAATTTTATAATTTAATACATCACACTTCTTCATACATAACCAAACATGTTTCTTTTTTGTTTTTAATTAGTATATTTTTAACGGGGGAAAAAGGGTGTGATTTTCATTATTTATGTTTTTTTAAAACATTTTTTTCTTTTTTTTCTTTGCATATTAAGTACCCCTAGGGGACTTGAACCTTTGATTATTTGATTGCTAACATTATATTGCAACAATACTGTACTGAAGTGTGGCACCCCTGAGGGTCCAGTCGCCACAGAGGTACTGCACCTCATCCAGATGTGTGGTATCCCACTCTCAGGTAAATAGGGAGCACTACCCAGGGCTCTAACACTCACACCCAACACACACTAGTTCAGTCAGGGCACTTGGGCGTACTCTTTGGGAGGAGGGCCTCATCTCTGGCTGGGTAGGAAAGGGTGTTGGGGTGTGGGTGGAGAAGGTAGGAAGAGGGGGAGGAGCTTAGACAGTGGGAAGAACAGAGCACTTGGTCTGAGGAGACCAAAAGAGAAGGAGTGCAGTAGGGAAGCTGCAGAGAGAGAATTGTGAGGGGAGTCTGAAGGATGCTCCCGGGAGGACAGAAGAGGTCCTAGGGGCACGGAAAGTGCGGAAGCCACCCGTGGGGCCCATATCTAGAAGTGGAGGGACCAGGACACAGTGTGGGAGCCGGCCCCAAAGTCTAGTGGAGGACTGCAAGACTCAGCTAGCAAGCCGGAGGTAGGGGCCTCTGTATGTGCCACAGTCACATCCACAATTATTCGCCAAAAAGGCAGCCAAATAGGAGCAAGGGGACTCAGAGGACGTTGCCCGACAAGGTCCACGGCCGCTGCCTTGTGACACTGTTTGTGAAGCTAAATGGGCAGGAGGGCGGAAGGCAGTGTGGTGAGATGGCCAGGAGAGGTACACACTGAAGGGAGTCCTGAAAAGATGCAGCCCAATCTACCTGGGAGTTTGCTGGACCCCTCACCTGGAGGACACAGCACAAAGCAGGCATCTGCACACAAGTGAACTGTGAGTATAGTGTTGGAAACTGCACCCTGCTGTGTCCTCTGAGTCATTCCTGCGTTGCCCACCCTGCACCACAACAACCACCACCATCATTACCATCATCACCTTTAACATCCTAACTGCCCTTGGACACAGTTCTACTAATGGAGAGCTTAACCATCTCTGCTGCCCTATCATCATCCCAGAGGATCTGTACTGCAGTGTCGGTCCCCTGACCGAACAGCAAGGGTGGCGTCACGAACATTAAAATCTTTTACAAACTTAATTTTCCCTTTTCTTCATCTCCTTTTATTGAACGCCCAGGGCCACGGACCGGGTCACTGCTGCCATGACAGTGCCCCTTTAAGAAGCGGCCCGGTACCGAGTACCCCCCGTCCCTGGCGGGCGCTCCAGAAGTATATAGTGTATTTGCTGTTATCCTATAAAGGCCAGTATGTGGCTGAACTTCACAGGACGGTTAAGATGCCAGTCATAGGGGCATGCAGCATGCTCATACCTATCATGGTAACATTTTAGATCCCTTGGATTGTGTTGCAGAAGTTCTCCAGTAATTACGTTATTTAAATGCCACTTTCAGCTATTGATAGCGACTAATAAATGTTTAACCGCAGTAAAATGATCTATCTCTGTTAGGGAGACCCTGCTCCATACTTCCTTCAGCAACCCTTGACAAGGGCGCTATACTCCCCTCTGATGCTGGCGCTTTTCTAGCAGTGCCGACTCTGGCTCTTTCAAGGATCATAAGATATTGTTATGTCACACGATCCCTGCAGCTTACTAGTGCTGACTTCACTATATAGATTATGTCCCATATGCTAACCATGTATTATGCCCCACAAGATGCTCCATAGATTGTGCCCCATATACTGCCCCATGTATTATGCCCCACAAGATGCTCCATAGATTGTGCCCCATATGCTGCACCATGTATTATGCCCTCATATGATGCTCCATAGATTATGCCCCATATGCTGCCCATGTATTATGCCCCACAAGATGCTCCATATATTATGCCCTATATGCTGCCCCATAGATTATGCCCCATATATTATGCCCCACAAGATGCTCCATATATTATGCCCCATATGCTGCACCATATATTATGCCCCATATGCTGCCCCATAGATTATGCCCCATATATTATGCCTCACAAGATGCTCCATAGATTATGCCCATATGCTGCTCCACAGATTATGCCCCATATGCTGCCCCATATATTATGCCCCATATATTATGCCTCACAAGATGCTCCGTAGATTATGCCCCATATGCTGCTCCACAGATTATGCCCCATATGCTGCCCCATATATTATGCCCCATATGCTGCCCCATAGATTATGCCCCATATATTATGCCTCACAAGATGCTCCATAGATTGTGCCCCATATGCTGCCCCATGTATTATGCCCCACAAGATGCTCCATAGATTGTGCCCCATATGCTACCCCATGTATTATGCACCCATATGATGCTCCATAGATTGTGCCCCATATGCTGCCCATGTATTATGCCTCCATCAGATGCTCCACAAATTATGCCCCATATGCTTCCCCATATATTATGCCCCATAT
Organism: Oophaga sylvatica; assembly: GCA_033576555.1. Classification (NCBI taxonomy): domain Eukaryota; kingdom Metazoa; phylum Chordata; class Amphibia; order Anura; family Dendrobatidae; genus Oophaga; species Oophaga sylvatica. The sequence goes on along the minus strand of JARQOD010000002.1, from coordinate 305,949,203 downwards.
GCTGCCCATAGATTATGCCCCATATATTATGCCTCACAAGATGCTCCATAGATTATGCCCCATATGCTGCTCCACAGATTATGCCCCATATATTATGCCCCATATGCTGCCCCATAGATTATGCACCATATATAATGCCTCACAAGATGCTCCATAGCTTGTGCCCCATATGCTGCCCCATGTACTATGCCCCACAAGATGCTCCATAGATTGTGCCCCATATTCTGCCCCATGTATTATTCCCCACAAGATGGTCCATCGATTGTGCCCCATATGCTGCCCCATGTATTATGCCCCCATATGATGTTCCATAGTTTATGCCCCATATGCTGCCCCATATATTATGCCCCATATGCTGCCCCATAGATTATGCCCCATATATTATGCCTCACAAGATGCTCCACAGATTATGCCCCATATGCTGCCCCATATGCTGCCCATATATTATGCCCCATATGCTGCCCCATAGATTATGCCCCATATATTATGCCTCACAAGATGCTCCATAGACTGTGCCCCATATGCTGCCCCATGTATTATGCCCCACAAGATGCTCCATAGATTGTGCCCCATATGCTACCCCATGTATTATGCCCCCATATGATGCTCCACAGATTATGTCCCATATGCTTCCCCATATATTATGCCCCATATGCTGCCCCATATGCTTCCCCATATATTATGCCCCATATGCTGCCCCATATGCTACCCCATAGATTATGCCCCATATATTATGCCTCACAAGATGCTCCATAGATTATGCCCCATATGCTGCTCCACAGATTATGCCCCATATTCTGCCCCATATATTATGTCCCATATGCTGCCCCATAGATTATGCACCATATATAATGCCTCACAAGATGCTCCATAGATTGTGCCCCATATGCTGCCCCATGTATTATGCCCCACAAGATGCTCCATAGATTGTGCCCCACATTCTGCCCATGTATTATGCCCCACAAGATGCTCCATAGATTGTGCCCCATATGCTGCCCCATGTATTATGCCCCACAAGATGCTCCATAGATTGTGCCCCACATTCTGCCCCATGTATTATGCCCCACAAGATGGTCCATAGATTGTGCCCCATATGCTGCCCATGTATTATGCCCCATATGCTGCCCCATTTATTATGCCCACAAGATGCTCCATAGATTGTGCCCCATATGCTGCCCAATGTATTGTGCCCCATATGCTGCCCATGTATTATGCCCCATATGATGCTCCATAGTTTATGCCCCATATGCTGCCCATGTATTATGCCCCATATGCGGCCCCATGTATTCTGCCCCACAAGATGCTACATAGATTATGCCCTCATATGATAGTATAGGTACCTTATGCTGCCGCTGCAAATAAAAAAAAAACATACTCACCTCTCGTCACTAGGGGCCAGGTGCCGGTGTCCTGATCAGGCGGGGACACTGGCGCGCTATTGGGGACAGGTGACAGTGTCACAGCTGGCTCAGGCCCCTGCACCTTCAATATTCACCTGTCCCTGGTCCACCGCTGCACGCCGCTGTTTTCCGGGTCCTCCGGCAGTCAATGCTCAGGCAAAGGGCGCGGCGCGCACTAACCATGTCATCACGCCCTATGGCCTGAACATTCACAGCTAGAGGACGCGAGGACAGAACGGTGCGCAGTGGTGGACATCGCTTATACTCACCCCCTCCTGGCATGGTCTCTGCAGCCCTTGCTCTTCTCCCACGGTCTCCGGCAGCTATGCCTAACTTCAGCGGTCACGTGGTACTGCTCATTGAAGTCATAAATATATGCATATTCATGACTTTAATGAGCGGTACCACATGACCGCTGAACACAGGCACTGGAGACAGTGGGAGAAGAGCAGGGGCTGCAGAGACCGCGCCAGGAGGGGGTGAGTATACAGGACAGCTGCACTCCCTCTCCCCCGCCGACCCCTGGTATATGACTCGAGTATAAGCCGAGAGGGGCACTTTCAGCCCTAAAAAATGTGCTGAAAATCTCAGCTTATACTCAAGTATATACGGTAATAGACACAAGTCAATAAAATATTTCTCACTAGGCTGTTATTTTGACTTTCTATTTTTCACATATTTAGTAATTTGTTCACTGATATCTTTTACTATTGGAGAATACTGTAGTCAGAATGAGGAGAATGTTGAATTTATAAGTAGTGTGTCAGGATGAATGAGCTGGAAATCCGTTGGATAAAGTGTAGAAAAATTGTGCACATGGCACATAAATTTTGGGCAATTCCATTTAAAAGACAGGTTATATGCATCTTGCCACTATTTTGTGTAGGGGGAATTTTGTACCAAAATTATAGAACATTTTCTAGTTAACCTTCCCCAATAACCAGCCCCAATCAATTGCAATTTCCTTATGTTGGGGCAATATAATCCATACCCAAAATAGCATTTAATTTTTGCAAAATGTTTAGGTCTTTACGTAAATAGACATGGATTTCACAATTTTTTTTATTCTTTAACAACTTTTGACCAACTGCAAAGCAGTAAGTTATATGTTAAAAATTTGAACATTATTTTGAAGGGCATTGTTCCGTTTCAGCACTGCCTGAGCGATCTTTCGACAGACTTCAAAATGTTCCTTAAAGTATAAAAAAACCTTATGTTCTTCTTTCCTCAGCTGCGAAACAACAAAGCTAAAGATGTTTGTCTAGACCAAGGCCCACAGGAGAATCACACAGCTATAATGTATCCATGCCATGGATGGGGCCCTCAGGTTAGATCTCTTTCTATTTGTTTTATGCTTTATGGTTCATCAGTTTGAATCACATATAGATGATTATAATGATTTACTCAATTGAGCAGTAACAGTTTGGTTATTCTGGAATAATGAACTTGTGGTAATTGCATTACTTTGGGGCTTGTTTATCAAGCATAAATATCCATAAAACCACTGAAGTGATATTATTCCTGACTTTTGTCAGAAAATCTAATTATCAAATGCATCAGCAGAAAATTCATTAGCTCAGATATAATGTGATAGGAGATCATTACCCATTTAGAAAGGGAACCAGGTCATAGAAGTTAGTATACATACATACCTTACTTAAGTTTACTAGTTTAACGTATAGTTTTAAATTTACTTTACTTTTTTCCCCATTTTTTTACATTTGAAATAATGAATTACTGGATTTAGATGTATGGTACATAATTGTAATTTGAAATATTTTTTTTAGAATCAGTATTAAAATGAAATATTCTTATGGAACTGCGCATTTTTTTTTAAATGATGGAGTATTTTGCTTGACTATTTTTGTTACACGCCAGTCATATTGAACAAAGCCGCTGGAATAAGATGCGCCTGCAGCTTAATGAATTTGGTGCATCTTACCAGTGCCGTGCACCAACACTACTCATTTATTCTAGTAATGGATAGAAGTGCATTTCTGGATTAAGTTATGCCACTAAGGTAATGTTAGGGTCTGCGGAACGCACCTAATAGATATAGTAGAGAGGTGCGTTCGCGAAGCCCGCTGCTAGTAAGATAGCGAAAGTAGCGAACTCTATTATCCCGCAGAGTCGCTAAAATAAATGCCATAGCGCGCTGTGGCAGTTAGTGCGAACTCTGTTAATCCCCAGAGCCACTAACGGGAATGCCACAGCACTATATGGCGATAAGTGCGAACTCACTTAGCTTCAGTGAGCCGCAAAGTAAAACGCTAGGGCGCTGAACCAGCGTTATAAAGCGAACCCTGTTGCGTCACAGAGCCGCTGAGAAAAAGACTGTGTCCTGTTAGACTCACAGGGATACACAGATAACTGCTGTGCGGATAGCAGTCCGTGATCATGCAGACAGCAACGCAATCAAGCAATCTCCTCACCGGAGAAGCCGGTATTCTAGGGGCTCATTTCAGCCAAGCCCTAACCACGTGCATCCATATCTCCTCACCGGAGGTGCCGGTATTCTAGGGGCTTATTTCAGCCGAGCCCTAATCACATGCGTACATGATCACACTGGCGCAAAGCACATAATGCAATTGATACTAGCGCATGGTGGCCCAGACATGCCACCCTTTTATAGTAACAGCTACAGGACCTGCCAGAGAAAGTACCAATGAGAAACTGTTCCAAAACACATGTAGTTTCAGGACCTTCCTGGCAGACCAATAGGAGCTGCTGCAGTACCTGAAGATGTGACCCCTGATCTCCAATGTGAGATCTTACCCTGGGCATGCTCAGATGGAGAAAGCAGGGACTTAGCTCCCGAACTGCCTGCTGTAGCACTGGTTATAATAGAGGAACCAGGAAAGACCGCAACAAGCCTCTGCACAGTGTTAACCTGGTCGAGACTCTGGGACCGACGTCTCTGCTGAGCAGGCTCCACTGCGGCCGGAGATGGATGGGGGACCGCAGCACCCCTTGTGCAGCAGCGGGAATTCGAACTCTAACATTACCCCACTCCTAGGGCCCCCCCTTCTTTGGCCTCGCTGCGCTCAAAGGCAGCGATGAGCTGCGGAGCGTGAACATGCTCGGCAGGCTCCCAGGACCTATCCTCAGGCCCATAACTCCTTCAATCCACCAAATAAAATTTTTTTACTCGTACCACCTTGCACCCAACAATGGCGTTCACCTCATGATCGTCGGTAGATGGTCCTGGCAGATGACTCGGAAAACCAGGAAATGGCCACGGGTTTCAGGAGGGACACGTGAAAGGTGTCGGTGATACCAAGGCGAGGCGGAAGGGCTAGGCGGTAAATCATCGGGTTCACCTGCTCAAGAACTATAAAGGGACCCAAAAAACGAGGTGCCAACTTGGTGGACTCTACATGTAACCTGATGCTTCGGGCAGAGAGCCACACTAGGTCACCCAGAGCAAATGTAGGAGCGGGGAGCCGATGGGTATCGGCCGAAGACCTCATCCTCTCTTTGGAGGCCTGAATGGCATCCTGGGTGCGGTCCCAAATGTCCCGTGCCTCCACAGCCCAGTCTGCCACCCTGGAATCAGCAGAAGACACGGGCATGGGCACTGGTACCCGCGGATGCTGACCGTAGTTCAGGAGGAATGGGGTCTGTCCGGTGAAGTCAGCCATAGCATTATTTAGAGCGAACTCAGCCCACGGTAGCAAGGATGCCCAGTCATCCTGTCTGACAGAGACAAAATGTCGTAAGTATGTGACCAAGGTCTGGTTGGCCCTCTCTACCAATCCATTCGTCTCGGGATGGTATGCAAAGGAGAGATTCAACTCAATGCTGAGTAAACGACACAGCCTCTCCAGAACTGAGGTGCAAACTGGGGACCTCGATCACTGACAATTTTGTCTGGCATACCGTGTAAGCGGAAAATATGCCTAATGAATAATGCTGCCAAGGCCCGTGCAGACGGTAACCGTGGTAACGGCACAAGTGCACCATTTTGGAGACATGGTCGGTTATCACCCAGATGATGGTGCAGCCCCGAGACTTGGGTAAGCCCACCACAAAATCCATCCCAACCATCTCCCAGGGCCTGTCTGCTACCGGTAAAAGGGAAAAGTAACCCAGCTGGCCGTTGTCGAGGGGACTTATTCGTGGCGCAGGAGACGCACGCCTGAACGTATTCCCTGACGTCACGGACCATATGTGGCCACCAGTATGTCCTCGCCAGCAACTCAGATGTCCTTTTTGCCCCAAAATGTCCACCCACCCTGGACGAGTGTGCCCAAGAGAGTACCTCCGGTCGCAAATTGATGGGCACAAAAGTCTTGCCCGGATGCACAGACTCAAGCGAAACCGGGGCCACAGTTCTTAGGCTCTCTGTGGGGACAATCAGCCGAGGCTCCTCCTCCACCTCCTCAGAGGACACCACGGAGTGAGACAGCATCGGCACAAATGTTCTTCTCCCCGGAGAGAAAATGGAGGGTGAAATGGAACCGGGAGAAGAACAGGGACCATCTGGCCTGACGGGAATTTAGCCGCTGGGCGGTCTGTAAATAGACCAAATTTTTGTGGTCAGTGAACACTTGAAAGGGAAAGCGAGCCCCCTCTAGGAGATGTCTCCACTCGGAAAAGGCCAACTTCATGGCTAGCAAGTCCCTATCCCCAATGGAATAATTCCTCTCCGCTGGTGTGAAGGTCTTGGAGAAGAAGAAGCAAGGATGTTTATGACCTTGAGCATCCCTTTGAAAAAGGACTGCTCCAGCACCAACGGATGAGGCATCTAGCTCCAATATAAAAGGCTTATCAACCTCGGGACGATGTAGGATAGGAGCGCTAGCAAAATGGGACTTGATTGAAGTAAAGGCCTTGGAGACCTCCGCTGACCACAATTTGGGATTGGCTCCCTTCTTGGTGAGGGCTACCAAGGTTGCAACCAAAGTAGAGAAGTGGGGAATGAATTGGCGATAGTAATTAATGAACCCCATAAAGCGCTGCACCGCTTTAAGAGAGTGGGTTCTTTCCAATCCATTACAGCCTGTAGTTTGGCAGGATCCATAGCCAATCCCTGAGTGGAGATGATATAGCCCAGGAATGGTAGAGACTACTGCTCAAACACACACTTCTCCAATTTCGCATATAAGGAATTTGCCCGCAAGAGGTCGAAGACCCTGCAAACATCTCTCCGGTGGGTGTCCATGTCTGGAGAAAAGATGAGGATATCATCCAGATAGACTACCACAGAGGTGGCAAGCATGTCCAGGAAGATGTCATTTACGAAATCTTGGAAGAGGGCTGGAGCATTACAGAGCCCGAAGGGCATCACAAGATATTCGTAATGTCCATCTCTGGTATTGAACGCCGTCTTCCATTCGTCCCCCTCACGGATGCAGATCAGGTTATAGGCACCACGAAGATCCAGCTTAGTAAATACCCTTGCTCCCCGGAGCTTATCAAAGAGCTCAGATATTAGGGGCAAAGGATATTTGCTCTTAACGGTAATGGCGTTAAGACCCCTATAGTCTATACACGGTCGTAATTCTCCATTCTTCTTCTGCACGAAGAAAAATCCTGCCCCTGCTGGTGACACTGACTTCCTAATAAACCCTCTTGCCAGATTTTCCTGGATGTATTGCAACATGGCCTCCGTCTCAGGAAGAGAGAGAGGATACACTCTTCCCCGAGGGGGCTCCGTTCCAGGCAAGAGGTCTATAGGACAGTCATAGGGGCGATGAGGTGGAAGAGTCTCCACTGCCTTTTTGGAGAATACGTCCGCGTATGACTGAACCTTGGGGAGAGAAGCAAGGTCTATGGGTATCTCCATGGTGGAAACCTGAACGTCCTCTCTGAGACATCTGTCTCTGCAATGATCACCCCAACCCAGTATTCTCCCAGAGGACCACTCAATATGGGGAGAGTGGTGGCGAAGCCAGGGTAATCCCAACGAAACCTCATCTATTCCCTCAGGAAGCACAGAAAGGGATATATTCTCCTGATGAGAAGGAGTCATAGACAGAGGTAGAGAGACAGTCTGGTGGGTGATTTGTGAGGGCAGGATTGCTACATTCAATACTCTTACCGATATTGGCTCGGCGAGCGTCACCACCGGGGTGGAATGGTGAGAGGCAAAGTAGGAGGACATGAAATTCCCCTCTGCCCCAGAGTCCACACAAAGCTTAGCGGGAAGAGTGGATGGACCTAGAGAGATTAACTCTTTAAGGAGCACTTTCGGAGCAAAATCCCTCGCGTCTAATGACCCTGCACCCATGGTCACGGAATATGACCGTTTACTCATTCGCTGGGGACATTAGTTGGCATAATGTCCTGGCTGCTGACACACTCTACAGACCACGGATACTCGAGTGGTCCGAGACTTAGATCCCACTCGAGTAGTCTCCACGGTCTCTGGGGAGTAGGACACCTGAACGGGAAATTCAAGAGGTTTGGCAAAGGTGGGTGCCAGCCGAAACCTCTGCCTACACTGGGTCCGCTCTAACCTCCGCTCGTGAAAATGGAGGTCGATGCGGTTAGATATAGAAATGAGTTTCTCCAGTGTGGCAGGAATCTCCCTGGTAGCCAAAGCGTCCTTTACATGGTCTGCCAGTCCTCTCCAGAACACTGGAATAAGAACTTTATCTGGCCACTCTAATTCAGAGGCCAAAGTCTGAAATTGGACTGAGAACTGGCTGACCATGGACAAGCCCTGTCACATTGCCAGCAGTTGGAGTGCAGTATCGTGCGTGACCTGAGGTCCTAAAAAGACCTTTTTCAGAGCCTCCAAAAACCGAGGAGCACTCGGCACCACACGATCGTCGCGCTCCCACAGCGGCGTTGCCCACTCCAATGCTCTGCCCGACAGAAGAGATGCAATAAAAGCCACTTATGCCCGTTCCGCCATTTTACTAGCCAGACCCTGGCGCTAGTATTATGTTAGGGTCTGTGGAACGCACCTAATAGATATAGTATAGAGGTGCGTTCGCAGCCCGGGGTCCACCGTGCAGGCGAAGCCCGCTGCTAGTAAGATGGCGAAAGTAGCGAACTCTTTTATCCCGCAGAGTCGCTAAAATAAACGCGTAGCGCGCTGTGGCAGTTAGTGCGAACTCTGTTAATCCCCAGAGCCACTAACAGGAATACCACAGCACTATATGGCGATAAGTGCGAACTCACTTAGCTTCAGTGAGTCGCAAAGTAAAATGCTAGGGCGCTGAACCAGCGTTATAAAGCGAACCCTGTTGCGTCACAGAGCCGCTGAGAAAAAGACTGTGTCCTGTTAGACTCACAGGGATACACAGATAACTGCTGTGCGGATAGCAGTCCGTGATCATGCAGACAGCAACGCAATCAAGCAATCTCCTCACCGGAGAAGCCGGTATTCTAGGGGCTTATTTCAGTCAAGTCCTAACCACGTGCATCCATATCTCCTCACCGGAGGTGCCGGTATTCTAGGGGCTTATTTCAGCCGAACCCTAACCACATGCGTACATGATCACACTGGCGCAAAGCACATAATGCAATTGATACTAGCGCATGGCGGCCCAGACATGCCACCCTTTTATAGTAACAGCTACAGGACCTGCCAGAAAAAGGACCAATGAGAAACTGTTCCAAAACACATGTAGTTTCGGGACCTTCCTGGTGGACCAATAGGAACTGCTGCAGTACCTGAACATGTAACCCCTGATCTCCAATGAGAGATCTTACCTGGGCATGCTCAGATGGAGAAAGCAGGGACTTAGCTCCCGAACTGCCTGCTGCAGCCCTGGTTATAATAGAGGAACCAGGAATGACCGCAACAAGTCTCTGCACAGTGTTAACCTGGGTGAGATGCTGGGACCGACATCTCTGCTGAGCAGGCTCCACTGCGGCCGGAATGGATGGGGGACCGCAGTGGGACTGGTTCGAGACTCCCCTTGTGCAGCAGCGGGAACTCGGACCTTAACAGGTAACATAACTTTTTATGAATTTGACTCGGCTGTCTAGATCTATGGGCAAGACATAAATCTCCTGGAAAGTATACCTAAAGCACTAGTTTTAAATGAAAGGGGGCACTATCAATGTGAGACATGTAATAGCAGATAGTATGTTCTCTTTATCTCATTTTAGAGCTGTGTGTGATACCACAGTACAGCAGAGCTGAAATTAGTCTCATAAACATCACATATGCAGATGGCTTTCTCCTGTCATAGTGCTTTTAGCACTGCTGCAGAGATTTGCCTGAGTACAACTAACACTTCTTCAGCTTATATTTCAAAGGCAGTCAATGTGGAGGGAGGGGTGCTACAACTGAGCTGACATTACTATGAGACTAGTGCTACAACTGCAGATGTGTTTATAATGAGACAAAGTTCAGCCTTGCAGTCCTGCATTAGTTATAATCACATGTAGCTCCACGTTGAGATTAGAAGAGCAGACTGTCAGTGATTACATGTCTCACACTGGTAACACCCCTTTTCATTTAAATCAAACTCTGAGAGCAAATTCTCAGGGAGATCTGTGTCCTACCCAAAGAACTTAACAGCTCATTTACATATTAGGAATATGTGGATTTGATTTCTCTGGAATAACATATTAGGTCACAGTTATCATGGCATAATTTTATTCATCTTTCCGTAACCTGCATGCAACTTTCTATCATCTGGATGAAAGTTTACAAGGTTTGATCTTACTGATAGATTCTCTTTAATGATGAATGATGTCCAAAAATAAAAACAGCCTTCAAGCACAAAAAATAGTCAAAATAGCTGCAAATGCAGTAATGAATTGGGCTCAATTCTTTCTGTTCACGAGTTTTCAGTGCCTATTTACCCAAGACATGGCACATGTTTTCAAATATTTTCAGATATTATTTTTTAATGAATATTTTGATCATTTCAAAAAATCATGTTGTTTATTCCTGCATGTGCATTTCCTTACTAATCCCCGATTAAGGCTGCCAATTTGGATCTACAAATTCCAGAATGGCTTAAAAACAATTGTTCAACAGTCACTTTTTTGACTTTGTTTTTCTATAAATTCCAAAACTTTGATTTTTTTTTCTTTGTTCTTTTGCCTCTAGTATATAATAAAGTGCTATATAGCCAAGGTTAGTTCTGCTCTAAACAAAACACATTTAGTTTTCTAAATCTTTTCTGAAATATTTGTGTTACAAGGTTAAACAAGAAGAAAACATCAGTGAACATCCTGCTTTATTATCATAAATATTAATCAATGGTTCAGTAATTATATATTGAACATAATGAATAATTCTATTTTTGAATGCTATAAACCACATTTTATTATAATACACATGTGGTCAAAATTGTTGGTACCACTCATTTAATGACAGAAAAACCCACAATGGTGACAGAAATAAGTTGAATCTGACAAAAGTAATAATACATCAAAAATCTTTGAAAATGATCAAATGAAAGTCAGACATTGCTTTTCAACCACAGAATTTTTTTAAAAAAATAAAACTCATGAAATAGGCCTGTACAGAAATGATGGTACCCTGAAAATAATGTGACAAAAGGAACATGTCAAATCAAGGTGTGTCCATTAATTGGCATCACAGGTGTCTACAATCTTGGAATAAGTGATAGGACCTATATAGAGGGCTACAGATACTCACTGTGCTCTTTGGTGACATGGTGTGTATCACACTCAACATGGACCAGAGGAAGCGAAGGAATGAGTTGTCTCAGGAGAGTAGAAAGAAAGTTATAGGCAAACATGTTAAAGGAAAAAGTTATAAGATCATCTCCAAGCAGCTTGATGTTCCTATAAATACAGTTGCACATATTATTCAAAAATGTAAGCTCCATGGGACTGTAGCCAACCTCCCTGGACATGGCCACAGGAGGAAAATTGCTGATAAATCAAAGAGACAGATAATATGAATGATAACAGAGCCCAGAAAAACTTCTAAACAGATTAAAGGTGAACTTCAAGCTCAAGGAACATCAGTGTCAGATCTCACCATCCGTCGTTGTATGAGCCAAAGTGGACTTCATGAGAGACGACCAAGTAGGACACCATTGTTGAAAAAAAATCATAAAAAGCCAGATGAAATTGCCAAACTACATGTTGAAAAGCCACAAAGTTTCTGGGAGAATGTCCTATGGACAGATCAGATAAAAATTGAACTTTTTGGCAAGGCACATTAGCTCTATGTTCACAGACGGAGAAATGAAGCATATCAAGAAAAGAACACTGTCCCTACTGTGAAACATGGGGGAGGCTCTGTTATGTTCTGGGGCTGCTTTGCTGCATGTGGCACAGGGTGTCTAGAATCTGTGCAGGGTACAATGAAATCTCAAGACTATCAAGGGATTCTAGAGAGAAATGTGCTGCCCAGTGTCAGAAAGTGTGGTCTCAGTCGAAGGTCATGGGTCTTGCAACATGATAATGACCCAAAACACACAGCTAAAAACACCCAAGAATGGCTAAGGGGAAGACATTTGATTATTCTGAAGTGGCCTTCTATGAGCCCTGACCTAAATCCTATTGAGCATTTTTGGAAAGAGCTGAAACATGCCATCTGGAAAAGGCAAACTTCAAACACGAGACAACTGGAGCAGTTAGCTCTTGAGAAGTGGGCCAAAATACCTGTCGAGAGGAGCAGAAGTCTCATTGACAGTTACAGGAATCTTTGATTGCAGTGATTGTCTCAAAAGGTTGTGCAACAAATTATTAAGTTAAGGGCACCATCATTTCTGTCCAGGCCTATTTCATGAGTTTTATTTTATTTTTTTAAATTCTGTGGAAGCATAGTTGAAAAGCAATGTCTGACTTTCATTTGTTCATTTCCATAGATTTTTTATTTATTATTACTTTTGTCAGATTTAAGTTATTTCTGTCACCATTGTGGGTTTTTCTGTCATTAAACGAGGGGTACCAGCAATTTTGACCACGTGTGTATGCTTATCTGGCAGAAAGGAGCAGAAACATGCAAATATATGAAACACCATGTAATACACTTTATTAAACTGATTTAACTCTGATCCTGTAAAAAATGAGGATATACAGTTAGGTCCATATATATTTGGACAGAGACAACATTTATCTAATTTTGCTTCTAGACATTACCACAATGAATTTTAAACAAAACAATTCAGATGCAGTTGAAGTTGAGACTTTCAGCTTTCATTTGAGTGTATCCACATTAAAATTGGATAAGGATTTAGGAGTTTCAGCTCCTTAACATGTGCCACCCTGTTTTTAAAGGGACCAAAAGTAATTGGACAATTGACTCCAAGGCTATTTCATGGACTGGTGTGGGCAATCCCTTTGTTATGTCATTCTCAATTAAGCAGATAAAAGGGCTGGAGTTGATTTGAGATGTGCTGTTTACATTTGGAAGGTTTTGCTGTGAAGGAAACATGCGGTCAAAGGAGCTCTCCATGCAGGTGAAACAAGCAATCCTTAAGCTGCAAAAACAGAAAAAACCCATCCGAGAAATTGCTACAACATTAGGAGTGGCAAAATCTACAGTTTGGTACATACTGAGAAAGAAAGAAAGCACTGGTGAACTCATCAATGCAAAAAGACCTGGGCGCCCACGGAAGACAACAGAGGTGGATGATCGCAGAATAATCTCCATGGTGAAGAGAAACCCCTTCACAACAGCCAACCAAGTGAACAACACTCTCCAGGAGGTAGGCGTATCAATAACCAAATCTACCATAAAGAGAAGACTGCATGAAAGTAAATACAGAGGGTGCACTGCACGGTGCAAGCCACTCATAAGCATCAAGAATAAAAAGGCTAGACTTTGCTAAAAAACATTTAAAAAAGCCAGCACAGTTCTGGAAGAACATTCTTTGGACAGATGAAACTAAGATCAACCTCTACCAGAATGATGGAAAGAGAAATGTATGGCGAAGTCGTGGTACAACTCATGATCCAAAGCATACCACATCATCTGTAAAACACGGCAGAGGCAGTGTGATGGCTTGGGCATGCATGGCTGCCAGTGGCACTGGGTCACTAGTGTTTATTGATGATGTGACACAGGACAGAAGCAGCCGAATGAATTCTGAGGTATTCAGAGCCATACTGTGTGCTCAGATCCAGCCAAATGCAGCCAAACTGATTGGTCGTCGTTTCATACTACAGATGGACAATGACCCAAAACATAAAGCCAAAGCAACCCAGGAGTTTATTAAAGCAAAGAAGTGGAATTTCTTGAATGGCCAAGTCAGTCACCTGATCTCAACCCAATGGAGCATGCATTTCACTTGTTAAAGACTAAACTTCAGACAGAAAGGCCCACAAACAAACAGCAACTGAAAACCACCGCAGTGAAGGCCTGGCAGAGCATCAAAAGGAGGAAACACAGCGTCTGGTGATGTCCATGAGTTCAAGACTTCAGGCAGTCATTGCCAACAAAGGGTTTTCAACCAAGTACTAGAAATGAACATTTTATTTACAATTATTTAATCTGTCAAATTATTTTTGGTCGATTTAAAAACAGGGTGGCACATGTTAAGGAGCTGAAACTCCTAAACCCTTCATCCAATTTTAATGTGGATACCCTCAAATCAAAGCTGAAAGTCTGAACTTCAACTGCATCTGAATTGTTTTGTTTAAAATTCATTGTGGTAATGTCTAGAATCCAAATTAGATAAATGTTGTCTCTGTCCAAATATATATGGACCTAACTGTAAAAAGATTCTTATCTGGGGTTCACTTTACATTTAATAAACTCACTTTTTTATACAGTATTGAAATGCCTGAAATGTTGAGTTAATGCAGCATATTACAACGTAAATTTTGATGTCATCTATGAGTCAGTTGTCATGATTCCTCCACTCAGTGAATGTTTTGCTCTATTAAGGAAACTTGTTCATGCTGAGCTGTCGGTACTTTAATTGACAGCTTGGCTGTCCTATCTGTGACTAGGAGATGCTGGGCTTTTTCCAGGTATTGTATGTTCTGGAGATTGCCCAGCTACTTAACCATACACAGATTGTGCTTTCTGGTAAGTGCCTGATTCTGTTGTGCTGAGTTGTAATCTTCGGCTGCCTGACTGGTAGGGGAGAAAACAAGGGGATCTGCTACCTTGGATCTAATCCTTATAAACAGTGAGGAAATGGTTGAGGAGGTAAGAGTGGCTGGGACCCTAGGAGGTAGCGACCATGCTATTTTAGAATTTTTGATAACTAGAGGAGGAAGACGTGTGAAGACTCAGACTTCAAGGTTAGATTTCAGAAAGGCTGAGTTTATGGGACTCAGAAAGAGAATCAGAGGTATCTAATGGCTGGATATCCTTAAGGACAAAAATGTCCAGGAAGTATGGGAAATCTTGAAAAATTAGATTCTCAAAGCACAATCATTAACAATTCCGAAAAGAGGGAAGAATAGGAAGCAATTAAGGAAACCAGGATGGATGAACAAAGAACTTAAACACATGCTAAAAAGGAAGAAAGAAATGTTTATCAAATGGAAAGAGGGAGACATATCTAAAGAAGAATATAATGACGTCTGCAGAACCTGCAGGGCAAGAATCAGATTAGCTAAAGCTGACAATGAATTCAGGCTTGGAAGAGATGTCAAAAGCAATAAAAAAGGATTTTGGGGATATGTCAAAAGTAAAAGAAAAGTTAAAGATGCTATAGGATTTTTACAGGATGAAAATTATGAAATGGTAAGAAAGGAATTGAGAAGGCCAAACTTTTAAATTCCTATTTTGCATCTGTTTTCTCTCAGAAAGGAAATGTAACATCAACTGATCTTCACTGTCCTATTAAGGGAATAGATGAATCCAGGATATGAGGATCCCATCCTCAAAAAGCCCTCCCTCGACCCATCCTCTGTGTCTAACTATCGCCCGATATCTCTTCTCCCCCTACGCCTCAAAACTACTGGAACAGCATGTATATCTCGAACTGTCCTCCCACCTCTCCTCCTGTTCCCTCTTTGACCGTTTACAATCCAGCTTCTGACCACATTACTCAACTGAAACTGCCCTAACTAAAGTCACTAACGACCTGCTAACCACCAAGAGCAAGCGTCACTACTCTGTCCTCCTTCTCCTGGACCTGTCTTCTGCCTTCGACACCATGGACCATTCCCTCCTGCTACAGATTCTCTCATCTCTTGGCATCACAGACTTGGCCCTATACTGGATCTCATCATAACTAGCAGACCGAACATTCAGTGTCTCCCTCTCACACACCACCTCCTCACCTTGCCCCCTGTCTGTCGGTGTTCCTCAAGGCTCAGTCCTAGGACCCCTACTCTTCTCCATCTATACCTTCGACCTGGGACAGCTCATAGAATCCCACGGCTTGCAGTATCACCTCTACGCCGATGACACACAGATCTACCTATCTGGACCTGACCTCACCTCCCTACTGACCAAAATCCCACAGTGTCTGTCTGCTATCTCAGCCTTCTTTTCTGCTCGCTTTCTCAAACTGAACATGGACAAAACAGAATTCATCATCTTTCCCCCACCTCATTCTTCCCCTCCACCAGACCTATCCATCAATGTCAATGGCTGCTCGCTTTCCCCAGTCCCGCATGCTCGGTGCCTTGGGGTGATCCTCGACTCTGCCCTCTCTTTCAAACCACACATCCAAGCCCTCGCCACCTCCTGCCGCCTCAAAATCAAAAATATTTCCCGGATCCACTCATTCCTCAACCATGAAACCACAAAAACACTAGTGCACGCCCTTATCATCTCCCGCCTCGACTACTGCAACCTTCTACTGTCTGGCCTCCCCTCTAGCACTCTGGCACCACTCCAGTCCATCCTACACTCTGCTGCCCGACTAATCCACCTGTCTCCCCGATATTCCCCAGCCTCCCCCCTATACCAGGCCCTTCACTGGCTTCCTATTCCCCAGAGGCTTTAGTTCAAAACCCTAACCATGACATACAAGCCATCCACAACCTTTCTCCTCCATACATCTGTGACATGGTCTCCCGCTACCTACCCACACGCAACCTTCGATCCTCTCAAGATCTCCTTCTCGACTCCCCCCTCATCTCTTCTTCCCACAACCGCATACAAGACTTCTCCCGGGCTTCCCCATACTCTGGAACTCCCTGCCGCAAAACATCAGACTTTCACCAACAATGGAAACCTTCAAGAAGAACCTGAAGACCCACCTGTTCTGACAAGCCTACAGCCTACAATGATCCTCGGTCTACTGAACCATCGCACGACCAGCTCTACCCTTTCCTAGTGTATCCTCACCCATCCCTGTAGACTGTGAGCCCTTGCAGGCAGGGTCCTCTCTCCTTCTGTACTTGTGTGTCCCTTGTCTAGCACACATTTATTGTACCTGTCTATATTTTCCCTTTTCATATGTAAAGCGCCATGGAATAAATGGCGCTATATAAATGTGTAATAATAAAATAATAATAATAATATGTATAAACAAAAAAATATTGAGCAAACACTTGGCTAACATAAATGAATTCAAGTTTCCTGGTCCAGATGAATTACACCCCAGAGTACTGAAGGAGATAGCAGAAGAAATTTTAGAACCACTCTCCATAATCTTTGAAAATTCTTGGAGAACAGGAGAAGTCCCAGAAGACTGGAGAAGAGCAAATGTTGTTCCTATCTTCAAAAAGGGGAAGAAGGTGGACCCAGGGAACTACAGGCCAGTGAGTCTGACATCTATACCAGGAAAGATCTTTGAACAAATTATTAAACAACATGTATGTAAGTACCTGGACAAGAATGAGTGCTTAACCAGAGTCAGCAGGGGTTTGTAACTAATAAGTCATGTCAGACTAATTTAATTTCCTTCTATGACAGAATCACTGACTGGGTGGATC
Source organism: Oophaga sylvatica (assembly GCA_033576555.1). NCBI lineage: Eukaryota > Metazoa > Chordata > Amphibia > Anura > Dendrobatidae > Oophaga > Oophaga sylvatica. The sequence goes on along the minus strand of JARQOD010000002.1, from coordinate 305,932,065 downwards.
AGGGAAATGCTGTAGATATAGTATATCTTGACTTCAGCAAATCATTTGACAAAGTATCTCACACAATCCTTATTGAAAAAAGTATGGAATGGACAAGGCAACTGTTAGGTGGATTCATAACTGGCTTAGTGATCGGACCCAAAGAGTGGTAGTAAATGGCTGCACATCCAGTTGGAAGAATGTATCAAGTGGGGTACCACAGGGCTCTGTCTTGGGCCCTGTATTGTTCAACATCTTTATCAATGATTTTGATGAAGCAATTGAGGGTAAACTGATTAAATTTGCTGATGACACAAAGCTAGGAGGGATAGCTAATACTAGAGAAGAGAGAGAGGATTCAAAAATATATAAATAAACTGGAGCAATGGGCAGCAACTAACAGAATGGTTTTTAAAAAGGAAAAATGCAAAGTACTACATCTGGGCAATAAAAATGAAAAAAGCATATACAGAATGGGAGGAATAGGGCTAAACAACAGCACATGTGAAAAAGACTTGGGTATACTAATAGATCAAAGACTGAACATGAGTCAACAGTGTGATGCAGCAGCAAAAAAGGCAAATACAATTCTGGGATGTATTAACAGAAGCATACAGTCTAGATCACGTGAAGTCATTATTGCCCTCTACTCCTCTTTGGTCAGACCTCATCTGGAATACTGTGTCCAGTTTTGGGCACCACATTTTAAAAAAGACATCAACAAACTGGAGCAAGTTCAGAGAAGAGCGACCAGAATGGTGTCTGCTCTGCAAACCATGTCCTATGAGGAACGGTTACAGGATTTGGGAATGTTTAGCTTGCAAAAAAGAAGACTGAGAGGAGACTTAATAGCTGTCTACAAATATCTCAAGGGCTGTCACATTGTAGAAGGATTATCTTTATTCAAATTTACACAAGTAAAGACTAGAAGCAATAGGATGAAACTGAATGGGAGGAGACACAGATTAGATATTAGAAAAACTTTTTGACAGTTAGTGTGATCAATGAGTGGAACAGGCTGCCATGAGAGGTGGTGAGTTCTACTTCAATGGAAGTCTTCAAACAGAGGCTGGACAGACTCCTGTCTGGGATGATTTAGTGAATCCTGCTTTGACCAGATGACCCAGGAGGTCCCTTCCAACTCTACCATTCTATGATTCTATGATCCTATCACTCCTTTTGCTTTGATCTGCCATCTACTGGTATTTTGACCCCGGACCATGACCTGACTTATACTTTTGTCTCTATCCCTGTTTTTTTCATGCTCATTTGGTATTGACCTCGGAATGTCTGACTTCTCTGCTTCCTGGTCAGTGAGTCAGCAGTGACTAGCGTCACATTAGCACAGTCTAAAGCTGATCACACATACACAGAAAAGTTGTCCAAACCTGTAATTTCTGTGCAGTTGACTAACCAACAATTTTATGTGCAAGCTGCAGTGATGAGCGATCACTGAAATGCTTCGGTGCTCATTACTTGAATCAAGCAAATTGTAATGCTCAGGTTTCAACCCGAATAACGAGTATAATGGAAGTCAATGGGAAACTCGAGCATTTTTCTGCCCCCTTCTCCATAGGTCTGGAGGGGTCTAAAAATAGCTGAAAACAATGAAAACAGCCCTGAAATGGCATGGGAACAGCATGGAGAAGATTCCCAAAGGATTTGGGGTTGCAATGTAGTGTCCAGAGTCATAAACCTAGGTTTGAATCCTAAGTTATGGGTCATCCAGCAGAACAATGACCACAAACATATTTCAGAAAGCCCCTCAAAATGGATGAAAACAAAGCACTGGAGAGTTCAGAAGTGGTAATTCCACCTCCATTAGCATATAGACTCCCACCATTACCTCTTACATACATATGCTCTAGTGAAACTGCGAATGGACGCATCAAATGCTAATTTTGCCTGCTGTGATAAATCTCTGAGTACAAATCTCCATAAAAAACACGAATTTGTCAATGAGTGTATAGAAAAAAGCAATCAAGTTATGGACTGTGGAAGAGATGTCTGTGACCAGAATAAACACTCATTTCCAGCCAATGATACCTCGCACTCAATGGAGCTAACAGCAGTATTAATAGAGAATAGAATAGATGTTACCTTGATATATCATTTTTAGGTTGCAGCAGCAAGGATTATGATTTATAAGGCAATAATCCCTGACAAGATGGCTGTAATGCGCTATCCTTACTGTGACAGTTCACCACTGACAAATTGTAGATAAGAACTGTATTATTGTAGAATATAGAAGGGATTTGATCTGGCCCTGAAAATATATTTTCTTGTACGTGGCAGCAACAAACTCTGGAGAAACGTAAGCAACACTGCCAGCTTTTAAAAATTTCTGAGTATAGATCACCATAAAAAACATGAGTCTGTCAATGAGTCCATGTAAAAAATCAGCAGCAAAAGCTATTATTTACAAGGCAATAATCCCTGACTAATGGCTGTAATACGCTATCACTACTGCGTCAGCTCACCCTACATGAATTGCAGATAAGAGTGGTAATATTAGAGAATAGAATCTATTTGAATTAGCCCTGAAAAAAGCGATGAGTTTAACGTAGCAGATTAAAGAACTGTTATTTCATCAACCCTGCTGGGGAATATAGTGGAGAGTTTCGCATCTACTCAGCATTATATTGAGAATACTAGGATCTTCTGTACTTAATGGTAGAGTTGAGCGAAACAGGTCGGTCAGATTCATAAGTCGCCAAATTTTGCCAAAGTCGGGTTTCGTTGGCCGAAACAAGACCATAGCGTGCAGTCGACCAGGCGGTCGGCAAAACGAGCGCCACAGTCAGTTTTCCCATAATGCTTGCAGGTGCCTTTTTTCAGCCAATGAGCAAGGACATACAATGTGGGCAACGAGATGACATGGGCAGCGTCCACCACCATCTTAGAGAAGGGCATTGCAGTGATTGGCTTGCTTTTGGGGGGCGTCATAGTGTCTATAAAAGCCCTGAGCGCCAACCTCCATTTTACTTCTGCCGATCTTAACAGTAGGAAGAGGTTGCTGACGCTGTTTATTAGTAGAGAGAGAGTTAAGGCTGGAAAGAGAAGCTCTTCTGTGCTTGTGCTGATAGCAATTGTGCTGTACAGTTAGTGTGCAGTGATAGGGGAGGATTTTCTTGTGTGCAGCAGCACTGGTTATTAGGCTGCCTGATAGCTGTGTGTACACTGCTGTGCAGACTGCTTTTTACACATCACTAATTCTTTTATTCTTTTTTTCAGCACAGAAACCGAGCGTTGATTTTTTCCCACATCGTATAGAGCTGTACGCTCCTCACACACTACCGTGTACCGGCTGGTATCATGGATATATACATGCTGACTATCTGTTTGTGACTCCGGAAATATATACGGAGATTTAAAATTTTCCCCAAAACCGTATACAGCTGTCCGCTTCTGAAACAGTACCGCATTGTCCATGCACTCAAGCAATCATTGAGTGGAAAGGTGCACTTCACAACAGATGCATGGGCCAGTAGGCATGACAAGGGCCGTTACGTGTCCATCACTGCGCACTGGGTTAATGTGGTGGATGCAGGGTCCACAGGGGACAGCGGCGGTGGGACAGTGCTGCCTAGCCCACTGTATAGGCAACAGTTGGCTGTTGGCGTTCGAACCTCCTCCAGCTCGTCGACAGAGCGCAATCGCACGAGCACTCCATCTGCAGCTGCCTGTGTTGCACACGAGGTGTCCCACTATCGAACAGCTAGTGGTAGACGTCAGCAGGCTGTTTTAAAGATGATGTGTTTGGGCGACAACAGACACACCGCGGAGGTACTGGCCAACTATTTGCAGCAAGAAACTTAGTCATGGCTGGGCAGTCTACATCTTGAGCCAGGCAAGGTAGTCAGTGATAACTGACGTAATTTTGTGGCGTCCATAACCCTGGCAAAACTCAGACACATACTTTGCCTGGCTCACACCTTGAACCTGGTGGTGCAGTGCTTACTAAATAATTATCCGGAGTTACCAGCCCTGCTCCATAAGGTGCAAAGACTGTGCTCACACATACTTTGCTCGCCCGTAGACTCCAGTCATATGCAGAGGCTGCAATGATCGCTCCACCTTCCCAAGCACCGCCTAATCATAGACATTGCAAGAAGGTGGAACTCCAGCATGCACATGGTTGAGAGGCTGTGCGAACAGAGGCAGACTGTTATTCATTATGGGAGGATACACAGGCAGGCAGTTTGAGGGCATACATCGAGTTATCGGGTGTGCAGTGGTCAAAGCTGAAAGACCTCTGTAAAGACCTTCAGCGTTTTGAGGAATGCACACGGTTGGTAAGCGCAGACGATGCCATCATAAGCATGAGCATCCCATTTATGCGTCTGCTCATGCAAACTTTGACGCACATTAAGGATCAGGCGTCTGCAGCGGAGGAGGAGGAGGGAAGCCTTGATGACAGTCAGCCATTGTCTGTTCAGGGAACTGTCCTGGACGAGGTGGAGGAAGAAGAGGAAGAGGAGGAGGAGGATGAGGGGATGATTATTTTGGGGAGGAGGATGCTTCTCAGGGGGCAAGAGAAAATGTTGGCTTGCCAAGGTCAGGTACAGGGTTTGTGCGTGACTGGAGGGATGTGGATTTGGCAGAAAGTGCTCCTCCACCCACCACTGACAGTGCATCATTGACACCTGGAACATTGGCCCACATGTGTGATTATGTCTTGCGGATCCTAAAAAGGGACCCCCGTATTGCCAAAGTTATGAAGGATGACGACTACTGGTTGGCCAGCATCCTTGATCAATGCTATAAAGGCAAATTACAGAACATCATGCCACAGGAGAACCTAGAGCTAATATTGGCGAACAAACAAGCAACTCTGGTAAACCGTTTATTAGAGGCATTCCCAGCACACAGCAGCGGTGCAGGTTCTACCACGAGCCGTACTGGGCAACATGGAAGAGGTGTTCGTGGTGCACACAGCCGAAGTGGCGTTAGAGACAGGGGTTTCATGACCATGTTGTGGACTGATTTCTCTAGTAACGCTCACACGACTGGTAATACTGAATCGATTGCAACAGACAAGAGACAGCAGTTGTCAACTATGGTTCAAAATTACCTCTCCTCCCCTATCGATGTTCTCCCTTACAGTTCATTCCCCTTTGACTACTGGGCCTGTAAACTGGACACCTGGCCTGAATTGGCACGATATGCCTTACAGGAGCTCGCTTGCCCTGCTGGTAGTGTGCTATCAGAAAGAGTCTTCAGTGCTGCTGGATCAATCCTGACAGAAAGAAGGACCCGGCTGTCGACCCAAAATGTTGGTGATCTCACCTTCATTAAAATGAACCATGCCTGTGTTTCAAAGGATTTTGTATCACCTTCCCCTGATGACACATAGGTTGCCAGCACAATGGCTCGCTTTGTCCTTCTCTTCCTCCGACTTCTCCAATTCCTCCATATACAGCTGCTGAACGTCCAGCCTACACCTCAACATATGCCAGTTTTTCCACCTCCCTAACTAGGCTGTACCCCCCCAGGGCCGGCGTCAGCACCTGGCGTACTCGGGCAAGTGTCGGGGCTCTGAGCAGGTGGGGGGCCCACTCGTCGTCAGAGACACCGGCGTCATATGAGGGGCATGTTGCCAGTGCTTGTGCCCACAAGTATGCCCCCCCTGCTTGCTCAGGGCCCCAGCACTTGCAATACTTACCTTTCCCTGCTCCACCGCTGTGACGTCTTATATGATGCTCCATATATAATGTGCCCCATATGATGCACCATACTCTGTCCCAAGCTCAGCAGTGCAGCACCTCTCCCTACTCTGCTTGTGTCCATTGGTACACTATGGTGAGCATGGCGTCAAGGGTCTTGTCTAGACCCTATGACACTATGCAGCCAGCTAATCACAGTAATGCCAAAACTAAGATGGCTAGATTACAGTGACTGGCAAGCAATCCCCAAATGCTTATTGGCTGTCTAGGCAGCGCCAAACATGCAGGGCGGGACTCAAGTTTTGCATGAGCATTCAAAAATACTCCCTGAGTTAAGAGCTTCTCGAGCACACTGATTCTCGAGCGAGTAGAGAGCAGTGATGAGCACTCTCGCTCATCACTAGTAAGGTGGCTTCTCTACCAATCTCATTTTTCGAGGAAAAAGACTGGGAATATTGGATTTCCACATGACGAATCTTGTATTCTCATAGAAGAATCCAATGAAAAAATGGATATTGCAGTGACTTATTAGCAGTGCTCTATAGAAACAAACACTCATGTTTGGGCCAGAAGAGCAAGTTTACAAGGAATCAGGGGATACAAGTATGATTAAACAGAACTCTTTTTCTCCATATTGTATTGAAAGTCGTCTCAAAGTCACATTGATATACATTGCAGTAATGGCTGCAAATGAAATAATTGTATTACAACTATTGCAATTCTTTAAAAAAAATATGAAAAGGTGTCAGGGCGAAATATTACTGTTTAGAGATATCTGATGCCTATGTAATCTTGTGAACCTCTGAATATAGTCATGTTCTTGGCTCTGTTTATTAAGATAATTAACAGGTTACAGCCTTTACCATTTTTTCAGCATTTATACTTCTATAGAAAATAATGAAACCTTCAACAAAAGAGTGAGCATTCGTAACAAAACAATTCTTGTTTTTAGTCACTAGTCAGTGTAAACATGACAGCAATTAGCCAACGAACTGTAACCAAATCATTCTTCAGCTGATAGCATGTGACCCAATAGTTAATCACTGTTAGGAGCTCGTGTTCCAATGTAAACTGTATGGGGACCAAATGATCCTAAAAATAATTTACTGACCGATCATGATCCACATATATATTTGCTCTGTCCTGTGATAAAGGACCTTTAAAGACATGGCAGTCAAATTGCTATATTATTGGTTGGCTTTCAATATCGAGAGAAATCTCCCTATATAAAAGAATCACTTCATGCATTCTATTTCTTATAGGCAAAACTTATAGCTATAGTTAATTGCTACTACACACTACAAACTGGTGGTTTTATGTACTGTGTTATCTACATGCATTGTATTTCTGCAACAGTAGTCATTGCCAGTTATGCATAGTGTGCATTGGATCCCACATACAGTTATATGAAAAAGTTTGGGCACCCCTATTAATCTTAAGCTTAATGTTTTATAAAAATTGGTGTTTTTGCAACAGCTGTTTCAGTTTGATATATCTAATAACTATTAGACACAGTAATGTTTCTGCCTTGAAATGAGATTTATTGTACTAACAGAAAATGTGCAATCTGCATCCAAACAAAATTTGACAGGTGCATAAGTATGGGCACCTCACCAGAAAAGTGACATTAATATTTAGTAGATCCTCCTTTTGCAAAAATAACAGCCTCTAGTCGCTTCCTGTAGTTTTTAATGACTTCCTGGATCCTGGATGAAGGTATTTTTGACCATTCCTCTTTACAAAACAATTCCAGTTCAGTTAAGTTTGTTGGTCGCCGAGCATGGACAGCCCTCTTCAAATGATCCCACAGATGTTCAATAATATTCAGGTCTGGGATGGCCATTCCAGAACATTGTAATTGTTCCTCTGCATGAATGCCTGAGTAGATTTGGAGCGGTGTTTTGGATCATTGTCTTGCTGAAAGATCCATCCCCTGCGTAACTTCAACTTTGTCACTGATTCTTGAACATTATTGTCAAGAATCTGCTGATACTGAGTGGAATCCATGCATCCCTCAACTTTAACAAGATTCCTGGTGCCGGCATAGGCCACACAGCCCCAAAGCATGATGGAACCTCCACCAAATTTTACTGTGGGTAGCAAGTGTTTTTCTTGGAATGCTGTGTTTTTTTTACGCCATGCATAACGCCTTTTTGTATGACCAAACAACTCAATCTTGGTTTCATCAGTCCACAGGACCTTCTTCCAAAAAGAAATTGGCTTCTCCAAATGTGCTTTTGCATACCTCAGCTGACTCTGTTTGTGGCGTGCTTGCAGAAACGGCTTCTTTCGCATCACTCTCCCATACAGCTTCTCCTTGTGCAAAGTGCGTTGTATAGTTGACCGATGCACAGTGACACCATCTGCAGCAAGTTGATGCTGCAGCTCTCTGGAGGTGGTCTGAGGATTGTCCTTGACTGATCTCACCATTCTTCTTCTCTGCCTTTCTGATGTTTTTCTTGGCCTGCCACTTCTGGCCTTAACAAGAACTGTCCCTGTGTTCTTCCATTTCCTTACTATGTTCCTCACAGTGGAAACTGACAGGTTAAATCTCTGAGACAGCTTTTTGTATCCTTCCCTGAACAACTATGTTGAATAATCTTTGTTTTCAGATCATTTGACAGTTGTTTTGAGGAGCCCATGATGCCACTCTTCAGAGGAGATTCAAACAGGAGAACAACTTGCAAGTGGCCACTTTAAGTAGCTTTTCTCATGATTGCATACACCTGGCTATGAAGTTCAAACCTCAATGAGGTTACAAAACCAAAAAAAGTGCTTTAGTACGTCAGTAAAAAGTAGGTAGGAGTATTTAAAACAAGAAAATGATAAGGGTGCCCATACTTATGCACCTGTCAAATTTTGTTTGAATGCAGATTGCACATGTTCTGCTAGTACAATAAACCTCATTTCAAAGCAGAAACATTACTGTGTCCAATAGTTATTAGATATATCAAACTGAAATAGCTGTTGCAAAAACACCAATTTTTATAAAACATTAAGCTTAAGATTAATAGGGGTGCCCAAACTTTTTCCTATAACTGTATTTTGGGGGCCCCAAACAGCAGATGAAAAATACTATTGTTTTAATATTGAAAGAAATGTAAAATCAGTGTGCTGGCACTGCGGGCTGACATTGGAGGCTGGCTGGGGTGATAACGTGAACATTGCAGCAAGTGGCAGTGAAATTATGTTTCAGCTGTCGAATGTACTTGAGAATCGATAAGTAGTCTAGGAGGGTCATCTATGCTATCAAGCATAGCAACTAGTGATTGTCCAGAACAGGATATGGGACTGGAGTAGAAGTAAATGCAGGGGTGGGATTCAGCCTGTTCTCCCCGGTTCGATGGAACCGCTTGTTAAAAAAACAGCCAGTTCCCCGAACCGGGGAGATTCACGGCCGCGATCCGGTACTGGCCCCACTGCCACAGCACCCGCGTCACACTGTATAGGGCCGGGAGTTATGCATGGCCGTCACCTTGACGGCTGCACAGCTCCTTCTTCCTCGGTAAATTCTAGACTGTATGGGCTCCTTCCAGGTGTGACGTTGTTTCCTGGGGCGTGTCATACCAGGAGATGGCGTGTTCTGCCTAAGCCAGGAAGAGAAGCGGCCATTAGACATTGGGCTCTGCAGGCTGATACCGGCATCTGTAGCTGCAGGAGGGAAATCAGAGGTCAGAGTCCTCAGTGACACATAGGAGGATTTATTCATTACCGGGTTGGGGGCTGATACTGGGGGCTGTGTAGTAGGGTGTGAGTGGGTTATGCATGGTCCTGGGGTCTCTGTGTGCTCCTAGGGTGTTAATTCACACTTGTGGGGTCTGTGTGTGCTCCTAGGGGTTATGTACACTTGTGGGGTCTGTGTGTGCTCCTAGAGGGTTATGTACACTTGTGGGGTCTGTGTGTGCTCCTAGGGGGTTATGTACACTTGTGGGGTCTGTGTGTGCTCCTAGGGGTTATTTACACTTGTGGGGTCTGTGTGTTCTCCTAGAGGGTTATGCACGGTTGTGGGGTCTGTGTGTGCTCCTAGGGGGTTATGTACACTTGTGGGGTCTGTGTGTGCTCCTAGGGGGTTATGTACACTTGTGGGGTCTGTGTGTGCTCCTAGGGGGTTATGTACACTTGTGGGGTCTGTGTGTCCTCCAAGTGGGTTATACACGGTTGTGGGGTCTGTGTGTGCTCCTAGGGGTTTGTATATGTTTGAGGAAAAGGTGTGTGTAAATGGGTGTGGCTAAAAAATGGGTGTGGTTTTCCTACACACAAACACAGAACCTGTTGTTAAAAATTTGAATCCCACCCCTGAGTAAATGACCACAAATCCTCGCTGACTCTAGATAATAATATGACATTCGCAGAGAAGTAGAAGCTTTGTGAACATAAACGAGTATGAATAAGCCTACACACGAGGTGGACGTTCACTAATTTCTTTATTTTCTCATAATGAAGTTTGATTAAATTTTGTTTTGTGTGATAAAATGTATTTGGTGTATTAAAATTGTTAGTAAATGTAAAAATATATTAAGAAGTAATTTAATTGTGCTGCCCCTAGATTTTTACTTCCTAGGGGCCTCCACATGGTTTAATCCAGCACTGACAGTAATGCTAATTCCTATTTCCTATATGTGTTCACAGCTTGGGCGATATACAAAAGAAGGCTACCTCCATCTGGGTACTCTAGGGAGCACAATCCTCTTACCTGACACCCGCTGCTTAGTGGATAACAAAAAAAATAAATTTCCCCAACTTATGGATTGTGATAAAGTGAAAAGCACACTTCATAAACGCTGGAGTTTTATACAGGTAGCTATGAGTTACTATTGGTCAGTTAAAGACATCTTAGAATTTGTGTTTAAAAATGAATTGTACTTACAAGAAACTTTGCATAAATTAATAGTACTGGCGATTATAAAAAAAAATTGTAATGTGTCTTATCAGAGAAATCAGCTTCCTTCCCCAGTTATCAGACAATTCTTCACCTTCACCTACCTCCTGAACTCACCATCCACTGTGAAAAAGCAAATTAAGTCCATCTTGTTAAGAGGAGACAGCCTGCATGTGTCATGTAAGGAAAAAGGAAATTCCGGCACTCACATGTGTTGATTTATTTAATTTGCTTTATTCCACATCCCAGCAAAACATTTCAGCTCATCCAGAGCCTTTATCAATTGACGAAGGCTCTGGATGAGCTGAAATGTTTTGCTGGGATGTGGAATAAAGCAAATTAAATCAACACATGTGATTGCCGGTATTTCCTTTTTCCTTGGATGAATCATTCCTTCCACGTGCACCACGATAGCGACTGGAGTGCTGACTATTTTGCATTATCACATTGCATGTATCATGTGACACAGCCCACTATACTCTATGGAGGGAAGGAAGCGTGAGCAGCAAGGAACGGAACAGAGTCAGACGAAAAACATTCTGCAGAGCTCTGTAACAAGTGTTTACCTCACTTCACAGGTTGATTCAGATGAACACAGCTCAGCTTTGCTGTCTAATGTACTCAATGTTCATGCAGCTTGTGTCTGTGAGCAAAAAAGTTAAAGATAGCAGGCATCTCCTTCCATGTGATGTGCTGCTAATTGTAGAAATCACTGCAGATCATCTGCTACCACCAGGATACAAGAGGACAAAACTGATAAAAATGCAGGATACAAGGCATATAATGGCTGGAAATTATGTTATTCCTCATGCACGCACACAGGACGCCTTATCCTTAATAGTTTCTTGAAAGCACCGTTACCCTATAATGAAATATTGGTTATTTATTTTATTTAAGAAAGTTTCTCGCATTTTAAACCTTGAATGCTATTATTTTCCATAATATTTATTTAATTTATGCATAAGTTGTGTTGCTTTTCAGACACATTTAATGTTGTATTAATCAACAATTATCAATTGTATCAATAGAAAAATGAATATCTCCTTCTGTACTTGTGTGTGCCTTGTATTGCTCATGTTTACTGTACTTGTCTATATTTGCCCCTCTTCACATGTAAAGCGCCATGGAATAAATGGCGCTATAAAAATGTATAATAATAATAATAATAGTATTGTGAACAGTGGCAAAAATCAAGCATATCATTGTATTATGATTGTCAAAAATGTGGTTTAATATATGAAGAAAACCCATACTTTATTAGTAGCTATTAAAAGTAGAAAGATCAATAATTATTCCAATCATAGACACAAAAAGCTGGCAAAACTAATTCAGATGGTCACAGTAAAAAAATCACAAGACCATCATGCACAACTAGGATAATGCTATGTATGCAAATATATATTAGGGGTAGCGGTGATTGAGTAAGAAGCCAAGCTATAAAAGCAATGCATCAATTGTCTCTTCCTCAAAAATCCTATATGTCACCATACCTGACTGAGGAGGTTGACAGCCTACACACTACACTGGAAGAAGGCAGAAAAAAAAAATCCACCGAATCATGGAAAATTATCGACTATCCCTTGCTGTTGTAATTTCAACCCAAACATACTCTACATAGGATTATAATAATAATAATCCTTATTTATATAGCACCAACATATTCCGCAGCGCTTTACATTTTAACAGTTTCAAAACCAATTCATAAGTAACAACATTAACAATACAATAATTAAAGCAAAATAAGATGATCCGGCTCGTGAGAGCTTACAATCTACAATGAACAGTTGTGTATATACAATGGTGTATTTACAATGATGGTCCAGCCACCTTTAGGGAGTGAGGGATGGAGATAGTGAATGGGCTACACACGCACACTTACACCTAGAATGACTTTGATTAGTGAACGTGATAGGCCGCTCTAAACAAATGTGTTTTGTGGGAGCGCCTGAAACTATGCAAATTGTGGATTGTCCTAATTTCTTGAGGTAGAGCATTCCAGAGGATTGGCGCAGTGTGGGAGAAGTCTTGGAGTCGGGAGTGGGAGGTACGGATTAGTGCAGAGGTCAGTCAAAAGTAGTTTGCAGAGCGCAGCAGTCGGTTAGGCCGATAGATAGAAATGAGGGAGGAGATGTAGGGGTGCTGCACTGTGGAGAGCTTTGTGGGTGAGAACAAGTACTTTGAATTGGATCCTATAATGAATGGGAAGCCATTGTAAGCACTTATGAAGAGCGGATGCGTCCGAGTACCGATTAGCCAGATGGATGACCCAGGCTGCTGCATTAAGGATGGACAGGAGAGGGAATAGTCAAGTAATGGGGAGGCCAAGTAATAGAGCATTGCAGTAGTCCAGGTGGGAGTGGATCAGGGCGACAGTGAGGGTTTTTGTTGTTTTCATGGTGAGAAAAGGGCGGATTCTAGAGATGTTCTTTAGGTGTAGGTGGCAAGAGCGGGCAAGAGATTGTATATGGAGGTGAAGGAGAGATTGGTGTCAAACATAACACCCAGACAGCGAGCCTGCGGCCGGAGTGTTATTATGGTGCCACCCACGGAGAGGGAAATGTCAGATTTAGGGAGGTTAGTAGATGGCCGGAGCAGAAGAAGTTCAGTTTTGGAGAGGTTGAGTTTCAGATAGAGAGCGGACATGATGTTGGAGACTGCGGACAGTCAGTGGTGTTCTGTAGTACAGAAGGGTAATGTCGGGGGATGACGTGTATAGTTTTGTGTCATCAGCATAAAGATGGTACTGAAAGCCAAATCTGTTGATGGTCTGTCCAATTGGTGCCGTGTAGAGAGAGAAGAGAAGGGGGCCAAGGACTGAGCCCTGAGGTACCCCGACAGCGAGAGAAAGAGGAGATGACGTGGAGCCAGAGAACAAAACACTGAAGGAGCGGTCAGAAAGATAGGAAGAGAACCAAGAGAGGGCAGTGTCCTTAATGCCTAGTGACTGGAGCCTAGAGAGTAGGAGACGGTGGTTAACAGTGTCAAAGGCAGCAGAAAGGTCGAGAAGAATGAGCAGAGAGTGGTCACCGTTACATTTTGCTGTCAGAAGGTCATTGGTCACTTTGATGAGTGCAGTTTCCGTCGAATGTAGGGGCGGAAGCTGGATTGTGAAGGGTCTAGGAGGGAGTGAGTGGAGAGGTAATGGGCAAAGCGGGAGTAGACTAGGCGCTCCAAGAATTTAGAGATGAAGGGGAGATTGGAGAATAGTCTGTAGTTGTTTGTGCAGAAAGGGTCGAGAGCGGGTTTCTTTAGTAATAGAGTAATAATGGAGGCTTTGAAAGAGGATGGGAAAATGCCAGAGGAGAGGGAGAGATTAAATATTGTCGTTAGGTGAGTTGTGACAACTGGAGAGAGAGATTAGAGGAGATGTGAGGGCATGGGTAGTGCATGTAGTCGGACGAGAGGAGGAGGGGAGTCTGGAGACTTCTTCTTCTGTGATGGATCAAATGTGGAAAGTGAGCCAGGGGAAATGCAGGGAGGGATGGGAGTCACAGCACTTGGTGGTTGAGAGCAGATTTCCTGATGGATATTATCTATTTTTTCTATAAAGTGGGAGGCCAGGTCATCAGCACAAATGTCTGTGACAGGGGCTTGTGCTTTTGGCCTGAGTAGGGAGTGAAAAATGTCAAAAAGTTTCTTGGGGTTGTAGGCTAGTGAGGAGATCAGGGTGGTGAAGTAGGTCTGTTTGGCGAGGTGAAGGGCAGCGTTATAAGTTCTTAACATAAATTTCAAGTGGATGAAGTCTTCTGGTGTGTGGGTTTTTCTCCATAGGCGTTCAGCACTCCTAGAGCATCATTGGAGAAGATGAGTTTGCAATGTGAGCCAGGGCTGTTTTACTGTATGTTTGGAAGTTCTGAGGGTGAGCGGCGCTACTTGGTCAAGGGTGTTTCTAAGAGTGCCATTGTAGTGATGAACAGCCAGATCAGGACAGATAAAAGAGGAGATTGGGGACAGTGATGCGTGTAGGGAGTCTGAAAGTGTCTGAGGGTTAATGGCTTGTAGATTTCTGAATGTGTGGTAGGTAGGAGTGTGCTGGGGTGGTCGAGGATTTGTGAGCTAGAAGGAGAGAATATTGTGGTCAGAGAGTGGAAGCGGTGAGTTATTTAGGTGGGAGATTGAACAGAGCCGGACAAAGACCAGGTCAAGGGTGTTACCATCCTTGTGTGTCCCAGAAGTTAAAAGCTGTGAGAGGCCTAGAGAAGTAGTTAGTGATAGAAGCTGGGATGCAGATGTGGAAGTGGTGCTGTTAATGAGGATGTTGAAGTCTCCCAGGATAAGGGTTGGTAGTTCCGAGGACATGAAGTGCGGCAGCCAGGCTGAGAAATGGTCAAGGAACTGGGTGGGCGAGCCTGAGGGCCGATATATAACCGCTACTCTGAGGGAGAGGGGACAGAAGAGCCTGATGGTGTGGACCTCAAAAGAAGGAATGAAGTGATTGAATGGGGGATAACCTCTAAATGCATTGTGGGGACAGGAGATTCCGACTCCACCCCATTCTGTTTGTGGGTCTTGGGGGAAAGGGAGAATTGTAACCACCACCGGAAATGGCAGCAGGGGAGACCGTGTCAGAATCCTGAATCCAGGTTTTTGTGAGGGCCAACAGATTAAGAGAGGTGGGCAAAAGTAGTTGTGCAGGGAAAGGGAAACTTTTACATATAGACCGTGGATTCCAGATGCACAATTAAAAGAAGGAGATGAGGGGGTGCAAGTAATATTAATAAGATTATTATGGGGTTTGATATGAGGTAGGGTAGGAGTTGAGGTTTGGGGGATGGTGGACCAGGGTTGGGAGATGTCCCCTGCAATCGTTAGGAGTAGGAAGATAAAGAGCAAGTAGTTTTTGGAATTGTAAGTAGTTTTTTCTGCGATGGGCTTTTGGGAAGATGGGCTGAGGTTTTTCAGGAAGGTGAGGATGCATGGAGCTGTAAAATGGGAGAGTATAGAGGGGCTGATGTGTAGAGTCGTGGGTGGGGGGGGGGAGGGGCGGTGAATGTGGGTGGCAAGGGGAACACAGGGGGAGAGAAATAAAGCACATGGTTTTTAAAAAGGAAAAGCAAAGTGTGGGTTACCTGATTCCTGCCCTGATTAACTGTTATGGATAACTGCCTTTTACATGAAATATCTTCTGTGATGCTTTGCTTATGGAATGACTGTGTGCGCCCCCCACTGTGTGCGCCCCTTAGACTACTCCTAAATTATAGCCCACACTGCAGGGTCAAGAGAAGGA